>CM051014.1:3471618-3561618 GCA_027704905.1 Muraenolepis orangiensis | reverse complement strand
GGCAGTAGTACTAACTCTATAGTAACTGTATATTAAGGCAGTTCTACTAACTCTATATTAACTCTATGAAGGCAGTAGTACTAACTCTATATTAACTCTATATTAAGGCAGTAGTACTAACTCTATATTAACTCTATATTAAGTAACTCGTACTAATTCTATATTAACTCTATATTAAGGCAGTAATACTAACTCTATATTAAGGGAGTAGTACTAATTCTATATTAAGGGAGTAGTACTAATTCTATATTAAGGCAGTAGTATTCATTCTTTATTAACTCTATATTAAGGAAGTAGTACTAACTCTATATTTAGGCAGAAGTACTAACTCTATATTAACTCTATATTAAGGCAGTAGTACGAACTCTATATTAACCCTATATTAAGGCAGTAGTACTAACTCTTTATTAACTCTATATTAAGGCAGTAGTACTAACTCTTTATTAACTCTGTATTAAGGCAGTAGTACTAACTCTTTATTAACTCTGTATTAAGGCACTAGTACTAATTATATATTAACTCTATATTAAGACAGTAATACTAACTCTATATTAAGGGAGTAGTACTAATTCTATATTAAGGGAGTAGTACTAATTCTATATTAAGGCAGTAGTATTAATTCTTTATTAGCTCTATATTAAGACAGTAATACTAACTCTATATTAAGGGAGTAGTACTAATTCTATATTAAGGCAGTAGTACTAACTCTTTATTAACTCTATATTAAGGCAGTAGTACCAACTCTATATTAGGGCAGTAGTACTAACTCTATATTAAGACAGTAGTACTAACTCTTTATTAAGGCATTAGTACTAACTCTTTATTAACTCTGTATTAAGGCAGTAGTACTAACTCTATATGAAGGGAGTAGTACTACATCTATATTAACTATATTTTAAGGCAGTAGTACTAACTCTATATTTAGGCAGTAGTACTAACTCCATTAACTCTATATAATGCAGTAGTACTAACTCTGTATTAAGGCAGTAGTACTCTTTATTAACTCTATATAATGCAGTCGTACTAACTCTGTATTAACTCTATATTAAGGCAGTAGTACTAACTCTGAATTACCTCTATATTCAGATGGCTCAGAGCCCAGTGAGTCCTCCAGGGACCTGCAGGGCCTGGTTCTGGCCTCGCTGCCCCAGCTGCAGGAGTCATCCTGTGGGTTCAGAGAGGAGGACTCGCCCCAGATCCCAGAGCAGCACCTAGACCTGGGCCACACCTTCATAACCTCCCACATCAACGACATCACTGCCAGCCTGGCCAATGAGATGCAGGACACAGCAGGAAGTCATGTGACAGACCAGATGATTGACAGGTACGCAATTGACAGGATAATTAAATGGATTTCAAGGCGCCCAAATAGCTTGATGTAGTGAGAGTGGGGTAAACAACACCTCATCCACCACCAGTGTGTAGTAGTACCCACCTGGGTGATGCAGCTGTGTGTTAGCAGTTAAGCTAGTTTTGTGTAAGCGAAACAGCTAGCTGTGTGCTGGCCTTACAGCTAGCTGTGTGCTGGCCTTAAAGCTAGCTGTGTGTTAGCCTTACAGCTAGCTGTGTTGTAAGTGGTACAGCTAGCTGTGTGTTAGCGGTACAGCTAGCTGTGTTAATAGCCCGCGCTAACAGCTAAAGGTGTGTTTGTTTGTCTCCAGGTCCGACGCCTCCTATGGGCCTTCAGCAGACTTCATGTCTGCTGCTCCTCCCTCCTCCTACACCTCGCTCCCTGATGGAGTGGACGCCGCTACATCCCCGGATGCTGGGGAGTACCCCTGCCTCCTCTCCTCCTCCTCCCCCTCTTCCTCCTACCCCCTTCTCACCCCCCCGCCCTCCGCCACCTCCTCCCCCCTGCCCCTGCTCCCCACCTCGCCCCCGGCCTACCCCTCCCTAACCCCTGGTGACCCTGAGGTCTTTAGCCCCCACACACCGCTCAGCGCCTCCTTCCCCCCTGCCCAGCTCACCCCTCCCACCCAGGACCACGCCTCCCCCGCCGCCTTCAGCTATCCCACGCTGGAGGCTCCGCCCACCCACGTGCAGACAACTCCACCTCCTTCGGATACGTTGCTCGCCTTGGGAAGCGCCCCAACCGCTTTCCCCTTCCCCCCTCTGAACCATACCCAGACCACAGCCTGCACCTCCACTCCTACTCTGAACCAAGCACAGCTTTCCTACCCCCCTCTGAACCAATCCCAGCTCTCCTACCCTCCTCTGAACCAATCCCAGCTCTCCTACCCTCCTCTAAACCAATCCCAGCTCTCCTACCCCCCTCTGAACCAATCTCAGCTGTCCTACACTCCTTTGAACCAATCCCAGCTCTCCTTCCCTCCTCTAAACCAATCCCAGCTCTCCTACCCTCCTCTGAACCAATCCCAGCTCTCCTACCCTCCTCTGAACCAATCCCAGCTCTCCTACACTCCTCTGAACCAATCCCAGCTGTCCTTACCCCATGTTCCTCCTCTCAACCAATCACAGCTCTCCTCCTTCTCACACAGCTTTCCCTCCTCCTCCTTCACTCACCCCTCCTTCCAGGGCGCTGCCTGCTTCCCCGGGGTCCCCTCCCACCTCACTACCCCCTCCTTGGCCTTCTCCTCCTCCTCCCACCTCCCTCCCTCCTCCTCCCTGTCTGGCCACGGTCAGACCTCCTCCTCCTTCTTCTCCTCCTCCTCTCCATCTGAGCTTCACCCTGGGTCCTCCTCCTACCTGCCAGACATGATGCTGCACCTCCCTACACTCTCCTGCTCCTCCTCCTCCCCAGCAGGCCCCGCCCTCTACTCCTCCTTCCCCTCCTACCCCCTCCGTCTGTGTGCGGACCCCCGCTCCTCTGTGCCTGTTCCTCTCAGGCACGTCTACAGGCAGCCCCAGCCTCCCCAGGGGTCCTACCTGGACGTGGGCCCCCGGGCCTCCGCCTTCTGAGCATGTGCAGACCGGGTTGGCACGGAGATGATGCAAATATCCTGTTGCCACGGAGATGAGCATCGACGAACCAACTCTGGACATTTAGTAGCGCTTTAGAACTTTACGCTTTAGCAGGAGACGCAGTAGTAGCGGCTGTACTACTGATGATGTCATGAATACATACGATGATGTCATGAATAAATATGTCATGAATACAGACGATGATGTCATGAATACAGACGGACGGCGTCAGACTGACGATGTCATGAATTCGTAGTGATGATGTCATTAACGTTATACAAATGTGTAAATAGTTGTTTTAACTTTTTCTTATGTAGGATGAGAAATAAATTCAAAAGGAAAATAAAGTATTTGTCTCTTTCTGTTACTAGAGGACTATGGAACAGTTTGTATGTCCTGAACCACATCGTAACCATCGCTTCATACATCAGTAAGACAGCTAGCTAGAAGG
The DNA here is from genome assembly GCA_027704905.1 of Muraenolepis orangiensis. Lineage (NCBI taxonomy): Eukaryota > Metazoa > Chordata > Actinopteri > Gadiformes > Muraenolepididae > Muraenolepis > Muraenolepis orangiensis. The sequence continues at coordinate 3,558,245 of CM051014.1, read as the reverse complement.
CCAGCTAGCGATAGGACAGCTAGCGAGAGGACAGCTAGCAAAAGACAGCTAGCTGTAGGCTGGGAAGGCGATAGTCCTGTCCAGCTGGAGTCTGGCTGCTCCAGATCAAACATGACCAGAGATTAATGATTGGTCCTGAACCATCCCAAAGTCCATCAGAGCTCTCAGTCTCTGGTTCAACTGAGGGCTCATTTACAAACTTGAACTACAGTAGCGCTGATGCTCATGCTGGTGATTGTTGAACCAAACCGCTAACTGGAACCTGTGGTCTGGTCCTGCTGACAAGGGACCCGTCTGGACCCCCACACGGTGAGTGAGTGAGTGAGTGTGAGGGGGTGAAGGTGTGAGAGTGTGTGTGTGAGGGGGTGAGTGAGTGAGTGAGTGAATGTGTGTGAGGGGGTGAGTGAGTGAGTGAGTGAGTGACTGTGTGTGAGGGGGTGAAGGTGTGAGAGTGTGTGTGTGAGGGGGTGAGTGAGTGAGTGAGTGAATGTGTGTGAGGGGGTGAGAGTGTGTGTGTGAGTGAGTGAGTGAGTGAATGTGTGTGAGGGGGTGAGTGTGTGAGTGTGTGAAGGGATGAGTGTGTGTGTGTGTTTGTGTGAGTGTGAGTGAGTGAGGGGGTGAGTTTGTGTGTGGGAGAGAGTGGGTGAGTGTGTGAAGGGATGAGTGTGTGAGTGAGTGTGTATGTGTGAAGGGATGAGTATGTGTGTGAGTGTGTGAGAGTGAGGGGGTGAGTATGTGTGTGAGAGTGTGTGTGTGTGTGTGTGTGTGTGTGTGTGTGTGTGTGTGTGTGTGTGTGTGTGTGTGTGTGTGAGAGTGAGGGGGTGAGTGTGTGTGTGAGAGTGTGTGTCTGTGTGAGGGGGTGAGTCAGTGAGTGAGTGAGTAAAACAACGTTGCTTCTCAATGTGTTTTTCCCCCTGAATAATTAAAGTTTTAGGCTAATTGACAGAAGTTCACTCACCGGCTGGTGTAGACCAATCAGATGGATGCTCCTCTTTAGACCAATCAGATCGCTGCTTCACTTAAGACCAATCAGATCGCTGCTTCACTTAAGACCAATCAGATCGCTGCTTCTCTTTAGACCAATCAGACGGCTGCTCCTCTCGGGTCTCGAGCGTTGATGATGATGATGATGATGATGATGAGGACAACAGTCCTCCGTTTGGGCTTTTTGTCTCAGCACCGGCCCTCCCTGAGGTTCCTGAGTACCAGTGCCTCCTCCTCCTCCTCCTCCTCCTCCTCCTCCTCCTCCTCCTCCTCCTCCTCCTCCTCCTCCTCCACCACCCAGGGGCCCCGGTCGGACCCCGGGCCCCTGAGCTTCCAGGAGCCGGGGGCCTTCCGGATGAAGAGCACAAGAGAGCTGCTCCGAGCACTGGCCGTCTTCCAGTTCTGCTCCTTCCCGCTCCTCGTCAACAACTGTGACAAGGTTAGACCTCCCTCCTTAATGACCTCTAACCCCTACCTGCTCCTTAATGACCCATCTCTGTACTGTCTACCCCTACCTGCTCCTTAATGACCCATCTCTGTACTGTCTAACCCCTACCTGCTCCTTAATGACCTGTCTCTGTACTGTCTACCCCTATCTGCTCCTTAATGACCTGTCTCTGTACTGTCTAACCCCTACCTGCTCCTTAATGACCTGTCTCTGTACTGTCTAACCCCTACCTGCTCCTTAATGACCTGTCTCTGTACTGTCTAACCCCTACCTGCTCCTTAATGACCTGTCTCTGTACTGTCTAACCCCTACCTGCTCCTTAATGACCTGTCTCTGTACTGTCTAACCCCTACCTGCTCCTTAATGACCTGTCTCTCTGAACTTACTGTAAGACTACAGATAAGTAGACAAGACATAACTTATCACTTCATATTTCTCTCTCTCTTTATATATATATCTGTCTTTCTCTCTCTCTCTCTCTCTCTGTGTCTGGGTCTCTCTCCCAGCTGCTGTCGGTGGCGAGGGCGGTGTTGGGGAGGCGTGGCCTATCTCTGCTTCTCCGCCCCTCTGTCTATGCTCAGTTTGTGGCTGGGGAGAGCGAGGGGGAGATCTCTCGCTCCATGCAGAAGATGGCCGACCTGGGGCTGCGGCCCATGCTGGCCGTGCCCATAGAAGAGGACCTAGGAGAGAGCACCGGGTAACCGCTGGAACACACAGGCTACCAAAGGAAAAGTCATATATATCTATAGATATAGATATAGATATAGATATAGATATACATATATATATATATACATACATACTATATATCAGGGAGGACTTTGGTGAGCTGGACCCTCTACTGCTGGTGTGTGTGTGTGTGTGTGTAAGGTATGTGTTTGTGTGTGTGTAAGTTGTGTGTGTGTGTGAGGTGTGTGTATGTGTGTGTGTAAGGTGTGTGTGTGTGTGTGTGTGTGTATGTGTGAGGTGTGTGTGAGGTGTCTGTATGTATGTATGTGAGGTGTCTGTGTGTGAGTGTGTGTGTGTGTGAGGTGTAATACACCCGTTCTCTCTCACAGGGAGCGGAGGTATGAGGAGAACATGGCGTCCATGTTGGAGTGTGTGAGAATGTCCCACAGCAACGCCAGGACTACAGATCCCATGATGCAACTGAAGCTCACTGCCCTGCTCAGCCCAGAGCTCTGTGTGAGTCAGGACCAATCAGAACCCTGAGGAGCCCTCACCTTAACCTCAACATCTACCCAATGTGTCTTCACATCATGTTTAGCTGCATGTTTCTCTATTTTTGGACTTGTTTTCAGGTGAAACTCACAGAGCTTCTCCAACACAACCCACCGGGTGACCTTGACCTCCTGCTCAGAGGTCTCCACGGAGAGGTAACACAAGACCCCTTACTCCACAACGCCATACATGCACAATATCTTATATGGTCGTGAGGAAGTCGCAGCAGAGGTTCCTGCTATGGTCACAAGCTACAGAAGGGTGAGGCCTGGTTCTTTTCCATCCAGCCAATCAGGTTTCCCGGTTTGGACGAGCAGGAGAACGCCCACCTGCTCTGCGGCTTGAAGAGACTCAACACGATAGCGGAGGTACGAGTGACATCACATCCTGTTGACATCACATCCTGTTCAATCGACAAGTCCCGACAAACAAATAAACAAACAAGTCCTCGTGTTGTGATGTCATGATATTGGTGATGTCATGATGATGATATGATGTTGATGTCATAATGATGTTGGTGATGTCATGATGTCGGTGATGACATGTTATAATGATGTCGGTGATGACATGACGTCGGTGATGTCATTATGATGGTGATGTCATGATGATGTTGGTGATGTCATGATGTTTCTCAGGCCAGTGTCAACAGGGTGCGGGTGCTGGTGGACGCGGAGTACACCTACATGAACCCCGCCCTCTCTCTGGTCACCATGGCGATGATGAAGAAGTTCAACCAGGACGGCGTGTGGATCTGGAACACGTACCAGTGTTACCTGAAGGTCAGCTGACCACAACGTACCACACAGCTGAAGGGCTACGGACATTCACTCCTGCATTCAACACCAATACTATACTAGATCTGGAGGATTGAATCCTCTTTATTGGTCACATACACACACACAGCTAAATGTGTTTCTCTGCATTTAACCCATCCTAGTATGAGGAGCAGTGAGCAGCTATTGGATATACAGGGGAGTGTAAGGTTCTGGCGCCTTGCTCAAGGGCAGCTCGGCAGTGCCACCCAGGTGTTTCGGGGACTTGAACCGGCGACCTTCCGGTTCCCAAGCCAAGTCCCAACAGACTTCTTTCTACAGTATTCTATAAACAACACTTTATTCTACCTACTACCGGTATATACTATACTATATACTATAAACAGCACTATTCTATACCAATACTGTACACCGTAAAAAAGAGCCATAAAGTGTCTGATGGTGATATATACATATGGTGGATGGTGCTTATTTAAAGTGACAGTGCAGTGCAGTAGTGAGTGATAGAAGCATCATTAAAGTGTGGTAGTGGCAGCACTCCTAACAGTTCAATAGGGCACAGCCTGTGGGAATATACAGTTGCTAGAAAAAGTATGTGAACCCTTTGGAATTACCTGGATTTCTGCATAAATTGATCATAAAATGTGTTCTGACCTTCATCTAAGTCACAACAATAGACAAACAGTCTGCTTTAACTAATACCACAAACAATAATATGTTTTCATGTTTTTATTGAACACACCATGTAAACATTCACAGTGCAGGGTGGGACAAGTATGTGAACCCTTGGATTTAAGAACTGGTTGACCCTCCTTTGGCAGCAATAACCTCAACCAAACGTTTCCTGTAGTTGCAGATCAGACCAAACGGTCAGGAGGGATGTTGGACCATTCCTCTTTTGAATCCCTCTGTTGATTTACTTCTGTGCTTTGGGTCATTGTCCTGTTGCATCACCCATCTTCTGTTGAGCGTCAATAGGTGGACAGATGGCCTTAAGTTCTCCTGCAAAACGTCTTGGTAAACTTGGGAATTCATTTTTCCGTCGATGATAGCAATCTGTCCAGGCCCAGAGGCAGCAAAGCAGCCCCAAACCACGATGCCCCTCCACCGTACCTCACAGTTGGGATGAGGTTTTTGATGTTGGTGTGCTGTGACTTTTTCTCTCCACACATAATGTTGTGTGTTCCTTCCAAACAACTCAACTTTGGTTTCATCTGTCCACAGAATATTTAGCCAGCAGTGCTGTGGAACATCCAGGTGCTCTTTTGCAAACTTCAAACGTGCAGCAATGGTTTTTATTGGACAGCAGTGGCTTCCTCCGTGGTGTCTCCATGAACTCCATTCTTGTTCAGTGTTTTACGTATTGAAGATTCGTCAACAGAGATGTTAGCATGTGCCAGAGATTTTTGTAAGTCTTTAGCTGACACTCTAGGATTCTTCTTCACCTCATTGAGCATTCTGCGCTGTGCTCCTGCCGTCATCTCTACAGGACGGCCACTCCTAGGGAGAGTAGCAACAGTGCTGAACTTTCTCCATTTATAGACTATTTGTCTCACCGTGGACTGATGAACATCAAGGCTTTTAGAGATACTTTTGTAACCCTTTCCAGCTTTATGCATGTCAACTATTCTTAATCTTAGGTCTTCTGAGAGCTCTTTTGTGCGAGGCATGGTTCACATCAGGCAATGCTTCTTGAGAATAGCAAACTCAAAACTGGTGTGTTTTTTATAGGGCAGGGCAGCTTTAACCAACACCTCCAATCTGGTCTCATTGATTGGACTCCAGGTTGGCTGACTCCTGACTCCAATTAGCTCTTGGAGAAGTCATTAGCATATGGGTTCACATACTTTTTCCACCCTGCGCTGTGAATGTTTACATGGTGTGTTCAATGAAAACATGAAAACATATAATTGTTTGTGTGGTATTAGTTTAAGCAGACTGTGTTTGTCTATTGTTGTGACTTAGATTAAGATCAGAACACATTTTATGACCAATTTATGCAGAAATCCAGATAATTCCAATTCCAAACGGTATATATGTGTGCGTGCGTGTGTGTGTGTGAACCAGGAGTCCCGGGGCCTCCTGCAGGAGGTACTGGCGCTGTCCTCCAGGGAGGGCTTCAGCGTGGGGGTGAAGCTGGTGAGAGGAGCCTACATGGACAAGGAGAGGAAGCAGGCGGGGCAAGATGGCCGCCCAGACCCTGTTCATGACAGCTGGGAAAACACCAATCACAGGTACTCACACACACACTTACATCATCAATCACAATATGACCAGAAATAACTAACCAAATAAATACCATATTTGGATGAATAATGAATATGAAGTATTTAACCCCTGTTAATATATTTTTATCTTAGCCTAGCTAGCGTGCTAACGCCAACTCTTTCCACTTTGTTAGCTACAACGGCGCCATGGAGCTCTTGCTGGAACTCATCTCCCAGAATCCTCAGCGTTACCGCGTCATCATCGCCACGCACAACGAGGAGTCCGTCTGCCGGACCGTCCAGAGGTTAGCATGATGCTAAACCAGAGGTTAGCATGACGCTAAACCAGAGGTTAGCATGACGCTAAACCAGAGGTTATTATGACGCTAAACCAGAGGTTAGCATGACGCTAAACCAGAGGTTATTATGACGCTAAACCAGAGGTTAGCATGACGCTAAACCAGAGGTTATTATGACGCTAAACCCGAGGTTGGCATGTTTCTGGACATTTCAAACATTAGGTCATTAAATATATAATCATTAGAAGACAGTAGTCCTCTATAAGCAGACCCAAAATGGGGTCTTAACCCACAGGTTGGGAAACACTGACCTGCGTGGTGTGATTGGCCGACAGGATACAAGAGCTGGGGATAAATAAAGATGGTGGCTCTGTGTGTTTCGGTCAGCTGCTGGGGATGTGTGACCACGTCTCCCTCACGCTAGGTAAGTAACTTCAGCCTTGGCCCGCACATACAGACCATAATGATATAGACCCTCACCCTCTCACAGTCCCCCAACCCACTCATTCACCCAACATGCTAATCAATGTCTTCTTCCTTCCCCTTGACCCCCTTGACCCCCTGCTGACCCCCTGCTGACCTCCTCCTGACCTCCTGACCCCAGCGGGGCAGGGCTATGCGGTGTACAAGTCTGTCCCCTACGGCTCCGTGGAGGACACCCTGCCCTACCTGGTGCGCCGCGCCCAGGAGAACCACACCGTGCTGCAGGGCATCCGCAAGGAGAGGGACCTCCTCCGGCTGGAGCTACGCCGGAGGATGAGGGGAGGGGCCGCATAACAGGCATCTCATGAGACCAGCATGTAGTTCCTCTACCGGCCTCTAGGTGGTTCACGGTACAGACTAGCATGTAGTTCCTCTACCGGCCTCTAGGTGGTTCACGGTACAGACTAGCATGTAGTTCCTCTAACGGCCTCTAGGTGGTTCACAGTAGAGACTAGCATGTAGTTCCTCTAACGGCCTCTAGGTGGTTCACAGTAGAGACTAGCATGTAGTTCCTCTAACGGCCTCTAGGTGGTTCACAGTAGAGACTAGCATGTAGTTCCTCTAACGGCCTCTAGGTGGTTCACAGTAGAGACTAGCATGTAGTATCTCTTGCCGCTTGGTGGTTCCTGGTAAGTCAAAGGTAAACAATGTCATTTCTTTCTCCTAATCCAAAGCCAATCATTTGTTTCTTCTCTTAGTTAAGGATCTCACTGAATAGTTTGTCTTCATATTGTGTATTTTGCAAGGTCCTGGTAGACAATTATGCTTCATTAAAAAGTGTTTAGGGATTTTTTTTATTGGGTTTGGGGAGAGACTGGGTGACATGTTGTACACTGGGCCAAATGTGCTCTGTTTGTGCCAAATGTACTCTGTTGTTTTTTTTACCTGTCAATCAAAATGTGAATTGAAAATGGTTGTTATTTTTAGCCACCAAGTCTACTTAATCTTCATGTCATGTTTACGGTTACATTGGGGTGACTTTAATGTTATGTTGGGTTAGTCTATGTAACATAACGCAGTAGCATTAGTAGCTACTGCGTTATCTTAAGTCTAAATCTATTGAACATTTTTAGTTTTTGTTAGCCTGTAACTTGTTCTGTTTTAAAGGACAGTCCGTTGTCCTCCACATGACAGAGGAGGGACGGGGGAGGCTTTCTTTAGCCAAATGGACAGGAGGCGGCGAGGTGGTTGTTTCAACACTTCAACACCCAACACCTGTACCGGTTACCCTCTGGGACCTTTAAATAAATACATGTAACGACAAGCAGCGAGGTCTCTCCTGCCTTGTGTTGGGCGAGGTGTACCAGGGCGAGGAGGACCAGGGTGAGGTGGAACAGGGCGAGGTGGAACAGGGCGAGGTGTACCAGGGCGAGGTGTACCAGGGTGAGGTGGATCAGGGCGAGGTGTACCAGGGCGAGGTGGACCAGGGTGAGGTGGACCAGGGCGAGGTGGAACAGGGCGAGGTGTACCAGGGCGAGGTGTACCAGGGTGAGGTGGATCAGGGCGAGGTGTACCAGGGCGAGGTGTACCAGGGTGAGGTGGACCAGGGCGAGGTGGAACAGGGCGAGGTGTACCAGGGCGAGGTGTACCAGGGTGAGGTGGATCAGGGCGAGGTGTACCAGGGCGAGGTGGACCAGGGTGAGGTGGACCAGGGCGAGGTGGACCAGGCCAGGAGGATAGACGGGGAACAGGACTCCAATGGTATTTGAGGCAGAGCAAACGTCCCTCGACTATTAGCTTCGGAAACACAAAACAGAACATACGGTTGAGCAATGGCACTAGCTCGCCCATAACCCACATGCCGCTTTTCGTATATCAATTGTTTCAACATTGAACTTACAAAAATAGTTTAGTCCTTCAAATAAACACACTTTCGGATGTGTTGAATACAAATAACAGACACTGATATTATCAATTTAACCTACGTATTTTCAGTGGCAGAGCGCTCGGGAACCCTCCTTACCTTCTGTAACACCAAACAGAACATTAGCTGCGGCTCGAGGGTCCAAAATCAATCCAATCAAATAAATGATCATAGCGTAAGACCGCCATCTACCGGCAAACAGAACTCACTGCTTTACTATTGTGTTGTGACGTGTTTCCTGTGAACGAGCGATCAGTACCGTGGAACATCTGGACCGGAACAGGAACTAGAGGCCCTCAGTAGAACGCATACCTTTGCCACACTAAAAAGTCCCCTGGATCTGGATTCAGATTCAGATCCAGATCTGCTCCAAAACCGAATCAGCCGGTCCTTGGGCCATACGTCATCTATCTCTAATTCCGTACTTTTTGAGTTATCAACAGACAAACAAAACGTTTCAAAGACAATACCACCAACAGCGCCCCCTACCGCAATTGTTTAATCACTGTACGGAGGAACGTCCTCGTAAGCTCTCATTGAAGTCCATTATAAACTCCCAGACCCGAGCGGCCGGTGAGTCCTGGTTTAACATGAGTGTGTACGGCGCTAAGGGAGGACAGTCCTCCCTGAGGGAGGATTAAATCATTACTGATTTAACTTTATGATAGTATGTCTTACTATCATAAAGGTAAATATACTTTACACAACAGAACGATTCTCCCTCATATCTCAATTCCGTTAGAGGTTTGTTCGATGGCACAAACCACTGTGCATGAAACTTCTATTCAGATTTTCATCATAAATGGATTAATCACAAATTTTTCATCAAAACAATGCTTCTCCCTCAGATCACAATCGGTTTCCATTCAGTTTGGCTTGTCTGCTAAAATGACACTAATACACTGTCAACATGTGTAGTGAGGCTCCTCCCTCCCTCCCCTACTCTCACAACCACCAGCCGTCACTGATGTGTGTGTATAAAGGACAGAAAGTAGACAGTAGAATGGAGTTGAGTCGTTTATTTATTAACCAATAGGAATAGTTCATTGTGATTCTGGCTGCATACACCCTCATCATCTAATAATAATACAACAGGCCCGCCAGTCTACGAAAAGCAGGCCTGAGGAGGACCTGAAAGGGGTCTTCAGGCGGTCTAGATCTGCGGAGGAGGTCTTTAGGTGGTCTGGATCCAGGGCGCGGGAGGTCTAGTAGTTGCTCTGGTCCCGGTTCTGGTGGCCCCTGTACCCGCCCCCTCCCCCTTGGTACCCGCCCCCTCCACCACGCTGGTAGCCGCCGCCCCCTTGGTACCCACCCCCTCCACCACGCTGGTAGCCGCCGCCCCCTTGGTAGCCGCCCCCTCCCCCACGCTGGTAGCCGCCGCCCCCTTGGTAGCCGCCCCCTCCGCCGCCTCCTCCGCCACCGTGGTAGCCGCCTCCTCCTCCGCCACCGTGGTAGCCGCCTCCTCCTCCTCCGCCACCGTGGTAGCCGCCTCCTCCTCCTCCGCCACCGTGGTAGCCGCCTCCTCCTCCTCCGCCACCGTGGTAGCCGCCTCCTCCTCCGCCACCGTGGTAGCCGCCGCCTCCTCCGCCACCGTGGTAACCGCCTCCTCCGCCACCGTGGTAACCACCTCCTCCGCCACCGTGGTAACCACCTCCTCCGCCACCGTGGTAACCACCTCCTCCGCCGCCCTGGTAGCCTCCTCGCTGTTCTGTTGGACAGGAAGCAGAGAGGAGGAGGAGCAGAGGTTAGACCTAAAATCACACATGCTGTTGCTAGGCCAGATACGTCATGGCTGGGCGGATGTGTGCGTGTTTGTATATATATATATATATATGTATGTGTGTGTGTGTGTAAGAAGGAAACATCCTGTAAAAAACAGTATCCTGAAGAAGGGGACATGGCTGGTGATTAGCACAGAGATAGCGTAGCACACAGGTTAGCAGGTTTGTGAGGTGGGTGTGAAGGAATGAATTGGTTCATAAGCACCTCGATGGAAACCTCCTTGTTTCTGCTGGTAACCACCTCGGTTCTCTGAAAACCACCACACAGCAACAAGTTAAACACCTAGTGTGCCGCAAACTAACAGGAAGCACAACACGCTCCTAATACTACACGCCAACACATCATTCAGGAGCTCTGCCAAAACCTCCTGACAGAATATCATACAAACCCACCCATCAGCGGTCGTGCGCAGCTAAATTAGCGGCTGAGCTAGCCATTAAATGATTGACCAGCTAGCTTCTAAGTTAACAGCTGAGCTAGCTGCTAAATTAGCAGCCGAGCTAGCCTCGTAATCAGGAGCCGAGCTAGCCGCTAAATGAGCGGCTGATCTAACCGACACGCTAGCTTTTTTTTGGCTGGCCTTGTTGTAAAAAGGCGGCCCTCGTGTACCTCTCTGGTAGCCTTGCTTCTGCTGGTAGCCGCCCTTCTGGTCTGAAACACAAAGAGATATGGTTAGAGTCCATGACATCATCAAGCCAGGGTCAAGGGGTCCCTCCAGTGGGCCCTGAGGCTCTGTACGAGGATTGCGCTGATGATACATAATCCTAAACATACATTATCGTATAATTAGCACCGCTTATGATGTGCTTTGTTACCTGTTCATTGTTCTCCACATCAATCATTTAACTATGATAAACAACGTGAGATGTTTACAAGGCCACCCTCTTAGCCCAGTTCACGCTTGCCATGCCAAGCGTAAACGGGCCGCAATGTGTTGTTTTTATATCTACATCGACATCCCATCTCTGAGACCACATGTGCAGTTTTTGCAGTGTGAATGTGTCTTTGGCCACATTAAGGACCGCCCTCTCAACTGATGTCCTCTGTGTAAGCAGAAGTAGTCCTCAGACGGCATTATATTAAAACATGAGTAACACCATGACGACACCAACACCGTGAAGTACGAAACAAGAAGAACAAGTGTAACAGATCCATTTGAGCCGAAGACTAATTACAGCACAAACATGGTGATTCGTATCGCAACCGCATGATTTATGAATGATTAGGAAATGATTTAAATGTTTGTCACAAGCCGAAATAATGTATGTATTATTTAGCATATAGAGCGGGGAGGTGAGATGGTATAAACATCTCACAAGCAGACATGTTGTTAGTCATCTCATTGTTTATCATCCTACAAGCTGTCTCATTATTTGGCTGCTGTGTGTTAAACTTGACCAATAACCAATTGTATGTCCAATATCCTGATATTAATGTGCAACATGTTTGTCTCCGGCGAGGCCAGTGGAGTGTGGGCTCCCTGAAGGAGGGGGGGTGAGGCCAGTCACCCGGTCCCCAGGCGGTCTCACCTCTGTTGAAGTAGCCTCCGTACACGCCCTGCTTGAGGTCGAACACCCGCTCGTTGTTCTCCACCAGGCCGCCCAGCTTCTCAGCCAGCTGCAGGGCCATGTTCTGGAGGGAGGTGGGCTCTGTACGGTGCATCACCACCGTCTGGGTGGGCTGGTCCAGGGATGCCTACACACACACACTCTATTGGTACCCTAACAGTTTCTGAAACACTAAATCAGATATTAAACAATCTACCATCTGTAATAAATACGTCTTGGACGAATATATACATCTACACTTATGCATCTATATTTCTATCTTCTATGATTGGGTAGTTCAGTGGTTTACCATCAGCTCCTCGTTGATGATCATCTTGCTGATGATGCTGTGGACCATCGCCAGCTCCAGCTCAAACATCTCAGACAGAGTCCCCATGCTGTAACACAACACATACACCAACAGGTGAGGTGACGTCCCAACAGGTGAGGTGACGTCCCAACAGGTGAGGCCAGAGGGGGTGTGGTTACCTGATTGAGTCGTACACGCTGCTGTAGGTGAACAGGTAAGTCCTCAACGACTCCTCCTGGATCTTCCTGCACGGCCAAACAACAAACGAGACTGAGCGGCCCGCTAACAGGTGTACGGTTATGCAGGTTGTTGTCGCCGTGGACGCTAGGGGGCGGGGTCAACCTCTTACCTGACCAGCATCTCCCTGACCCGCTGGGTCTCGGGGAACAGGTCCCACACCTTGCTGTTCATCTTCTCGTTGATGATGAACGAGTGACAGGTTCTCCAGTCCCCCATCTTCATGGCCTTACTGGCCGCCACCACGTGCTCCCTCATGCTCTCTGGGGGGCCTGGGGGAGAGCAGAAGGTTAGGACCAGGAAGGAGGGACCAGAGAGGGAGGGTTAGGACCAGGAAGAGGGACCAGAGAGGGAGGGTTAGGACCAGGAAGGAGGGACCAGAGAGGGAGGATTAGGACCAGAAGGACGGGAAGGGCGTGGTTAACGAGTGGGCAGGGCCTACCGAGCAGTGGCTGCCTCTCCCCCACTCGGAGCTGGTGGTGGAACTGTTTGCTGATCATCCGTCGGCGGGCGTCGAACTCGTGTGCCGCCATGTAGGGGATCTCCAACAACATGGCAGACACCAGGTACACACACTCCAGCAGCTCCAGGTTGATGTGCATGTGGAACGGCACCTGACACACAAACACACATTATGAGTCACCGTACATTAGCAATGTTTTGTCCATATATGCAATTTATAGATAAAATAAATATAGAGAGAGCGAGAGACTCCTCCCCACCTGTCTCCTCTTCTCGATCTTCTCCTGCTCGGCGTTTCTCTCCTGCATGTTCCTCATGAGGAGGCCCTGGCCCAGTAGCTCCTTGGCGCGGCCTGACGACTGGATGTCCAGCAGAGCGTTGTGGGCGTCCTTGATCATTCCCTGGCGGAAGGCGCAGATCCCCAGCTGCACCATGGTCCTGTTGTACAGGATCTGGATGGAGAGGCGCGCAGTTAGAGCTTGTTCACCTGCACAGGTGAGTGCAGCGGTTTGCCTGTACAGGTGTGAGTGCAACGGTTTGCCTGTACAGGTGTGTGTGTGCAGCGGTTTACCTGTACAGGTGTGAGTGCAGCAGTTTACCTGTACATGTGTGTAGCAGTTTACCTGTACAGGTGGGTCAGCGTGCTGGATGTTGTCCTGCAGGTGGCTCATGAGCATGAGGTCGCGGGCCTGGTACCAGCGGGAGTGCAGGGCGTGGTGGTAGATGTGGCAGAGGATGGCGCAGGTTCGGATGCGGTCGGTGCGGTCTTTGGCATAGATGAATTTGCAGAGACGGTCCATGATGACTGCGCTGTCCTCGCCCTCGCTCTCCTCTTGGTCCTGCTCAGACTACAGGAAGCAAGGTCATATCCTGTTTGAGATTGAGATTCCCTGGCATTTAAGACAAGAAGATGACTATTTACAACCCCTGTCCGACCCCCAGGTGCGTCCCCCGGTCTCACCTTGGACTCCGCCGGCAGGCCGAGGCTGCGGCGGTGGGCCTTGTAGTCGAACTTGTAGTAGGTGTGCATGATGCGGCGCAGGTACACCCGGCACACCTCCTCAGTGGTGCCCTTGGTCTCCAGGTAGGACAGCAGGCGGTCGATGATCCCGCAGACGTGGCCCTCGTCCTTCAGGTTGTCCACGTACTCTGGACACAAAATAAAACCTCTTGAATCTTGTTGATGCTACGTGAAGCCTGACGTCACTGTGGTCAGTGGTTCCGTTTGGTTCTCAAGGGTTGGCGAAGACTTCCGTGGTATTCTTTTTACTAGAATGCGTTGTTCTAGGAAATACTGCTACTTCCAGCAAAAAACGCTTTTCAACAGTGGTAGTTTTCTATGGGAAACCTATGAAAATGTCAGTTTTTTCTCTTTAACCGTCACGACTGCTCAGAACGCATTAGTTTGAACCTCGTAGGAAGTTCTGCTAAGCGGGGGTTTATAAATCAACAACAGAAGACCTTTTGATTGAGAGGATCTCTCTCATTTCCATATCTGTCTAATCTGAAAAAAGGGTGAGTGAGTGTCAGACTTAAGTAGTGGGGGGCGAGTGGGTTGAGTGTCAGACCTAGGGAGTGGGGGTGAGTGTCAGACCTAGGGAGTGGGGGTGAGTGTCAGACCTAGGGAGCGGAGGTGAGTGTCAGACCTAGGGAGCGGGGGTGAGTGTCAGACCTAGGGAGCGGGGGTGAGTGTCAGACCTAGGGAGTGGAGGCGAGTGTCAGACCTAGGGAGTGGAGGCGAGTGGGGGTGAGTGTCAGACCTAGGGAGTGGAGGTGAGTGTCAGACCTAGGGAGCGGAGGTGAGTGTCAGACCTAGGGAGCGGAGGTGAGTGTCAGACCTAGGGAGCAGAGGTGAGTGTCAGACCTAGGGAGCGGAGGTGAGTGTCAGACCTAGGGAGCGGGGGTGAGTGTCAGACCTAGGGAGCGGGGGTGAGTGTCAGACCTAGGGAGCGGGGGTGAGTGTCAGACCTAGGGAGCGGGGGTGAGTGTCAGACCTAGGGAGCGGGGGTGAGTGTCAGACCTAGGGAGCGGGGGTGAGTGTCAGACCTAGGGAGCGGGGGTGAGTGTCAGACCTAGGGAGCGGGGGTGAGTGTCAGACCTAGGGAGCGGGGGTGAGTGTCAGACCTAGGGAGCGGGGGTGAGTGTCAGACCTAGGGAGCGGGGGTGAGTGTCAGACCTAGGGAGCGGGGGTGAGTGTCAGACCTAGGGAGCGGGGGTGAGTGTCAGACCTAGGGAGCGGGGGTGAGTGTCAGACCTAGGGAGCGGGGGTGAGTGTCAGACCTAGGGAGTGAGGGTCCGTGTCAAACCTTGGGAGTGAGGGTCCGTGTTCTGCATGATCTTGGTGAACTCCTCGTCCATCCTCTCCACCAGCGTCAGGATACACCCTCGCACCCTGAAGGGCTGGAATACGATTGGCCGATTAGGTCACGGGCAAGTGAATCTACATTATCTGATTGGTTGGTTAGATGACAATACAGGTAACTAAGCCTACTAATCAGATTAATAAGATGAGTAAACCAGCTGATCCAATTGGTACCAGAGTCTCGGAGATGTTAAGGTTCTCGCTGTCCTCTGCGATGTTCTCTCCGATGAAGATGTTGCTGTTCTCAAACAGGATGTCCAGCAGCTCGTCGATGCACTCCAGACACTTCTTCCACATGTCCGCCTGCGGGCAGAGAAGCTCCATGAAGATACTGGGGCTTGCACAAACCTACAGCCCTAAAGACCTTCAGGACCGGAGGTTACCTTCATGAACGCTGCGAGGTTGGGGTTGTAGTCGTAGAGCGAGGCAATGATGTTGAACTTGATCTTGACCAAGATGCCCTGACCAAGGTTGTGCTCTCCTGAGATACCAGCCAGCAGGTGGAGCAGCTCGATCTGGGCCGCTCTGGAACCAGGAGAAAGGACAAGGACAACCAGGAGAACGGGGTTAGAACCAGGAGAATGGGGTAAGTAGGGAGAACCAGTGTTACTACAAGTCAGAACCAGGGTTACCCACCCAGGTCAGAACCAGGAGAACCAGTGTTACCTGTCTGTTCCCTTCTTCCCGCGGGCCTGCAGGATCTCATTCAGTTTCTTCACCACCACCGTCGTGTTGATCTCGGTTCCCTTGGCGAACATCTTGGGCTTGTCCTGCCCAACAGGCAGAGGCATTGAGACACAAATCCTCGACCCATACTAATAAAATAACTTTCTTTATCATATTGTTATCGTTATATAAGAAAACATGTGTTGAGATCTTCATGCACACAGAACATCTTAAAACATCCTGCCCTTGAAAACATCCTAATTTAATTAAGCTCCTCCTTCCAGAAGAACATCCAAGAAGCACATTAAATAACATACACATTAACATGTTATCAACATGTTAGTTGACTCCTCCCCAAACAGGTGAAGGGAAGATGGTATTACACACCTTGACCAGAGGAACTCCTCCCTTGACCTTCTCCCAGCCTCCATCTCCCTCCTCGCCGGCCTCCTCCTCGGCCTCCTCCTCCAACGGCTCCTTCTTCTTGGTCTTCTTCTTCCTCTGCTCCCGCTTCTTGTCTAGACCCTTCTCTCCGTCATGGGTCCTGGAGGCCCCACACCACACAGTCACTTAGGCTCAGGTTACATGCTTACCCTTCAGTCGTACATCAAGTACATGACCGTCAACACCGGTGTTCTAACGTCAACACCGGTGTTCTAACGTCACTACCGGTGTTCTAACGTCAACACCGGTGTTCTAACGTCAACACCGGTGTTCTAACGTCAACACCGGTGTTCTAACGTCAACACCGGTGTTCTAACGTCAACACCGGTGTTCTAACGTCACTACCGGTGTTCTAACGTCAACACCGGTGTTCTAACGTCAACACCGGTGTTCTAACGTGTTCTAACTCACTTCTTGAGGAAGCGGCAGGCCAGCGAGGAGCTCTTTCCTTCTCCGTCATCGGAGCTCTCGCTGCCACTGTCCACTGTGTCCGAACCCCAGTCTTCATCATCCTCATCGCTGGACGAAGACTCAGCCTGAGAGCGAGAGAGAGAGATTAGTATACACCCTATCACAAGACGCTAGACCGTAGCCCCCAGTGGTTTTGTGTCGTAGTGGTCTGCTTACCCCAGACCCCTTGGCTTCCTTCAGGAACTTCTCGGCCTCGGGGACCACCTCCTTCTTCAGGAAGGACTTGGCCGTCATGGCCTCGTCATCGCTACTGCTCCCTGAGGAAGAGCCTGAGCCCAGGAAAGGAGTCATTACAAAGAGAACACCCCTTCACAATAAAGGCAACACATGGTTCCTTTATGAATATGCTTTGCATCTAATCACATAGCTTTAGATCATCATCTGATCAATAATATACGAAATGTTGTGGATCTAAATAGAACCATGTGAACTCACCAGATTCCTCTGCCTCTTTCTCCTCTTCCTCGTCAGCAGACTCTTGGGGGTTCTGGGGGGGGAGAGAGAGAGAGAGGGTGAGTGTCTCTCAGTCAGTAGCCAGTAGGAGCAGCAGCAGCCATATGCTCCTTACCTCCTTGTAGGCTGCGACCTCGGTCTCGTAGTCCCGGTTGTACTTGCGTATCTTCTGCCGCAGGGTGCTGAGGGCCTTGGCGTTGTTCTTGTTCATCTTCTTCTTGCCCTCCTTGTCCTCCCAAAGCTGGAAAGAAGTCATCACAACACGTTCTACTAGGTAGTAGTAGTAGGGTTGAGGTAGTCCTCACATTCACTAACCGGGTTGAGGTAGCCCATTAACCTGGTTATGTTAACTAACCCAGTTGAAGGTTAACTAACCTGGTTAAGGTAGTCCTCCAGGTCGGCCAGCAGGCGGATGTAGAAGGGCGGGACCCCCTCCTTGTCCACTATGGTCTTACTCTTGAGGAACGCTCGACACAGCTGCTCAAACTCCTCCAGACACTTGGCCATGTCTCGGATCTTCATGGCGTTCCGGATGGTCTTGATCAGGTTGGTGAGCTCCTCGAACCTGACCAGGGCAACGCAACACTGTCACTACACCGTCACATGGTCAACACACCACCACTACACCGTCAACACACCGTCACATGGTCAACACACCACCACTACACCGTCACATGGTCAACACACCGTCACTACACGTCACATGGTCAACACACCACCACTACACCGTCACATGGTCAACACACCACCACTACACCTTCACATGGTCAACACCATCACTACACCGTCACATGGTCAACACCGTCACTACACCGTCACATGGTCAACACACTACCACTACACCGTCACATGGTCAACACACCACCACTACACCGTCACACACCGTCACTACACCGTCACATGGTCAACACACCACTACACCGTCACATGGTCAACACCGTCACTACACCGTCACATGGTCAACACCGTCACTACACCGTCACATGGTCAACACAACGTCACATGGTCAACACACCACCACTACACCGTCACATGGTCAACACGTCACTACACCGTCACATGGTAAACACGTCACATGGTAAACACCGTCACTACACCGTCACATGATCAACACAACGTCACATGGTCAACACACCACCACTACACCGTCACATGGTCAACACGTCACTACACCGTCACATGGTCAACACGTCACATGGTAAACACCGTCACTACACCGTCACATGGTCAACACAACGTCACTACACCGTCACATGGTCAACACAACGTCACTACACCATCACATGGTAAACACCGTCACTACACCGTCACATGGTCAACACACCACCACTACACCGTCACATGGTCAACACACCACCACTACACCGTCACATGGTCAACACACCACCACTACACCGTCACATGGTCAACACACCACCACTACACCGTCACATGGTCAACACACCACCACTACACCGTCACATGGTCAACACACCACCACTACACCGTCACATGGTCAACACACCACCACTACACCGTCACATGGTCAACACACCACCACTACACCGTCACATGGTCAACACACCACCACTACACCGTCACATGGTCAACACACCACCACTACACCGTCACATGGTCAACACACCACTACTACCCCGGTCACCCACCGGCACGGATGAGAAAAGCTTCCATGGCAACACAAGGTCATCACTTATTAATTGAATTGAGTTGTGAGTTAACACGAAGATGAAAGTTTAAATCAAAATTATAAATGGAACTTATTCAGTGCTTTTCTAGGACTCCATGTAGCTTTACACTGAGGGACAAACAGACAAACAGCTGGGATGGATGGATGGGGGCAAAGAGAAGGCAGAAGAGAAGAGAGTGACTGGAAGAGGGCGAGGGACTTTGATGTCGTGGGGGAGGGAGGTCCAGGGGGAGGGAGGTCCAGACGTGTATGTCCAGACTCATGTTCTGGATAGTTAGATCTACAGGTCCACTCACCTCTTGTCCTTGGCGCTGCGGACCACCCTCTTGGTGTCCTCTTCATCGTCACTAAGCAACAGCGACCTGAGGGGGGGGGAGAGAAGAGAGACAGTTGAGCTCAATCCATCACCGACCAGGTCCAGTTTGACACCTGGTGGACAGGTCGAGGACTCCGGACCAAAGGTCTGTGGTACTCACTGTCTGAAGTTGGGTCCGGACGTTTTAGGGGTGATCTCGTCGGCGGACGAGGACTCCTCCGACTCGCTGTCGGAGCCGGTAGCGAAGAAACGCGACATGTCTCCTGGCTGGGTCTGATCTGGGGGGACCGGACACCGGAGGTTACCGATCTACACACACACACCGGGTCTCACCGCACATACATAACCGCAACAATGAGAATGATGGTACTCTTGACAAGTTGGTCAAAGGAAACTGTATTGATAACCATTAATCTCATAATGATGTCGTTATTATTGAACGTATCACTCCCACAATATCCCCAGCTAGAGTCAGATAGCATCTCCGTGCTAACCCCCCGTGCCTGCACACAACCGGCTGACAGCTGGTGGACCTGAAGACGATGTGGTTATGAGGTCAGCCACACTTAGATAGCTGGTTAATGAGCCCGGCTAATGAGCTAACGCTGTATCCCGGTATAGACCGCGTCGCCGGACACGGGCGACACGGAGCCGGTGTGGCGCGAAGCTAACGAGCTAGCCCGCCATGGGGCCGGCATGTGGGGGAGGCCCGGGTCTACACCCCGCGGTAGCAGCGGCTAACACGGCCCCGTCCTCCCCGGGGGACTCACCTACGTCCTTGTGGAAACGGTTCTGCGGTGTAGAAGTTCACGTGTGTTCGTCTTATAATCCAGTTTTGCGATTAAACGGCCACGGAATAAAGGCGTGCAGAGCCTCGTAGGGACACACTAGCGTGGGGAAAGGAAGTAGCGTCAGATCCGCGGGGTGGTACCGGAAAGAGCCTCAGATCTGAGGCTCATGCGGATGGTCTGAGGATCTCAGCGTGGTGCTGCTGCCACCTAGCGGACTGCATCTGTATGACAGTTTAAGTGTAACTCCCTCTCATGCAATGACAGCAATACGTTCTTTATGATACTGGTAGGATTTATTCAAATCCAGACCGTGAGAACTGTGAAACACACATGAAATACAATAAATCACAGATCAAACAATAACATACATCCATATTATTTCTACTTCGTCTTTTAGTGTCACATGTCTTTACAATATTGTTAACCAAAATGAACTTAACCTACAAAACACATTAAATCCTTCTGCAATAATAATAACAATAAACTCACTTAGCAAACATTTCGTTAGCACTTTAGCTACCTGGCTTGAGCTTACACACAGCTAACAACCACAACACCAAACGTACCTTATTGGCTGCATGCAATAAGAGAGGAAATTATGAAACTTCACTGACTGAACTGATCGACGACCGAACTGACTAACTGTGATGGAACTTTCTCTTATATAGAGATTTCTACACGCGTGTGCGTCGGCATAAAACGTCCCCGGAACACTGTGCGCTTCAACCATTAGTTCCGCTCTTACTCTACAGCATTTAGGTAGGAACCAAAAACTGGTAGGAACCAAAACTCAAACTGAACACAGAGGCAGTTACATTAAGCCTCAGTCACGCATTCAAGATACAAGATATTTATTTGCCATTTGTAACATTGGAATGCTTGCTCCCCATTCCCTCCCGCAGTAAACATCACAAAAAAACTATATAATAAAAATATACAATAAAAACAAAAAAATAAAAATGAACAAAATGGACAGCTAAGTGACTGATAGATGGTATGAACATCTGTTGAATGTGCAAAAAGATAAGTAAATAAGTAAGTAATAAAGTGCAGTAGTGCAGCAGCATCATGAATACAGTGCAGTAACTGTAATGACGACTTCGAGAATAAAGTTGAAATGTCGAGAATAATAAAGTCAAAATACAATTTCGACTTTATTCTCGACATGCAAAATTAAAAAAAAATCTTCCTCTAATTTTTTTATGCCTGGCCCTAATACTCTTCTGTACAAGTCAACTAAAGCAGACAAACATGATTTTAAAACAAAGTTTATTAAATTCACTTAAAACAAAAATATATTTACAGTACGCTGATGTGCAAACATGAAGTAAAATTATTTTTTATAAGAAACATTTTAGAAACTATGAAACCACATTATATACAGAATACAACAATAACACAAGTACAATTTAAAAAGAAAAATAGGCCTATTTCAGTCTGGCTTTATAAAATCCTCAAGATGTGGCCCCTGGCTGCTCCATCAGGGCCCCTGGCTGCTCCGTCAGGGCCCCTGGCTGCTCCGTCAGGGCCCCTGGCTGCTCCGTCAGGGCCCCTGGCTGCTGGCTGGAGAAGTAGGCCAGTCTTTTGCAGAGCTTCTCGAGCATCCGCTGCGGCAGCCATGGCAACTGCTTGGTTAAGCGAGTACGGTCCCTCGCCATGGCGTCCTCGCTCAGTCTAGAGGAAGAAGAGGGACATGTCAGTCTAGGAGGAGGAGAAAGAGGAGAGACATGTCAGTCTAGGAGGAGGAGAAAGAGGAGAGACATGTCAGTCTAGGAGGAGGAGAAACATGTCAGTCTAGAGGAGGGACATGCGAGTGTAGGAGGAACACCTGCTGAGGGACGAGGGCTGAGTCTGGAAGACGAACACGTCCTTGCAGTGACTTTGCAATGGAGACCGCAAAATAACCACCTGAAACAAACAAACTAAGTTACCAACAACAAACGCTGTCCGTCCAACACAGAGCATTGACCAATTCTGTAGTTTACATCCTGCTGACGGCAACATCCCTCATTCCCTCTCTAGTAGTTCAATGTAGGGGACAATATAGTGAAATCCTTCCTTCACTCCCTACTCCCTCCCTAGTAGTTCAATGTAGAGGGCTATATAGTGAAATCCTTCCCTCATTCCCTACTCCCTCTCTAGTAGTTCAATGTAGAGGACTACATAGTGAAATCCTTCCCTCGTTCCCTACTCCCTCTCTAGTAGTTCAATGTAGAGGACTATATAGTGAAATCCTTCCCTACTCCCTCTCTAGTAGTTCAATGTAGAGGACTATATAGTGAAATCCTTCCCTCACTCCCTACTCCCTCTCTAGTAGTTCAATGTAGAGGACTATATAGTGAAATCCTTCCCTCATTCCCTACTCCCTCTCTAGTAGTTCAATGTAGAGGACTATATAGTGAAATCCTTCCCTACTCCCGCTCTAGTAGTTCAATCTAGAGGACTATATAGTGAAACCACTTTGGGACACTTCTTCTTGACATTAGTGACGTAATTTCTGTCTCATAATTAAACGTGTCAGATCTTCGTCGGTGGACGTCTCTTCTAGTCAGTCTGCCGTTTTCTTTCAGCCCAATGCATGCTGGGATATATGATATGATCGGTTGTACACTACTCATCACGATGCATTGTGGGTTATGATGAGTGCACTATACAGGGCATAATAATGCTCACTATACATTCGGACCACGCTACAAAATGGCGAACTCACTACATAATGCAATATTGCATTTAGTGATTTCAGACACAGCCAACAAGTCTCTAATCAGTTTGATTAGAGCTAGCGACAGTAGCTCATGTGTTACGATGTCTTTAAAAGACTACATCTATAGTGCTGATGACTTCATACCGAGTCCATCAGGAAGCAGCAGTCCCTACTTCCTCCGAACACGACCACCTGGTCGTCCTCGCCACGACACGCAGAGTGCCACAACCTGGGGGGGGGGGGGGGGTGACGACAGGTGAGCACTCAGCCGATTGCTGGTTGGAGTAGCATTCCTACATGGATGGCTTGTGGGGGATTGAGTCAAGGCAACACAGGTGTGTCCATGTGGTCTCTCGCTCTACCTGGGCTTGTCGTGATGTGGATGATGGGTTCTCTCAGACCACTCCTTCGTCAGTGTGTCAAACTGCCAGGCGTCGCCTAAAAAGACACAAAACACTAGCAGACCCATAAACTGTTCCTCGGCCTATGAGCAATCTAACCACCAAGGGTTGTCCAATTCCGGCGATTATTTTGGAGTTATCTTGTTACAGAAAAACGGGGGCAAAACTATTTCAACAAACTACTATGTTTAACAGTTTGATTGAACAGGTAATCCAAAGGCAGACTCACTGCGGGCTCTGGAGTCATCCACTCCCTCCTCGTTGACCCCGAGGCCGCCGTACAGCAGGAGGGTGTGGTCAGAGGTGGGTGTGAGCGTGTGCATGGACCGGCCAATGGGCACACAGGACGATGAGAGGTCGCTGAGAGGTCAGAGCGAGAGAGCGTGTTTATCAAGAAGCTAGCCTGATTGATTATGGATCAGTGAGAGCTGGAGGGACTTACTAGTATGTCCAGGTCCAGGTCTCTAGATCAAGACTGTACAGATCCAGAGTGTCCTGTCAAATCAAAACACAAATCAAAAATCGGACAGGTTCCAACACATCCGCGGCATTGAAGGAGGCGTGGCCCAGAAGACCCTCCAAGCCACGCCCCCCTATCCCATCACCCTCCACCAGAGGACTCACCAGACCCCCACAGATGAAGCCTCTGGTCCCCAAGACCGCGCTGCTGTGAGAGCCCCTGGGGGAGGGAGCAGGACCCTGCGGGGGAGGGGGAATAAGTAATATCAAGCAATATCCAAATTGCCATCCAAAGTGTTTTGTATGAATAAAGTATGCAGAGATGCTGGGGCTGACAGTTTAGTTTGTGTGGCACAGACCATCAAATGTCCCATCACAAAAATGGATTCCCACCAAAAGTGAATCATATATCGCAATATCTGTCAAAACAAATCCCAATATGAGGTTGTTTTTTTACCGCATCGGTCAAAGTACAAAGTGTGCAAACAACATTGTGCTTAATCCAGACAGTGTGTGAGCCGGAGGGTCCAGGCCTCCACTCGTCCTCTGGGTCGTGAACTAATGGGTGGGACGGCAGGAGAAAGATGGCAAGAGTCGGGACAAAGCCACATGGGGCTGGCAAGCCAACAAAAGGTTACAACCACAGGCTAAGGGTCAGCAGGTTAGCACGCAGCTGCTATAGCTGCACCTCGGGGGCCCTACCTGCGTCTCGGGGCCTTACCTGTGTCTCGGGGGCCCTACCTGCGTCTCGGGGGCCCTACCTGCGTCTCGGGGCCTTACCCGTGTCTCGGGGCCCTACCTGCGTCTCGGGGCTGCTCCAGGTGTGGGTCTGCGTGTCAAAAACATTCACTTCGTTGTTCCAACCCCAGCAGCGGAAGAACGTGGGGCCAATGGCCGTCTGAGGGCAGAAGACAGAGGAGACCTTTAGAACCATTAGAACACTTTTACAGGCAGAATCCTGTTTGCACGATGAACATTTATTGCAATGGTCCTGCAGAAGAGGAGGAGGAAGAGGAAGTCACCCAGGAGGTCTCCTCCACGATGAAGCTCAGAGGCGGCGTGGCCCTCACCTCCTGGGTGGTCTTACAGCAGTAGCCCCCAAAGTAGATCAGCCTGTCGCCATGGAAAGAACTCTTATTATGGGATGGAGATAAACCTCCTCTTAGCTACAAGGTTCCCGAGTCGCCATCTCAGGAATACATCTTAGCTACTAGGTTCCGAGTCTGGATCACTACGATACATCCTAGGTAGGGATGCTCCGATCGATCGCCCATTATTATCGGCCCATATTCACTCTAAACCAATCGGAGCCCTCAAAATCTGCCGATCAGAAGAGCCGATTAGATGACGCAAAATATTTTTATCTGTGAAAAAAAAAATGCAACGTGTGAAGCAGAAATACCGGCAGCACTGCTGAAAGCTACCGGTAAATACAGATGGATCATATTGGGCTCCTGGAGCATTTTATTTTGGGTGGGTATGATCGCTTCATCTCGTAGCACCGCTTTTAATAATCACCACGGAACAAATGAGACCTACTGGGTTTGAAACCAACATGGAGGAGTTCTCACTGTCTACCTTTCTGTTTGTAGAGCACTCGATGTGAAATTACAAGTACAATGGAACGCACTCCCCATTCCCTCCCGCAGTATGAATTTATAAAACAATACTATAAAATTACTGTACACAGTGTGTGTGTGTGTGTGTGTGTGTGTGTGTGTGTGTGTGTGTGTGTGTGTGTGTGTGTGTGTGTGTGTGTGTGTGTGTGTGTGTGTGTGTGTGTGTGTGTGTGTGTGTGTGTGTGTGTGTGTGTGTGTGTGTGTGTGTGTGTGTGTGTGTGTGTGTGTGTGTGTGTGTGTGTGTGTGTGTGGTCACTGACTGCAGCGATTTGATTGGTTGAGTAGCGTCACATGAAAGGATGGATCGGAGCATCCCTAGTCCTAGGTACCTGGTTCTGGACCACTAGGATACACCCTGGCTAGGTTCCTGAGGTACAGACCTGTCTGTGTGGACCCAGCAGGTGTGCTTGTTGCGGGGTGAAGGTGTGGTCCCTTTGGCGTCAGTTATCCTCCTCCAGGTGTAGCGCGCCTCGGTCAGGTCAACCCTGAAAAACTACAAAAACACCAGGTTGACCCTGAAAACAATACCGCCCATCACTGGAAAACCACAAGGGCGTCTCACCTGGCCGAGGATGACGTCTGCCAGGCGAGCTCGTCAGGGCGTCTCACCTGGTTGGTGTAGCCCTGGCGGTAGCGGCCGGCGAAGACGTACAGCGAGCCGCCGAGGAAAGAACCGCAAGCCCCCGTCACCTCTGAGGGGGTGTCTCCCTCGATGGCCCTGCACTCCCTGACGGAGCAAATGGAAGGTACACGGATTAAGTTCGACGCATTTGTTTATTACTGCTTCCTTGATAGCGATTAAACTTGACAGGTAGTGGAGCATCAGCTTGTAGGGCAACGGTCAGGAGAACTTGTTTCTTGAGTCAGTGAGATCAGTCCAACAGAGGACCTCACGTCAGCCTGATAAATATGAAGGAGTCATCGTCTCACCACTTGCCGCTGTCCAGATCACACAACCAGATCTCGTCTCCAGGCAGCAAGGAGTCTTCTCCTCCAGCCTCCTGACCACACAAGACAGAGTCAACACATTCACCGCAGACTCAGGTACAGATCCCGTCACACAGTGTACAGAGCCTGATAATGCAGAAGGATACACAGCGGAACCAACACGGGTCATGGGTCTCGTTAACATTAAGAACTAGAGGGCCCCTCAGTAGAACATACCTTCCCCAAACCAAACAACCCCCTGGACCCAGTTCAGATCCGGATCTGCGCCAAAATCAAAATCTACCGTTTCTTAGCCCATATGTAATCCGACCACCCACTTTTGTCCAATTAGGTCCATAACAGACAAATTAAGGGAAAAAACATAACCTCCGGTGCATCTTCGATGGCGGAGGTAATAATTATATTTAGTGGCCAAGATGTCAGCATTACTCTACGTGTGACCAGTTCAGAGGGCTGGAGAATTCCTCCCTTCCAAACTGCTCACAAGCATCTTCTTGAACGAGGCGTCCAGAAACCAAACAAATGAAGAGATTTGAAGCCCTATGGTTTTTCAAGTCGACAAAATAGGTGGCAACTATAGGAGACCTGGACACAACTGTGGTAGTAGAAGAACAGCGGTGTTAGTCTGATGTCCATTTCCTCCAAACCTGAGCCCCCAGTGAGAGATTCTAAAACAACAAGACAGATCAAACTTACTAACCCATGTTCTTCACTTACTTTCATGCAGCTTTACAACTTTTGAAAGTATATTCTCCTCCTACTCCAAAAAATTACTAAAAAAAAAAAAAAAAAGTAAATAGTGCGTCTCTTCATTATCCATGAAGGTCAACATAACAGCTGACGTACAACTCTTCTGTACACAAACTATGAAACAACATTCTCTGTGAAGTGTGTTCCTGCTGTACTCTTCCTGGCAGCTCCCCAAAACCAAACCCAGGTCCACATCCTCACCTGGTAGCCTCCCCACACGTAGAGGACGTTGTGGTGGATGAACGCCGTGTGGTCGCTTCTCTCCAGGCGGCTCATGGAGTGGTGTGGTCGGGCTTCCTCCATCGTCTGGAAGAATTACCGCTCGGTGAGACGGAGATGGTGCCCTCGGCCTGCGGTCTGTGCGGAGGAGCTGCGACGTTCAGGGTGTGTGTGTGTGTGTGTGTGTGTGTGTGGTGTGTGTGTGTGTGTGTGTGTGTGTGTGTGTGTCAGCGCCGCAGGTGACCGGGTCTTGTGCAGATCTACTGGGGAAACGGGACACCGGCGGAGGAACGTGACCGAACACGTCGGACGAGATTTGAGTAATGGCTTAAATCTCCTCCCTCATCTATAAGCCTGTTGGGTTATTGTTGAGTTGAGCGACGTTCTCTCCTCCTCCTCCTCCTCCTCCTACCTGTCCCCCGTCACTGGTACAGGTGACCTCGTTACCGGCCTATCACCATGTTGTCCCGCATGACGTCACAGTCGACAGCTGGGCGTGGTTGAAGGTGGGATTCTAAAGGGGGACCAATAGAATCTCGTCCCTCGTTAAGGAGAGCAGGTGCAGGTGTGATGGAGGCGCGTGCTGCGATTAAACTATCGCATTAGGGAATGCGACAGTCTCTCTCTCTCTCTCTCTCTCCCCATTTATACATAATACAGGAAATGAATAGTCACTATTATTGGTCAACTCGTATCTCTGCGCCGTTCTCTCTATATCTAGTAATTTACTTACTAGATGTAATAATAAAGTACACTTATTGTCAGAATACAACAGCAACCTAAACTGTACAACCGCAGAACGCACATTCATGAACACAACGAATATCACGAATGTCCCAACATTTTATTTAACATTATAACCACCTCATAATATAAACGGGATGAGTTTGATACAAAAATCCATTATTATCCTGTACTTTCGTTTTGACACAGTTACAGTTTGAGCCCTTACGGTTACTACGCTAATTAATCAATCAACTAATCAGCACGCTGGAATGATTCCCTCCGACGCCACCACCACCAATCACAAGGTTAACGTTAGGTTTCAGTCACGGTTCAGTACAAAAGAGTTACCTGTCATTTCACCAAATGTAAAGCTTGAAGTATTTTAATCTTTATATATATATATATATTCTGAATTCACACATCTGTATGACACATTCATCACATGATGTCCACACTTTTTTCGTTGTGTGCTGTGTGTTGTGTGTGTGTGTGTGTGTGTGTGATGTGTTGGTGTGCTGTGTTGTGTGTGTGATGTGTTGTGTGTGTGTGTGATGTGCTGTGTGGGTGTGTTGTGTGTGCTGTGTGGGTGTGCTGTGTGTGTGGTATGAATGGAGTTAAATAAATAAGGCACACTGTAAATGTAAAGAAGGCTTCAGGTAGTTCAAACACCATCACCTCTGGACCAGTCCTTCAAACTTGGAGATGAGGAGACATCAGAGGAGCATTTAAAATGTCCTTGAAATGCTCCTTGGTATCAGCGACCATGGGAACAGCCTTCCATCCTTCATTGGCTGTGTGGTGGTTAGAAGCTAGCACCCTGCACCACCACAGCACCGCCGCCCACAGGGTGGTGTAGCCCACAGGGTGGTGTAGCTGGCCCTTCAATGCATTGCGTAGCTAGTATGGTATGGCTTCAACATAGCTACAGCATACCATAGCTTGAGTGTGGTATTGCTACAACACATAGTGCAGCACAGCATAGCTAGAGTGTGGCATCGCTACAACATAGCATAGCATAGCGTGGTGATGGTAAAGAGAGCTCTACCCACCGACATGAAAGTCTTCCTAATTGCACTTGAGGTTTCCTAATAAATAAATGGTCATGATTAATTCAGTCCGTCTGCACCAGGCTGGTGGGTCCATGGCGCCTGTCTGGGGTTAGACCGCCCAGGTCAGGGGGGCCTGATCCCAACAAGACGAATGGGTGTGGTCAGTACTGGAGGTCTCTCTCCAGGTACTTCCTGAAGCGGACGCAGCGAGGGCAGGAGGAGGAGCCCAGCTTACAGGTAGTATGGAACACAGCCTTACATTCTCCACACCTGGAACAGATACATCAATATCACATCACTATTATCACTATCACAACACAGCCCTACATTCCCCACACCTACACATATATCACTATATTATATACAGTTATACAGTCATCTGATTGGTTGTCCTCACCTGCTGGTGATGTCTAACTGGAAGGGGAAGATGATGTTATCTGCGTGGCAGATCTGGCAGATGAAGCCTCGCTGGGAGCAAAGGTCACACTGGTGAACATGAGCCGAACACACCTGGACCAGGGACGACAGGTAGGCTGCATACTGGCCCTCTGCTATCTACACACACACACGCACACACACACACACACACATGCACACACACACACACGCGCACACACACGCACACGCGGTTAGTTGGTGTCTGGATGAGGTGGCAGAGACGGGGTGTGATGGGTGACACCAGATCATCAAAAGAGAGTTAAAGACAAATGATCAGGTGAGGCCAGACGAGGATAGATGAGGACAGGTGAGGATAGATGAGGACGGGTGGGGTTAGATAAGGACAGGTGAGGTTAGATGAGGACAGGTGGGGTTAGATGAGGACAGGTGAGGTTAGATGAGGACAGGTGGGGTTAGATGAGGACAGGTGAGGATAGATGAGGACAGGTGAGGATAGATGAGGACAGGTGATGATAGATGAGGACAGGTGGGGTTAGATGAGGACAGGTGAGGCCAAGTGAGGACAGGTGGGGACAGATGAGGCCAGATGAGGCCAGGTGAGGCCAGTAGGCAGATGAGTCATGATACCTGGCGAAGGTCCATCACACTGTAGAGATGACTGGACTCCAGCAGGTAGCGGCGTGCCTCCATCCTGAACACCAGACCATTATATTCAGAAACATACAGAGAAACTAATTAGTGCAGGTAATCCTTGTTAACCTTATAACCTTAACTATTATAATATATCCATATCTTTCATTTCATCTCTGCCCTCTAGTGGTGAGAAATAAACTGAATGCAGCTTTATGTTCTCTATTTTGTTAATCTGGTGGTCTTTTTATTTGATTGTAGGTAGTAGTTGTGTGTTATTCATGATACCTGACCAGACAAGTAATGTCTAACGGGCCAGGCGAGTAATGTCATAGCTACCTGCGGCCAGGTGAGCGATGTCATAGCTAAGTGCCCAGGTGAACGGTGTTATGGGTACCTGGCCAGGAGGGCCTTACAGGCTCCACTGCGGCAGGTGGACAGGTAGTCTCCCAGCAGCCTCAGCGCCAGCCTCAACTGGTGCACCTGGGCCATGGGCCGGGCGTGGTCGAGCAGCCGCGGGTTAAGCTGCTCCAGGTTCAGGAGAGGTTCATGTTCCACCTGGCCCAGGAGCCGGAGGGCTCGGCGTGACACCTGCACAGTATACAGGTTAACACACACAGACACACACACAGAAGCATGGAGGCAACAACACACACACCTGTCGGGGGGTGATGTCCCAGTTATGGACCATGCGGGAGGGGATGATGCTGAGGTCTCCATGGTGACAGGACTCACAGTAGTACCGGCCGGAAAAGTGACACAGACTCGCCTTAGCCAAGGACAGACCGATCTGCCTGGGACAACCTGTAGACACACAGAGACAGGTACACGCAGTCATTCAAATACAGACATTCAAATACACACAGTACAATGCACTAGACATATTCTCTCTTTCACATGCTCAGACACACAGCGACTCACCTGCGCAGGTGAAGGCCTGGGTGTCCAGGCCAGTGTGGGGGGGCACGGTGAACATTTGCTCCAGCATGGCCCCGTCCTCTTTCAGCGTGTGCTGCACCAGCCGCCGCACGGCGCCTCCACCGGCCTCCTCCTCGCCACTGTCCAGGTAAGAGTCCAGCGCTCCCCGGATCAGCACCCTCCAGGACCGCGCCTCCTCAGGGGTCTGGGCCCGCAGCCGCAGTGTCTCCCCGCAACTCGTCAGCACCTTGAAGAACTCCGCCCCGCCCAGCGCAGCGTCCGGCACCACGTCGCGGACCGCCTCCACGGGAAGATTGACACGGCACGGCCCCTTCCTACGGCCCCCCTCCTCCTCCTCCTGCACCGCGAAGCCCTGCAGACGCTCCAGCGACAGGGAGAAGACCAGTGGCTCCCAGGGGCTCCCCCGGGCCCCGGGGCCACCTCTGGAGGAGGAGGCCGAGTACAGCACCGCCTCCTTTATCGCGTCCGGCCCGGGGTCCTCGTCCCCACGCCTCCAGTCCAGCTCCTCGGCCGGAGCAGGAGAAGTGGCGGGTGGAGCCGGGAGAGGCGTGTCCACCTGGCCTCCCACGGCTGCCGCCCCCCCTCCAGAGAAGGAGGCACGCCGCCGGGGGCTGGCGGGGGAGGAGCCTGCCGGGGAGGACGCCGCCTGGTCTCTCTCCTTGTTGTCAGGGAACTGGAGCTCCTCCCACTGGTCGTCGTCGTGCCGGTTGGCGGGCCGGCACTTCCGGGCGGCCTCGACGATGCGGTCCACCCAGTCCTCGGCCTCGCCGCGGTCGGCCGCCCGCAGGAGCAGCCTCTTCCCGGGGAAGGAGAGCTGGAAGCGGCCGTCTGAGGCGCAGGAGTGGCGCGCCTCCTCGCAGCGCAGCAGGGAGCAGTTGTCGACGCAAGTGCGCTCCTCGCCGTCGTCTAGGTACAGGCGGAACTCCAAGGGGGACAACTCGCAGTAGTAGTCCCGCCATAGGCCCATCGCCCCACGGCGCTCCAGGTGACCCAGCTTCAGCAGCCCGCGGAATGGGTTGGACAGCCCTGATGCATCATGGGAGAGGAGTTACTAGAGACAATAACCATGTCCAACCAACCCTAACCATGTCCAACCAACCCTAACCTAACCATGTCCAACTAACCATAACCATGTCCAACTAACCCCTACCTAACCATGTCCAACCAACCCTAACCATGTCCAACTAACCCTAACCTAACCATGTCCAACTAACCATAACCATGTCCAACTAACCCCTACCTAACCATGTCCAATAGACCCTAACCTAACCATGTCCGACTAACCCTAACCATCTCCAACTAACCCCTACCTAACCATGTCCAACCAAGCCTAACCTAACCATGTCCAACTAACCATAACCATGTCCAACTAACCCTAACCTAACCATGTCCAACCAACCCTAACCTAACCATGTCCAACTAACCCTAACCATGTCCAACTAACCCTAACCTAACCATGTTCAACTAACCCTAACCTAACCATGTCCAACTAACCCTAACCTAACCATGTCCAACTAACCCTAATCTAACCATGTCCAACTAACCATAACCATGTCCAACTAACCCTAACCTAACCATGTTCAACTAACCCTAACCTAACCATGTCCAACCAACCCTAACCATGTCCAACTAACCCTAACCTAACCATGTCCAACTAACCCTAACCTAACCATGTCCAACTAACCCTAACCATGTTCAACTAACCCTAACCTAACCATGTCCAACTAACCCTAATCTAACCATGTCCAACTAACCATAACCATGTCCAACTAGCCCTAACCTAACCATGTTCAACTAACCCTAACCTAACCATGTCCAACCAACCCTAACCATGTCCAACTAACCCTAACCTAACCATGTTCAACTAACCCTAACCATGTCCAACTGACCCTAACCTAACCATGTCCAACTAACCCTAACCTAACCATGTCCAACTAACCCTAACCATGTTCAACTAACCCTAACCTAACCATGTCCAACTAACCCTAATCTAACCATGTCCAACTAACCATAACCATGTCCAACTAACCCTAACCTAACCATGTTCAACTAACCCTAACCTAGCCATGTCCAACCAACCCTAACCATGTCCAACCAACCCTAACCTAACCATGTCCAACCAACCCTAACCTAACCATGTCCAACTAACCCTAACCTAACCATGTCCAACTAACCCTAACCTAACCATGTCCAACTAACCATAACCATGTCCAACTAACCCTAACCTAACCATGTCCAACTAACCCTAACCTAACCATGTCCAACCAACCCTAACCATGTCCAACCAACCCTAACCTAACCATGTCCAACTAACCCTAATCTAACCATGTTCAACTAACCCTAACCTAACCATGTCCAACTAACCCTAACCTAACCATGTCCAACTAATCCTAATCTAACCATGTCCAACTAACCATAACCATGTCCAACTAACCCTAACCTAACCATGTTCAACTAACCCTAACCTAACCATGTCCAACCAACCCTAACCATGTCCAACCAACCCTAACCTAACCATGTCTAACTAACCCTGTGTTCCAAGACGGAACTTTTCTCTAAGGGTCGTCTTAGGGTTCTAAGAGACGGATTACCCATCTGCCTGCGATGAACCACGCGGGCAGGTTCACCAGTGGGTGGAGCCTCAGTGGGTGGAGCCTCAGTGGGTGGAGCCTCCTCCTTGGTGTCGGACTCCTCCCCCGGGCGGGGCATGTAGATGTCGTCCTCTGAGATCCAGGAGCGGGAATGCTGCAAGAGGAAGGATAAACACAGACTAGAGTTCACAGGCTGTTCTCTGGGGTGAGCAGTGTGTTAGTCTCTGGGGTGAGCAGTGTGTTAGTCTCTGGGGTGAGCAGTGTGTTAGTCTCTGGGGTGAGCAGTGTGTTAGTCTCCGGGGTGAGCAGTGTGTTAGTCTCTGGGGTGAGCAGTGTGTTAGTCTCTGGGGTGAGCAGTGTGTTAGTCTCTGGGGTGAGCAGTGTGTTAGTCTCTGGGGTGAGCAGTGTGTTAGTCTCTGGGGTGAGCAGTGTGTTAGTCTCTGGGGTGAGCAGTGTGTTAGTCTCTGGGGTGAGCAGTGTGTTAGTCTCTGGGGTGAGCAGTGTGTTAGTCTCCGGGGTGAGCAGTGTTTTAGTCTCTGGGGTGAGCAGTGTGTTGGAGTGAACTCTGGAATTCTGGTGGGATGACCACCAGAGTTAAACGCACCGACAGAGAGTCTGATGACATGGAGCAGGAAGGAAGAAGCCCTCCCTTCACCAGGGGCTCAGAGTTCTCCTTCTCCTCCCTAGAAGCCTCTCTGTTCTGCATCGCCTCAGAACCCCCCGTAGAACCTCCCCGGTCCGACCCCACCTCCACCGGGCCACTCGGAGTACTGGGCTCTGCAGGGACATGTAGTGCCGGGGACGCTGTCGCTCCAGCCAAGGTAGAGAAATCCTGGTTCTGGAAGACATTCGGGGTGGAATGGTCTGGGGTCGGCAGGGTCTGGCTCTGGGTCAGTTTGTCCTGGTTCTTTTTCCTCTGGTGTGGGTTGTCCTGGATCTTCTGGAGGTCCTGGGACAGGAGTCTCTGGATGGGAAGGTTCTGGGTGGAGTGGTTCTGAAGCTTCTGGATCTCCTGGGTTGGGCAGGTCTGATGGTTCTTCTGATCCAGGAGCTTCTGGGTTGGGCGGTCCAACGGAAGGATGGATGGGCCAGGGCTCCTTGTCTCGCAGTCGGACCCACTGGACCCACCAGAGGTGCTGGTCCCGGAACAAAGGTCCGGGCCGGGGCTGGACACGAAGGAGTGGTCCCTGGTGGAGTCCTGGCTGTCGGGACCACCGCTCTCCCGGAGGTCCAACAACAAACTACACACACACACACACACACACACACACACAACTTTCAAATCCTGCTAAATCATTACTTTAACTAAAGGACCTTGAGACTTGCACTGCTTCACTATTGTAATACATCAAATATTGTAAGAGTATTATTATTTGAATAATGATGAGTTTAGTAATAGACAGGTAGACTAGAGATAGTGATACTCCAGGCTGTGTAGTTCTACTAGTGGTAGGAGTAGACTATTGACACCTACTCTCTGGGGGTCTTCCGGCTGTAGACCAGGTCCAGGTCCAGCTCCTGGCCTTGCAGGAGGCTGTCAGAGCTGAGGCTGGAGGACAGCTGGGAGGAGGACCCACACGTCTCCAGGCTGACGGTAGAGGAGTGTAGGGTGGGCTGCTCCCGCCTCGGACTGCCCTGGTCTCCTGAAAGTCCCTGGTTTCCTGGAGGTCCCTGGTCTCCTGGACCCCCCTGGTCTTCTGGACCCCCCTGGTCTCCTACAGGTCCGCCCAGGATTTCTTTCGGAGAATCCCCCGCCTCCTCCGAGGACCCCGAACCCCGGGATGCTGTATCCCATGATCCTTTGCTCCCGAGGAGGAGGGCGTCGGCCTGGGAGGCGGGGCAGAGGCCGGCAAGGGCGAGGGGCGTGGCTGTCCACTGATCGAGGACGGACGACTTGTAGGAGAGGCCGAAGGAGAGAGATGCCAGGCCCTGAACGTAGCTGAGCAGCACCTCGCGGTCCTCGGCATCTAGCAGCAGGGCACTGGGCTGGTAGCAGGCCAGCAGCTCCGAGCCCTCCCGGAACAGAGAGGTCAGGTAGCACTCCAGCAGCCCGTGGTTCAGCGCCAGGCGGAGCCAGGCCCGGCTGCGGCCCACCTCGGTGCCCACAAAGCTCAGCCTCTCCAGCTCCTTGACCACGTCCCTGGGTAACCCACATTATTATATAAGGTTAGGGGTTAAGCGTTAGGTTAAGGTTAGGGTAGATTAGGTCAGGGGTTAAGGGTTAGGTTCGGGGCTCACCGATGCGTGACGGTCTTCAGGAGGTTCCAGAAGGAGGGTTGGGGGAGGGGCCTGTGGTCCTTGCGGCCCCGCCCCCCTGTCTCAAAGCGGACGTACTTGCTTTTGATACGGTGAATGAAGACGGCCTCCAGCGCACAGCACAGCAGGTTAGCATCGCTGTCCTCGCTTGTCACCACCGCCTCCGACGCCACGTAGCGCTTCTGCAGTGCCTTGAGGGACAGGGCGAGCTGCTCCTTGATCAGCTGCACAGGGGAGACACCCATCATAGCATCAACAACTAGCACTACCAGCTAACGTTACACTAGCATACAGTAATTAGCATCTATTGCAGGTAGCGCTAGCATACTACTAGCATACAGCACTATTAACTAGCACTACACTTGCATGTAGCGTCAACAACTAGCATACAGCTCTGGACCTACACTAGCACTACACTATCATGTAGCGTCAACCACTGGCACAACACTAGCATGTAGCATCAACTACTAGCATACAGCACTAGAACTACACTAGCCTGCAGCATCAACCACTAGCATGTAGCATCAACAACTAACACAACGCTAGCATGCAGCATCAACAAAAGCATGCAGCACTAGAACTACTTAGTGTCACATGAGCAGGTAAAGATGGAGGGCAGTAGCGTCTTTATGTAACCACACAGTCTGTTGACTCAGCAGACACTCTTTACCCTGTAGGAATACTATAGACCATCTGAGACCCAGCAGTCCTACTGTGTTCTAATAGAACTTCTGATCAGTCCTACTGGGTTCCAGTACAACTTCTGATCAGTCCTACTGTGTTCTAGTAGAACTTCTGATCAGTCCTACTGGGTTCTAGTAGAACTTCTGATCAGCCCTACTGTGTTATAGTAGAACTTCTGATCCATCAGTTCTACTGCGTTCTACTGTGTTACAGTATAACTTAAGATCCAGTAGTCCTATTGTGTTATAGCAGAACCTCTTGGGCAGGCGGGTCAGAGCCTGGGCCGGAAACCAGGAACTACAAACAACAGAGTTACTCCGTGGTTCCTGTTTCCTAACCGTTATTCTACTGAAGACAAACCGTCCACAGTGGTCATTCCACACCGTGTTGACCTAAACCTTAAGTACACACGTCCAATGGAACGCTAACTCCCATTCCCTCCGCAGAATGAATTCTTAAAACAATACTATAACAAAATACTTTATACAATAAAAATTAACATAAAAAGAACAATATAGTGACGGACGATATTTACATGTTTTAGAATTGTGCATAAATATTATATGTGCCAGTAGTGCAGCAGCAGTATCATGAATACAGTGCAGTACAGTGCAGTACAGTGCAGAGCAGTGCAGTACAGTGCAGTAACTGTGATGAGTCCAGAAAGTCCAGAGCCCCGTCTCCCTCAACACGATTCGTCGAAACAAGACTTTAGATAATGATCTAACATAAGACTTTAGATGTTTATCTAAAGTCTACATTGTGTTGTTCAGACTAGTATCCCAAGACCGTCCAGTGTTCACCTGTCTGATGTTCTGGCCCTCTGCCGGGAGGTCTGGGGTCTGTGTGGCCAGCATGACACCTCAGGGGAGAGAGAGACCCTCGCAGCTCACTGGAACAGCAAACACAAACCATCAGTCCTCCCTCAGGAGGAAGGGACACACCTACAGAGGGTTAATAAAGTGACATGCTGAAGACCTCGGACTAGTAACCACCACACTTCCCTGTCCGGAAATAGCACTTCATACCTCCATCATTTGAGGAAACTACAAAGTGTGACACACACACACACACACACAGTAATGTGACGAATGTCATGTGATATGTGTGTGTTTTCATGTGGAACAGAACAACAACTTCCTCCACCAAACAGGATCAGATAAAGTCACGTGACGTCCTTCAGCAGTGCTATATATTTATTAATACACTAACACAACCAATATTATGAACATAAACCATAACCATAACACACCAACCAGAACGAGCCTGCTAACACTAACTAGATCCCCGCTAGTCAGACAGTGAACATATTATACTCTTTATGTATTACATATTGTATATGATATTAACTGGGTGTTAAAGAACAACCTGTACCCAAGTGTAGCCTCGTTTACTCTTTAGTTTAATGTTTTCTTCCTGTAGTCAATATTAACGTTAACTTGCTAGTTAGTGTAGCTACTCACCATGCTAGATCCCTTCTCTCGGGCTCAACACATAGACCGGAACATGAATCAATATTCAATATTCATTGATCCGAATTAACAAAATAAAAATGTAGACGAGAGAGTTTAGAGCAGGTTTACGTTAGCGAGGCGGCGCGGTGCATCCTGGGACTTGAAGTGGAAGAGGTGTGTTGTGACTTCACGGCCCCCTCCTGGACGACAAACCGGTGCATCCTGGGACTTGTAGTGGAAGAGGTGTGTTGTGACTTCACGACCCCCTCCTGGACGACAAACCGGTGCATCCTGGGACTTGTAGGGAAACGTAGCAATCCCAGACGGCCACACAAGGTACTCGATCGAAGAGTTTCAATCAGCTGTTTCATTCAGCTGTTATTCATATTAACGATGAACAATACATAAAAAATGAATAATAATAATGTGTTGACGCGCTGAGGTTTAACCTTTTTTAATTTAATTTGATTGATATTTCTTTATTTGTATGTGAATTGTATTTACTTGTATGCGTTTTATTTGTAATAAAGTGATTAAGGGCTATTATTATTATTATTATTCAAAAATTAAGATTTTACTATTATCCTTCACACACATCGGTGGCTTCTTGTCCTGTCCTTGTTCAGAAAACATGCAAAACACACGTATGGCAAAGACTCCCTTCGCCACCAGCAGCCTCCAGCAGCCTCCAGCAGCCTCCAGCAGCCTCCAGCAGCCTCCAGCAGCCTCCAGCAGCCTCCAGCAGCCTCCAGCAGCCTCAACGTACGGGGATGCAAATGAGCAACACAACATACATAACCTTTGCCATACTTTAGACTCGCATGCATAATGTTTGTTTTCGCACGTACATTTCAGATTCAAATTCAGATAACTTTATTTATCCCGAGGGAAATTAAGGTGCAACAGTTGACACAGGGGGAATACATACACACACAAATATACTAATACCTAAAAACTAAATAACAACAAACTAACTAAACAAAACTAGTATAAACAAGATATAACTAAATGAACTCTAAATGAAATCTAAATGTATTGATTTACCATACACCATTCACCATTTACCATTTACATCTGTATTATTCAGATGTGGGCTTGTATGTGTATTGTTTATGTTTAGTTTCTTATCTGAACACAGCTTTTTTTACTCTATTACTTGCGCACTTTAAACACCATACATATATATATATATATATCTTGATATACATATAATTGACTTATTCTTCATTGTACCTTCCAAATAAATACCATTCAATTTAAAGTTGAACCGCCAGTCATCACCAGTTTTGTCCGATAAGATAAGAGAACACCGCTAGCGTCAAAAACACACTGAAGAAACTCTGCGGTGTCCGGGCAGCCCGCCCCTCGGCCTGGAGGGTTATAAACCTGGTGGTCGCAGCAGGTCGGCCTGGAGGGTTATAAACCTGGTGGTCGCAGCAGGTCGGCCTGGAGGGTTATAAACCTGGTGGTCGCAGCAGGTCGGCCTGGAGGGTTATAAACCTGGTGGTCGCAGCAGGTCGGCCTGGAGGGTTATAAACCTGGTGGTCGCAGCAGGTCGGCCTGGAGGGTTATAAACCTGGTGGTCACAGCAGGTCGGCCTGGAGGGTTATAAACCTGGTGGTCGCAGCAGGTCGGCCTGGAGGTTTATTAAAGCTGGTGGTCGCAGCAGGTCGGCCTGGAGGGTTATAAACCTGGTGGTCGCAGCAGGTCGGCCTGGAGGGTTATTAAAGCTGGTGGTCGCAGCAGGTCGGCCTGGAGGGTTATTAAAGCTGGTGGTTGCAGCAGGTGGGCGGGAGGCAGCAGAGCCTCCCCGTGCCCCTCAGGTAGAGGCCGGGCATGAGGACGGTGGTGAGCTCCACGGGAATGGTGGCGAGGAACACCACCAAGCACACGTAGCGCCGCTCGTCGGGCACCAGCAGCCGGCCGAGGGTGGTGGCGAGCAGCGTGAAGAGGTAGTTGCCCAGGGCGATGACCAGGCTAACCGCCACGATGCGGAGAGCCCTCTTCTTCTGCGGGTGCGGCTCCCCTCCCCGGGACGTCCCGGGCCTCCCGAGTGCCCACAGCAGGCGGCCGTCGCAGTACAGGATGACCACCAGGGAACAGAAGAAGGGCCAGGACATCAAGGGCTCCGTCAGCAGCCCCGGCTCGGCCAGGATGGCGCTGCCGTGGGCCAGCGTGGCGAGCCAGACGCCGGCGGTGATGAGGGCCCTGGTCCGGAGGCTCTGGGAGCGGTAGCGGAGAGGGTGTAGCACCGCCATGTAGCAGTCGAGGCACACGCAGGCTGCGAACAGGGGCCGCCCGCTGTAGTTGAGGGAGTACACCAGGTAGGCAAACCTCTGGTACTCCTCGCTCTGCCAAAGGAGCACATTAAGGACCTCGGGCAACAGGAAGGCCAGGAAGACCACGTCCATCAGGGTGACGTTCAGGGTGAACCAGCTGTTGGAGGTCATGGGCTGGCGGCCCCTGTAGTGTTTGTCCACCAGGTCCCACAGGACACAGACACTCGCCAGGGAGCCCAAAAGAAGCACCAGTACGCTGAAGAAGGCCCAGGTCATGATGCCCTCCATCATCTCCCCACACTGGAAGACGAGGCTGCGGTTGAAGGCCGGCAGGGTGGCGTTCAGAGGAGTAGAATCCATGGCCAGCATCTCCTGACTCCGGACTGGACCTCTCTCTCTCTCTCTCTCTCTCTCTCTCTCTCTCTCTCTCTCTCTCTCTCTCTCTCTCTCTCTCTCTCTCTCTCTCTCTCTCTCTCTCTCTCTCTCTCTCTCTCTCTCTCTCTCTCTCTCTCTCTCTCTCTCCTCTCTCTCTCTCTCTCTCTCTCTCTCTCTTTTGTATTGTATTGAATGTGTGCTACTGGTGGGACTATTTGACTGTGTATTTTTGTGAAATGTACAATGAGGGGCTCAGACAAGCTTGGTTTGTACAGTTCAACAAATTCATTACACTTTTTTATTCCCATCCCCATTTTTTAAATGATTAACAATCCTAATCGTCTTCAAAGTGTGTTTATTAGTTATTTTACATCTAAATAAAATCAACAAATCAGCAAGAAGATACTGTCACGGCAACGTCAGTAGGACGGTTGTCACAGGGACATTTGTGGATGGTTGTCATGACAGCGGGGTAACAGGTTGTTAATGGCGACGTCAGTTTTCCCAGGGTGCCTCGGCCCCACAGGTCTGAGCGTAGGCGGAGATGTCCTCATAGATGTCTCCATCACACGTCTCCACCACCAGACCCTGGGAGGGAGAGAGAGAGAGAGAGAGAGAGAGAGAGAGAGAGAGAGAGAGAGAGAGAGAGAGAGAGAGGGGGGGAGGTGAGCGAGAGACAGAGAGAGAGGGGGGGGAGGAGAGAGAGAGAGAGAGAGAGAGAGAGAGAGAGAGAGAGAGAGAGAGAGAGAGAGAGAGAGAGGGGAGACAGAGAGATTATTCTCTAAACTGTTGCTATATGGAAAATGTGTGTGCGGTGTGTGTGTTGTGTGTGTTATGTGCAATTGTGTGTGTGTGTGATAAATGTGTGTTATGCACGCGTGTGTGTGTTATGAGCGTGTGTGTGTGTCACAGGTGCGAGAGCAGGCTGTTTCCTGTTTATCCAGCTCCTGGTGGTCACGTGATCCTGAACCATGTGACCAACACACCTCATAGATGTGGTCCTGCGGTGGATCCTCATAAATGGCGTCTTCCTTTTTAACCTGGAAGCATGAAACAGCATTTAAACGACATATATAACCACTAACTATGTAAAAGTAATCCTATTATGCTCATATCACATTTATACATAGACTGTCTTTTAACCTGTAAATTTAAACTGTAAATTATAATATATTACCATGCACTTTACTGCAACATTTGCACTCTGGTTAGATGCTAAATAATGTTTGCTGTACTGTACTTGTGCTGTGAAATGACAATACATTTGAATCTAACCTAATCTAAAAAGTAATCCTATTAAACTAACCATGGAGCTACTAATCATAATCATGTTCAAAGTGTGTTCAAATGTTGTTTAACATCCAAATATATGTATATAAAACCACTAAATATATATAAGTAATCCTATTATTTAACGGACTATGTGAGCAGTGTTTTCAGTGCGGCTCACCAGCGTGTATCTGCGCAGCAGCGGCACGGCCACGCAGGTCGCCAGCATCGCGCCTTGCAGGAGGATAAGCGCGTCTTTCATTGTGCTCCGCTGCTGCACCTTGTGGGCACTGACCGATCCTGCAGGGCACAGACACAGCATGTCTCTGTACTGTTTAACCTCCACCTGCTCCTCAATGACCCGTCTCTGTACTGTTTAACCCCTACCTGCTCCTTAATGACCTGTCTCTGTACTGTTTAACCTCCACCTGCTCCTTAATGACCTGTCTCTGTACTGTTTAACCTCCACCTGCTCCTTAATGACCTGTCTCTGTACTGTTTAACCCCTACCTGCTCCTTAATGACCTGTCTCTGTACTGTTTAACCTCCACCTGCTCCTTAATGACCTGTCTCTGTACTGTTTAACCTCCACCTGCTCCTTAATGACCTGTCTCTGTACTGTTTAACCTCCACCTGCTCCTTAATGACCTGTCTCTGTACTGTCTAACCCCTACCTGCTCCTTAATGACCCGTCTCTGTACTGTCTAACCCCTACCTGCTCCTTAATGACCTGTCTCTGTACTGTTTAACCCCTACCTGCTCCTTAATGACCCGTCTCTGTACCCTCTAACCCAGGGGTTCCCAACCTTTTTCACCCAGAGCCCCCCCAAATGACTCCTGTTGGAATTTGCGCACCCCCCCCCTCCCCCGGACTTTGCCTTTGCTATTAAAAGTGCACATTCAAAAGAGGCCTCGGTGGCCTTCTGTACATCGCTGCCAGCCCTAACAAACTGTTGTTTCTTTATGAAAAAGTCCCGACCACGCCCGACCGTTTCTGGGTGCATGGTCTGTTGGTGTCTCTTCATTTTGCAGGGTTTCATGCTGTCGTTGGCTAGCTTCTCTCTGCATATCACACACTCTGGGCGGGTTTTGTCCGTTCCCTCCATGAAACCTAAGTTAAGATAGCTCTCTAGGTAGGTCCTCATTTTCTTTTTGATTGCAGATGAGCTGTCATCTCCTTTACGTTTTTCAGACATTTTTAGACAAAATATTCACCTTATGAAGTTGGTCGCTAGCTAGCAAGCACAGCAAACTGTTACTACTACAGAAGCTGACACAGTAACGTCAATGTTGGCGCAGATTAAGTATCAGATTAATTTGTAGAATTTTTATTAAAATCAATTAATCAATAAATTTCTATATTTTATTGTAATGTAGAGACAAGGCTTTTAGCGACAATCATGTATTGCGTTACAATTATATGTAAAAAAATTTAAAAAAAATAATAAAAAAATAAATAAAAATAAATAAATCGAAATATGATATTAGGCCTCAAATCATCTGAGGCCTGGCGCCCCCCCTGCGATCTTTGGCGCCCCCCCAAGGGGGGCGCGCCCCCCAGGTTGGGAACCACTGCTCTAACCCCTACCTGCTCCTTAATGACCCGTCTCTGTACTGTCTAACGGTTAGACAGTACAGAGACGGGTCATTAAGGAGCAGGTAGGGGTTAGACTCTAACCCCTACCTGCTCCTTAATGACCCGTCTCTGTACTGTCTAACGGTTAGACAGTACAGAGACGGGTCATTAAGGAGCAGGTAGGGGTTAGACTCTAACCCCTACCTGCTCCTTAATGACCTGTTTCTGTACCGTTTAACCTCCACCTGCTCCTTAATGACCCGTCTCTGTACTGTCTAACCCCTACCTGCTCCTTAATGACCCGTCTCTGTACTGTTTAACCCCTACCTGCTCCTTAATGACCTGTCTCTGTACTGTCTAACCCCTACCTGCTCCTTAATGACCCGTCTCTGTACTGTTTAACCTCCACCTGCTCCTTAA
The DNA here is from genome assembly GCA_027704905.1 of Muraenolepis orangiensis. Lineage (NCBI taxonomy): Eukaryota > Metazoa > Chordata > Actinopteri > Gadiformes > Muraenolepididae > Muraenolepis > Muraenolepis orangiensis. The sequence continues at coordinate 3,514,691 of CM051014.1, read as the reverse complement.
TGACCCGTCTCTGTACTGTCTAACCCCTACCTGCTCCTTAATGACCCGTCTCTGTACTGTTTAACCCCTACCTGCTCCTTAATGACCTGTCTCTATACTGTCTAACCCCTACCTGCTCCTTAATGACCTGTCTCTGTACCGTCTAACCCCTACTTGCTCCTTAATGACCCGTCTCTGTACTGTCTAACCCCTACCTGCTCCTTAATGACCCGTCTCTGTACTGTCTAACCCCTAGCTGCTCCTTAATGACCCGTCTCTGTACTGTCTAACCCCTACTTGCTCCTTAATGACCTGTCTCTGTACTGTCTAACCCCTAGCTGCTCCTTAATGACCTGTCTCTGTACTGTCTAACCCCTACCTGCTCCTTAATGACCTGTCTCTGTACTGTCTAACCCCTACCTGCTCCTTAATGACCCGTCTCTCTTCAGGTGTCTGTAGATAAAAGCATGTGATAAATTATGAAACACTCCAGGGGTTTCCCGGGTCGGTACAAGAACCAGAGTGACTCACTCAGGACCTGCAGGCCGGTCCCAGGGCCCCTGGTTCCGTTGACCCTGCAGTAGTAGACGCCACTGTCCCTAGGGACCACGGCCACCAGGAGCAGAAAGGGGTTGGACTGATCCGTCCCCTCATGCATGACCACCCTGTCTCCCGGGTCCAGCGCCTCCTCGACCCCCGGGTCCGAGTCCAGGGCCCGGGTCCAGTCCACCTGCAGGGGCAGAGCCAGCGGACACACGCAGTAGATGACCACACTGCGGCCCGCCTTCACGCCGTAGAACCGAGGGTTCTGGGAAATATCGAAGGCCTGGGGGAGGGGGGCTGGGGGAGGAGAAGATAACTTCATTAACCTCAGATGGGAAATAACGTTATTAACCAAGACAGAAAATAACTTTATTAACCCAGATGGGAAATAACTTTATTAACCTCAGACTGGAAATAACTTTATTAACCAAGACAGAAAATAACTTTATTAACCCAGATGGGAAATAACTTTATTAACCTCAGACTGGAAATAACTTTATTAAGCAGACTGAAAATAACTTTATTAACCAAGACAGAAAATAACTTTATTAACCCAGATGGGAAATAACTTTATTAACCTCAGACTGGAAATAACTTCATTAACCAGACTGAAAATAACTTTATTAACCAAGACAGGAAATATCTTTATTAACCCAGATGGGAAAGTCGAGTGTCAAAGCAGCAAGTACATTACGTGTGTGTGTGTGTGTGTGTGTGTGTGTGTGTGTGTGTGTGTGTGTGTGTGTGTGTGTGTGTGTGTGATGAAGCGTAGTGAGAGGCACTTCCTCTTCAGAGTATTTGGGGGATAAGACAAACATGTCAAACTCAAAACACGTCTATATTCTTTTCACCTCAGTATTACTGCATGAGGAGACTAATATTTTTTAAATTTTTATTTCTCTAATATAACATAACAGAATTACCAGTTTGACCACACTGAGTAGACCACTAAAATGTTCTTGATATTGTTTATATTATAGTTTACTGTAGGACTATATATATAGATATATATATGTATAGTTTTGAAATATTTACCTGACAGATGGATGAAAGCCAGTCCACAAACTCCAACCAAAAGCCAGCGCATGTTGTATGTCCAGAGGGTCCTGTACATCAGGAGGTCTGTGAGGCTACTGGTGGTGCTGCTGCTGGTGATGATGATGATGATGATGATGATGATGTCTCATCCGTATAGGCAAATCTAGGGGAAGTTGGCCTACCACCGCCACAGACCACTGCACACAGCTGGGCGTGTGATGACCACTTCCACCGCTAGAGGGAGACACAGCAGCTTGAAATTGTCTAACGTTGCTGCAACTCTATTGCTAATATGACCCAGAACAGAAATCTAGTTCAAGTTGAAACAAAAACAACAGACGCATCTTGTTGGACTCCAAGCGGCTTTAGTTTGTACGTATGCATGTTGTATGTTAATTTATTTTTAGAATATATAAAATATAAAATATATACATATACATCCTATTTAACCATTTTTGTGTATAGTGCATATTACCAGGCACTTGACTATAACATTTGCACTCTGGTTAGATACCAACTTCTTTTCGCTGTTCTGTACTCTGTACTGTGAAATGACAATACATTTAAATCTAATCTAATCTAATCTAATCTAAATCCTCCATAACGCTGATGATGTCGCTGTAGAAGTTAGAAAAAGAAACAGCATCACCCGAAGTTTCTAAACCACGTCCACAGCAGTACCTTTCATATGGTTTTATTCTAACAACTTAAGTTTCATTTTGTAAACAATAATAAAAGTATATAAATATACAATACAGAAAAAAACTACAAAATACATGTGTGTGGTTTTATATACAGGGTCGTCGTGCCGGTTCCGTATCCAACATGTAAACAGGTGTACACTTCCTACACAAAGACAACCACACGCTCTCCCCATGACTTTTACACATTTGAGTAGAGTTTAAGACTTTAAGAAGAGTTTGGATCAACTGTTGACATGAGTTTCTCTTCCATCCACGGAAGGCCAGCGGGTGTCCAAGCATTAAAGGTGTCTGTAACGTTCTCGTCCAACAGAGACACCAACAGAGATACCAACAGAGATACCAACAGAGATACCAACAGCAGGTGAACAGGCAGCCATTTTTAATCTGTTGCCTGTTTCTGTTTCGTTAAGCAATGTAAACATGAAACATACTTATACTAATAACCACTGCAGTTTAGTTGAAAATGATGCAATTAATAAGTAGGAGAATAACTTTAGGTAGTGCAGATTGTGGTTGTTGATAGATAAATGATTGACTGCGATAAACTAGCAAATTACATATAATTCAGTATAAAATAAGGACAATGTTTTTGATTGAATCCACTGCAGAGGGTAAAACATTTAGGAAAAACCTTTGGCAACATGAGGACCTAATTAAACAATTTGTATTAAATGTGTATTCAGAAAAGTGACCCAAACTAAGCAGGAAAAGGAATTTGCCCAGTTTTGGCAAATTTTCCAAAATAATAAATAAAGTGACGTCCAATTGTAAAAGGGGTTTCTACAGAGTTCAGAATAAAACACCTCAGACTCTGATACATAAATCCCTCAAAGTTAAGTAGGCCTATTTTGTAAATATGATATTATATGTTTATTTTATTGTGGTTTTAGAAACTTTCATCATGTGAGATTCTCATATTTTAAATCCTGAATGTGAACCTTTGTACCTGGTATTGGCATCTTAAATACCACCTAAATATATTTGCTGATGCAAAATGACATCATAGCCTTGACTTAAAAGCCTCAAAATATAGAGTTATGAAGCACTTGAGAATATCACATGAGAAAACAGGAAATATGTATTAGGTGGACTCATTTAAACTGCAAGTGATTCATTGTTTATGACATTGCCGCAATCTCTCAGTGATGTCATCATCATCAACAACTTACCACTAATGCTAACACTGCTAATGCTGCGAACACCGCTAACACCGCTAACACCAACCACGACCTGTGGAACCACCACGGAGGAGGAGAACCACTGTTCATTATACCACCGACTCATGGAGGCCCTCATACGAATTCAGGACCTTGGGTTGCGGGGCCGAGTGCAGCACCACCTCGCTGGTCACCTCCACTGGGACCACCACGAGGTCGGGGCTGTTTAGTGCCCCGTGCTGATCCAGTTCTTGACTCGGAGGAGCCTCTAGCTCCACCCGCACCTCCCGCTCCACCTCCTGATCGAACAGGTCTGCCTCGCTGCCGTAAAACAGGGCCATCCGCCTGGCCAGCAGCCCTTCCTTCTCCTCGGGGTTCTCCTCCTTGACCTTCATCCTCTTGGAGCGCCGCATGAAGGAGGCGTGGCGGATGGAGCGCTTAAGGAGGTGCTGGCGGTACACGCGCTGAATGACCAATGCGGCAAGCTCCTCCTCCTTGTGGCGGAGCGTGGTGGTTATGGGGGCGAAGGAGTCCGAGGTGGGGTTGCTCATGACAAACTTGGCCTTGATGCTCTCACGCATGGCCGCCATCTCCACGGTGTCTCCCAGCACAATCTGGGTGACCGCCAGCAGGATGTCCAGGCAGTGGATGCGGTCTCCGATCACCAGCGGCATGTCCATCTCGATCAGTCGCATACGGTTGGGCTTGGCCACCCGCAGCGGCGCCTGCAGGGCGTCACAGAAGTCCGACAGGCGGCCGTACTCAATGAACTGGGTCCCCTCCACGTCAAACTTCTCCCAGGTCTCGTTGAACATCTCAAAGTCCTCCTCGCACAGCGCGTCGCCACTCTCCTCCTGTGCCACGTTGAAGTTCTCCAGGATGATGGCGATGTACATGTTGACCACCACCAGGAAGGAGATGATGATGTAGCCGCAGAAGAACATGATGGCCATGCCGGGATTCCCGCAGTTTCCCCGCACGTCGGTGCCCGGGTTCTCGGCGTCGGGGTCGCAGTCGGGTGCCTCTCGGTTCAGGATGGGCAGCAACAGGCCGTCCCAGCCCGCCGACGTGGTGATCTCGAACAGACACACGATGCTGCCACCGAACGTCTCAAAATTGAACATGTCGTCGATGCCGGCCTGCTTCTTGACGTAGGCAAAGTTGGACATCCCGAAAATGGAAAAGATGAACATGATGAGGAACAGCAGCAGGCCGATGTTGAAGAGGGCAGGGAGTGACATCATCAGGGCAAACAGCAGTGTACGGATGCCCTTGGCTCCCTTGATGAGGCGCAGGATCCTGCCGATTCTGGCCAATCGGATCACTCGGAACAGAGTGGGTGACACAAAGTACTTTTCTATGATGTCAGAGAGCATTGTGCCTGAAACGATGCATGGTTAGTCAGACAAATGCTTTGGAAGGACATTAGTTATATAACAAATTAGTTTAAATCAGATATCAACTCACCGGCGATGGACAAGATGACGACGACAAAGTCGAAGATGTTCCACCCGTTGGTGAAGAAGTACTGACGCAGCGCAAACAGCTTGAGGGTGCACTCCCCCGTGAAGACCGCGATGAAGGCAACATTCAACTTGAACAGGAAGTCCTCCTTCTCGGGACTCTGGTCGTCAGTCTCCACCATCATGGTCACCATGTTGAGGCAGATCAGCACCATGATGAAGATGTCAAAGAATTGCTGGCTGATGAAGTCAAACACCACGCCTTGGATCAGGTTCTGTTGGGGGGTTGGAGGTCACGGATGGGGTCGGGGGGAGGTGTGGGAGGGGAGGGGGGAGAACATGAGTACCGTGGGGTCCTTTTAGTTTGTTCACACCTGCGGAGGTCAAGGCTGAGGTCAGGGGTTAAAGGAAGCATTCCTACTTGACAGCCCAGAGGCGGGGCTGGGGCGGTGAGGTGTCGGGGTGACCTACCGTGGGTCTGGGGATCGGCTTCTGAGGTTTCTTGGACCCCAGTTTCTTCATGGCCTCGTAATATTTCTTCTGTTCCTCAGTCATGAAGATGTCCTTGTCTCCAAAGTGCACAAACCCAACAGAAGATTGATGATCATGAATGCCTTAACGTCTTATCTTAGCTTGGCCTAATGTAGCTAGTAGCATTTAGTCCACGCCTACAATCACATGGAATCTAAATCTGTGTTAAATCAGAAGACCAAGGAGCCGTTTGAATGTTTTATCACAAATCACAAGTCAGCCCATTTCAAGTTTATTTGATCTGCCAGATTGCTGAAAATAGTTATTCCAAGAGGAGGTAAGCATTCAGAAATTACATTTCCCAACATCTAGCGCTAACAGATTAGGACACTTATCTTTTTCTTCTGCTGGTTGAAGTTGTCGATAATCACACCGATGAAGAGGTTGAGCGTGAAGAAGGACCCGAAGATGATGAAAATGACGAAGTAGATGTACATGTAGAGGTTGATCTCGTAGGATGGTTGTTCCCCCACCTGAAACGCAACGTGAAACTAGTCCAGTCTAATCCCATTCAGATTAAGATATGAAGCGCATCATACGGCCATGGTTACCTCTCTGGAGTCCACGGCGGCATACATGATGTCCATCCAGCCTTTGAACGTGGCCTGAAGGGAGAAGGCCATCACATGGAACCACAAATTACTTCAGTTCCCCTCTCCTCACATCACAAACATATTTAACTAACGTGATCGTCACGGCCGGCCATCGCAACCAACCAGAGGCCCAACGCCTTGTCCTACCATGAAGCCCTGTTTCACTTTAAAACCCATTTTAAACCCATTTAAAACCCATTTGAACACATTGAAACTTTTCAGCTTTCAATTCAAAGGAGGCTGGGTCAGTCAGTCGGAGGCGGGGTTGGTTGGGTGGAGGCGGGGTCGTCGGTCAGAGACGGGGGTCAGAGGCAGGGTCAGGCGGTCGGAGGCGGGGTCTCTCACCACTTGCAACAGGGACAGATAGCCAGTGGCCACGTTGTCGTAGTTGACCTTGACGTTGACCCAGCGAGCCTCGCCGGTAGCCTCCTGAAGGGCGAGGCAGTCGCTGTGGTTGTTGACCTGATCCATGGGGAACAGCTCCTCCGTGGTGGTGTTGATGCAGCGGTAGAACTTCCCGGCGAACAGATTCACGCCCATGATGCTGAAGATCAGCCAGAAGATCAGACACACCAGCAGCACGTTGAAGATGGATGGGATGGCCCCGACCAGGGCGTTCACCACCACCTAACAGAGACAGACATGTTATCAGACAGACCGGTAGACAGAGGGACAGGCTAACAGACAGACAGACAGGTTAACAGACAGACCGGTAGACAGAGGGACAGGCTAACAGACAGACAGGTGGACATAGAGACATGTTATCAGACAGACCGGTAGACAGAGGGACAGGCTAACAGACAGACAGACAGACAGACAAGTTAACAGACAGACTGGTAGACAGAGGGACAGGCTAACAGACAGACAGGTGGACATAGAGACATGTTATCAGACAGACCGGTAGACAGAGGGACAGGCTAACAGACAGACAGACAGGTTAACAGACAGACCGGTAGACAGAGGGACAGGCTATCAGACAGACAGGTCGTTTGACGGGATGGGCCCCCACCACTAGGGCGCTCTACCAGGTACAAGGCTCTGTTCATGTTCCAATGTATCCTTAACAGGGACTTGAACATGGCACTGAACACTCCCCAGTGTGCCGTAATCTAGAGGAGGACAGTTACAGTTCCTCCATGTTTTAATGTGTATTGTGACTCACCCTCATGCCCTCAAATCTGGACAGAGCACGGAGTGGTCTGAGGGCCCTCAAGGTCCTGAGGGACTTGATTGGCCCCAGGTCTGAGTAGCCCATCCAGTTAGCAGCCAGGCTGATCAGGGACACCTGTGTTGGGACAGAGACACATCCTGATCACGGGTTACAATCAGGTGTCAGACCACTCTTCACTAGCCACTGTGTCTGCTAGACTGTCCTGAACCTATTATGCTTCATAAACTATCTAAATCAAAATAACTCCCTGTGATATAACATTATATTATTTATTATAAGTACAATTGAATGATGTCTCCCCATTCACTCCCGTGGTATGAAATTTTCCAACAATACTATACTATACTACACTTCAATATACTATACTAAACTATAAACAACACTATATACTATTTGCTCCATACTATACTATGTACCGTCTAAACGACATACTATACTACAACACAAATACTATACACAGTAAAAAAAGAACAATAAAGTGTACATATGGCATATGGCTGGTATTAATAATGGTATTAAACAATGGTTATAGTGTTATGATATGGTGGTAGCAGCACTCCTAACAGTTCAGTCGGGGCACTGCCTGAGGGGCCACTGACTTACGTCCACGATGAAGAAGTCCAGCCAGCACCAGGCGTTGGTGAAGTAGGTCTTGAAGCCGTACGCCACCAACTTGAGGACCATCTCCACGATGAACACGTACGTGAACACCTTGTCCGCGTACTCCAGGATGATCTTGACTGTCCGACGCCTCTCGATGTAGATGTCCTCGAACGCCTGAGGAGACGGGACATCACACAAGGTTCTCTCAAGGATCCACTTTACTTCAGTGTCCAATGAGCTTCATGTTTAGGTCTGGTCTGTAGCTTCATGTTTGGTTCTGGTTTGTAGCTTCATGTTTGGGTCTGGTCTGTAGCTACATGTTTGGTTCTGGTCTGTAGCTTCATGTTTGGGTCTGGTCTGTAGCTTCATGTTTGGTTCTGGTCTGTAGCTTCATGTTTGGTTCTGGTCTGTAGCTTCATGTTTGGTTCTGGTCTGTAGCTTCATGTTTGGGTCTGGTCTGTAGCTTCATGTTTGGGTCTGGTCTGTAGCTACATGTTTTTCTTATGGGTTATAGGGTTATTGAAAACTGCTTATTGGTTATTGATTAAGGGTTAAAGATAACTGGTTATTGATTAAGGGATATAGATAACTGATTATTGGTTATCAATGAAGAGTTGTGATAACTGATTATTGGTTATCAATGAAGAGTTGTGTTAACTGATTATTGGTTATTGATTAAGGCTTATAGATGTGTAAAAGGCTGACCAGCGCTCCACTACTGAGCAGGATCATGAAGATGATGAAGGTCTCGAACCAGTCGTGTTCCACGATGGTGAAGCAGGTTCTCCGTATGTTCCACCAGGTTTTGCCCCGCCCCTGGCTGATGTCCACAGTCAGACACGCCCACCGCCGCACGCATTCTGAGAGGGAGGAGCCGACATCGGCCAATCACAACCACAGAGATGAATGAACCTTGATGAATGAGTTCAGCTAATGGTTGATTTGAAGAGTAGCTGGTTGTACCGTCGGTGAAGCAGGCCTCCGGTTCCACCAGTTCCTCCTCCTCCTCCTCCGGCTCCGGCTCGGGTTCAGGGGGATGGTAGTCCACCGTGCTGCACACGGACGAGTCTCCGTCGTCATCGGTTTTACCCATCAGCTGACAGGGAGAAGGGAGTAGACGGGGAGTCTAGTACAGTTACTATAGTTATATTTCTCACAGTAGAACATCTGGTCTCTCTAGAGCCTCTGGTTCTCACAGTAGAATGTCTGGTCTCTAGAGCCTCTGGTTCTCACAGTAGAACGTCTGGTCTCTAGAGCCTCTGGTTCTTAGAGTAAAACGTCTGGTCTCTAAAACCTTTGGTTCTTACAGTAGAACGTCTGGTCTCTAGAGCCTCTGGTTTTTAGAGTAAAACATCTGGTCTCTAAAACCTTTGGTTCTTACAGTAGAACGTCTGGTCTCTCTAGAGCCTCTGGTTCTCACAGTAGAACTTCTGGTCTCTCTAGAGCCTCTGGTTCTCACAGTAGAACATCTGGTCTCTCTAGAGCCTCTGGTTCTCACAGTAGAACATCTGGTCTCTCTAGAGCCTCTGGTTCTCACAGTAGAACGTCTGGTCTCTCTAGAGCCTCTGGTTCTCACAGTAGAACGTCTGGTCTCTCTAGAGCCTCTGGTTCTCACAGTAGAACGTCTGGTCTCTAGAGCCTCTGGTTCTCACAGTAGAACATCTGGTCTCTCTAGAGCCTCTGGTTCTTACCTCAGAATGCAGATTCTGCCCTTCATCATCATCATCATCATCATCATCATCATCATCATCCTCTTCATCATATTTATCGTCCTCCTCCTCTTCATCATATTTATCGTCCTCCTCCTCATCGTCATCCGGGTTCTCGAGGTCTGACTCCCCCTGGGCGATTGGGACGCTGATGACCAGACAGCCTCGCCTCCCCTCCACCAGACAGTTAGCTGTGTCATCATCCCCTCTGGCGCCTGGTTGCCCCTCCACCACACAGTAAGATATACCATCATCCTCGCTGCTCCCGCCACCGTCCGCAGCATCCAGGTGGTTCATCTCTATGGCCCCGCCCCCCTTGGGACCTCCCCTGGTGACACGGCGGAGGAGCGGGGCGGCGGCACGGCGGAGGAGGGTCTTGGTCCAGGCCACGCCCCTCGAGATCCTGCCGATGGCAATCTGCAGGTTGTTGAGCTCGCCGTCCTCCTCTGTGGACAGGTTGTCCCCACTGAAGGAGCTCAGCAACAGGGCCAGGAACAGGTTCAACACCTGGAACACATGTAACACACATGTTACACGTGTTACATACTGTGACAGGTTCAACACCTGGAACACATGTAACACACATGTTACACGTGTTACATACTGTGACAGGTTCAACACCTGGAACACATGTAACACACATATTACACGTGTTACATACTGTGACAGGTTCAACACCTGGAACACATGTAACACACATGTTACACGTGTTACATACTGTGACAGGTTCAACACCTGGAACACATGTAACACACATGTTACACGTGTTACATACTGTGACAGGTTCAACACCTGGAACACACTTGATGAATAACATGCTACTGTTATATACTATAACATGCTATGTATGTTCACAGGTCATGTCTGCCTTCATACCATTGACATATATATCATTATATATATTTGCATGTTTTTCACTTCCTAAAACGATGTTTAATGAACATAGCTTTCATGCATCTCCCTGTAACCAGTCAAGAATTATATTGTGTAATGTAAGAAGAAGAATCTATATTGATCTATATTTCAGATCTACAGATCTATATTCATGTATATTTGAAACTATGTAGGGGTTGATTTGAGGTACAGTCTGTATTTAAAGTCTATAGCGCCCATTAGCCTACCAAGCAGAGCCTACTAGCCCGCTAACTTGTGTCTCTTGAGACGCATCACATATCGGGTTGTTCCGATGTGGAGACACCAATAAATATTGTGGTCCGTCTGTCTATCTTTAGAAACCGCTGGTTTCCTGGTTCCCGAGGTTCAGACGGAGATCGGGTTCTCTCTGCAGTGCTACGTCCACACCCACAGTAGTGGATCATGTCACACCATATCAAATAGGATCATATATCATATTTATCATACCGTAATATATAATATCCTATAGCCAGTCTATCGTATCACATTTGATCATACAACATGTATATCTAATATATATCATTTTAGCAATCAATAGCATCAATATAAGAATTCTATATTATATTATATCAGAGCTTTACTGTTAATCTACTGTATAAAGCCCAGCTGTCAATCATCAATTAGACCACGCCCAGCCCCTCCCAGCTCCCTCAGCTGTTTAGGCCAACACCACTATGTGACCCTTGACCTCAACCACTATACATAGCATAACACGCCTGTGAAACACCGCTTTCAACGTTATTAAATGCAGAGTGAGAGAAATGTTTGGCTCCTGTTTGGCAGCACACATGAACTACATACTTAAGTACGTAGTTAACTATAGTTAACTATGTAGTTAACTATGTCGTTTACTAGTTTCAATGCATTGTTAATGTTATTGTTGTTGATGTATCGTTAAACACATCATTAAACACATCTAACACATTGTCCAACACATCATTATTAAAAACATCATTAAGCACCTCAATCGTTAGACACACTGTTAAACACACAGTTTAACACCTCATTGATCAAACACATGATCAAACACATCGTCAAACACATGATCAAACACATGATCAAACACATGATCAAACACATGATCAAACACATCGTCAAACACATGATCAAACACATCGTCAAACACATGATCAAACACATGATCAAACACATCGTCAAACACATGATCAAACACATGATCAAACACATCGTTAAACACATGATCAAACACATGATCAAACACATGATCAAACACATGATCAAACACATCGTCAAACACATGATCAAACACATGATCAAACACATCGTCAAACACATCGTCATCTAGACCTGGGGTTCTCCTCACCACCAGGTTTCCCGATCCCGATGCACATCGTTAAACACATGATCAAACACGGCGTCCACAACTACTCACCACCAGATTGCCGATCACCATGACCATCATGAAGACGATGAGACACATCCCGGTGCCCGCCACCTCCATGCAGTCCCACATGGTCTCGATCCACTCACCGCACAGGATGCGGAACACGATGAGGAAGGAGTGGAAGAAGTCGTGCATGTGCCAGCGGGGAAGCACGCAGTCCTCGGAGATCTTGCACACGCACTCCTTGTAGCTCTTGCCGAACAGCTGCATGCCCACCACCGCAAAGATGAAGACAATGATGGCCAGGACCAGTGTCAGGTTGCCCAGGGCGCCCACCGAGTTACCGATGATCTTGATCAGCATGTTGAGGGTCGGCCAAGACTTGGCCAGCTTGAAGACACGCAGCTACGCACACACAGTCACACAAACACACGCACACACCACACACACACACTAGTTACTGTGGTTACTACACTTACTATGTGGTAACTATGGTAACCAGAGAGTCGTGATGATTCAATGTTGTTATGGTTACTGCAGTTACATTGGGTAACCATGGTAACGTGCTGGAGCAATGATCCAACGTTGTTATTGTTACTATGGTGACGGTAGATTGTTATGGTTACTGTACATCGTTATGGTTAGTATGGCTACTGTAGGCTGTTATGGTTACTGTGGTTACTGTAGATGGTTACGGTTTCCGCGGCTACAGTGGGTAACCGTGGTGACCAGAGTGGTGTGACGCTGGGGCTCTCACCAGGCGGAAGGAGCGCAGCACCGACAGCCCCTGGACGTTGGCCAGGCCCAGCTCCACCAGGCTCATGGTCACGATGATGCTGTCAAAGATGTTCCAGCCCACCTGGAAGTAGTAGTAGGGGTCCATGGCGATCAGCTTGAAGAACATCTCCGCCGCGAAGATCCCCGTGAACACCTGAATGACAGAGATGAACATGTGAATAACCAGAACCCTCCCTGAACACATCAATAACCAAGACCCCTGTGAACACATCAATAACCAAGACCCCTGTGAACACATCAATAACCAAGACACCCCTGTGAACACATCAATAACCAAGACACCCCTGTGAACACATCAATAACCAAGACACCCCTGTGAATACATGAATAACAGGAGCCCCCCCCCCCCCCCCCCCCCGAGGTCTTCAGTAGCCCCTCTCAGCTCCCCCTGAGGGACCCACCAGGTTCCCCACGGACAGCATGTGGTCGAACTGTGGCGTCATGGGGTAGTGCTCCATGGCCATGAAGAGGGTGTTGAGGACGATGCAGATGGTGATGCCCAGGTCCACGAAGGGGTCCATCACCACCAAGTTGACCCAGCCCTTGAACAGCACCCAGACCTCGCAGCAGTCCCACTTCAGGAAGAGATCGGCGAAGCGGTACCAGCCGGGGGAAAAGGGCCTCTGGGCCTCCTCCAGCTCTAGACACACAGCAGGAAGTTATACACGCCACACAGGAAGTGACACCCGCCGGACAGGAAGATAGACACGCCGCACAGGAAGTTCTACACACTGGACAGGAAGTTAGACACACCGCACAAGAAGTTATACACACCTGACAGGACGTTAAACACTGCACAGGAAGTTATACACACCTCACAGGAAGTTATACACACCTGACAGGAAGTAAGACACACCACATAAGCCTTAGCATAGCATAGCAGCTATCTGGTGTGGCTACGCTACAGACTTAGCATAGCAAGTTAGCTGTTGCAATGTAGCTTCATGAGCTTCATGTCGCTGTTTTTTTGGTGTTTTCTGTCTCCGGCTGTTCCGCGGTGGTACCTTCCATGACGGCTAGCGTAGCGACGGTGAGAGCGCTGGCGGTCCGGTGTTTGAGACCCGGTTCCTCCAGATGTACGACGCTGAGCTCAGAACCCCGAGACCTCGCCTCTTCATCCTCCTCCTCCTCCTCCTCCTCAAAACGCGGCTGAAACATACAGTAATAGCTAGGTGTTACCAGGGTTGGGTGGAAACCAGGTGTAAACAGGATGAGGTCTAAACCAGATGTACACCAGGTATAACCAGGTGTAAACAGGATGAGGTGTAAACCTGGTATAACCGGGTGTAAACAGGGTGAGAAGTAAACAAGGTGTATAAACCAGGTATACACCAGGTGTAAAGCAGGTATAAACCAGGTGTACACCAGGTGTACACCAGGTGTAAAACAGGTATAAACCAGGTGTACACCAGGTGTGAAGGGGTCCATACCCGCTCTATGGTGGGAGCTCTGACGAGGAGTCGTGGGATGATCCGCCCATTACAGTCCGTCAGGACCTGGGCGCCGGCTCCCTGGTCGTCTGCCACCTCCAGCGGTGTGTGGCGACTCAGGGACTTCTTACTGGCTAGCGTGGAGCTGCTCCCTCCCAGAACACCCTGTCAAACAACGCAACAACCTCCTGTTGTCGACTGTAAACAAACAAACAGTAGAGTGGAGGGCACCGTGTGACCCGTGTGGCCACATAAAGTACTGCATTGTTTTACTGTAAAACAATTTGATTTACTGTGAGCACCATATTGCTTTATTGATACAAATAATGATATATATTAATATATATTCATATATTGATACATATACTGATATTTATTACTATATATTGTACATTGATATATATCGATATACTGTACACTGATATATTGCTATAAATTAATATATTGATACATTGATGCATATACTAATATATATATATATATATATTGATATATATATATATTGATACATACCGATGTAGTCATTGATAGGTATTGATATATCCAGATATATATTGCTATATCCTGATAAATATGAATCCACATCCATGTGTCAGACGATCACCTGGTCTTGTCTCTTCAGCTGTTCTAGAAGGCGCTGGAACTCTTCCTCCTTCTCCCGGGCCTCCCTCTGCGTGGCCTCGTTCTGCTCGTCGTACGCCATGGCCACCACCGCCAGGATGAGGTTGATGAGGTAGAAGGAGCCCAGGAAGATGATCACCACGAAGAACAGCATGTAGGTCTTCCCCGCTGCTCGCAAGATCTGGACCAACATGAGACATCTGGTAGAACACAGACAAGATCTGGACCAACATGAGACATCTGGTAGAACACAGACACCTTATACTACATGGAGAAGTACACGCAGGATGAGGAGGAGGAGAAAGAAGAGAAGGAGGAGGATTTCGAGGAGGAGGAGTCAGAAGAGAAGGAGTAAGAAGGAGTAGAAGGAGAAGGAGAAGGAGACCGACCAGCTGGAAGACGTTCTCCCAGTAGTCCTGGGTCATGAGCCTGAAGAGGGCGAGGAAGGCCCAGCCGAAGGAGTCGAAGCTGGTGTAGCCGTAGTTGGGGTTCCTCCCGGCCTTCATACACATGTAGCCCTCTGGACATCTCCTGTTGACGCCACACCCAGGGGCCAATCAGAGACCAGACCACACTCAGCGGCCAATCAGACCCCACCACACCAAGCGTCCAATCAGAGACCACACCACACCCAGCTGCCAATCAGAGACTACATCCAACCCTCTCATTTGATACCTAATAAACGACTCACAATAAAACAAGAAATAATTAAACGTTAACAATTCAAAGAAACATCCCCCCTTTAGTATACTAGTGTAGTAGCATAGTACAATATCACTGTAGTGCTGTAGTGCTGTATCAGTGAAGTACTGTAGTACTGTAGTGCTGTAGTAGTATTAGTACTGTAGTAGTATTAGTACTGTAGTACTGTAGTGCTGTAGTAGTATTAGTACTGTAGTACTGTAGTGCTGTAGTAGTATTAGTACTGTAGTAGTGTAGTATTAGTACTGTGGTAGTGTAGTACTGTAGTGCTGTAGTAGTATTAGTACTGTAGTACTGTAGTAGTATTAGTACTGTGGTAGTGTAGTACTGTAGTGCTGCAGTAGTATTAGTACTGTAGTAGTGTAGTATTAGTACTGTAGTGCTGTAGTAGTGTAGTACTGTAGTAGTATAAGTACTGTAGTAGTATTAGTACTGTAGTAGTGTAGTATTAGTACTGTAGTACTGTAGTAGTATTAGTACTGTAGTAGTGTAGTATTAGTACTGTAGTAGTATTAGTACTGTAGTAGTGTAGTATTAGTACTGTAGTGCTGTAGTAGTATTAGTACTGTAGTAGTGTAGTATTAGTACTGTAGTGCTGTAGTAGTATTAGTACTGTAGTAGTGTAGTATTAGTACTGTAGTGCTGTAGTAGTATTAGTACTGTAGTAGTGTAGTATTAGTACTGTAGTAGTGTAGTATTAGTACTGTAGTAGTGTAGTACTGTAGTAGTATTAGTACTGTAGTAGTATTAGTACTGTAGTAGTGTAGTATTAGTACTGTAGTGCTGTAGTATTAGTACTGTAGTAGTATTAGTACTGTAGTAGTGTAGTATTAGTACTGTAGTGCTGTAGTAGTATTAGTACTGTAGTAGTGTAGTATTAGTACTGTAGTGCTGTAGTAGTATTAGTACTGTAGTAGTGTAGTATTAGTACTGTAGTGCTGTAGTGCTGTAGTAGTATTAGTACTGTAGTGCTGTATTAGTACTGTAGTAGTGTAGTACTGTGGTAGTGTAGTACTGTAGTGCTGTAGTAGTATTAGTACTGTAGTAGTGTAGTATTAGTACTGTAGTGCTGTATTAGTATTAGTACTGTAGTAGTGTAGTATTAGTACTGTAGTGCTGTAGTAGTATTAGTACTGTAGTAGTATTAGTACTGTAGTAGTGTAGTATTAGTACTGTAGTAGTGTAGTACTGTGGTAGTGTAGTACTGTAGTGCTGTAGTAGTATTAGTACTGTAGTAGTGTAGTATTAGTACTGTAGTGCTGTAGTAGTGTGAAGTGAAACTCACCCAGCATCAGAGCTGTTTCCACACAGCAGAGCGTCTAAACTCCCTTCCAGATAATAATGGTTATCTAGGAACATAACATGACATGACATAACATAATAGAACATAACACAGTATGACATAACATGTCATGACATAACATGAGATAACATGTCATGACATAACATCACCCAAGACATAACATGAGATAACATGTCATGACATAACATCACACAAGACATAACATGAGATAACATGTCATGACATAACATCACCCAAGACATGACATACAGTGACATAACATAACAACGTAACATGACATTACAAAACATAACATGACATAACACGATATGACGTGACATAACCATGACATAACACGATATAAGATAAGATACCATAACCATGACATAACATGACATAAGGTAAGATAACATAACCATGACATAACATGACATAAGGTAAGATAACATAACCATGACATAAGGTAAGATAACATAACATGACATAAGGTAAGATAACATAACCATGACATAAGGTAAGATAACATAACATGACATAAGGTAACATAACATAACCATGACATAAGGTAAGATAACATAACCATGACATAAGGTAAGATAACATAACCATGACATGAGGTAAGATAACATTACCATGACATAACATGACATAAGGTAAGATAACATAACCATGACATAAGGTAAGATAACATAACCATGACATAAGGTAAGATAACATAACATGACATAAGGTAAGATAACATAACCATGACATAACATGAACATAACATACCATCGTCCATGCCACACCATTATCACAGCACTCTGTTGACCCCAGACCAGCTGCAGTCCTATAAATCCTACCTGTGTTCTCGATGTATTCCCTGAAGTCGAAGGTGTAGTTTCCTGTCGCCATGGCGCCGGGGGTGGGGGTCACGTCCCCAAACCCCACCGCCGTCCCGTTGCCGGGCGGCGGCCAGCGGACGCACTTCTGCCTCAGGTTCCCCATGAAGAGCTGCAGGCCCACCAGGGCGAAGACGGCTAGCGCAAACACCGTCAGCACCATCACATCCACCATCTTCTTCACCGACTGGATCAGGGCGCCCACGATGGTCTTCAGACCTGGGGGCCCAGCGGGGGTCAGGTCAGGGGTCATGGGGTCCACATATGACCTGTTGTTGTTGCAGCTAACAGTACTCATTGATATACTTTGATATACTAATAACATATTTGATAACAAGTCAATTCTGCATTTGAATCATTTAAGGGTTAATACGGAGATTGTAAATCTATTCTACAGCAGAATGAAAGCCTACCAGGAATCACAGTGATGGTCTTTAGTGCCCGGAGAACCCGGAAGGTTCTGAGCGCCGAGACGTTTCCCAGGTCCACAAACTCAGTCAAATACCTGGAGACAGAACCACACAGTAGTCAGGCAATACCACCCAATACACCACCCAGTACACCACCCAATACACCACCCAGTACACTACCGAGAATACTACCTAGTACACCATCCAGTACACCACCCAATACACCACCCAATACACCACCCAGTACACCACCCAGTACACCACCCAATACACTACCCAGTACACCACCCAATACACTACCCAGTACACCACCCAATACACCACCCAGTACACCACCCAATACACTACCCAGTACACCACCCAATACACCACCCAGTACACCACCCAGTACACCACCCAATACACTACCGAGAATACTACCTAGTACACCACCTAGCACACCACCCACTACACCACCCAATACACCACCCAGTCCTCCACCGAGAATACTACCTAGTACACCACCTAGCACACCATCATATACACCACCCAGTACACCACCTAGTACACCACCTAGTACACCACCCAGTACACCACCTAGTACACCACCTAGTACACCACCCAGTACACCACCTAGTACACCACCTAGTACACCACCTAGTACACCACCCAGTACACCACCGAGAATACTACCTAGTACACCATCATATACACCACCCAGTACAACACCTAGTACACCACCTAGTACACCATCCAATAAACCACTCAATACAATATCCAGTACACAACCCAATACACCGCCCAGTATACCACCCAATACACCATGCAGTACACAACCCAATACACCACCCAACAGCATGACCTACAGTACAATTGAATGCTTCCTCCCCATTCCACATGCTGACCTCATCACTTTATTGGGTGTCAAAGTTGTTCCAGTTTTGATTATAAGTTTTGTCACTTTATGAAGTTGCCTTGGATAAAAGCATCTGAATATTCACAGGAATATTAATATTGATGAAGACTTTCATGAATATATATAATGTTACATGTTAGTGTAATGTAGGCCATATCGCTCGCCTTGGTTCTATTTTTAAATTGCTGCTCGGACAAATCCGAGCGGGTGGTGTAACCGAGTCAGCGGGCGTGCGAGGCGACTAACAATGTGTTGACTTGGTACCACGGCACGCTACTGCCACACTACTCTAGTTGAAGTTCTACAGCTGGTCTGGGACCAGCTACTCTAGTTGAAGTTCTACAGCTGGTCTGGGACCAGCTACTCTAGTTGAAGTTCTACAGCTGGTCTGGGACCAGCTACTCTAGTTGAAGTTCTACAGCTGGTCTGGGACCAGCTACTCTAGTTGAAGTTCTACAGCTGGTCTGGGATCAGCTACTCTAGTTTATGATCTACAGCTGGTCTGGGACCAGCTACTCTAGTTGATGATCTACAGCTGGTCTGGGACCAGCTACTCTAGTTGAAGATAAACAGCTGGTCTGGGACCAGCTACTGTAGTTGAATATAAACAGCTGGTCTGGGACCAGCTACTCTAGTTGATGATCTACAGCTGGTCTGGGACCAGCTACTCTAGTTGATGATATAGAGCTTATTTTTCATATTATTAATAATAATAATAATAATAATAATAATAATAATAATTGTTATTATTATTATTATTACTATTATGTGTGGTTAATAACTATACAAAGTTAATAACATCATGAGGTTAATAACTGTATGAGGTAAATCACTATATGAAGTTCCTCACTGTATGTCAGTGTGGAGGTTAACTCACGCCATGCTGATGACCATGAAGTCCAGCCAGTTCCATGGGTCTCTCAGGAATGTAAAGGATCCAACACAGAAGCCT
The DNA here is from genome assembly GCA_027704905.1 of Muraenolepis orangiensis. Lineage (NCBI taxonomy): Eukaryota > Metazoa > Chordata > Actinopteri > Gadiformes > Muraenolepididae > Muraenolepis > Muraenolepis orangiensis. The sequence continues at coordinate 3,494,969 of CM051014.1, read as the reverse complement.
CTCGCCAACACCTTGGTGGTCGCCTCAAAGGTGTAAATACCAGTAAAAACATACCTGGAACACACATGTAAATACCAGTAAAAACATACCTGGAACACACATGTAAATACCAGTAAAAACATACCTGGAACAGACATGTAAATACCAGTAAAAACATACCTGGAACACACATGTAAATACCAGTAAAAACATACCTGGAACACACATGTAAATACCAGTAAAAACATACCTGGAACACACATGTAAATACCAGTAAAAACATACCTGGAACACACATGTAAATACCAGTAAAAACATACCTGGAACACACATGTAAATACCAGTAAAAACATACCTGGAACACACATGTAAATACCAGTAAAAACATACCTGGAACACACATGTAAATACCAGTAAAACATACCTGGAAATACCAGACTAGATAAAATTCAATTTCATATTAGATTAGATTAGACTACACTATCTACTACACATCGATTACATTATCTTAATATTATATTATGATTAGATTGGGATTAGATTAGACTAAAATTGGACATTATAACAAATTAGACTACACTATTTAAATATTATATTAGGATTAGATTGAGGTTAGATAAAATTTGGATTGGACAAACAAATTAGACTACAAAATAAGACTAGACTAGACAAGACTAGATAACATTAGACTAGACTATATTACAAACAGACTAGATAAGGATTGTACAAGATTAGATCAAATGATCAGATTACATGAGATTACGATTGGATTAGGAGTACTCACTCTACAGTTTTGCTCCAGGCCGGAGGGTTGCTCATCGTCATGAAGAAACAGTTGGCCAGAATAGTGAGCATGATGAACAAGCTAAACAATGTGATAATCTGGATTAAGGTACCACAACCACATGATGAACATGCTTAACAATGTGATAATCTGGATTAAGGTACCACAACCACATGATGAACATGCTTAACAATGTGATAATCTGGATTAAGGTACCACAACCACATGATGAACATGCTTAACAATGTGATAATCTGGATTAAAGTACCACAACCACATGATGAACACGCTAAACAATGTGATAACCTGGATTAAGGTACCACAATCACATGATGAACACGCTAAACAATGTGATAATCTGGATTAAGGAACCACAACCACACAATGAATACCCTTAAGAATGTGATCAGATTATGAGATCTGTGAATTAAGAGAGAAATTAATGGATGAGGATGTTGATTGATAACGATGTATCAGAAGGATATGAATGGAGGAATAGTTTCAGAAGGATATGAATGGATGAATAGTTTCAGAAGGATATGAATGGATGAATAGTTTCAGAAGGATATGAATGGATGAATAGTATCAGAAGGATATGAATGGATGAATAGTATCAGAAGGATATGAATGGATGAATAGTATCAGAAGGATATGAATGGATGAATAGTATCAGAAGGATATGAATGGATGAATAGTATCAGAAGGATATGAATGGAAGAATAGTTTCAGAAGGATATGAATGGATGAGGATCCTGATGGCTGCCCTGCGGACGCGGCTGAAGGGGCTGAGGAGGTAGCAGGACGGATCGGCGTTGAACCGGTAGATGGTGTTCCCTCTGCTGACTACCATGAAGGTCTGACACACACACACACACAGACACACAGACACACAGACACACACACACACGCACACACAGACACACATACACATACACATACACACACACACACACACACACGCACGCACGCACGCACACACACACACATTATAGAATACAGTAAAACTGTATTTGTTGCAGGCTTGTATCGGTGGTGTAGTATTGTGTGGTGGTGTAGTATTGTGTGGTGGTGTAGTATTGTGTGGTGGTGTAGTATTGTGTGGTGGTGTAGTATTGTGTGGTGGTGTAGTGTTGTGTGGTGGTGTAGTATTGTGTGGTGTAGTATTGTGTGGTGGTGTAGTATTGTGTGGTGGTGTAGTATTGTGTGGTGGTGTAGTATTGTGTGTTGGTGTAGTATTGTGTGGTGGTGTAGTATTGTGTGGTGGAATCATTGTAGTATGGGATTACTGGTACCTTCTGAGCAATTGTAATGATTGTACTGTAGTACTATAGTAATGGTAGTATTGTAGTTCTGGAGTAATGGTAGTATTGTAGTTCTGGAGTAATGGTAGTATTGTAGTACTGGAGTAATGGTAGAATTGTAGTACTGTAGTAATGGTAGTATTGTAGTACTGGAGTAATGGTAGTATTGTAGTTCTGTAGTAATGGTAGTATTGTAGTTCTGGAGTAATGGTAGTATTGTAGTTCTGTAGTAATGGTAGTACTGGAGTAATGGTACTATTGTAGTTCTGGAGTAATTGTAGTATTGTAGTTCTGGAGTAATGGTAGTATTGTAGTTCTGTAGTAATGGTAGTATTGTAGTTCTGGAGTAATGGTAGTATTGTAGTTCTGGAGTAATGGTAGTATTGTAGTTCTGGAGTAATGGTAGTATTGTAGTTCTGGAGTAATGGTAGTATTGTAGTTCTGGAGTAATGGTAGTATTGCAGTACTGGCAGTATGCTAGTACTGGTAGTATTATAGTACTGATTGTATTGTAGTACTGTAGTAATGGTAGTACTGATAGTACTGTAGTACTGGCAGTATTGTAGTACTGATAGTATTGTAGCACTAACATTATTATAGTACTGGTAGTACTGGTAGTATTGGTAGTACTGGTAGTACTGGTAGTATTGGTAGTATTGGTAGTACTGGTAGTATTGGTAGTATTGGTAGTATTGGTAGTACTGGTAGTACTGGTAGTACTGGTAGTACTGGTAGTATTGGTAGTACTGGTAGTACTGGTAGTATTGGTAGTACTGGTAGTATTGGTAGTACTGGTAGTACTGGTAGTATTGGTAGTACTGGTAGTATTGGTAGTACTGGTAGTACTGGTAGTACTGGTAGTATTGGTAGTACTGGTAGTATTGGTAGTACTGGTAGTACTGGTAGTACTGGTAGTACTGGTAGTATTGGTAGTACTGGTAGTACTGGTAGTACTGGTAGTATTGGTAGTACTGGTAGTACTGGTAGTATTGGTAGTACTGGTAGTACTGGTAGTATTGGTAGTACTGGTAGTACTGGTACCTTCTGAGCCTGATAAAAGGGGTCTGGGTCTGTAGTACTGTAGTACTGTAGTATTGTAGTACTGTAGTATTGTAGTATTGTAGTACTGTAGTATTGTAGTATTGTAGTATTGTAGTATTGTAGTACTGTAGTATTGTAGTACTGTAGTATTGTAGTATTGTAGTATTGTAGTATTGTAGTACTAGTAGTTTTATAGAACTGGCAGTAGGGATGCTCCGATCGATCTGCTGCTGATCATTATCGGCCGATATTCACTCATAAGCGATCGATCGGAGCTCTCAAACACGGCCAGTCAGAAGAGCCGATCAAATGACGCAAAATACATGACACTTTTCCCGGTGAGCGGCATAAGACATGCAGTGTGTGTGAAGGCCGGCAGCACTGCTGAGAGCTACCGGTCAATACAGAAGGATCATATTGGGCTCCTAGAGCCTTTATTCTATTGTGGGCGGGTATGATCGCTCAAAAGATGATCATCTGGTAGCACCGCTTCACATGCTGCTTTTAATAATCACCACGGAACAAATGAGACCTACTGGGTTTGAACGGCCATGGGAGAAACCAACATGGAGGAGTTTTCACTGTCTAGCACTGTTTTTAGAGCACTCCATGTGAATGGAGTGTGTGTGTGTGTGTGTGTGTGTGTGTGTGTGTGTGTGTGTGTGTGTGTGTATGTGTGTGTGTTGTAATCTGCTCGCTCACTGACTGCAGCGATTTGATTGGTGTTCAGTAAATTATATAATATATATATATATATATAATAGTTATCAATTTATGATACTTTATCAGGTCTTAATTATATTTCTGCAATGCATCTTAGAATCTTTAATTTTATTGCTCTAAATATAAATGAAATATATAATACTACACAATATATGGAACTCTAAATGGAAGATCCCCATAGTCCCCACCACACTATGTGATCAGCAATCGGCAAACGGTATCGACAGATTCTGATTTCAGTGATCGGCGATTGGCGATCGGTGATGGGCCACAAAAACCCTGATCGGAGCATCCCTAACTGGCAGTACTGGAACCTTCTGGGCCTGGTAGAAGGGGTCTAGGTCTGTAGTACTGATAGTACGGTAATGGTAATAAATGGTAATGGATGCTTTTATATAGCGCTTTTATCCAAAGCGCTTTACAAGTCATGCCTCACATTCACCCATTCATACGCCGACGGCGGAGTCAGCCATCAAGGAGACAGCCAGCACGTCAGGAGCAGTTAGGGTTAGGGGGTCTTGCTCAAGGACACCTCGACAGCTTTTGCTAGGAGGAGGCGGGGGATCGAACCAACCTTTCGGTTGTGAGGCGACCGCTCTACCTCCTGAGCTATACTGCCACTAGTATTATAGTACTGGTAGTATTGGTCGTACTGGTCGTACTGGTAGTACTGGTAGTACTGGTAGTACTTGTACCTTCTGAGCCCGGTAGAAGGGGTCTATGTCCTCCAGCGGGGTGTTGAGCAGCTCTGAGGGAGGGTCTCCGTATATCATGGGGAGGCTCTTCCCCGCCTCCAGGTCTGCGCTGGGGGCCAGCTCCTCTACTGCCTTGCCCCGCCCCTCTGCTTCCCGGGCCCGCCCCTCTGTTTCCTGGGCCCGCCCCTCCTCCGCCGCCAGCCTCTCGATCTCCGCCAGAGAGTCGGGCGTGAAGTGGCGGAGCGCGGCCATGCAGGGAGGGAGCACAGACGCCATCTGGGCATCGCGAAGGGAAGGACACACCACACCGGGCGCTCTCTACCGACACCTGGAGAGAGAGAGAGAGAGAGAGAGAGAGAGAGAGAGAGAGAGAGAGAGAGAGAGAGAGAGAGAGAGAGAGAGAGAGAGAGAGAGAGAGAGAGAGAGAGAGAGAGAGAGAGAGAGAGGGAGGGAGAGAGAGGGAGGGGGGGAGAGAGAGAGAGAGAGAGAGAGAGAGCGATAGGGAGGGAGAGAACATTAACAACAAATTAGGGCATTAACAACATATTACAACAGTAACAACACATAGAACAGTCCAGAACCCCCACCCCAGATAGACAGACCAGGTCCAGACAGACCAGGAGCAGACAGACCAGGTCCAGACAGACCAGTTCCAAACAGACCAGTTCCAAACAGACCAGGTCCAGACAGACCGAGTGCAGACAGACCAGGTCTAGACAGACCAGGTCCAAACAGACCAGGTCCAGACAGACCGAGTGCAGACAGACCAGGTCCAGACAGACCAGGTCCAGACAGACCAGGTCCAGACAGACCAGGTCCAAACAGACCAGGTCCAGACAGACCAGGTCCAAACAGACCAGGTCCAGACAGATCTGGTCCAGACAGCCTGACCAGGTCCAGACAGACCAAGTGCAGACAGACCGAATGCAGACGGACCAGGTCCAGACAGACCAGGTCCAGACAGCCTGACCAGGTCCAGACAGACCGGGTCCAGACAGACCGGGTCCAGACAGACCGGGTCCAGACAGACCGGGTTCAGACAGACCGGGTCCAGACAGACCGGGTCCAGACAGACCGGGTCCAGACAGACCGGGTTCAGACAGACCGGGTCCAGACAGACCTGGTCCAGACAGACCGGATCCATGTGTGTCTATATATATGTGTGTGTATGTCTACATGTGTGTATGCATGTGTGTGTATGTCTACGTGTGTGTGTGTGTGTGTGTGTGTGTGTGTGTGTCTACATGTTTGTGTGTGTGGGTGTCTGCATGTCATCTTCCTCTCCTGGTTTAATTTCAGTTCATTTTGTTCTTAGTCTTCATCGTGTGTCTCAAAGGTGAGCTGGGGTCAGGGGTCAGGCTCAGCCCCTCCAGTGGTCACCTGACCGATGACATCACGGCGCCTTCCGATGACATTACCCATCCTGATCACACATGAAGGCTACAAGATATAAATCAATACCTAATCAATATTAAACCATATTCTGAAGGACCCACAGACATACGGTCAGAGGTAGGAGACTAAAGGATGGTAGGAGGATCAAGAGCAGGGGGAAGGAGATAGGAGATAGGAGACCAGAGGAGGGTAGGAGATAGAACATAGGAGAAAGAAGACCAGAATAGGGTAGGAGATAGGAGACCAGAGGAGGGTAGGAGATAGGACATAGGAGATAGAAGACCAGAGGACGGTAGGAGATAGGAGATAGGAGACCAGAGGACAATAGGAGATAGAAGATAGGAAATTGGATACCAGAGGAGGGTAGGCGATAGAACATAGGAGAAAGAAGACCAGAATAGGGTAGGAGATAGGAGACCAGAGGAGGGTAGGAGATAGAAGACCAGAGGAGGGTAGGAGATAGGACATAGGAGATAGGAGACCAGAGGACCGTAGGAGACAGGAGACCAGAGGAGGGCAGGAGATAGAAGACCAGAGGACTGGAGGAGATAGGAGACCAGAGGGCGGTAGGAAATAGGAGATCAGAGGACAGTAGGAGATAGGAGACCAGAGGGCGGTAGGAAATAGGAGATAGGAGATAGGAGACCAGAGGGCGGTAAGCCAGAGGAGATAGGAGACCAGAGGAAAGGAGGGAGAAGATGTTGCCAGCTGCTGACCATCCACACGCCTCCAGTTACATCAGAGCCATGAGGCAGCACATTCTACACACACACACACACACACACAAACTCTCTCTCTCTCCACGGCACACGCCAACACTTAACACCACACACACACACACACACACACACACACACACACACACACACACACAGCTTTACTTGCAGACACACACACACACACACACACACACACACATGGCTTTATTTGCAGACACACACATGTGCAAACACAGCATTGCACGACATGCACGCACACACAAGACTCTCAAGCTCTCTCACACTTGTTTCACAACACTCAACTACACCCTACTGCTGATCCCTCATCAACTACACCCTACTGCTGATCCCTCATCAACTACACCCTACTGCTGATCCCTCATCAACTACACCCCACTGCTGATCCCTCATCAACTACACCCCACTGCTGATCCCTCATCAACTACACCCTACTGCTGATCCCTCATCAACTACACCCTACGGCTGATCCCTCATCAACTACACCCTACTGCTGATCCCTCATCAACTACACCCTACTGCTGATAACACATCAACTACACCCTACTGCTGATAACACATCAACTACACCCTACTGCTGATAACACATCAACTACACCCTACTGCTGATCAACTACACCCTACTGCTGATCCCTCATCAACTACACCCTACTGCTGATCAACTACACCCTACTGCTGATCAACTACACCCTACTGCTGATCCCTCATCAACTACACCCTACTGCTGATCAACTACACCCTACTGCTGATCAACTACACCCTACTGCTGATAACACATCAACTACACCCTACTGCTGATCCCTCATCAACTACACCCTACTGCTGATCAACTACACCCTACTGCTGATAACACATCAACTACACCCTACTGCTGATCCCTCATCAACTACACCCTACTGCTGATCAACTACACCCTACTGCTGATAACACATCAACTACACCCTACTGCTGATAACACATCAACTACACCCTACTGCTGATAACATATCAAATACACCCTACTGCTGATCTCACATCAACTACACCCTACTGCTGATCAAATACACCCTACTGCTGATCAACTACACCCTACTGCTGATCAACTACACCCTACTGCTGATCAACTACACCCTACTGCTGAAAACACATAAACTACACCCTACTGCTGATAACATATCAACTACACCCTACTGCTGTTCCCACATCAACTACACCCTACTGCTGATAACACATCAACTACACCCTACTGCTGATAACACATCAACTACACCCTACTGCTGATAACACATCAACTACACCCTACTGCTGATCAACTACACCCTACTGCTGATCTCCACATGGGGGGTGGGGGGTCGGTCGGTGCTTCTGAAGTGAGACAGACCTAAAATACCCCCAGAAGATGGATTGGTTTCAGGTTGTCTCCTCCTCCTCCTCCTTCTCCTCCTCCTCCTCCTCCTCCTCCTCCTCCTCCTCCTCCTCCTCCTCCTCCTCCTCCTCCTCCTCCTCCTCCTCCTCCTCCTCCTCCTCCTCCTCCTCCTTCTCCTTTAACGACTCTATTGAACCAACCTTTACACCACCAACTGGTGGTGTAAATCCTCCAACTGCAGAGCAACGTCTGGGCACGGAAGACATGTCACACCATTATAAACCACTTCCTGGTGCCTTTGATCTTACCCAATACTGAACTACAAATACCAAAAGACTAGTCTGAAATTAGGAGAACACACACACACACACACACAGACACAGACACAGACACAGACACACACACAGACACTGACACACACACACACACACACAAACACATGCACAGATGTAGAGCATACATTAGCGTAAACTATACATAAGGTAAGAAAAACTAAAACTATAATATGACACATTTACGCATTAATAAACCACAACCTTAAATATATCAATAATATCCATGTGAACTGCAGTGTCCAAAGTGCCACGCTAGACGCTACATGCTACACGCTCCATGCTACACGCTACATGAGACTGTGTGATTGGTGGAGAAGCAGGGAGCCGGTGCTACGGCCGCTACAGCTGCCAGAGCTGCATTCTTCTCCCGAAGCTAAGCTAGCAGCTGGCCACAGTTTACCCAGCTTACCGCAGCTACATACCGAGCTAACCACAGCTAAACACCAAGCTGGCCACAGCTACACGCTGGGCTATAGCCACAGGTAGCTACCCCACTTAACACTGCTGACTGCAGCTCCAGAACCACTGGAGGACCTCACTTCACCTCACCTCACCAGACAGAACTTTAACACCTCACCTTACCTTACCTGAGCCGTCAGAACACCTCACCATACCCGAGGTACAACTACTTGATGCCTCTTTCCAGAAGAGATGTTCACACATTGGATTATAGAAAATATTTTCAAAAAGAGCGTTGAAATGGACAATTAGAAGGGCTCCACTCTGTCCCACCTGAGAAGGTTATGACCACATTATTACAATTATCATCAGGTTTAGCTCACCACATGATACCAGGCACCCATGGTCTGTAGACACTAGGTAGCCATCGCCCATGGTTTGTAGACACTAGGCACCCATGGTCTGTAGACACTAGGTACCCATGGTCTGTAGACACTAGGTAGCCATGGTCTGTAGACACTAGGTACCCATGGTCTGTAGACACTAGGTAGCCATCGTCCATGGTCTGTAGACACTAGGTACCCATGGTCTGTAGACACTAGGTAGCCATCGCCCATGGTCTGTAGACACTAGGTACCCATGGTCTGTAGACACTAGGTAGCCATGGTCTGTAGACACTAGGTAGCCATCGCCCATGGTCTGTAGACACTAGGTACCCATGGTCTGTAGACACTAGGTAGCCATCGTCTGTAGACACTAGATAGCCATGGTCTGTAGACACTAGGTAGCCATCGCCCATGGTCTGTAGACACTAGGTAGCCAAGGTCTGTAGACACTAGGTACCCATGGTCTGTAGACACTACGTACCCATGGTCTGTAGACACTAGGTACCCATGGCCTGTAGACACTAGGTAGCCATCGTCTATGGTCTGTAGACACTAGGCACCCATGGTCTGTAGACACTAGGTAGCCATCGCCCATGGTCTGTAGACACTAGGTACCCATGGCCTGTAGACACTAGGTAGCCATCGTCTATGGTCTGTAGACACTAGGTACCCATGGTCTGTAGACACTAGGTAGCCATCGCCCATGGTCTGTAGACACTAGGTAGCCATCGTCTTTGGTCTGTAGACACTTGACACTAGGGCTGCCCCCGACCAAAGATTTCCCTGGTTGACCAATGGTGGTCAGTGAAGGACATTAATCGACTAATGGTGGTCAGTGAAGGACATTAATCGACTAATGGTGGTCAGTGAAGGACATTAATCGACTAATGGTGGTCAGTGAAGGACATTAATCGACTAATGGTGGTCAGTGAAGGACATTAATCGACTAATGGTGGTCAGTGAAGGACATTAATCGACTAATGGTGGTCAGTGAAGGACATTAATCGACTAACGGTGGACTAATTCTGTTTAACGACACGGCAAGTCATTAAATGATGATTCTGTATTTTCAACACAACACAGCATATAACAACACACAACTTATGAACTTTAAAACCAACACAATAACTTTATAAAACAAACGATGAGTAAAAACAGTCTTTTGTTAAAAAACTAAATTTAAACTATATTTTTCGTTTCTTTTAACAATAACAATAAATATAAATGATATAAACAAACAAATAAATAAATATAGGCTAAAGCAAACTTTGTCTTCGTTGTCCGGGAGAAGTGAGCTCCGTGTCTTGGTCAATGAAGCCGGCTTTTGAAAAGATGCGCTCTGATGGCGTGGATGAGGAAGGGATGGAGTGGATGAGGAGGGGATGGAGTGGATGAGGAAGGGATGGAGTGGATGAGGAAGGGATGGAGTGGATGAGGAGGGATGGAGTGGATGAGGAAGGGATGGAGTGGATGAGGAAGGGATGGAGTGGATGAGGAAGGGATGGAGTGGATGAGGAGGGATGGAGTGGATGAGGAAGGGATGGAGTGGATGAGGAAGGGATGGAGTGGATGAGGAAGGGATGGAGTGGATGAGGAAGGGATGGAGTGGATGAAGAAGGGATGGAGTGGATGAGGAAGAGATGGAGTGGATGAGGAAGGGATGGAGTGGATGAGGAAGGGATGGAGTGGATGAGGAAGGGATGGAGTGGATGAGGAAGGGATGGAGTGGATGAGGAAGGGATGGAGTGGATGAGGAAGGGATGGAGTGGATGAGGAAGGGATGGAGTGGATGAGGAAGGGATGGAGTGGATGAGGAAGGGATGGAGTGGATGAGGAAGGGATGGAGTGGATGAGGAAGGGATGGAGTGGATGAGGAGGGGATGGAGTGGATGAAGAAGGGATGGAGTGGATGAGGAAGGGATGGAGTGGATGAGGAAGGGATGGAGTGGATGAGGAAGGGATGGAGTGGATGAGGAGGGGATGGAGTGGATGAGGAAGGGATGGAGTGGATGCGTTTAGCTGTTAGCAGTTATATCTCCACCAAGTCAGTGGTCCCTTATCAACCTTGGTTCGGTCCTCCATGTATGTCTTCATTTCAATGTTCTTCCGCCTGTTGCTCTTCACCAGAAGCCATCAGCATTGATATCTCCTGCTGCTTCTCCCTTCTTTGGTGCGGGCTCACTGTCCTCTGTCACGTGTCCTCTGTCACATGTCCGTATAATGTTTTTAAATGTTTTATTTTTTTCCTGCGATTAACGACCAATGAAAACTTGATCGACTCATGACTCTTTGGTCGAATCGTTGGTCGACTAATCGGGGGCAGCCCTACTAGACACCCATCGTCCATGGTCTGTAGACACTAGACACTAGCCCACTTTGGACCAATGACTGGAATGTAAACGGAATACACCCATGGTCTGTAGACATCAGACCCAACATCCCTCCCACCCAACCCTGGTTGAGCCGGGGGGGGGTCCGTTCCCACCTTGGTATGAACATGTGTCAGAAGATGGCAGGTCCACCTGCAGTGGGAGGTTGTGGTGTGGGAGGTTCTGGAGGAGTTGAGAGGATAATGAGAGAGGGATGTGTTTGACCTGGATTTCCCCCTGCCCGACACCTTGCCAAGCGGTCACATGGCTCCACTTGGTGAAAGAAACCCAAAACCGTACAGCTTCTGGGTCCAAGGCCCTGCGACCCGAAACCCTGCCTGGAACACACGCCCCGGCCAAGGGCCGCCCAGCTGCTTCCAGGGCACAGGCAGAGCATGCATAGCACTCATAAGAGATTACAGTCAATTGGCCCTAAACACATGATGAAGTACCCGGGAACTTCTCCAGGGCAGCTCCCAGAATCTGGGACTCCCTCACCCAAGACGTCAGAGACTCAGAGTCCTTCGCAATTTTCCTATTATTATTATCATATTATGTTAAGTTAACATCGACCAACATAACTACATTTCAAAGCTGAAACAGCAAAACAGGATCCGGAGGAAGGAAAAAACACCTCACTTTGACAAAGTCACACCAAAATCCACCTTGAGTGTTTCCATCCAGGGCTGACAGACAGACCGACAGACAGACAGACAGACAGACAGACAGACAGACAGACAGACAGACAGACAGACAGACCGACAGACAGACCTTGTCTGCGTGGCGTGAAGAGAAGCGGTGGAGGAAAATAGTCCCTGGGAAACCCCCCCCCCCACGTGACCCTTTACTGACTGGTCCCACCTGGCAGGTGAGGAGTTAGAACTACTACCATATGAACCATGCCAACCAACCCAGGATTGATACATAGGATACTATCTGTCTAACAGGGCCATAGATTCGGTTCTAAAGTCTTATTTTTATTAGAATATGTTTGAAAAACAAACGTTTTTGTAGCGTGTATAATGTGATGTATTTGATAAATAAAGGCATAACAGTGCAGGTTATGTAGGCATACAGTATTTAATGCTGAATACTGTGTACTTAGTGGGTTTTTTTGTAAAATAAAACAACAAACAAAACAAAACATGTACATATCATTTAAGTCACTTTGCTGCTCTTTTTTGTTTATTTTATTGTATATATTATTTTTATTTTTATGGTGTTGTTTTTTTAAAATTTATACTGCGGGAGGGAATGGGGAGTAAGCGTTCCTATGTACTTAGGTTAGGGTTAGGGTTAGGGTTACAAATGGCAAATAAAAAATCTTGTATCTTGTATCTCTTGTATCTTGTATTAAATACTGTGTACTTAGTTCAGGCCTAATTACTGCTGTATTAAATACTGTGTACTTAGTTCAGGCCTAATTACTGCTGTATTAAATACAGTGTACTTAGTTCAGGCCTAATTACTGCTGTATTAAATACTGTGTACTTAGTTCAGGCCTAATTACTGCTGTATTAAATACTGTGTACTTAGTTCAGGCCTAATTACTGCTGTATTAAATACTGTGCACTTAGTGTAGGCCTACTTAATGCTCTATTAAATACTGTGTACTTAGTTTAGGCCTAATTAATGTTGGTGTAAATACTGAATAGTGTGGACTTAATGTAGACTTATTCATGCTGTATTAAATACTGTCTACTGTAGGCCTACTTCATGCTAAATTCGAAGCCAGCGTCCCATGAAACGAGCGCACCAGGGAACCTCATTAAGACCTCACAGGTCTCACAACTCCAGAGCACTAATTCACACTAATCTGTAGGCGACACTAGAATCACAAACCCCCGACCTCATAACTTCTGACAGCTCAACTTCTGACAGCGGCTTACCTTTCACCGCGAAACCAGAACCAGGGCCTTTCTCCAGAACCAGGACCTTTCTCCAGAACCAGGACCTTTCTCCAGAACCAGGACGCGGGATAAAGAGAGCGGGGGTTCGGTGGAGAGAGCAGCTGAGAGTCGGAGGTGAAACCGGAGAGTTGGGCAGGTAGGGGCAGCGCGTTAAACCACTCCGACGCTCGGACCGAGGAACAGGTCGCCACTCAGCTGTCGGCTATCCGGGTTTTCCATCTTTGATTTATTCCAAATATTTGATCTTCTGTGTAGCATCTGTGTAATAGTCCTACCCGTATAGTACCCGCGGAAGTAGTAGTAGTACTACAAGTAGTAGTAGTAGTTGCAGCTTACCTATGTAACGCGTGCGCAATAATTACGCATTCTCCGCGACTTGTGCGACATAGTGCGCAGAGACCTCTGCGATAAAGCGATCCACACTTCACCCACTGATCACCCTGTTGAATAAAGAGGAGATGACCGGCGAGAGGGTGTCAACTGGGTGAGAGAGAGAGAGAGAGAGAGAGAGAGAGAGAGAGAGAGAGAGAGAGAGAGAGAGAGAGAGAGAGAGAGAGAGAGAGAGAGAGAGAGAGAGAGAGAGAGAGAGAGGGGGACTAAGTGAGGTGGGGGAGAGAGAGAGGGACTAAGTGAGATGGGGGAGAGAGAGAGAGGGACTAAGTGAGGTGGGGGAGAGAGAGAGAGAGGGACTAAGTGAGGTGGGGGAGAGAGAGAGAGGACTAAGTGAGGTGGGGGAGAGAGAGAGAGAGAGGGACTAAGTGAGGTGGGGGAGAGAGAGAGAGGGACTAAGTGAGGTGGGGGAGAGAGAGAGAGGGACTAAGTGAGGCGGGGAGAGAGAGAGAGAGGGACTAAGTGAGGTGGGGGAGAGAGAGAGAGGGACTAAGTGAGGTGGGGGAGAGAGAGAGAGGGACTAAGTGAGGTGGGGAGAGAGAGAGAGGGACTAAGTGAGGGGGGGAGAGAGAGAGAGGGACTAAGTGAGGTGGGGGAGAGAGAGAGAGGGACTAAGTGAGGTGGGGGAGAGAGAGAGAGAGGGACTAAGTGAGGTGGGGAGAGAGAGAGAGAGGGACTAAGTGAGGCGGGGGAGAGAGAGAGAGGGACTAAGTGAGGCGGGGGAGAGAGAGAGAGAGGGACTAAGTGAGGCGGGGGAGAGAGAGAGAGGGACTAAGTGAGGGGGGGAGAGAGAGAGAGGGACTAAGTGAGGCGGGGAGAGAGAGAGAGAGGGACTAAGTGAGGCGGGGGAGAGAGAGAGAGGGACTAAGTGAGGGGGGAGAGAGAGAGAGGGACTAAGTGAGGCGGGGGAGAGAGAGAGAGGGACTAAGTGAGGCGGGGGAGAGAGAGAGAGGGACTAAGTGAGGCGGGGGAGAGAGAGAGAGGGACTAAGTGAGGCGGGGGAGAGAGAGAGAGGGACTAAGTGAGGCGGGGGAGAGAGAGAGAGGGACTAAGTGAGGCGGGGGAGAGAGAGAGAGGGACTAAGTGAGGCGGGGGAGAGAGAGAGAGGGACTAAGTGAGGCGGGGGAGAGAGAGAGAGGGACTAAGTGAGGCGGGGGAGAGAGAGAGAGGGACTAAGTGAGGCGGGGGAGAGAGAGAGAGGGACTAAGTGAGGCGGGGGAGAGAGAGAGAGGGACTAAGTGAGGCGGGGAGAGAGAGAGGGACAAGTGAGCGGGGGAGAGAGAGAGAGGGACTAAGTGAGGCGGGGGAGAGAGAGAGAGGGACTAAGTGAGGCGGGGGAGAGAGAGAGAGGGACTAAGTGAGGCGGGGGAGAGAGAGAGAGAGGGACTAAGTGAGGCGGGGGAGAGAGAGAGAGGGACTAAGTGAGGCGGGGGAGAGAGAGAGAGGGACTAAGTGAGGCGGGGGAGAGAGAGAGAGGGACTAAGTGAGGCGGGGGAGAGAGAGAGAGGGACTAAGTGAGGCGGGGAGAGAGAGAGAGGGACTAAGTGAGGCGGGGGAGAGAGAGAGGGACTAAGTGAGGCGGGGGAGAGAGAGAGAGGGACTAAGTGAGGCGGGGGAGAGAGAGAGAGGGACTAAGTGAGGCGGGGGAGAGAGAGAGAGGGACTAAGTGAGGCGGGGGAGAGAGAGAGAGGGACTAAGTGAGGCGGGGGAGAGAGAGAGAGGGACTAAGTGAGGCGGGGGAGAGAGAGAGAGGGACTAAGTGAGGCGGGGGAGAGAGAGAGAGGGACTAAGTGAGGCGGGGGAGAGAGAGAGAGGGACTAAGTGAGGCGGGGGAGAGAGAGAGAGGGACTAAGTGAGGCGGGGGAGAGAGAGAGAGGGACTAAGTGAGGCGGGGGAGAGAGAGAGAGGGACTAAGTGAGGCGGGGGAGAGAGAGAGAGGGACTAAGTGAGGCGGGGGAGAGAGAGAGAGGGACTAAGTGAGGCGGGGAGGAGAGAGAGGAGGGGGAGAGAGAGAGAGGGACTAAGTGAGGCGGGGGAGAGAGAGAGAGGGACTAAGTGAGGCGGGGGAGAGAGAGAGAGGGACTAAGTGAGGCGGGGGAGAGAGAGAGAGGGACTAAGTGAGGCGGGGGAGAGAGAGAGAGGGACTAAGTGAGGCGGGGGAGAGAGAGAGAGGGACTAAGTGAGGCGGGGGAGAGAGAGAGAGGGACTAAGTGAGGCGGGGGAGAGAGAGAGAGGGACTAAGTGAGGCGGGGGAGAGAGAGAGAGGGACTAAGTGAGGCGGGGGAGAGAGAGAGGGACTGAGCGGGGAGAGAGAGAGGGACTAAGTGAGGCGGGGGAGAGAGAGAGAGGGACTAAGTGAGGCGGGGGAGAGAGAGAGAGGGACTAAGTGAGGCGGGGGAGAGAGAGAGAGGGACTAAGTGAGGCGGGGGAGAGAGAGAGAGGGACTAAGTGAGGCGGGGGAGAGAGAGAGAGGGACTAAGTGAGGCGGGGGAGAGAGAGAGAGGGACTAAGTGAGGCGGGGGAGAGAGAGAGAGAGGGACTAAGTGAGGCGGGGGAGAGAGAGAGAGGGACTAAGTGAGGCGGGGGAGAGAGAGAGAGGGACTAAGTGAGGCGGGGGAGAGAGAGAGAGGGACTAAGTGAGGCGGGGGAGAGAGAGAGAGGGACTAAGTGAGGCGGGGGAGAGAGAGAGAGGGACTAAGTGAGGCGGGGGAGAGAGAGAGAGGGACTAAGTGAGGCGGGGGAGAGAGAGAGAGGGACTAAGTGAGGCGGGGGAGAGAGAGAGAGAGGGACTAAGTGAGGCGGGGGAGAGAGAGAGAGGGACTAAGTGAGGCGGGGGAGAGAGAGAGAGGGACTAAGTGAGGCGGGGGAGAGAGAGAGAGGGACTAAGTGAGGCGGGGGAGAGAGAGAGAGGGACTAAGTGAGGCGGGGGAGAGAGAGAGAGGGACTAAGTGAGGCGGGGGAGAGAGAGAGAGGGACTAAGTGAGGCGGGGGAGAGAGAGAGAGGGACTAAGTGAGGCGGGGGAGAGAGAGAGAGGGACTAAGTGAGGCGGGGGAGAGAGAGAGAGGGACTAAGTGAGGCGGGGGAGAGAGAGAGAGGGACTAAGTGAGGCGGGGGAGAGAGAGAGAGGGACTAAGTGAGGCGGGGGAGAGAGAGAGAGGGACTAAGTGAGGCGGGGGAGAGAGAGAGAGGGACTAAGTGAGGCGGGGGAGAGAGAGAGAGGGACTAAGTGAGGCGGGGGAGAGAGAGAGAGGGACTAAGTGAGGCGGGGGAGAGAGAGAGAGGGACTAAGTGAGGCGGGGGAGAGAGAGAGAGGGACTAAGTGAGGCGGGGGAGAGAGAGAGAGGGACTAAGTGAGGCGGGGGAGAGAGAGAGAGGGACTAAGTGAGGCGGGGGAGAGAGAGAGAGGGACTAAGTGAGGCGGGGGAGAGAGAGAGAGGGACTAAGTGAGGCGGGGGAGAGAGAGAGAGGGACTAAGTGAGGCGGGGGAGAGAGAGAGAGGGACTAAGTGAGGCGGGGGAGAGAGAGAGAGGGACTAAGTGAGGCGGGGGAGAGAGAGAGAGGGACTAAGTGAGGCGGGGGAGAGAGAGAGAGGGACTAAGTGAGGCGGGGGAGAGAGAGAGAGGGACTAAGTGAGGCGGTGTAATCTGGTGTCATCGTGTTCTCGGAAAGTCGGAGCTGAGATTTTCCCACGTCGGCCTCTCCTCCCCCCCCCCCCTCCTCCCCCTCCCCCCCTCTCCCCCTCCCCTTCTCCTCCCCCTCCGCCTCCCCCCTCCCTCCCCCCCCCTCCTCCCTGCCCCCCCCCCCCCCTCTCCTCCTCCTCCCTCTCCTCCCTCCCCCTCCCCCTCTCCTCTCCCCCCTTCCCCCCTCCTCCCCCTCCTCCTCCCCCTCCCCTCCTCCTCCTCCCTCTCCTCCTCCTACCCTCCCCCTCCCCCCTCCTCCCCCCCCTCTCCCTCCTCCTGCCCACCCCCCTCCTCCCCCTCTCCTCCCTCCCCCCCCCCCCCCCCTCCTCCCCCTCTCCTCCCTCCTCCCCCCTCTCCTCTCCTTCCCCTTCCCTCCTCCTGCCCCCCCCCTCCTCCCCTCTCCTCCCTCCTCCCCCTCTCCTCTCCTCCCCCTTCCCTCCTCCTGTCCCCCCCCCCCCCCCCTCCTCCCTCCTCCCCCTCTCCTCCCCTCCCTCCTCCTCCTCCTCCCCCTTTCCTCTCTTCCCTCCTCCCCCTCTCCTCCCCCCTCCCCCCTCTCCTCCCCTCCTTCGGCTGTGATTGGTCACGTCATCAGAAACCTGAACACTGCGTCAGGGGCTTTTTTCCACATGAGACTAGAGACTCTTTGGCTGGCAATCAATCAGGTGTTTGATTTCCACTCGATGGGCAGTCTAACAGGAACGGAACCACAGCGACACCGTCTGGTGGAAGGGCGCCAACGCGCTTCTAAGGACGTCGTCTACTAAAGAGCACTAAAATTAACTACAACAAAATAATATCAGTAAATTCAATGTCTTCTTTAGATAAACGCCTATGCTCTTAATCTATGTATAAAATAAATTTAATTAAAATAAATTGTACCTCTCCGTTCAAAACTAATATCATTCTGTCTGATTGTCTGGTTTTAGGGTTAGGGTTTTAGGGTCGATGTCAAAGTTTGGGCTTTTGGGGTGACTAGTGCATTTCGTATTTCGAAATGAATCTATCTGAATCTATTGAATGGTACCTCCCAGTTGATCGAATCTATTGAATGGTACCTCCAGTTGATCAGAATCTATTGAATGGTACCTCCCAGTTGATCTGAATCTATTGAATGGTACCTCCCAGTTGATCTGAATCTATTGAATGGTACCTCCCAGTTGATCTGAATCTATTGAATGGTACCTCCCAGTTGATCTGAATCTATTGAATGGTACCTCCCAGTTGATCTGAATCTATTGAATGGTACCTCCCAGTTGATCTGAATCTATTGAATGGTACCTCCCAGTTGATCTGAATCTATTGAATGGTACCTCCCAGTTGATCTGAATCTATTGAATGGTACCTCCCAGTTGATCTGAATCTATTGAATGGTACCTCCCAGTTGATCTGAATCTATTGAATGGTACCTCCCAGTTGATCTGAATCTATTGAATGGTACCTCCCAGTTGATCTGAATCTATTGAATGGTACCTCCCAGTTGATCTGAATCTATTGAATGGTACCTCCCAGTTGATCTGAATCTATTGAATGGTACCTCCCAGTTGATCTGAATCTATTGAATGGTACCTCCCAGTTGATCTGAATCTATTGAATGGTACCTCCCAGTTGATCTGAATCTATTGAATGGTACCTCCCAGTTGATCTGAATCTATTGAATGGTACCTCCCAGTTGATCTGAATCTATTGAATGGTACCTCCCAGTTGATCTGAATCTATTGAATGGTACCTCCCAGTTGATCTGAATCTATTGAATGGTACCTCCCAGTTGATCTGAATCTATTGAATGGTACCTCCCAGTTGATCTGAATCTATTGAATGGTACCTCCCAGTTGATCTGAATCTATTGAATGGTACCTCCCAGTTGATCTGAATCTATTGAATGGTACCTCCCAGTTGATCTGAATCTATTGAATGGTACCTCCCAGTTGATCTGAATCTATACGTTTGTAAGAGAGAGACGGTGTTTGTCGTGACTTTATAAAAGGTGTTGCAAAAAAAGGTTACAAGCGAGTGGTGAAGTATTTATTGATGTAGTATTTATTGATGTAGTATTTATTGATGTAGTATTTATTGATGTAGTTCACTCACAAGATTTACAAATAACAAAACCATTTATAAAACGTGCTGAATCTCCACTGCGTACTGTATTTATGGATCTTTGAAACTTTTTAAATAATTGACAATTAGTGATAATTGACCACTTAATATGACTTAACTAGTATAACTAACCCATTGTTTTAGTGTTCATTAAACAACAATTAATTTTTCTAAAGTTTACAGTCACATGTTTACCATTGAAATGATTAAATAAGGATAAGAAGTTAAAATTAAACAGACAAAAACTGGACGCTTTGATTTGATGAAAATCAGAGCATTCAACATTTACTAATAACTTAAGAACATATTCCCTTAAGTGCAGTTTATTTACATTTTAAGCGCTAGTTTGAAATGATACCATTGAGTTATAAAATTGTAATTATGCAATAACATTTTAACAATAACTTGAAATCTGACGTCAGCGGGTCACAACGGAACAGGACCGTCCGGGTCATGTGATGCACAGCATGGATGGGATCCGTCTCTCGGTGGTCAGGACATCAGGGGGCGGACGGCTGCACAAATTGTTCCATAATTGCAGCGAGCATATGGCACAGCTCCTTGGCCTGGAGGAGGAGGAGGAGGAGGAGGAGGAGGATGGTTCTATTACCTGCTATATTAGATGGTTCTATTACCTGCTACGTTAGATGGTTCTATTACCTGCTACGTTAGATGGTTCTATTACCTGCTATATTAGATGGTTCTATTACCTGCTACGTTAGATGGTTCTATTACCTGCTATATTAGATGGTTCTATTACCTGCTATATTAGATGGTTCTATTACCTGCTACATTAGATGGTTCTATTACCTGCTATATTAGATGGTTCTATTACCTGCTACGTTAGATGGTTCTATTACCTGCTGTATTAGATGGTTCTATTACCTGCTATAGTAGATGGTTCTATTACCTGCTACGTTAGATGGTTCTATTACCTGCTACGTTAGATGGTTCTATTACCTGCCATCTTAGATGGTTCTATTACCTGCTACATTAGATGGTTCTATTACCTGCTACGTTAGATGGTTCTATTACCTGCTATATTAGATGGTTCTATTACCTGCTACGTTAGATGGTTCTATTACCTGCTACGTTAGATGGTTCTATTACCTGCTACGTTAGATGGTTCTATTACCTGCTTCAGGTGAATGGTGAGTGTTTGGGGACCAGCCCCTTGGCCCTGGTAGTTGATCTCCAGCGCTGGAGCTTTGTCCGTCCTCCCAGGCCGGATGGTACGCATGGACTGCACCTCCGCCAGCGCGATGGAGAAGGACCTCACCTGCCCCCACATGAATCCCACATCAATGTAGAGCATGCAGAACAGGGGGTTCTGAGACTATGGGTGGTGGGTCCCACAGAACACTCTGAACACAACAGTGTTCAGTGATCCTGGACAGTCGGTCCGGTCCCACGAACACGTCACGGAAGTGGAAGGTTACGTAGGGGACAAGATGGCGACCCTACCTGTGTTTTGGGGTGCAGGAACGCCACTTCCGTCTTGTTGACGATGACCACGCAGGGGGAGGGGCAGCCCTGATGGCTGACCTTCAGTGCTTGGAAGGAGTTGAAGCCGAACAGAGGCAGGCTGCTCAGGAGATCTGCAGGTCAGGATAGGAGACACACACACTGAGGACTCGTATGGACACTATGATGCGACCCGTTCATCTGGGTATCATCATATCATTGTACAACAAAATGGTGTAGAAATCCTCACGCCCTTCTTACAAACAACCCTTGTTTGTTAATTGTTTAAAAAACTAAGCTGTGGCCCTTGATTCAGATTCATATATTATGCAATTTTGTAAATATGTACATTTTGGTATTCTTTTGGTATTTTTGTAAATTCGGTAAACTTTGTGCTCATCTTGGGAGCTGTACCTTAAACATGTGACACATAAACCACATCTGAATTAGAGTCTGAGTGTGAGCGTGAGTCTGAGTCTAGAGGTAGTCTAGA
Organism: Muraenolepis orangiensis; assembly: GCA_027704905.1. Classification (NCBI taxonomy): domain Eukaryota; kingdom Metazoa; phylum Chordata; class Actinopteri; order Gadiformes; family Muraenolepididae; genus Muraenolepis; species Muraenolepis orangiensis. The sequence continues at coordinate 3,473,445 of CM051014.1, read as the reverse complement.
GTCTAGATCAGATCAGATCCTCACCCACGAAGCGCATCTTTGCCACATCAGGACCGAGCGTCGCCATGGCAGCCAGCTGGCTGAGGTAGAGGGCGTGGATCTCCTCGAGCCTTCTGGTGATGGAGTCGTGTTTGGGGAGGAGCACCTTCAGATCTTGCCTAAAGAGGAGAGAGAGAGAGAGAGAGAGAGAGAGAGAGAGATAAAGCTCAATCAGAAATAATCACAAATTACTAGTATAATTAACCCAGTTATTTGATGTTTATACAACTATAAGTTTTTCTTCAGTAAAAAAAACAAATCATGTGATATAACATCATGTACAGTTGAGAGAGAGAATTTGAATGAGAGAGAGCGAGAGAGAGCGAGAGAGAGAGAGAGAGAGAGAGAGAGCGTGAGAGAGAGAGAGCGCGAGAGAGCGAGAGCGCGAGAGAGAGAGAGAGAGAGCGAGAGCGAGAGCGAGAGAGAGAGAGAGAGCGAGAGCGAGAGCGAGAGAGAGAGAGAGAGCGAGAGAGAGAGAGAGGGTCTGTGGTAGAGTGCGTTCCCCACAGTGAAAGCTGATTGGTCAGTCCCAGGGCCACACGCTGCAAGGCTGTCAGCTCTGCCAGCTGCTGGACCAACAAGGAGCTGTCATAGGGCAGCATCAACCTGCCCTCCAGGAGGTCACCTCGCAGCTAGACACACACACATGGACACACACACATGGACACACACACACACACAGGGACACACACACACACACACACACACGACACACACACACACACAGGGACACACACACATGGACACACACACACACACACACACACAGCACACACACAAGCACACACATGGACACACACACACATACACACACACACACACACACACACATGGACACACACATTTTCATATAAATATATAGTATTTTGATGTAATATTATTGTTTTGACATTTTTAATTGTTGCACTGTTGATGTCTGAGCACACAGACATCAAACATTTCATTACCAATAACTTATATACAATATATATAATAACTGTGTCACCACAAGTGAACAGCCACAACACACATTTTATATATATGTATATATATATGTTTCATATATATAGCATTTTCATGTATTATTATTTCTATATGTATTGTACATATATGTATTTTTTATTCATACTATATACCTCAACACACACCCACAGGTTTTGAGTGTGAAACACATAGGTCGGTTGTACGTGGTTGAGTGGTATGTTGTCTAAGGAGGAGGGGCCGTTCCCCGGCAGTGGGGCGGGGTGTGAGCGCTACCTGCTGGTAGTGGAACTCCACATACAGGTCGCTGGTGAAGGACAGGGGGACGTCCCAGGCCACCCGCCGCAGAGACAGGAAGACAGAGCCGTCGTCCAACAGGAAGTCACACGGGTACTCTGCCATGTGGAGGAGACGCACCACACTCCCTGAAGAGAGAGAGAGAGAGAGAGAGAGAGAGAGAGAGAGAGAGAGAGAGAGAGAGAGAGAGAGAGAGAGAGAGAGAGAGAGAGAGAGAGAGAGAGAGAGAGAGAGAGAGAGAGAGAGAGAGAGACGAGAGAATGACATACAGAGAGACACAGAGAGAGAGACCGTAGTATGTGAGAGTTTACTTGACCCTTTACCGTTGACGTGGTTAATGTTGATGCCAAACTCCTGGACCTCGGACGGATTCACCACCATCATCTCCCTGCAGAACTCTGCCACCACCTCCTCCACCACCTGGGGGGTGGAGGAGAGACAGTGAGAGGAAGACATACAGACAGACAGACAGACAGACAGACAGACAGACAGATAGACAGACTTACGCTGAAGTTGCCTATTGTCACAGGG
>CM051014.1:3461618-3466618 GCA_027704905.1 Muraenolepis orangiensis | reverse complement strand
CTTCTGGTGAGTTTTCTCCAATTAAAAAGACATTATACATTTCTACAATATTTAGAACATGCAGGTCATTCTCTGTAAAGACACTCAATATCTAGTAAAGATGTGTGTGTCATATCTATGTGTAGGTACATACACATCTCTATATATATATATACATATATATATATATATATATATATCAGTATACTGTAGGCTGATAGTAGGCTTGATAGTAACCACACATAGCTCCTCCCACCACGCGGTCGCCGTGACGACCTCACCTGTCTGCAGCCTCTCCATGGGCAGCAGCTGGATGACGTCCCCTCGGGCGAAGCTGAGCAGACTCTTGTCGTCGGTGATGTAGCTCCTCAGCGCCACCACGTGGTTGGAGTCCTGCAGCAACAGACAGAAGAACCAGATCAGGGGGGGCGGGACTTCAACTGACCAATAGGATGTGACAATTAATTCAAACATAAAACAGCCCAATAGGATGTGAGGAAGTGAGAATGAAAAAAAAAAAAAACGACAAATAGGATGTGACAATTAATTAAAATCTAAAAGTGACCAATGGGATGTTTCAATACATCTAAATCTAAAAGCGACCAATGGGATATGACAATACATCTAAATCTAAAAGCGACCAATGGGATGTGGTGCTGATGGGAGCAGGCACCTTGATGAGCTCCCGGAGGAAGAGGCGGGTCATGCAGACGATGTGGGCGGCCCGCGGGGACTGGAGCCGGATGCTCTCGCCTTTCACCTCCAGCTGCACTGTGTCAGAGCCGCTCAGAACCACCGACAGCATCTCAGCAAAACTACACACACACACACACACAGGCACACACACACACACACACACACACACACACAAACTCACACACACACACGTAGAGACAAACACACGCACACACAGACCCACACACAAAATTGACAACAACAATGTTAGGCGCATGGTTAGGTGCATTGTCTTGTGTGTGTGTGTTTTCCTGTGTGTGTGTGTATATGTGGTGTGTGTGTGTGTGTGTGTGTGTTTTCCTGTGTGTGTATGTGATCACCTGTAGCTCCTCAGCAGGTGCAGGTGTTTGGGGTTGATCCCTGAGGCCTGGACCACCTTCAGCAGCCGGACGCCCCGGTGGCAGACCCCCAGAACCTGGGTCTCCCCACTGCCAGCCTGCAACACACAAACCAGGGCTGTACCTCAGTGTGTGTGTGTGTGTGTGTGTGTGTGTGTGTGTGTGTGTGTGTGTGTGTGTGTGTGTGTGTCTGTTAACTCACCGCTACAGGGAACAGACGTGTGAAATAGTTTTCCCAGTTGTCCCGGGCGGCGATGACGATCCTCTTCTTTATCCCGTCGTCTTGAACGGAGCTGACACTGGTACCCACGTTGAAACTCGCTGGACACAACACAACATCACTACTACTACACTACTAATACTACTACTACACACTACTACATCACTACTACTACTACAACACTACTACTACTACTACTACAACACTACTACATCACTACTACTACTACAACACTACTACTACTACACACTACTACTACTACAACACTACTACTACTACAACACTACTACATAACTACTACTACTACTACAACATACTACTACTACTACAACACTACTACTACTAATACTACACTACTACATCACTACTACTACAACACTACCACTACTACTACAACACTACAACATAACTACTACTACTACAACACTACTACTACTACTAATACTACACTACTACTACTACTACAACACTACTACATCACTACTACTACTACAACACTACTACATCACTACTACTACTACAACTACTACAACACTACTACTACTACAACACTACTACTACTACTACTACAACACTACTACATAACTACTACTACTACTACAACATAACTACTACTACTACAACACTACTACTACTACTACACTACTACTACTACTACAACACTACTACATCACTACTACTACTACACCACTACTACTACTACTACAACACTACTACTACTACAACACTACTACTACTACTACAACACTACTACTACTACTACAACATAACTACTACTACTACTACTACTACTAATACTACACTACTACATCACTACTACTACTACAACACTACTACTACTACTACTACAACATAACTACTACTACTACAACTACAACACTACTACTACTACTACTACATAACTACTACTACTACTACAACACTACTACTACAACAACACTACTACTACTACTACACTACTACATCACTACTACTACTACAACACTACTAATACTACTACTACTACAACACTACTACATAACTACTACTACTACTACAACATAACTACTACTACTACAACACTACTACTACTACTTCTACACTACTACATAACTACTACAACACTACTACTACTAATACTACTACTACTACATAACTACTACTACTACAACACTACTACTACAACACTACTACATAACTACTACTACTACAACATAACTACTACTACAACACTACTACTACTACTACTACAACACTACTACATCACTACTACTACTACACCACTACTACTACATAACTACTACTACTACTACAACATAACTACTACTACTACACTACTACTACTACTACACTACTACATAACTACTACTACTACTACTACAACACTACTACTACTACTAATACTACTACTACTACACTACTACATAACTACTACTACTACAACACTACTACATGACTACTACTACTACTACTACTACAACACTACTACTACTAATACTACTACTACTACAACAACACTACTACATAACTACTACTACTACAACACTACTACTACTAATACTACTACTACTACAACACTACTACTACTACATCACTACTACTACTACAACATAACTACTACTACTACAACACTACTACTACTACTACTACAACACCACTACTACATCACTACTACTACTACATCACTACTACTACATCACTACTACTACTACAACATTACTACATCACTACTACTACTACAACACTACTACTACATCACTACTACTACATCACTACTACTACTAATACACTACTACTACTACTACTACATCACTACTACAACATCACTACTACTACACTACTACTACTACTACTACAACACTACTACATCACTACTACTACTACTACAACACTACTACTACTACAACACTACTACATCACTACTACTACTACTACAACACTACTAATACTACTACTACATCACTACTACTACTACTACTACTACATCACTACTACTACTACTACTACAACACTACTACTACTACAACACTACTACATCACTACTACTACTACAACACTACTACATCACTACTACTACATCACTACTACTACTACTACACTACTACTACTACTACTACTACTACAACACTACTACATCACTACTACTACTAATACACTACTACTACTACTACAACATAATTACTACTACTACTACTACTACAACACTACTACTACTAAAACACAACTACTACTACAACACTACTACTACTACAACACTACTACTACTACTATTACACTACCACTACTACTACTACTACTACTACAACACTACTACATCACTACTACTAATACACTACTACTACTACTACAACATAACTACTACTACTACAACACTACTACTACTACTACAACACTACTACTACTACAACACTACTACTACTAATACACTACTACTGCTACTACACTGGTACCCACGTTGAAACTCGCTGGACTCAACACAATATCACTACTACTACTAGTACTACACTACTACTACAACACTACTATAATCACTACTACTACTACTACACTGCTTATCAGTATTACTACTACTACACTATTAATCACTACTACAACTACTACTACACTATTACTACTACACTACTTATCACTATTTCTACACTAACTACTTATCACTACTTCTCACTATTACTACTACACTACTAATCACTACTTCTACACTATAACTACTTACCACTACTTCTACACTATAACTACTTACCACTACTTCTACACTATTACTACTACACTACTAATCACTACATTACGAGTTACAATTTCTTCTCAGTTGACATGTTATTCATCTCAAATACAGTTTGTATATACTTTTGTATTGTATGACTTTGGAACTGACTACCTTGCAAAGCACTGTACATAAAATAATGTATAATGAATTCATTATAATAATTAGAATTGATTATTGATTATTGAGTCTCACCAAGAAGGTCTTTCATCTTCCGACGTTCCTCTCGGCTGAGCCTCAGGCAGCTGTCTGAGTAGGTGTCCCTCATGATCTGCCCGTCAGGAACACAACAAAACATCTCACATCTGTGAAGCTAGTTGAAATGTAGCATGTGAACCAGGACTTCCAGGTCCAAGGACAGCTTCTCCCCACAGGCAGGCAGTGTGCCTACTGAACTGTGGGGGGTGCTGCCACCATCAGAACACTGTCACCAATATAACACTGTGTCATACTTACACACCTGACTCCTTACTGTTCTGCCCTGAGCTCCGGCCTGTATTCATGATGCTGCTGCCGCTCACTACCGTGCTGCACTACTGCCACTAGCATAGGTATATCATCCATTAGCGTCCCTAATTAGACACTTTATTTTACATTCTTCTTCTTTATTATTGTTTATATTATTGATAATATCATTGTTGATCATTCATAATGCAGGGGCACATGGGGAGTAAGCATTACATTGTACTTGTTACACATGGACACACATGGTTACACATGGATGCAATGGGACCACCGACCTGCTCACACAGCAGGTTGAGGACGTACGGCCGGTGGAACTTCTCTCTGGGGTAAAACACCTGGAACACAGGACAGGGCACTCAGACAGGGAGCCAGAAGGACTTTGGTGTGTGTGTGTGTGTGTGTGTGTGTGTGTGTCTGTCTGTCTGTCTGTCTGTCTGTCTGTCTGTCTGTCTGTCTGTCTGTCTGTCTGTCTGTCTGTCTGTCTGTCTGTCTGTCTGTCTGTCTGTCTGTCTGTCTGTCTGTC
>CM051014.1:3449118-3456618 GCA_027704905.1 Muraenolepis orangiensis | reverse complement strand
AACATGACATCATCATTCACATGACATCATCAACATGACATCATCAACATGGCATCATCCACATGACATCATCAACATGGCAACATCCGCATGACATCATCATCAACATTGCATCATCATCCACATGACATCATCATCAACATGACATCATCCACATGACATCATCAACAAGACATCATCATCCACATGACATCAGGACAGAGAGGTGAGAAATAAAGATCATAACCACTGTATGTTTGTATATATATATATATATATGTATATATATATATATATATATATACATATATATATATATATATGTATATATATATATATATATATATTGAGACAAATTCAGTTTAAGTTAAAGGAGGCTAACTTACCCATGGGATAGCCTGGCATGGTCATGGGCATACCTGTACAAAGAGACAGGAGAGGGTTGTCACCTGGGTGACATCACAGCACTGAGACAGAGAGAGACAGAGAGACAGAGAGACAGAGAGAGACAGAGAGACAGAGAGAGAGAGAGAGAGAGAGAGAGAGAGTGTCATCCTACCAGCTCCATACATCCCAGGGTGCATGGGTCCAATTCCTCCACCTCCTCTTAACCGTCGGTTCAACATGGCCACCCTCTCATTGTCCTACACAAACACAAACACACACACACACACACACACACACACACACACACACACACACACACACACACACACACACACACACACCAGATAATGGTAGAGCAATCTCACAATCTCAGATTTATACAACTAACGATTTTAAGGAAACCTCTGTCTCAACACAGCCTCACAAAAAAGGTACACACTGCTTGAAATACTACGTTACAATTAAACATTGAATCTTCAACAAGAATACATACTGGGGTTCCTGGTTCCAGAACAGAGTCAAACAAGTCGTCCACGTAGTTGTCCATCTGGGGGACAGGTCCTGGAGGAGGACGACCCAACAAGAAGGAGGCGGAGACTAAATGAACATCTTCTGGAGTCTAGTGAGTGAGTCTAGAGAAACAGTCCAAGTCTCTGTACATACAGTATTGATACGCTGATTACTATTATAATGAAAACACACTCAGCATTGTTACTGAACAACGCTGAATGTTCAAAGAAACTAAATCTATTCTCAGGACTAAGTCTTATCTCAGGACTAAGTCTTATCTCAGGACTAAGTCTTATCTCAGGACTAAATCTTATCTCAGGACTAAGTCTTATCTCAGGACTAAGTCTTATCTCAGGACTAAATCTTATCTCAGGACTAAGTCTTATCTCAGGACTAAATATAATCTCAGGACCACAGGGACAACAAGGACAGATCCGTTCTCTGTTCTGCTTCCTTAAACACATGAGGAACGATGTGAGGAAACCAGAGTGGCCGACGGAAACCTAAGAGGATTGAGTGTTTGGTTAAGGAGGACAGACAGAGGAGGCGTTACAACTCACCCCCCCTCGGCTGATCGCTGCCCCACAGCTCACCGGACAGAGGCAGGCGAGGTGCCTGCATGGACGGGGCTTCAGGGATGAAGTTGTCGAGGTCGAAGTACTCCATCCTGGAGACACACAGTCAGGCAGACAGGCAAACAGACAAGCAGGCAGTGGCAGACAGACAGGCAGACAGACACATAGACAGACAGGAAGGCAGACAGACACAAAGACACACACACACAGTCAGGAAAGCAGACACAGACAGACAAACAGACAGGTAGAGACAATTGGTGTCATCAAGATTGTGTAACAGGTGGGGACACAAATGAGATAAGAGTTGGATTTCCAATCTAAATCCAATAAAACGTGCATCAATGGTACATCTCCATAGAATATAGAGACCTATGTTTATGAGACAATTTGTATATTGTACTAATATTCTATCATTATGTATAGGAGGAGCCAGGAGCCAGAGTCTCTGGTAACAGCAAGTCAAACCTACACACACGGGGACAAGGAGCAAGCAGTGACCTACCCTCCTCCTCCTCCTCCTCCTCCTCCTCCTCCTCCTCGGAGGTCTGCGTGTGGCGAGGAGAACAGGACGTCTCCGTGCGGGGAGGAGGAGCCTGGCGGGGGGGGGGTCTCTGCCGGAGAAAGGAGGTCCATGACGAAGTCACAGCCGGCGAGGTCCGACCAGCCGTCCTCACTGAGCAGAGACACGGACCAGCCCAGGGGGTCCTCTGAGACTCCTCTACACACACACACACACACACACACACACAGATAAATGCATGCACACACACACACACACACACACAGATAAATGCACACACACACACACACACACACACACACACACACACACACACACACACACACACACACAGATCCATAAACACACACACACACACACACACAGATACATAAACACACACCCACATACACACACACACACACATGTGTGTCGTGTGTGTGTGTGTATGTGGGTGTGGTGTGTGTGTGTGTGTGTCACACACACACAGATACATACACATGCACACACACACACACACACAGATACATAAACACACACACACACACACACACACACACACATACACAGATACATACACACACACACATAGATACATACACAAATACACACACACACACAGATACATACACACATACAGTATACACACACAGGGGACATCAGCACAGACAGGAGAGTACAACATCATAAATGAAGCAATAAATATAAATAAATTTGAGATGTTTTAAGGACACTTTCGTCCAAAGCTTCCTACCATACTGTGAGTGAATTCATTCTTAAACTAAATGGGTGGGAATCAAACCCTAACCCTGGCAGTGTTGATGCCTTGCTGTGTGGGTTCAGTCAGACAGGGAATCGAACCTGTAGAGGAGCAGCCAGGAGGCCAGTTGTTCCCCAGTGGTCCAGGACTCAACCTCGGAGGTCAACTTCTCATCTGGGTTCAAATCATCAATCAACAAATGAAATACAGTGAGTCCCTCTGTCCTCACGGGGACCTCCATTCACACACACACACACACTGGAGTCCCTCGTCCTCACGGGGACCTCCATTCACACACACACACACACACACTGGACTACCTCGAGTCTGGTACGTTGACATACATTTCACATTAAGAGACATCGAGACAATATTATTAGTATTACTAGAAAATAGTTTTAGTGTGATATTTTCTGTATGTATACATTTATACTACTGCTTAACAAAGATAAAATAAATAAATAATAATACTTTTTATTTTTCAAGGGTATGCAAAGACACAACATATATATATTCCGTATAAAAATTTGAAAAAGAAAAAAATTAAATACATAAATAAATAATCACACTATAAATACACACTAACACACTATACATACATTAAAGAAAATAACATTATATATATATATGTGACCTATATAGGTGACCTAGCAGTACGAAATTGTGTTATTCATCTTGTCAATATGAATACTTGTGAACTGCTGTATTTATGTGTTTGCGTACCCCAGTGTTATGCTATTGTCTGCTTCAACTAATGTACACCTTGTAAGTCGCTTTGGATAAAAGCGTCTGCCAAATGCCCTAAATGTAAATGTAAATATGTATATATATATTTCTAACAAATATTTATGGATGTAAAAGTGGATGTAAAAGTCTCCCTGCCAGCGACCGTCTACCATTGGTTAACTGAGTAATCTCCCTCTCTCTTAGCGAATCAGAGGCAGGTGGGCGTGGCCCTGGTCCTCACCGTTGAAGGTGTCCACCTCCAGCACCATCTTCCCCTTCCTCTGGTTGGCCGTCCACTCCAGGTGGGTGGGGGGGTGGAGGCGTGGGGCGGGGCAGGGCAGCTGCAGGGAGCTCAGGAGCTTGTGTTGGCAGAGGGCCCTGTACTCCCCGGGGCCCCGGTCCGACACGTACCTGGGGGACACACAGAGGCTCGCTGTCAGGAGTCAGGACCACGCCCCTTTCTCCGCCTACTTCCCCGATAACCACCTGTGTGTAAAGGACTACTACCGGGTTTGGGTCACATGACCTCTTGTATGTTCCCCGGTAGACGACCGGCATGACAAAAGGTTTTAGTGAAGTCAGGAGAGAGATGGTCCTTTAAACCCCGCCTCCTGACTCTCTTAGACCCCGCCTCCTGTCTCACTTAGACCCCGCCTCCTGTCTCTCTTAGACCCCGCCTCCTGTCTCTCTTAGACCCCGCCTCCGCCAGAACCAGGCCACCCTTAGTATGACCACACGGTCCATGGCAACCAAAAGAACAGAAAGATTACAAATAACTAAAATAACTAAAATAACTAAAATAACTAAAATAACAATTGAGGCAAAACTCAATGAACTAGTGAAACATTGAAACATAAATTAACATGAAACATTAGTTAATAAATTAACATCTTTCTAAAGAAAATGGTTTGGCGTATTCTCAATAGGACTACATTAACATGTGTATTATTACAGTATTAACTCTATATTAACATGTGTATTAGCTCAGAATTAACTCTATATTAACATGTGTATTAGCTCAGTATTAACTCTATATTAACATGTGTATTATTACAGTATTAACTCTATATTAACATGTGTATTATTACAGAATTAACTCTATATTAACATGTGTATTAGCTCAGTATTAACTCTATATCAACGTGTGTATTAGCTCAGTATTAACGTGTGTATTAGCTCAGTATTAACTCTATATCAACGTGTGTATTAGCTCAGTATTAACTCTATATCAACGTGTGTATTAGCTCAGTATTAACTCTATATCAACGTGTGTATTAGCTCAGTATTAACTCTATATCAACGTGTGTATTAGCTCAGTATTAACTCTATATCAACGTGTGTATTAGCTCAGTATTAACTCTATATCAACGTGTGTATTAGCTCAGTATTAACTCTATATCAACGTGTGTATTAGCTCAGTATTAACTCTATATCAACGTGTGTATTAGCTCAGTATTAACTCTATATCAACGTGTGTATTAGCTCAGTATTAACTCTATATCAACGTGTGTATTAGCTCAGTATTAACTCTATATCAACGTGTGTATTAGCTCAGTATTAACTCTATATCAACGTGTGTATTAGCTCAGTATTAACTCTATATCAACGTGTGTATTAGCTCAGTATTAACTCTATATCAACGTGTGTATTAGCTCAGTATTAACTCTATATCAACGTGTGTATTAGCTCAGTATTAACTCTATATCAACGTGTGTATTAGCTCAGTATTAACTCTATATCAACGTGTGTATTAGCTCAGTATTAACTCGTCTCCCTCCCTCCACCGTGGACTACCTACTTTAGCAGGGACTTGTCCATGGCCGGTGAGGGCGAGAAGGCACTGAGGCAGCAGGCCAGCAGCAGCCAGCCCCGCAGGCCCCCCTCCTCCTCGGGCCGGTCCCAGGTGTGGTACACCAGCTGGGCCAGCACCTCGTCCCCCAGTCCCGCCCGCCGCTGGGCCTTCTCCACGATGTAGGAGGCCAGCAGCTGCTCCTGCCAGCCGCCCATCTCCGGCTCGCCGGTGAAGCGGAGGATCTGGGGAGGACGGATCGATAAACTGGTTTTCTTCGTCGTCCATTCAAACCAGATTAGGCTTCTTTGTGCAAAACACAAAGTATGCTGTTTAAAGTAGTAGTGGGACACATGCAGTGTGGAATGACAGGAGACAAGAGGTGTGTCTTGCGTGTGTGCTTGTGTGTGTGTGTCTGTGTGTGTATGTGTGTGTGTGTGTGTGTGTCTGTCTGTTTGTATGTGTGTCTGTGCGTGCTTGTGTGCGTGCATGTGCATGTGTGTGTGTGTGTGTGTCTGTCTGTTTGTATGTGTGTCTGCGTGCTTGTGTGCGTGCGTGCGTGTGCATGTGTGTGTGTGTATGTGTGTGTGTGTGTGTGTGTGTGTGTGTGCGTGCGTGTGCATGTGTGTGTGCTCTGACCAGCTTGTAGAGCTCCAGGGCGGTGTGGGCGTCGTCCTGCTCCAGGTTGGTGAGGGGTCTCTGCAGGGGGTAACCCTGAGGTTGGCTCCACGTGTCCTGAGGGGAGAACACGTTCAAACCTCTTTGTAAGTCCCGTGGTAAATGGACTGCATTATAAAGCTCACTGTCACCCAGTCCTACACCTGAGGGCGGTGTGTCAGCCATGCCAGGAGACAGCCAGCTGGTCAGGAGCAGTCAGGGCGAGGGTGTCCTGCTCAGGGACACCTCTAGGACAATTGGCTAGGAGGAGGAGCCCGGGGATCGAACATTTGTCTTATAAAAGACTAAACATATCCTCCCAACAGGTGAGGTGAAATAGTCCAATTTAAATACATGCATCATTTTCTCCAGGGCTCTGAGCTTTGGGGGCCCTCGGCCTGACCTTTGGCCCCCTGACCTTTGGCCCCCTGACCTTTGAGGCCTGGGCCCCCGGCTGGCGTTTACCTGGAGCGCCGTGCGGATGTAGCGGGAGAACGGGTAGCTGTCTATGTCATCCGGCAGCGTCAGGTTGTTTTTCGCCTTCACCTGCGGCGGTGCCACCTCCGTCACGTTGGACGGGTGCTGCCGCCCTGATGGTGGAGGAGCACAACTACAATCACATATCAAGGATAACCACGGGGAACAGAGAGAGAGAGAGAGAGGGGGGGGAGAGGGAGAGAGAGAGAGAGAGAGAGAGAGAGAGAGAGAGAGAGAGAGAGAGAGAGAGAGAGAGAGAGAGAGAGAGAGAGAGAGAGAGAGAGAGAGAGAGAGAGAGAGCCCTTCCACCAAACTGTATTCTGTGTATCTGAGCTCACCTGAGGCCCCGTGGAGCCTTGCCGACAGCTCCGCCGGAATCTCCAGCATTCCCACATCCTAACCGAGGACCAAGACAAATCACATTACATCACATTACATCACATCACATTACATTATACAAACAACATCTAACCCCAGTTCAAGCAGAAAGAAAACAAATCGGTGTTCTGCCCTATTCTGTACTTTATTATTAATGATGCTTCTATCACTGACTACGGTGCTGCACTGTCCCTTTAAATAAGCACCATCCACCATATGTCCATCCATCTTCTCCCGCTTATCCGTAATCGGGTCTTGGAGGTAGCAGCTCCAGCAGGGGACTCCAAACTTCCCTCTCCCTGGCAACATGGACTAGCTCTGACTGGGGGATCCCGAGGCGTTCCCAGGCCAGTGTGGAGATTTAATCACCCCACCTGTACCTCGGTCTGCCCCGTGGTCTCCTCCCACCTGTGCCTCGGTCTGCCCCGTGGTCTCTTCCCACCTGTACCTCGGTCTGCCCCGTGGTCTCCTCCCACCTGTACCTCGGTCTGCCCCGTGGTCTCTTCCCACCTGTACCTCGGTCTGCCCCGTGGTCTCTTCCCACCTGTACCTCGGTCTGCCCCGTGGTCTCTTCCCACCTGTACCTCGGTCTGCCCCGTGGTCTCCTCCCACCTGTACCTCGGTCTGCCCCGTGGTCTCTTCCCAGTTGGATGTGCCTGGAAAACCTCCCTCGGGAGGCGACCAGGAAGCATCCTTACTAGATAAACCACCTCAACTGGCTCCTTTCTACGCCAAGGAGCATATGTATATATCATATGTATAT
>CM051014.1:3374118-3436618 GCA_027704905.1 Muraenolepis orangiensis | reverse complement strand
CTAGGAGGAAGGATCCGGGTAGTGTGTCCTGAAGAGATGAGTTTTCAGCCTGCGGCTGAAGATGGGGAGTGACTCTGCAGTCCTGACCTCCATGGGAATTTCATTCCCACCAAATTGGGGCCAGGACAGAGAAGAGCCGTGACCTCGTAGATCGGCCCTCAGAGGCCCCTAAGTGAGTGGGCAAGCAGACGGCCCAAAGAAGCCGAGCGAAGTGGACGGGTTGGGATGTAGGGCTTGACCATTGCCTGGAGGTAGGATGGAGCAGTACCTTTTACTGCCTTGTAGGCTAGCACCAAGGTCTTGAACTGGATGGAGCAGCTACAGGGAGCCAGTGTAGAGACCGAAGGAGGGTAGATGTGTGGGAGAACTTGGGGCGGTTGAACACCAGGCGAGCTGCAGCTTTCTGAATGAGCTCCAGGGGTCTGATGGCAAATGCCGGGGCGCCAGCAAGGAGGGAGGTGCAGTAGTCCAGCCGGGAGATGACATGAGCCTGGGTGGGCACCTGGATGAGCACCTGGATGAGCACCTGGATGAACACCTGGATGAGCACCTGGATGAGCACCTGGATGAGCACCTGGATGAGCACCTGGATGAGCACCTGGATGAGCACCTGGATGAGCACCTGTCAGCCTTTTCAGTGAGAAAAGGCTGAATCCTCCTGATGTTGTAGAGGAGGAATCTGCAGGAGCGTGTCACCGGTGCAATGTTTGCCGAGAACGACAGTTGGTCGTCCAGAGATAAGACATGATATAAGAGAGAGGGGGGGAGGAAAGAGGAGAGAGAGGAGGAGAGGAGAAGAGGGGAGAGGAGAGTAGGGGAGAGAGAATTTGTCTGTGAGTGTCTCACACCTGGTTGAGGTAGTAGTATGTTTCAGCTCCCTGCAGGTAGACCTCCTGCTTGTCCCAGTCGTTCATGCCGGCGAGCAGCTCGTAAAATACATGGAAGTTTCTCTCCTCCCTCGCCTACACAGGAACCAGGAACCAGGGAGGACATTCTTACCGGACGCGTCCCGATGCTGAGTACTCCACATCCATCACCACTGAACATATGACATATACTACACTACTATTAGTGGCTCAGGAGGTAGAGCGAGTTGTCTGGCAACTGGGAAGGGTGCTGGTTCGATCCCCGGGTCCTTCTCCTCCTAGCCAAGTGTCCTAGAAGTGTGTCTGAGCAAGACCCCCTAACCCTAACTGCTCCTAAGGTAAGCTATTGTTAGGGTCGTGGCTATTTTAATATTATGATATAATAGTGGATATATAGATCATATATAGATCGCTTTCTCTTCAAGGTTCAGTAAAATGGTCAAATTTTAAAAAAACTTCTCAAAAGGCTCTTCTTTCTTTGAAAAGAGAATTCTACACCCAAGAAATCATTGTCATCAGTGTTCATAATAAAATAGATATTTTGTGTCAGGGTGTAACATCTCTCACCTGGAAGACGACCCGGGACTTCTCCAGGAGGTACTTGGACAGGGAGGTCCCCACCACCGCCCCTCTGCCAGCCACAAGGGGGTCAGGAACAGCAGAATACAACTATAACTACTAGGACTATTACTGCTATTATTACTATTACTGCTATTATTACTATTACTACTGTTATTACTATTACTGCCATCACTATGATCACAACATCACTGATGGTCTGACCAGCTGGTGGTCACCACCCAAGGCCCGTCATGGTCCCAGGGATTCAACACACACTTACATATATAGGGTATGATTATGGTAAACATTATTACCAGGATATTATATATACCATTTTATTAACATTAATAAACTATTGTATTAGCTTGGCAAACACGGCAGACAAAACGGTATCACATGGATACAGCTCCACAAAAGGCATGATTGTCTTAAACATGTATTGAAAAGATGCAAGAAGTTACATTATGTGGAACAATGAATCCTGATCAGTCCCAGTCAGTCCAGCCCTTAACCACAGGTCCAGTCAAAGGACTTTGGAGGCCATCATTTCTGACACCCCCCTGTGAGGAGACTCACCCCTCTATGAGGAGACTCACCCCCCTGTGAGGAGACTCACCCCTCTGTGAGGAGACTCACCCCTCTATGAGGAGACTCACCCCCCTGTGAGGAGACTCACCCCCCTGTGAGGAGACTCACCCTCTGTGAGGAGACTCACCCCTCTATGAGGAGACTCACCCCCCTGTGAGGAGACTCACCCCCCTGTGAGGAGACTCACCCCTCTATGAGGAGACTCACCCCTCTATGAGGAGACTCACCCCCCTGTGAGGAGACTCACCCCTCTGTGAGGAGACTGAGGAGACTCACCCCCCTGTGAGGAGACTCACCCCTCTGTGAGGAGACTCACCCCCCTGTGAGGAGACTGAGGAGACTCACCCCCCTATGAGAAGACTCACCCCCCTGTGAGGAGACTCACCCCCCTGTGAGGAGACTCACCGCTCTGTGAGGAGACTGAGGAGACTCACCCCCCTGTGAGGAGACTCACCCCCCTGTGAGGAGACTCACCCCCCTGTGAGGAGACTCACCCCCCTGTGAGGAGACTCACCGCTCTGTGAGGAGACTGAGGAGACTCACCCCCCTGTGAGGAGACTCACCCCCCTGTGAGGAGACTCACCCCCCTGTGAGGAAACTCATCCCCCTGTGAGGAGACTCACCCCCCTGTGAGGAGACTCACCCCCCTGTGAGGAGACTCACCCCCCTGTGAGGAGACTCCCCTCTGTGGAGGATGTGGAGGTGAGAGTGGATGTGAGTGGGAGTGAGGTGACTCACCGGAGGATGTGGATGTGGAGGTACTTGCCGAAGCGGCTTGAGTTGTTGTTCAGGATGGTCTTGGCGTTCCCAAAGCTCTCCAGGATGGGGAGCACCTCCGTGGGCTGGAGGTGAAGACATTCACCAGAAGAAGAGGTGAAAGTAAAGTGTAATGAAGGTTATGGAAGATCCCAATGAAACACAACAGTGACCAGGTGAGGGCTTCCTCACCTGGCGGAGGTTGTTGTCCTGTCTGCCCTGATACACGGAGCTCAGGTAGTGCACTATCAACTTAGTGGCTTCAGTCTTGCCTGAACCACTCTGACCACTGGAAGAGAGAGGGGGGAGGGGGGAGAGAGAGAGGGAGAGAGGGAGAGATAGAGAGAGAGAGGGGGGGGGGGGGGGGGGGGGGAGGGGAGAGATAAAGAGAGAGAGGGGGTGAGAGAGAGAGAGAGAGGGGGGGGGAGGGAGGGGAGAGATAAAGAGAGAGAGGGGGAGAGAGAGAGAGAGAGAGAGAGAGGAGAGAGAGAGAGAGAGAGAGAGAGAGAGAGAGAGAGAGAGAGAGAGAGAGAGAGAGAGAGAGAGAGGGGGAGAGAGAGAGAGGGGGAGAGGGAGAGGGGGAGAGGGAGAGGGAGAGAGAGAGAGAGAGAGAGGGGGAGAGGGAGAGCGAGAGAGAGAGAGAGAGAGAGAGGGGGTGGGAGGGAGAGAGAGGTTCCTAATAGTCTGCACACATGGGAGTGTCCACTCCACTAGATAATATGGATCTGTGCTTCTCATATTGATATTCATCTGGTTGTCTGTTCTCTTACCTGATGACGATACACTGCTCCTGACTGCTGTTCTGTGACTGTGTGAAGGCAGCGTCTGCGATGGCGTAGATGTGACTTCAGGACAGACCCAGGATACAAGCACACATTCAACATTCAACATTATTTTATTGGCCATATGCAACAAGTACAAGGTAATACCCCCCATTCCCTCCCGCAGGGGGAGTTTACTACGATTTAACATTTTATACTACACTATGTACTATACTTATTCTATACAACACTATACTATAACAATACAGTATATAATAAAAATAACAATAAAAATAACTTTAAAGTGACTGATGGATAGATAGCTAGCTGGATAGATAAATATGGATAGATAGCTTAGATAGATGCTAAATGGCGGTGTCAGCCATGCAAGTGTAGCATTGTTGTTTATGTTCATATAATTACACAAAATATATTTGTATTATTATTTTATTTATTTTATTCATTGTATTTATATTGTATTTATATTTATTTTATATGAACTCCTTACGAAATGTTTATTGTAGCTCTCTTGTGACCATTTTCCTGTCTCTGTTTCCCTTTAAACGTCCCCTCCCCTCCACCTCTCCCCTCCACCTCTCCCCTCCCCTCCACCTCTCTCCTCCCCTCCCCTCCACCTCTCCCCTCCACCTCTCTCCTCCACCTCTCCCCTCCCCTCCACCTCTCCCCTCCACCTCTCCCCTCCCCTCCACCTCTGTCCTCCACCTCTCTCCTCCCCTCCACCTCTCCTCTCCCCTCCACCTCTCCCCTCCACCTCTCCCCTCCCCTCCACCTCTCCCCTCCCCTCCACCTCTCCCCTCCACCTCTCCCCTCCCCTCCACCTCTCTCCTCCACCTCTCCCCTCCCCTCCACCTCTCCCCTCCACCTCTCCCCTCCCCTCCACCTCTCTCCTCCCCTCCACCTCTCCTCCCCTCCACCTCTCTTCTCTCCTCCCCTCCACCTCTCCTCCCCTCCACCTCTCCCCTCCACCTCTCCCCTCCACCTCTCCCCTCCCCTCCACCTCTCTCCTCCCCTCTCCTCCACCTCTCCCCTCCCCTCCCCCTCTCCTCTCTCCTCCCCTCCACCTCTCCTCTCCCCTCCACCTCTCTCCTCCCCTCCACCTCTCCCCTCCACCTCTCTCCTCCACCTCTCCCCTCCACCTCTCTCCTCCCCTCCACCTCTCCCCTCCACCTCTCTCCTCCCCTGCCCTCCACCTCTCCCCTCCCCTCCACCTCTCCCCTCCACCTCTCTCCTCCCCTCCACCTCTCTCCTCCCCTCCCCTCCACCTCTCCCCTCCCCTCCACCTCTCTTCTCCCCTCCACCTCTCTCCTCCCCTCCACCTCTCTCCTCCCCTCCACCTCTCCCCTCCACCTCTCTCCTGGGATGTGCGTGAGGGGATGTGAGGTGTCCATCTTTCTCCAGCCCTGTTCATTAGTTAGTTTAATTAGTTGACCCCTGTGCTTTATTAATGTATCCATCCTTCATGTCTAGTACGTCGGTTTAATCTGCCTTCATCAT
This sequence comes from Muraenolepis orangiensis, assembly GCA_027704905.1. Lineage (NCBI taxonomy): Eukaryota > Metazoa > Chordata > Actinopteri > Gadiformes > Muraenolepididae > Muraenolepis > Muraenolepis orangiensis. The sequence continues at coordinate 3,431,571 of CM051014.1, read as the reverse complement.
TATAACATTGGGTCATTTGTATGTAGGAGCTGATTTGAACGTTTCCTGACGGAGTTATTCATTATTTGTATTGTCAGTTATGTAATTTCTCTTATATATGTATTATGTATTTTACTATTTTAATTGAGATATTATGGCGTTACCTTTTTCCTGGGATGTGCGTGAGGGGAGCTGATTTGAACGTGTATGTGTTTCCTGATGGGTGATTCATCCCGTTGTATTGTCAGATCAAATACACGCCATATGGAAGCATTCTATTCCCCATAAGGCAGAAAGACACCGGCCACATATAGAGAGACACCGGCCACATATAGAGAGACACCGGTCACATATAGAGAGACACCGGCCACATATAGAGAGACACCGGCCACATATAGAGAGACACCGGCCACATATAGAGAGACACCGGTCACATATAGAGAGACACCGGCCACATATAGAGAGACACCGGCCACATATAGAGAGACACCGGCCACATATAGAGAGACACCGGCCACATATAGAGACTACTACCACTATAATACTACTACTACTACTACTATACTACTACTACTACTACTATACTACTACTACTACTACTACTACTACTACTGCTACTACTACTACTACTATACTACTACTACTACTACTATAATACTACTACTACTACTATAATACTACTACTACTACTACTACTACTACCACTATAATACTACTACTACTACTACTACTACTACTACTACTACTACTAATACTAACTACTACTTACTACTAAGCAACATAACATCATAACAGAATAACAGAATATAGCTAAATGTATACATTTTACAAATCCGAATCCAAAAGTCTTCAATCGGAGGGACTTGGTGTGATGTTTGAGTGCTTGTATGTCCTATTGAGCGTGGTCTGTGTCCCCCCAGGCCCCCCGGTGGGGTGTCTAGCGGTCAGGGAGGGGTCCACTCACGGTGGGTTGCGCTGCTTCTCCTGGTTGTGGTACTGCCGCCTGGCGTCCTCCGTGTAGACATGGAGAGGCTTGAAGGGGTTGATGGAGATCAGCATGTTCCCGATGTACGTCTGGAAGACACGGGGAACCCAGTCAAGTAGAACCTAATTACCTTCACTAGAGGGCCCTCAGAAGAGAGCATACCTCCACCACACCAAGAAGACCCCTGGATCCTGGTTCTAACTGTTCCTGTGTCACTTTTCTTGGAAACAGTGAAACATGAATAATGCGGAATAATGCAGCATTCAATGCTATCAATGACTGTGTGTGTGTGTGTGTGTGTGTGTGTGTGTGTGTGTGTGTGTGTGTGTGTGTGTGTGTGTGGTGTGTGTGTGTGTGTGTGTGTGTGTGTGTGTGTGTGTGTGTGTGTGTGTGTGTGGTACGAAGATACATACGTAGATGCAGTCTCGATGAAACCTCTTCTTCAGGTTAAGGAGCACCGAGCTCTCACACACTTCACTGTGAAATTAAACACAGTCCTTCATACGTCATCTTTGCATTGGAGTGTGTGTGTGTGTGTGTGTGTGTGTGTGTGTGTGTGTGTGTGTGTGTGTGTGTGTGTGTGTGTGTGTGTGTGTGTGTGTGTGTGTGTGAGAGACTCACTTAAGCTGAGAGAGATCCTCCACCTCATCCACCTCTACTGCTTGGTCCCTGCCCTCCATCACCACCTGACGAGGTGGAGGAGAAGCCTTGATTCAAGTACCTGGCGTGACCTTTGACCTCGATTATCTTACCTGGTGCCTCGGGCTGCCACATAGCCACCATCTATACGGCTAGCTCATGTTTAGACATCAGAGAGAGAGAGAGAGAGAGAGAGAGAGAGAGAGAGAGAGGAGAGAGAGAGAGAGAGAAAGAGAGCGAGAGAGAGAGAGAGAGAGAGAGAGAGAGAGAGAGAGAGAGAGGAGAGATGAGAGGAGAGAGAGAGGAGAGAGAGAGAGAGAGATCGAGAGAGAGAGAGAGAGAGGAGAGAGAGAGAGGAGAGAGAGAGAGAGAGAGAGAGAGAGAGAGCGAGAGAGAGGAAGCGAAAGAGCTTTGAGTTTCAAGATTTGGGGGTTTAGTTTCAAAATCTTGAAACTAAACCCCAACAAAATGTCCCCTCCCTCTCTGTTCCCTCCCTGCTTTTCTCCGCCATTGAGAAGTGGCAAGGAAACGCCCACTGACACTGACGGACAACCCTGAACCAACCAGGGTGGAGTACCCTCAGATTATAGCTCCTAAATCTTACCTACAGCACCTTAAACTTTCCTCATCGAAAAAAGTGTGTGACTTTCTACTTCAAGTTGTCCTGTTTTAGTATGACCAGATTCCACCCTCCTGAGGGTGGAGGTCCTCTTCCTGAGGGTGGAGGTCCTCTTCCTGAGGGTGGAGGTCCTCTTCCAAGGGCAGTACCCATCTCCATGGATAACCGTGTGATAGCTGATCTGGCCCAATCTCATAGCCCGTGATAAAGCAGGTTGTGGGCATCTATTGTCAGTGTGGCGGAGGAACCGATTAATAAACCAGGAGAAGCCTTTTGTGCTGCGGCCGTAAGCGACGAGGGGGAACAGATGTACTGAGGCAACGATGGTCATCGGCCCGCCAAAGATTTATCAGCCCGGGCAGAAGATACAGGATAGGCTCCGCTCGGGTGATCAGGAGATAAGGGAGGGTGCTGCCAGGGCCAGGACACAATGATTTACAAACACCAAGGAAGTGAGAGATCAACAACAGTGCATGTAACTCACCCTAACTTATTAGTTATCAATGGGGTATCAGAGTTCAGCCGAACGAAGCAAAACGCCCTGTGTGATTTCATCTCTCTCAGTACCTGGGTGCTGTTGAGTCGACTCTCCAGCATGTCCTGGGAGGGGTCCTCTGACTCCCAGGGGCCTCTGCCGTTGTGCGCCGGCACCGTGGGCCGGCCGTCGTCCTCGTACACCGTCCACTTGGTCAGCTTCTCCACCGTCTGGTGGGGCAACAGGTGCTCGCCACGCAGCCAGTCCTGGTCCGGAGACAGGACAAGACACCGCCTCGTCACACAGAGGGAATGGGTCTTGAGCGGGTCCATACAGCGTTATGGATCACGTCAAAGGGGAATGTAAATGAAGAGGATATAATCATTTATTTGTGTTTCTACTCATTAGTCACTTACCTGAGGGTCTCCGCTCATCTGCACAGCCCCAGCCCAGTGCACCTCCGGCGGGCCGACCGAATATGACGCCTCGTCGTCACCCATCAACTGGGCCACTTCCCGATCGGCCTCCTCCTCGTATGTAGATCCCACCGCCACTCTTCCCGGGCCTCCGTTCTCGCCCGTGGACCTGGGCCCCCCGGCCGCCGCAGCCTCCATCTCCGGGTCGGCCCCCCGAGACCGGGCGGGTCCCGAGGCCGGAGAAGACCCCCCAAGGAGGGTCTTCTTGGTCAGGTTGAGATGGCGGGTTCCCAGTTTTCCTCGAGCCGCCCGGAGCATACTGACGGCGTCTTGATTGTCAGACGATCCCTCGAGGTTTGCAGACGCTTTGGTTGTTCTGACACCCGAGTCAGCGCCCCCTTCGGCGGACTCTCCACTCGGCGCTAATCCTCCCAACACGGGCCTCTTGACGCACTTTAGGAGGCTGAGGTCTGGTTTTACAGGCAGCACAAGGCGAGCTCCGGGTTTAGGAGGTTTGGGGATCGATGGTGTAGCGGAGCCCGGTGTCACGGTGCTGTTCGTAGGGGTGGAGACCCCCGGATCTGCTTTGGTCTGTCCCGGTTTGTTCATCCTGGGGAGTACCACGGCATATTTGGCCTCCAGCTCTTTGTCTCCTGCAGGAGACGCCTCTTCCCTTCCTTCCCCGTCCTGTCCCGGAGGAATGGCTCCCTCTCTGGACCCCTGGTCCCCGGAGCTCTTTCTCCTCTTACTGGCCAGGCTGGTTTTACTGGCAACTCTCATGGCCATCCGGAAATTGCCCTTTGAACGTCTGGCCCCTTCTCTCTGTTTGAGGGCACGAAGGGAGAGCCAGTTGGACAAGCTGATGACTTTGGACCAGGCGACCATTTTTGACCTCAATGTCAAGCTTTTTGGCATTTTCTTATTGATCCAGCCGGACACTCGACGAAGGGTGGCCACGCCTCTCCTTTGTGCCAGCAAGCGCTCATTGGGCTTCTTGGACTCTGCCTCTGACACGGCCTCGATGGGAGTCTCTGGCAAGCGGCCGCCTGCCTCCCTTTGGCTTCCTTTTGCCCGTTTGGACTGGAGGCCGGTCCTGAGGTTTAGGTTTCTGCTTTTGGCTTTGAGAATCATCAGCTGGTTACAGCTATTGGTGGCCGGCAACAATGTTGGACCGGCCTCCTCCTCCTCCTCGTCTTCATCATCAGGATCTGTATCCGGAGCAGTGCTCACCTGTCTGATGTTCCTTGTTTTGTTGGCCAGTCGAAGAAGCTGCACTTTACTTCTGGCTGATTCAGCTTTGTTGGGTGAGATACTTCCCGGTGGCCGGACCTCCTGCGGCTCCGCGCTGACCGTCTGCTTCTTGGGATTCTTTTTGTTCTTTTTCTCCTCCTTTGCTTTTTGTTTGGCTTCCTTTTCCGCCCTCTGCTTCTCTGCCTTGGCCTTGGCCTTCTCAGCCTTCTCGGCCTGTTTATCAGCCTTTGTTTTCTTGAACATCCTGCCCCTCTGTGGCGACGGAGGCTCAGGGGGCCGCGGTGTCTGTCGTCGTCGCTGCCGGATGTCTTTATCAACGGTTTCAGGCGCTCTTCTGTCCTTCCTTATCTCCTCTCCTCCTCCGCTGGCCTCGCTGGTGGCGGCCTCAGACTCGTGGACTTCCTCTCCATCGTCTTCGTCAGCAGGTTCCTCCTCCGTCTCGCTCCTCGTCTCCCCTCTCTCCGATGGCTCTTTATCGGACTCCTCACAGACAGCGATCTGTCCCTTCGTGTCTCTCCTCGAGTCCTTCTGTGAATCCGACACCTCACCCTCTTCTACGCTGCTCTCGCTGCTCCCCTGCGTCTCCACTGGCTCTTCGTTACTCCCTGGCTCCTCCTCCTCCACCTCCTCCTCCTCTTCCACCTCCTCCTCTTCCACCTCCTCCTCTGCATCTTTGCTATCCTTCTTCTCTTCCCTCTCCGACTCTGAACCTCCGTCAGTCTCAGATTGTTCATCTTCGGTTTCCGACGACTGACTGCGTTCCTGCTGACCTTCTCGGTAGGGGGCTGGACCTTTGTCTTGACCGCCTTAGAAGCCGCTGGGAATATTCTGCCTTTATTTGTCGGACCTTCATTAGTTTTAACACGACTCTCGCACGACTTTTTGACTCTGGGGTTGGCGGCACTGCCATTCACTGATGTCTTCCCAGGTTCTGCAGGTTGTTTGGTGTCCTGTGCTGGACCTCGTCTCCGTCTGACGTCATTATTAGTCCGACTCTTTCCTTCATGCGTCTTGCGTTTCTCCAGAGTTGGTGACTCATCTTTACCTTTATGTTTACCGTTTGACACTTTAGTCGTTTTGGATTCAGAATTCTTCCGATTTTTCTCCGGCTGGGTTTCCTGTTTGCCCACAGCTTTGCCTTTCGACTTGAGAGGAGGCATGGTTATTTATTTTTCCTCTGAATTAGAAAATATTGGGGTAATCCTTTTGGCACCTATAAAATAAAATAAAGCCATGCGTTACCATGAAGATTTACAGCAAAAAGATTTAATGGATCCAACAATACTCCAATGACTAAATGATGAGAGAAGGCCAAAGGACATTTTGATTCTAGATTCTTATAGTCAGCATTTAGACGTTCACACACAAGGTTCGTGTTTCAGTAGGTTTAGTCTCCAGTCCTACTTGGCTAACCAGATGCAAATCAGAGCATGTCTGGTCCATATTGGACAGCATGCATTCCAAATAACGGGACGTCCACCACATCTCGTGATCAACTTACAATTCAACCTTAAAAAATGCTGAAACCAACAAAAAAAACAACCAAAACCAAAACCAACCAAAAACAGTTGAAGAGGAACACTCAAACAAACAAAGAGGTTCTACTTGTTTCCATGGCACTTAGTAGCTGGATGAAGCCTCGGACAGCCACTATCTGCAGCTCAAATCTAGACGACAGGGAAAGTCTTTCTGTAGGTCTACCTGGAGGTCGCTGTATAGCCCCTAGGCTCCATGGGGGGTCCGACGCTGAAATATACCTTACCTGGCCTCTCAGGTGAAACGCAGGCATGGTGGGGGGGGAGGTGGTGGTCTAAACAGCTCCTGCCTGTCCTGCGGAGCCAGTGTCACTGACGCACACACACACACACACACACTCTTATGGCTAATGAAGTGGGAGTTAGTGCCATAACCCCCACCCACTTAAATGACATGGGCAGATGCACACAAACACATACAATGCTTGCGTGCACAGTTCAAACACACACACACACACACACGTGCATAATGCCCCACCACAAAAGTGAATGTGCACGCACACACACACACACACAAAGTGCCTTTTCAATAATTGAACTCCTGTTTGGCAGGTGATGGTGGCCCAGTCTTTCATACAGGCAGCTGCTTAGTGGCTCTTAGGAAAGGGGAGAAGAGGAGGGGCTGACAATAGGTGATGAAAGAGAGAGAGAGAGGGAGAGAGAGAGAGAGAGAGAGAGAGAGAGAGAGAGAGAGAGAGAGAGAGAGAGAGAGAGAGAGAGAGAGAGAGAGAGAGAGAGGCAGGGAGAGGAGAGAGAGGGAGAGGGAGAGGGAGAGGGAGAGGGGGAGAGAGAGAGAGAGAGAGAGAGAGAGAGAGAGAGAGAGAGAGAGAGAGAGAGAGAGAGAGAGAGAGAGAGAGAGAGAGAGAGAGAGGGAGAGAGAGGTAGGGAGAGAGAGAGGGAGAGTAAGAGAGCAAGAGAGAGAGAGGTAGGGAGAGAGGGAGAGTAAGAGATTGAGAGAGAGAGAGAGAGAGAGAGGTAGGGAGAGTAAGAGAGTGAGAGAGAGAGGCAGGGAGAGAGAAGGAGAGGCATGGAGAGAGAGGCAGAATGCGCGAGAGAGAGAGAGAGAGGTCAGTTCTCTTGCCTCCCCATGTGTGTGTGTGTGTGTGTGTGTGTGTGTGTGTGTGTGTGTGTGTGTGTGTGTGTGTGTGTGTGTGTGTGATTCCATCAGTGTGTGAGTGTGTTGAAATGTATGAGAGGTTAGTCATTTCCAACCCAGTCTTGGACAGTTTACTGAACTCCTCCAAAGGGGAGATTCTAACTCCTTAAGACACGTTCAACAGACCAGATCCTTCCACTCAACAATCTCTGGTCGGAGATGAGAGGAGCAGGAAGTGATGGAGACGATGGTGAGAGGGTTAGGTGATGTTCCAGGTCTGGTTCCTCCTTAACCAAGAGACTCTGCTGTGGACCCCAACTCCTCCAACCAGGGAGAGGAGGAGGAGAGACTGCTCCTACCCCCCCCCCCCCCCCAAACCCCTCTAACCAGAGAGGAGGAGGAGAGATTCCACTTCCCTCAGCTCCTGGAGGAGAGGAGAGATTCCTCCTCCCTCAGCTCCTCTAACCAGGGAGGAGGAGATACTGCTCCTACCCCCCCCCCCCCAAACCCCTCTAACCAGAGAGGAGGAGGAGAGATTCCACCCCTACCACAGCTCCTCTAACCAGGGAGGAGGAGAGATCCCCCCCACCCCCTCTTACCAGGGAGGAGGAGCGATTCCACCCTTACCACAGCTCCTCTAACCAGGGAGGAGGAGAGATCCCCCCCCCCCAGCTCCTCGGGAAGGAGGTCTTAGGTTGCAGCCGGCCGCCGAAAGCGATTAGTGGACAAAGCGTCTGGCTCCATAATGGAGGACCCAAACTGCTGGCGGAGCTTGTCTGACTAACAGTCCTCGCTGTAGCCCTTAACTTCAGGGCTACAGAGATCCTCCCGGCAGGCAGACTACCAGCAGTAGACTGCCACCACGATGGGCTGGAGTTGCTGGAATTGTGTACAGAATCCTTATGGTTTAGTGTTGAATAGTATAACTATAGTACATAGTATAGTATAAAGTGTTGAATTGTAGGAAATTCATACTGCGGAGGGAATGGGGACTAAGCATTCCATTGTACTTGAATCTTGTGTTTTCATATTCCAGTGGAGAAAACATCAGTATCAGGAGAGTTGCACTACATGGAATTGACTACATGTTCCATAACAAAACATGTTTCATAACATCTTTCATAACATAACATGTTCCATAACATCTTTCATAACAAAACATGTTCCATAACCAAAATATGTTCCATAACATGTTTCATAACCATAACATGTTCTATAATGTTTCATAACCAAAACATGTTTCATAACATCTTCCATAACCATAACATGTTCCAAAACCAAAACATGTTCCATAACATGTTTCATAAACATAACATGTTCCATAACATGTTCCATAACCAAAACATGTTCATAACATGTTCCATAACCATAACATGTTCCATAACATGTTCCATAACCATACATGTTCCATAACCAAAACATGTTCCGTAACATGTTCCATAACCAAAACATGTTCCATAACATGTTCCATAACCAAAACATGTTCCATAACATGTTCCATAACCATAACATGTTCCATAACCAAAACATGTTCCGTAACATGTTCCATAACCAAAACATGTTCCATAACATGTTCCATAACCAAAACATGTTCCATAACATGTTCCATAACCATAACATGTTCCATAATCAAAACATGTTCCATAACATGTTCCATAACCAAAACATGTTCCATAACATGTTTCATAAACATAACATGTTCCATAACATGTTCCATAACATGTTTCATAACCAAAACATGTTCCGTAACATGTTCCATAACCAAAACATGTTCCATAACCATAACATGTTCCATAACCAAAACATGTTCCATAACATGTTCCATAACCAAAACATGTTCCATAACATGTTCCATAACCATAACATGTTCCATAACCAAAACATGTTCCATAACATGTTCCATAACATGTTCTATAACCAAAACATGTTCCATAACATGTTTCATAAACATAACATGTTCCATAACATGTTCCATAACATGTTTCATAACCAAAACATGTTCCGTAACATGTTCCATAACCAAAACATGTTCCATAACATGTTCCATAACATGTTCCATAACCAAAATATGTTCCATAACATGTTCCATAACCAAAATATTTTTCATATGTTCCATAACAAAACATGTTCCATAACCAAAATATTTTTCATAACATGTTCCATAACCAACATATTTTTCATAACATGTTCCATAACAACATATTTCATAACATGTTCCATAACATGTTCCATAACCAAAACATGTTCCATAACATAACATGTTGCATAACATGTTCCATAACATAACATGTTGCATAACATGTTCCATAACCAAAACATGTTCCATAACATGTTCCATAACCAAAACATGTTCCATAACATGTTCCATAACCAAAACATGTTCCATAAACATAACCTGTTCCATAACCAAAACATGTTCCGTAACATGTTCCATAACCAAAACATGTTCCATAACATGTTCCATAACCAAAACATGTTCCATAACATGTTCCATAACCAAAACATGTTCCATAACATGTTTCATAAACATAACCTGTTCCATAACCAAAACATGTTCCGAAACATGTTCCATAATATAACATGTTGCATAACATGTTCCATAACCATAACATGTTCCATAACATGTTCCATAACCAAACCATGTTCCATAACATGTTCCATAACAACATGTTCCATAACATGTTCCATAACCAAAACATGTTCCATAACATGTTTCATAAACATAACCTGTTCCATAACCAAAACATGTTCCATAACCAAAACATGTTCCATAACATGTTCCATAACCATAACATGTTCCATAACATGTTCCATAACCAAAACATGTTCCATAAACATAACATGTTCCATAACATGTTCCATAACATGTTCCATAACCAAAACATGTTCCGTAACATGTTCCATAACCAAAACATGTTCCATAACATGTTCCATAACATGTTCCATAACCATAACATGTTCCTCATGTTTCATAACCAAAACATGTTCCGTAACATGTTCCATAACCATAACATGCTCCATAACCAAAACATGTTCCATAACATGTTCCATAACATGTTCTATAACCAAAACGTGTTCCATTACGTTTCATAACCAAAACATGTTTGATAACATCTTCCATAACATGCTCCAAAACATGTTCCATAAAGTGTTCTATAAACATAACATGTTCCATAACATGTTCCATAACAAAACATGTTCCATAACATGTTTTATAACAAAAACATGTTCCATAACCAAAACATGTTCCATAACCAAAAGATGTTCCATAACATGTTTCATAACAAATCATGTTTGATAACATGTTCCATAACATGTTCCATAAAGTGTTCTATAACCATAACATGTTCCATAAAGTGTTCTATAACCATAACATGTTCCATAACATGTTTGATAACATCTTCCATAACCAAAACATGTTCCATAAAGTGTTCTATAACCATAACATGTTCCATAAAGTGTTCTATAACCATAACATGTTCCATAAAGTGTTCTATAACCATAACATGTTCCATAACATGTTTGATAACATCTTCCATAACCAAAACATGTTCCATAGTGTTCTATAACCATAACATGTTCCATAAAGTGTTCTATAACCATAACATGTTCCATAACATGTTCCATAAAGTGTTCTATAACCATAACATGTTTCATAACAAAACATGTTTGATAACATCTTCCATAACCATAACATGCTCCATAACATCTTCCATAACATGTTCTATAACTAAAACATGTAATGTTTCCACCCGTCTTGTCTGTTAGCAAGAGAACTCAAAAACCTACATACAGAAAGTTATGTGCAGAATTGAGACAACCCCTCTAGTTAAGAGGTTATATATGATATATTATATATGATATATGATATATGATATATTAGACCGCGGTCACCCAGTATGCAGCCACTGAACTCGATGACATGATGCAACGTCCGGACAGAAATGACCACACAAACAACAGTTCTTGTGAAAAAACATGTAATAATTATCCAGCAGAAGAACTGTAGTGTGAAGTTACAAATCAAGTCATTAGAAACAAAAACAGGAGGATTCTGGACTCAATCATTTGACTACAAAAATATATTCTAGACCACGCAGCTAAAAGTCCCCAGCATCGGTCATTTAGAGTACCAACACATTTCCTTGTGAGTTTAGACTAAATAGCAGCCAAGCCCTTGTTAAAATAGACCCACTGTTACACACAGGTACATATATATTAAAACATTTCACTACAATATCTTAAAATTACATTCCTAAATTACATTATCCATTACGGGCATTAAAAAAAAAACGATTTACATACAAAATAAAAAAGGAAAAGGAAAAGTCCCGTAGAAGTGTGTCCCTACAAAACAACAGAACCAGATGACAGCATGTTCCGGCCCGCCTGATTGGACGAGTACCTGTGGCAGGTTACAGCTTTGATGTAACGGGTGACATGATTGGACGGGAGAAAAAATAAAAATCGGCAGGCTTTGAAGCGATCCAATGAGAAGCTCGTAGGAGGGCAGATCTGGTGGTCAAACTCTAATCAAGTAAATCCTAGAGAACAATCTAATCATCATGTGTCACTTTTCTTTTCTTTTTTACTTTGGGACGTTGCTTTAGGTTTTTCATTTCCCTTGAATTACGATTCAATCTGTAATCACAATATAAAACAATAAAATAATCAAAAACAGGCATCAACAATGTACACCCACACCCACCCTGGCCTCCGTCCGTCTGGGTGGGGATTGATTTAGTGATTGATTGGCAAAACGGCTCCATGGGAGGAGAGGAACCGAGAGGCTGGTGGGGAGGAGGAGCAGCCACCCCACAGGCTTGTGCTTTAAGGGACTTTATGGGTGGAGGTGGAGGGTGGGGTTTGATTCAAGAGTCTTTATTGTCCTCGTCAGGAAATACGGGAAGGAGAGAGGACAAAGTTCATATAGTGTGTGTGTGTGTGTGTGTGTGTGTGTGTGTGTGTGTGTGTGTGTGTGTGTGTGTGTGTGTGTGTGTGTGTGTGTGTTCCTAGGCACAGACGGTGGCGGCCCCTCCGTCCTGATTGGCCATCACGTCTGGCGATGGCCCGGGGGGGGAGGGGCTGCAGGTGAAAGGTCGTCAGTAGTGGCGGCGCTCACGCTAGCTGTAGTGGGCGTGGCTAGCTCAGTCTACGGGGGGAGAGGAGGGACACACAGAACATTTGGTTCAGAAGACAAACACTTTAATAAATTAATACGTTCTGATTATTTATCGTCAGCGACATCCTTTTCCGTGACACTTACATAAACCACAGACGGCATGATGAAACCTTCATCATAAATGTATTTAAATAAATTTAATCTTAGTTTGTGAACACCCTGATTTATATAAATCACTTGATTCTAAACCTTCAGGGCTCTCCTGATTCTCCTCCAGGTGTGAACCAGACTTAAATATAATCTTTATTCTGCTCACGTCAGGTGAGCGGAATCTCTTCCGTAGAGCGGAGACCAACGCAAGACTCACGTGGACTCTCCTTCTAGAGACTTCTGGATCTCCTTGAGGACCTCTGAGGAGACAGGAGGGCATCGTGGTGACTTAAGAGGCCGGTACACGTGGAAAGATCACCGTGGGACGTTTAAACCTGGACCTTATTTTACACCGTAAGTCCGGGTCTAAGGGACCATCATTCAAGTAGTATTATTTTAACTTTTCAATTACTTTTACATTTTGTAGGAGCTGGCGATCACATTTCACTGTACATCGTTCCTTATTACACTCGTGACAAATGACCCAAATCTGAACACATTTTAAAACACCGTTGTCTGCATCTGTCACTTAAACTCATTGAAATGGGGGTGCAGGTCATGCGTTTAAAACACTGCCCTGTTCTTCTACACACTTTTGATATATATTTATACATACACATATGTATGCACAGTATAATGTATATACATAGAGTTGTATTGCAGTATATGTGAAGCATGTGTGTTAACATGTGACGACGAGAACACAAGGAGACGTGGAGCTGGCGTGACAACCCTGTGGGAGGTGCATCATCATTATTATTATTATTATTATTATTAATAATAATAATAATATTATAAAGTCTGATCCTGTCTGGTACTCACGCTCATCATTCAGCAAAGCATGCTCCATAACGCTTCTAGCAGTGCTCTCTGGAAACACACAGGCAGCACACACACACACACACACACACATCTTATTGAGGGGAACACCAGCATGCGGACATCAGACTGCTGCAGGTTTGCGTGTGCGTTTAGTTTAGCGTGGGCGGGGTTACGCGTTATTTTGAGACGGCCAATTGGCCGGAGCTCCAGTTATTTTTTACCTGCGTCGTCCGTGTCTCTCCTGGCGTTTCTGGAAGGACAGGAGAAGGTTGAGCAGGAGAACACACTGGAGACGCTGTGTGTGTCCGTGTGTTCAACATTCAAGATTTTTTATTTGCCATATGCAACAACAGTGTGTGTGTGTGTGTGTGTGTGTGTGTGTGTGTGTGTGTGTGTGTGTGTGTGTGTGTGTGTGTGTGTGTGTGTGTGTGTGTGTGTGTGTGTGTGTGTGTGTGTGTGTGTGTGTGTGTGTGTGTGTGTGTGTGTGTGTGTGTGTGTGTGTGTGTGTGTGTGTGTACCCGTTATCGGCTGAGGCTCCGTCGGGCGGTGCTCTTCTCCGGCCAGGGGGGACCTCCACCAGCGAGCGAGGCTCCACCACGTTACGGGCGGAGAGAGAGAAACGCTCAAACTCAGAGGGCGAGATCAGGTAGAAACCTGGGGAGAGAAACACTGCTTGATGAACAGCCCCTCTTACCCTGGTGAACAGCCCCTCTTACCCTGGTGAACAGCCCTCTTACCCTGGTGAACAGCCCTCTTACCCTGGTGAACAGCCCTCTTACCCTGGTGAACAGCCCCTCTTACCCTGGTGAACAGCCCCTCTTACCCTGGTGAACAGCCCCTCTTACCCTGGTGAACAGCCCCTCTTACCCTGGTGAACAGCCCTCTTACCCTGGTGAACAGCCCCTCTTACCCTGGTGAACAGCCCCTCTTACCCTGGTGAACAGCCCCTCTTACCCTGGTGAACAGCCCCTCTTACCCTGGTGAACAGCCCCTCTTACCCTGGTGAACAGCCCCTCTTACCCTGGTGAACAGCCCCTCTTACCCTGGTGAACAGCCCCTCTTACCCTGGTGAACAGCCCTCTTACCCTGGTGAACAGCCCCTCTTACCCTGGTGAACAGCCCCTCTTACCCTGGTGAACAGCCCCTCTTACCCTGGTGAACAGCCCCTCTTACCCTGGTGAACAGCCCCTCTTATCCTGGTGAACAGCCCCCTTACCCTGGTGAACAGCCCCTCTTACCCTGGTGAACAGCCCCTCTTATCCTGGTGAACAGCCCCTCTAACCCTGGTGAACAGCCCCCCTTACCCTGGTGAACAGCCCCTCTTACCCTGGTGAACAAACCCGCTTACCCTGGTGAACAGGCCCTCTTACCCTGGTGAACAGCCCCTCTTACCCTGGTGAACAGCCCCTCTTACCCTGGTGAACAGCCCCTCTTACCCTGGTGAACAGCCCCTCTTACCCTGGTGAACAGCCCCTCTTACCCTGGTGAACAGCCCCTCTTACCCTGGTGAACAGCCCCTCTTACCCTGGTGAACAGCCCCTCTTACCCTGGTGAACAGCCCCTCTTACCCTGGTGAACAGCCCCTCTTACCCTGGTGAACAGCCCCCCTTACCCTGGTGAACAGCCCCCCTTACCCTGGTGAACTCTTACCATGGCCCTGCTTGGTGAACACACAGGAGGCGATGCCGCTGACGTCCTCTCTCCGGATGCAGGGGTGCTGCACCTGGATCTTGACGGAGGGCAGCGACACCACGTTGAGGTCCCCCTGGTTGGTCAGCACCACCAGGCCGCTCTCGCCGTAGTCCTCTGCGCGGCTGCTGCCGAACCAGGCCACGCCCACCCGCCGCACACGGGACCCGTCCAGCGCCGTCAGCTTCAGCTTCATCTTGGAGCTCACCTTGGGCAGCGTGAACACCTGGGACACACACACACACACACACACACACACACACACACACACACACACACACACACACACACACACACACACACACACACACACACACACACACACACACACACACACACACACACCACACACACACACACACACACACACACACACACACACACACACACACACACACACACACACACACACACACACACACACACACTGTTCTGTGAGTGTTGTCGGGCGTCAGACGCAAACCACTTAGGGAAGAGGAGAGAGGAGAGATAAGAGAGAGAGATAGGAGAGGAGAGAGCTGAGAGTAGAGACAGACAGACAGAGAGAGACACAGAGAGAGAGACACAGACAGAGAGAGACACCCAGACAGAGAGAGACACCCAGACAGAGAGAGACCCAGACAGAGAGACAGACCCAGACAGAGAGACACCCAGACAGAGAGACCCAGACAGAGAGAGACACCCAGACAGAGAGACAGACCCAGACAGAGAGACAGACCCAGACAGAGAGACAGACCCAGACAGAGAGAGACCCAGACAGAGAGAGACACCCAGACAGAGAGAGACCCAGACAGAGAGCTTGTGTGTCCGTACCTTGAACTGCTCCTCAGAGACCACCAGCAGGTGGTGGGAGGCCTGCATGTCGGGGGAGCGGGCCAGGTCGTGGGCCACCTCTAGGGGCTCGGGGAGAGGGGAGCCGTGGCCGTCCAGGACCACGATGCCCACCACCGGGGCCCGGTGCATCAGCTGGATCTCCTTGGCTGAAATATACAAGATATCATGTAAATATACTATTCTATCAAATAAATATACTATTCTATCAAATATCATGTACATATACTATTATATCAAATATCATGTACATATACTATTATATCAATTATCATGTACATATACGGTTATATCAAATATCATGTACATATACTGTTATATTAAATATCATGTAAATAGTGGATGAAAATGCAATGTGTAATGTCTTGTGTCATGTTCGAATCACAATTCTTATTTTCTAAAATTCTGAATTGATTTGATTATTTATTACTATATTTTATATTTGTATATTATTATGTTGTATTATTTATTACTATGTGTATGAATACATTAGTATTTATATATATTATTCAAAGTATTGGATATTTCTTCCTTTTGTCTTGTGTTTGCCTTTGTGTGTTTACATTATTGCTGAGTTTTAACTTTTCTAAACCATTCAAAGGACATTACAGTCTGTCCTCTTAGATCCACCATGGGCCCATCCTGACGTGGGCCACGGTGAATGGGTCATGGTGATTGGCTCGTGAGATGTGGGTCTCACCAGGGTGCGTGCTGATTGGCTCGTCGGCCCGGTGCTCCACCGACGGCATGCGGATCATGTACGCAAACACAGAGCCGCCGTTAGTCCCCGCCCACAAGGAGGCACTGTTGTGAGAACCTGAGGAGAGAAGAACTATTAAACTAACTGAATACTCTCAGACTGAAGCACAAAACAGGCTCAAGTGGCTCAGTGGCTTTTTATAATAGTAAAAGCCGATTAATAAGTCATAAGTGCTGCACACTTGTTTCCAGACTATATCCCATGATGCATAGCCGTTTATCGTCATCCGACTCATCCACTGGAGACAGTCACCCTCCCTGTCTGTCTAACTCATTTACTAAATGTGACCAAACGTGGTGGTTAGATTACTTATGGGACAAGGAACGGATGATTGGATTTAGGAGCAGATCTAGATTAGAATCTGGATCCATGCATTTTTTAAAGGATTCTTTAATATTAAAATCACATATTGTCTAATATTTCACAAAGTTACCAACATATTTGCATACAAATGATGTGGTACGAATCTGAACCCCCGCAGATCCGGATACAATTCCAGGAATTTTTTGAAGGATTCTTTAGCGCCAACTGTTGCTTCAGAGGGATGGTTTAGCCTCAGAGGTATGTGCTCTACTGAGGGCCCTCTGGATAGTGTCTGAACTGACACCCTCACTTGGTCCCTAAACACTGGGCTGTCTAGTGTCCACTATATATAGATATATACACAGTAGCATACACATCATATATATGCACACACACACATATCACACACATATGCACACACACACACACACACACACACACACACACACACACACACACACACACACACACACACACACACACACACACACACACACACACACACACACACACACACACACACACACACACACACACACACACACACACACACACACACACACACACACACACACACACACACACACACACACACACATATACATATATATATACTATATATATATACATACGGCGTGTGTATATATACATACGGCGTGTATGTGTATATATACATACGGTGTGTATGTATATATATGTATATATATAGAGAGATAGATAGAGATAGATATATACATATATACATATATAGAGATATATAGAGAGATATATATAGAGAGATATATATATATTTCTGTCAGCCGGTATTTACCGGTTTTTAGTGGGTAAAAATAATATAAATAAACGGTAATTTAAAAACCTGCCGGTCAAAATGTCCGGTAATAATGTTCATACTAAACTTATTACTAATCATTACTGCCCCTCCCCCCCGGAAGGGTGACCGAATGAAGTGACCAATCAGCTGCCCCTCCCCCCCGGAAGGGTGACCCAATGAAGTGACCAATCAGCTGCCGCTCCTCTCATGACGTCAAGCCGCCCGACGAGATGCAGGTGCAGTGATGGCCGCTCCACGGCTATGGGGCTTTAATGTTAGCGCTCCACGGCTATGGGGCTTTAATGTTAGCGCTCCACGGCTATGGGGCTTTAATGTTAGCGCTCCACGGCTATGGGGCTTTAATGTTAGCGCTCCACGGCTATGGGGCTTTAATGTTAGCGCTCCACGGCTATGGGGCTTTAATGTTAGCGCTCCACGGCTATGGGGCTTTAATGTTAGCGCTCCACGGCTATGGGGCTTTAATGTTAGCGCTCCACAGCTATGGGGCTTTAATGTTAGCGCTCCACGGCTATGGGGCTTTAATGTTAGCGCTCCACGGCTATGGGGCTTTAATGTTAGCGCTCCACGGCTATGGGGCTTTAATGTTAGCGCTCCACGGCTATGGGGCTTTAATGTTAGCGCTCCACGGCTATGGGGCTTTAATGTTAGCGCTCCACGGCTATGGGGCTTTAATGTTAGCGGCAGCTTGCCAAGTGCTCATGTCGGAGTTCAGCGAGCTGTACCGACTGGGCCACTCGGGCTAAAGGGCCTGTGTTGTGCCTGTGTCAAGCGACCAGCAGAGAGGGGCTTCTCCCTCAGAATGGTTTGAAAACATCACTGCGGAGTCGTCTGGAGGAGGAGAGAGTGATGATCTTATGCGGATTGCAAGCTGCAAAGACACATTAGACACCTTTGATTTCAGCTCGGCTCAGAGGACTTTGCCGCAATGAAATGAAGGAGAAAGCTAAAAGTTGCCTGGTAGCCTACAGGGTAAATGTGATGCCATGTAGCCTATGTTAAAACGGACTACAGATGTTACAGGGCTTTTGAAATAGCCTCGATTTTTGCGGCTAACGAGGTTTTGGCTCAATCGTTCTTGTTCGTTTTGTTGTTCATTAAATAGTCAAATTTATTTGAGGTCTTTGTCATTCTTTCGTCAATCTAGGTGTACATTATAGTTGCGTTTGTAATAGTTTTTGAAACATGACCGGTAAGTTTCGAATTTGTCCGGTAAAATAAAATCTGTCCGGACACTTGACCGGCAAGAAAAAATCCTAGCGGAAACCCTGCTTTAGATATATCTATATATAGATATAGGGAAGGAGGGAGTAAGGCAGGACTCACTGTCCGACAGGAAGGTGTCTGCAAAGTACAGCGTCCTGACGAGGCCGGTGTAGGAGTCGTCGGAGGAACGGGCCTCGATCTTCCTCTGGACCGGCGCCAGCTCCATCTCCGCCAGCTCCGCCTCCAGCCGAGCGTTGGCCTCCTGGAGCTACAGAGAACAATCCAAAATAGGACAATGATAAACTATACTATACATATCAATTATGAAAGAACCGCCGCAAGAAAACATGATTACAACACCAAGGACAATAAAAGTTGAGCGAGTGAGTGAGTGAGCGAGTGAGTGAGCCAGTGAGCCAGCGAGTGAGCGAGCCAGTGAGTGAGCCAGTGAGTGAGCCAGTGAGCCAGCGAGTGAGTGAGCCAGTGAGTGAGCCAGTGAGTGAGCCAGTGAGTGAGCCAGTGAGCCAGTGAGTGAGCCAGTGAGTGAGCCAGTGAGTGAGCCAGTGAGCCAGTGAGCGAGCGAGCGAGCGAGCCAGTGAGCGAGCCAGCGAGCGAGCTAGTGAGTGAGTGAGTGAGTGAGTGAGTGAGTGAGTGAGTGAGTGAGTGAGTCGAGCGAGCGAGCAGACCTTAGCGGCGTTGTTGACGTTGGGTTTCCTGAGAGAGACCCGGGAGCGGCGGATCCTCCTGAAGGACTGACGGAGAGACTTCTTGATGCTCTTTACCCGCGACAGAGGACCCTCCATGGCCAGCTGGTCACTGGGGTTAAGGGTGCACCTACAACACATGGAGAAGAAGAGTGAGGAGAGAGAGACACCACAACACATGGAGAAGAGTGAGAGAGAGAGAGACACCACAACACATGGAGAAGAGTGAGAGAGAGAGAGAGACCACAACACATGGAGAAGAGTGAGAGAGAGACACCACAACACATGGAGAAGAGTGAGGAGAGAGACACCACAACACATGGAGAAGAAGAGTGAGGAGAGAGAGACCACAACACATGAAGACGAGTGAGAGAGAGACACCACAACACATGGAGCAGAGTGAGAGAGAGAGAGAGAGAGAGAGAGAGAGAGAGAGAGACACCACAACACATGGAGCAGAGTGAGAGAGACACCACAACACATGAAGAAGAGTGAGGAGAGAGAGTGAGAGAGAGACACCACAACACATGGAGAAGAAGAGTGAGGAGAGAGAGAGTACGAGTGCCACGACACAGTACGAAGACGTCCCGCAGGACGACACACACTACCCTAAGCCTTCGGCGTGCTCATCCATCAGACGGAGGTCTTACTTGACGAGGACGGTGTTCCTCTGCTGGTAGTCGTACAGGCCGAAGCCGTGGCTGGTGCCAAA
The DNA here is from genome assembly GCA_027704905.1 of Muraenolepis orangiensis. Lineage (NCBI taxonomy): Eukaryota > Metazoa > Chordata > Actinopteri > Gadiformes > Muraenolepididae > Muraenolepis > Muraenolepis orangiensis. Next base: position 3,411,445 of record CM051014.1, on the reverse strand, counting down.
CGCCACCAGCTTCCACTCGGAGTGCAGCGTGAGGGCGGTGACCACCGCCGGGGGCTGACACTGCACCAGGGCGAAGGGCTGGAAGCCCGGGGGGAATAGCACCGGCTCCTCCCGCACGTCTAGCCGCGTGTGGCCCTGGGGAGGAGGTAGACTATTAATACACGCTGTGGATAGACCTTAAAGAAGAGCCGTGACATCCTTCATCAAGAGGGACTGTGTGTGACTTGTTGTGACCCTTTAAAAGGATACTGTGGAATTATGATAAAAAATATATATATATATATATATATATATATATATATATAGTTGACTTCATCTTCCTGTGTGTTTAGATTGGGTAATTAGCTCTGACCAATCGAGGCATCTCTTCTCTGATTGGTTCAAGAGGGACGGGGCAGTTTTGTTGTGTTCCGTTAACTAGAGTCTTTATTGGATTTAAGACGGAGGTTTGAATGTCAGAATGCCATCGCCCCACTTTCCCATTTTGAGGTTAACCAAAATGTTGCATGAATTTGCACAAAGTCAATCTAATTGTGGCCAAATTGTGCTCATACACGGAAAACACATACAGTTGGTAGATTTTTCAGTTTTCTAACTGAACTGAACGGTATTTTCCAATGCACTTCAAAGAACTGAAGTGCTAGCTAGCTGGGTAATGTTTAGAACCCAGAGGGCCGGCGGGTGAACCAGGTGCGTTACCTTCCAGCGGAATCCCTCCTGGCCCTGGAGGAGGTCCACCACCTTGGCCTCCACCGTCTGCTCTGCTGCCTCATCGTTGAGCTCCAGCACCAGGATCTGAAGAGACAACCCCCTCAATACACGGGAAAATACACCAGAACACCCCGTACCCATTAGAACTCCTAGTACACATATACCCTAACCCATTAGAACTCCTAGTACACATACACCCTAACCCATTAGAACTCCTAGTACACATACACCCTAACCCATTAGAACTCCTAGTACACATACACCCTAACCCATTAGAACTCCTAGTATGCATACACCCTAACCCATTAGAACTCCTAGTATGCATACACCCTAACCCATTAGATCTCCTAGTACACATACACCCTAACCCATTAGATATCCTAGTATGCATACACCCTAACCCATTAGATCTCCTAGTACACATATACCCTAACCCATTAGATCTCCTAGTATACATACACCCTAACCCATTAGATCTCCTAGTATACATACACCCTAACCCATTAGATCTCCTAGTATACATACACCCTAACCCATTAGATCTCCTAGTATACATACACCCTAACCCATTAGATCTCCTAGTATACATACACCCTAACCCATTAGATCTCCTAGTATGCATACACCCTAACCCATTAGATCTCCTAGTACACATATACCCTAACCCATTAGATCTCCTAGTATACATACACCCTAACCCATTAGATCTCCTAGTACACATACACCCTAACCCATTAGATCTCCTAGTATACATACACCCTAACCCATTAGATCTCCTAGTATACATACACCCTAACCCATTAGATCTCCTAGTATACATACACCCTAACCCATTAGATCTCCTAGTATACATACACCCTAACCCATTAGATCTCCTAGTATACATACACCCTAACCCATTAGATCTCCTAGTATACATACACCCTAACCCATTAGAACTCCTAGTATACATACACCCTAACCCATTAGATCTCCTAGTACACATACACCCTAACCCATTAGATCTCCTAGTATACATACACCCTAACCCATTAGATCTCCTAGTATACATACACCCTAACCCATTAGATCTCCTAGTATACATACACCCTAACCCATTAGATCTCCTAGTATACATACACCCTAACCCATTAGAACTCCTAGTATACATACACCCTAACCCATTAGATCTCCTAGTACACATACACCCTAACCCATTAGAACTCCTAGTATACATACACCCTAACCTAGTATACATACATGAGTTCATGGTGTAATAAGCATTAACTAACAGTTCATTAACAGTTAACCAATGGCCTAGCAATCTTTAACTAAGGGTACTTCACCCATATTCCAATGTTATATAATAATAGGGTTAGGGTTAGCAGCTGTATAATAATACTCATTACTGCATTAACTAAAGTGAAATGGTAAAATAATGGCCCCTTATTGCAAAGTGTTCCCGATGAACAGTTTGGATCCGGCAGGGCCTAACACCGCTATGCTTTAAGGCTCCCACAGACTCAAGAGTCAGACGACGAGCAGCCTTGAGTCAGTACCCATGTGGCTTTCCCCCAGGATCCAACTAGTGCTGCATGGTCTCTTAAAGGGGAAGTGCTCTAGTACCTCTGGCACCAGAGCACCACCTGCTCTATGGGGCCAGAGAGCGGCGGTCACGTACCTGTCCGGCGGTACCCGCGACCGTCAGGTAGCCGCTGTATTTACATAGGTGGATCTTCTGGACGCCCAGGCGAGGGTCGTCGCTGTACGGGTCGAAGCAGCCCACCTAGTGGGGGAAACCAGGAGAGGAGATGAGCAGGCAGGAGTGAACATGATCTGCTTGTTGTTGGAAAATTGTTAGAAACTCGAGGGCCCTCAGTAGAGAGCATCCATCTAAATCTAATCAACTGTTCCTTGTCCCATAAACAACATAAACACATGTCACATTCTGAGTTATCGTGCAAACAGACGAAAAAACTAACAGACAAAACCAAATATACTCCAGCCTACACGTCTGTTCTTTAAAGAGTCCAATTTTGAGCAACCAGATCTAGAAAGCCAGCCAATGTGTTTCAACCAATCCGAGCTACACAGCGATGCATTACGATCACCTGCGTCTGTCATGGGGGGACGGACGACTGCGGCGTGATTAGTGGAACAGTACACACCTTTCTGAAGGGAGGCCACTCTCCTTCAGAGCTCTGGTTCATGTTGTCGTTGGGGTCGGTGTCCGTGTGGAAGACCCCTGCGGTGCTCAGCTTGTACATGGGGTACAGACACACCCCCGAGGCGTCCCAGAAGCGCACCGTCCCGTCCTCGTGTCTTCAGACAGAAAAACAAACCGGCATTTAGAGAGTCTAGAAGACCTGACCCCAGACTGCTGCAAAGAGACATCGCGCCATCTACAATGACAGACTCAGCTTCTAATCAGTATTAGATGGTTTGAACAATAAGGTACAAATGTCAGATTGAATCAGGGGCCGTCTGCGTATTGCTACACCGACCCAGTGAGCAGCAGGTCCCTCTGGGGCGGGGCGTGGCCCAGGTTCTGACCTCCTGTGATGGGCCACGGCTGGAGGAGAGAGAGAGGAGAGGAGAGAGAGGAGAGGAGAGAGGGAGGAGAGAAAGGAGAGAGAGAGGGAAGGAGAGGAGAGGGGAGGCGAGGAGGGGAGAGGGAAATTAAGGTTTTAAGTATAATCCTGTAGTATTACCATCTGGACGACAGCAGAGTGAATGGAATGTCTGTGTTTATGGTAACGGCACCACGGTTCATGCACCCAAGGCTGCTCATCCAACCTCCTGTTCACTAGTGGATATGGATCTACCAATTCTACCAAAGTATTGTTACTCTTTTGTTGTTTTATGGTGAAAAATGACATCACCCCATTAGTACCCCACGCTACACAGCCCTGCACTGGGTACCCCCCTAAAGAAGGGGTACCCCTTACAAGAGGTTTTACTGTCAGGGCCTCAGAGGCTCAGGGCCCGAGGCTCAGGCCCGAGGCTCAGGGCCCGAGGCTCAGGGCCCGAGGCTCTAGAGAGATCTCCCAGAGGAAATCAGGGCAGCCCTGCACTGTATTGCCTTTTATACACCAAATGGTTTTCTTTTAAAGCTATAATATTCTTATTTTTTTTTTATTATAATAAATATATATATATATATATATATATATATATTAAGAATTTTTATATGTGTTGCTGCCCTGGTAAGGGGCTCTAGGGAGGCTGACCTTCTTGGAGTAGTGTGTGCTCTGCAGCTGCCCGGCCGCCAGAAGCCTCTCCCACAGCTTGAGGGGGATGGCAGAGACGTGGTGGGAGCAGGTGATGGCCGAGCTGTGCAGGGGTACCAGGTAGGGGGTCTGGATGACCGGCCAGCCCTCCGTCTGGAGGTCTATTACCACCAGCTCCTCCTCCACCAGCACCACCAGGGCCCCGGGGTCGCCTGCACAACACACAGCCAGAACTCAGCATGAGAATACAGTGGATATCTCGCTGAGGAGACCAACAATACATGATGTTCTTCATTGTGAGGGGCCGAAAATGTAAAATAAATAAAAGTTTAATAACTTTTTCGTATGATGTCATAACTTGCCACGCAACCACAGCTTAGCACACGGAAGGAGTAGATCCTGAAACCTATCGATCCAGGATCCAATCCAAGTTGGAATCAAATCATGACCCCCACAGAATCCCCCTCACCACCCTCACTACTCGTGTGTTACACGGCGTGTGCGTAACGTGGGAACACACCCGTGCACATGGGGCCGTCCCTGATGACGAAGAAGTCGATGATGCGGGAGGTGAAGTCCAGCGCCACATGGGTCTTGTTGTGGATGACACTGATGCAGTGGCGGTCCCCGTAGCTGGCCCTGGGCATGCCCCCGCTGAAAAACAGGAAGGGAGGTCTGGAGAGGAGAGGGGGGGGGGGGGGGGGGAGACAAATGTTCAAGTTCAGCTCTCTGTTTGCAGAAGGATTAATGTGTAACAGAAGAACAATCAAACTGGTCTGTAAAACGGTGCCAGCTTCAGGGCGAGATAGACTCGCCCTCGCCGAGAAAGACAAGGTAGGGTTACACACTCTGCAGTTACAGAGGTATGATGATGGTAAATGGACTGCTTTTATATAGCACTTTTACCAAAAGAGCTTTACAACTATTGCCTCACATTCACCCATTCATCCATTCATTCATCCACCTCCGGCCGTGTCAGCCATGCAAGGAGACAGCCAGTAGGTCAGGAGCCGTTGGGGTTAGGGTGTCTTGTTCAAGAACACTTGGCTAGGAGGAGCCGGAGGATCGAACCAGCAACCTTTAGGTTGCCAGACAAGCCGCTCTACGTCCTAGTGCTGCTACTGCCACACTATGGTCGGATATTTCCAGTAGTTTGATGTGGTATAGTTACAGTAGTTTGATGTGGTATAGTTACAGTAGTTGGATGATGTGGTATAGTTACAGTAGTTTGATGTGGTATAGTTACAGTAGTTTGATGTGGTATAGTTACAGTAGTTTGATGTGGTATAGTTACAGTAGTTGGATGATGTGGTATAGTTACAGTAGTTTGATGATGTGCTATAGTTACAGTAGTTTGATGATGTGCTATAGTTACAGTAGTTTGATGTGGTATAGTTACAGTAGTTTGATGATGTGCTATAGTTACAGTAGTTTGATGATGTGGTATAGTTACAGTAGTTTGATGGTGTGGTATAGTTACAGTAGTTTGATGTGGTATAGTTACAGTAGTTTGATGTGGTATAGTTACAGTAGTTTGATGTGGTATAGTTACAGTAGTTTGATGTGGTATAGTTACAGTAGTTGGATGATGTGGTATAGTTACAGTAGTTGGATGATGTGGTATAGTTACAGTAGTTGGATGATGTGGTATAGTTACAGTAGTTTGATGATGTGCTATAGTTACAGTAGTTTGATGATGTGCTATAGTTACAGTAGTTTGATGATGTGATATAGTTACAGTAGTTTGATGTGGTATAGTTACAGTAGTTTGATGATGTGGTATAGTTACAGTAGTTTGATGTGGTATAGTTACAGTAGTTTGATGGTGTGGTATAGTTACAGTAGTTTGATGTGGTATAGTTACAGTAGTTTGATGTGGTATAGTTACAGTAGTTTGATGTGGTATAGTTACAGTAGTTTAATGTGGTATAGTTACAGTAGTTTGATGTGGTATAGTTACAGTAGTTTGATGATGTGGTATAGTTACAGTAGTTTGATGTGGTATAGTTACAGTAGTTTGATGTGGTATAGTTACAGTAGTTTGATGTGGTATAGTTACAGTAGTTGGATGTGGTATAGTTACAGTAGTTTGATGTGGTATAGTTACAGTAGTTTGATGTGGTATAGTTACAGTAGTTTGATGTGGTATAGTTACAGTAGTTTGATGATGTGGTATAGTTACAGTAGTTTGATGATGTGGTATAGTTACAGTAGTTTGATGATGTGGTATAGTTACAGTAGTTTGATGTGGTATAGTTACAGTAGTTTGATGTGGTATAGTTACAGTAGTTTGATGTGGTATAGTTACAGTAGTTTGATGATGTGCTATAGTTACAGTAGTTTGATGATGTGCTATAGTTACAGTAGTTTGATGATGTGCTATAGTTACAGTAGTTTGATGTGGTATAGTTACAGTAGTTTGATGATGTGTTTGTACAGAGGAGGTCTAAAGGGAGGAAAGGGGGGGAAGGGGGACTCACCCTTCCGCTGTAGGGAACTGGATGATTTTCGAGATGGCCTTGCAGGGGAAGTGCCCTTTAAATAAAAACATGAATAAAATAAATATTTTTCTTCATTTTCATTTCATTCATGTGTTTTTGAGTTTGTTTGTTTACAATAATGATTATGCGCAGGAAGCGCTGAACTCCCAGGGCCTCACCATAAGGAATATCAGACTTCTCCTCCTCGTCCCGGGAGCTCTCCCCCCCGACGCTCCACCTGCAGTAACTCCCGTCACTATGGGAACTGAGAATGTGGCCTCCGTCCTCCGTCCACCACATGCTCTCCAGTTGCTGACGCCGCAGAACCAGGGAAGATGTGAGACGCTTACTCCAACAACTGAACTAAACAACTGACCGGCATGTTCTTCACGACTAATTAGGAATCCACTTTTACCCCGTTAATCAACTACTCCCTTTGTCTGTAAAACATAAAATAAGTGTGGCCAGAGTGTAAAGTGCCATCTTAAATGTGCTTTACGAAAGAAAAAACTAAATTATTGTTTAACAATCACCCATACAACATATAGGAACTCCTGAAGCATTGAGCAGCAAATGTTGCAGACTTAGAAGATGGACTACAATGGTTGCAGCCCTGGTGTTATGATTCAGATCATTGTAATTGTATGTATTGTTATCCTGTGAATGCAGCTGCGGGGGCTGTACCTGCGTGGCGGGGATGTGCTGGACGGCCCGGTGTCCCTCCAGGTCCCAGACCACCATAAGGCCTCGGCCGTAGCCGATCACCACCTGGTTAGGGTCCACGGGGCTCTCGCACAGGGTCTCCACGTGCTCCAGGTTCCTCCGGCCGATGTAGTCCTCGGGTACGCTGGGGAGGGAGTGAGGGAGAACCGGAGATTAGTGACACAGGAACGTACCGTGTGTGTGTGTGTGTGTGTGAACTGAATCAGGTTTAAATTCTGGCTTTGTTTCTCGTCATGTTCTTTAACCCCCCAACCCGAGATTTTGTACAGAAACGATCACTCCTCGAAGTGCGCTTGACTTTGTCGTTACACATTAACACACACACTCGTGGGCCAAGGCAGAAACAGAAACCACAGTCCCCCTGGGTGGCCCTATTCCAACTAGAAGATACTGTACTCCAGGACAGAAGCAGTGGTCTAGATTGATTTTCCATTCTTCTCCTCATACTTTCCAGCCGACAGACAGTTGAAGGCTTACCGCTGCTGGATGGAGGCGGGGGGAAAGAGGTGTGTGTGTGTGTGTGTGTGTGTGTGTGTGTGTGTGTTTTGTTCCACACACACCAAGCAAGGAAGAAGTCACCAATTCAGCTGTATGAAAATAATAACTTGTGCTAAATCAGCAAATTCTAATGATTGACTCAGAATACCACCCTCCCTCCCTCCCTCCCTCCCTCCTTCCTACCCTCCCTCCCTCCCTCCCTCTCTCTCTCCCTTCCATCCTTCCCACCCTTCCCACCCTTCCTTCCTACCTGTTGGCCACCTGGTCCAGGCTGATGTTCCTCTCCTCCAGCTCTCTGAAGCCGGGGACCTCCACCACAAAGACGTGGCCGCCCTCCGTCCCGAGGAGCAGCAGCTCCCCTGACGAGTGGGCCAACACGGAGGTCACTCTGGTGACGCTGGGGGGGGCCCTGAAACCAAATGGAGGGGTTGGTATAAGTAGTATTAGTAGTAGTATTATTAGTAGTATTTATTTAATCTCCTTCACAAGACGGGCAGCCGCCGAACGGTTACAATGACGGACTATAAAAAATACAAATCACACAACAACAAAAAATAGGATTTTAAGACCTGGTGTTTCTATTTGTTTGTGGTTCTACTTTGTCACTCTCCTATTGCCAAGTATTGATGGTGACGTACGTTGGGACCTCCTGACGAGGGGGTCTAATCTCCAAAGGGTGTGTTATATAAACAAAACAGACTGGGCCGGTCTGACGAGCCTCCAAGCAGAGAGTCTAGATCTTTCTCTTTGTAATGGGGTTGTCCCCTATCGGACAGGAGTGTGGGTGAGTGTTCGTACCCGGGTGGTCCGGTCAGCGTGAAGCGTCCGATCTCGAGCAGCTCAGACAGACCCTTGTGGGCCCTCAGGGTCCACATGTGAAGACTGTTGTCGTCCAGAAGGGTCACCAGCTCCAGCTGGGAGTAAAGAGACCAACGAGAGGGAGGGATCTGGTTAAACCCTACTGGATCTCTCTCACATCCTCACTCCACAGCATGGCCACCAGCGGTAGTAAAGCTGCATGTAAGGCAGTTTCTAATTGACTCTCACTCACACGCTAGCTGGGTGGAGGAACTGAATGGGACGGATTGAGGGCTTGAATTATCACATCAGAAAAACTGTATTCCAGATGTGGGCTCACCTGGAAGGGGAGGAAGTGGACCTGGGTGACCGCCGCATTCTCATCATGGAGGCCCATGAACTCCACGCCGGGGGCCCCGTAGCTGAACCACCGTCAAGGAACCGCCAGGAAAAGGATGGAGGTGGAGGTGGTACTCCATCATACAACTGGCTGTGTCCGAAATCCTTCCCTCATCTTTCCCTACTCCCTCTCTAGTAGTCACTCTGCACATCGCACACCTCTTGCTTGTTCTTCTCACAAAAGTGTTGATATTTAATAGTTTGTTTTTAAATACACACACACGTTGTTTTACTCAAGGACTGGGTCTTAGCACCGAGTTATCGGGGCTATAAACAGGACAAGGCAGTCCGTTGTGGAGACACTAATGCTGCTCTTTACCACAGCCTCTGGTGTCATCTGTGTCACAACAATCTCTTTCATTGTGCCAACGGATTATCCCACAGAAGGGAAGGCACAGAGGTTATCACAACTGTGTGTGTGTGTGTGTGTGTGTGTGTGTGTGTGTGTGTGTGTGTGTGTGTGTGTGTGTGTGTGTGTGTGTGTGTGTGTGTGTGTGTGTGTGTGTGTGTGTGTGTGTGTGTGTGTGCAGGCAGAAGGCACCGGCTCTGGGGCTATTTTCAACAAGCAAAATGATGTGAAAGGCTACGAAGACAGACACACACTGTACACACACACACACACACTGTACTGTGTGTGTGGGTGTCTGTGAGCCTGTTGCGCAACATCGTGGGAAAACAGAATACCTTTCCCAGGTGGCTGAGTGAGCAGCACACCAGGATTTAGAGTGAGAGCCGGCCACCGGCACGCTACAACACGAAGCATCTTCTGGAGGACTTAGGAAAAAAGAAAGAAAAAAACTGTACCTCACTCAAACTGTGCCAACACACACCTAGCTGGAAGAGGGGAGAAATGTATACAACACACACACACACAGAAGGATACAGTTTGATGGCCCCGGTGCGAGTCCCGATGGCCAGCAGCTGCAGGGAAGGGCTGTAGCCCAGAGCACTGGGCTGGTGGGGGAACCCATGTTCCACTGACTGAGATGGACGGAAGAGAGAGAGAGAGAGAGAGACAGAGACAGAGACAGAGACAGAGACAGAGAGGCAGAGATGGAGACAGAGAGATAACAGGATATGAATGAAGAGGACAGCAGAAGGACGAGCAGGTAGAGGTGGTTAAGATAAGGGTAGCAGAACATCTCAACTATATCTGCTATGCATCAGCCTGAATGTACAGAGTGCCATGGCTATGTTTGGATGGGGGTAGCACCACCGTGTTAGCAGCACCGCCCTGTTAGCAGAACCGCCTGCCACCGGCTCATTCATATGACAACAACATGGTTATCACCGTCTGACTCATCTAATGTGGCCCACAGGCAACGTATTCACAGTCACCATCTGGGATATTAATTTGGTTAGAGTGTGTGTGTGTGTGTGTGTGTGTGTGTGTGTGTGTGTGTGTGTGTGTGTGTGTGTGTGTGTGTGTGTGTGTGTGTGTGTGTGTGTGTGTGTGTGTGTGTGTGTGTGTGTGTAAGAACTGACAAACCATTCCATTGAACAACCACAACAACACAACTCATTCCTTATTATCACAATCACCATCACAAGGGATATCGAACCCTATCCAGTTGAATTGGTCCCCCAGTGGTGGTCCCCTTCCTCACCTTGTTGAACTGGAAGAGCTCCTGCTTCAGCCGGTCCCTCTGGCTCTCCTGCCCGTGTCTCCGGAACCGCTTCATGCCCACCAGGGGCCCTGGAGCCTGGGAGTGGGAGCACCACTAGGCCCTGGACATGGAACCAGGGAGGGAGGGAGAGAGAAGGGGAGTAAGGGATGGTCAGGAGGGGGCAGAGGGGGAGAGAGAGGGAAAGAGAGATGGAGGGTGTGTGAGAGAGGGACAGAGGGTGTGTGAGAGAGGGACAGAGGGTGTGTGAGAGGGACAGAGGGTGTGTGAGAGAGGGACAGAGGGTGTGTGAGAGGGACAGAGGGTGTGTGAGAGAGGGACAGCGGGTGTGTGAGAGAGGGACAGCGGGTGTGTGAGAGAGGGACAGCGGGTGTGTGAGAGGGACAGTGGGTGTGTGAGAGGGACAGAGGGTGTGAGAGAGAGGGACAGAGGGTGTGTGAGAGAGGGACAGCGGGTGTGTGAGAGGGACAGAGGGTGTGTGAGAGGGACAGAGGGTGTGTGAGAGAGGGACAGAGGGTGTGTGAGAGGGACAGAGGGTGTGTGAGAGAGGGACAGAGGGTGTGTGAGAGAGGGACAGAGGGTGTGTGAGAGAGGGACAGAGGGTGTGTGAGAGAGGGACAGCGGGTGTGTGAGAGAGGGACAGCGGGTGTGTGAGAGGGACAGAGGGTGTGTGAGAGAGGGACAGAGGGTGTGAGAGAGAGGGACAGAGGGTGTGAGAGAGAGGGACAGAGGGTGTGAGAGAGAGGGACAGAGGGTGTGTGAGAGAGGGACAGAGGGTGTGTGAGAGAGGGACAGAGGGTGTGAGAGAGGGACAGCGGGTGTGTGAGAGAGGGACAGAGGGTGTGTGAGAGAGGGACAGAGGGTGTGTGAGAGAGGGACAGAGGGTGTGTGAGCGAGAGAGCGAGGGCGAGAGATGGAGGGTGGGAAAGAGGGAGGGAGGGATGGTGAGAGAGGGAAGAAAATATAGATTTTTGGCTGGAGAAACAAACATTTAATACACAGGGGAGTTGGGACTGGTTTGCATCGCGAGTGAAAATAACAAATAATTAATTGTGTTTATAAATAGCGCTTTTCAGAGCACTCCAAGTGCCTGGAATAGACCCACTTCACACCTGGTGTGAACACGCGTTGTGGGTGAACCAATCACAAGTGGACAGCTCCGAGCACAGGTGTGAAAGACACACACACACACCTTGTGTCTCCCCAAACGGCAAGTTTTTTCCTCTCTCTATATATATATATAATTTTATATTAAAATGTTAAGGGATAACCCCGGGATGTAGGGGGTGGGGGCAGGGGGAGGGCTGGCCAATAAAAGCCATAGGGGTTCCAAGGGGACGGCGAAGCGTGAAGGAGTATGAGAGAAAAGGAACGTCAGATCCCCATCACAGTGAGACCAATCCACAACAACACACTTACTCAGACAGGAGGGGTCAGAGGTCGATTGGGCCACAACAAGCGAGAGCACCCCACACACACACACACACACACACAGTTCCTTGCATTCTTGTGCTGATCAATAACATGGAGGAATTCCACCCAGAGAGCGGCTCTATTGTTACACACAAGGAGAGGAGACCCTCCCCCATGTGAACGCTAAGCTACCGAAAACTAAGACCTCCTTTAGGAAGACAGAGCAGTTTGTGACCCACTCGCTCACAGAGGGGCGAGCAAGGTGCGTAAGTGTTTAAAAAGGAGCATCACCTCCTCTTTAAACAGAGCTACAACACGGTACAAACCACTGGGGGCCAGTTACTGCCGTCTAGAAGTACAAATACAGAGTAGACTCTACTGTACAGCCCCCGCCACAAGTATTATCCTTATCACAACATCTAGAGAAATATTTAGCAGTTCATATCAGGTCTCTCTGTCTCCCTCCCTCCCTCCCTCCCCCTCCCTCTCCAAATGACACACAAGAATGTCATTTTGTCAGGAGAACCAGTGAGAAGGAAAGGAGGTCTTGGTTTTGGCTGCCAACTGCAGCACCAGAGACCTCAACAACACACCATATCTGGGGTGAACACCGGGGATCCAGTAATACATACTACTAATAGAACCATAACCATGAAGCAGACCTGGAGTCCATAAGTCATTAGATAAAGGAATAATGTGCGCCAAGCCCGACCTACAGCCCATAAGTCATCACGTCTGTCACCCAATCCGGTCAAGTGAGTCACTGTTTTTCTTTGGTCTGGGCCAAGCGTTGATATGGTTCCTCTGGATCAGCCAACCCTTCTGCTCATGCTCACCTCACAGGTTCCCCGTCCACACACACACACAACAAACCACTTCCTCACGCACAACAGAGTCATATAGAAAGGTAGGGCAGACGGTGGTTTGACCGCTCTGGGTCCCCTCAAAGCCCTGGGGATGTTGGGTCTAACATTGAGCTGTAGTAGCAGCCAAGTAGCTCTCATCCTCACATCAGTCATTTAGCAGACGCTTCTGTCCAACGTGACTTACAATAAGTGCATTCAATATAGGTAGGTAGGCAAGAGACGTGTAGTCGTAAGTGCATTGCCGTCCCAACAAGCCATAGTAATACAAAATATACATACATACACAAACAAATATAATAACATAATATAAAATACATTACAGTTCCTTCCTAACAGAACCAGTGCTCAGGTAAATGTACAGTAAGTTGACACACGGAGATAATAAGCAAAAGCTAATAAACAAGCGCTGGCTAACAAATTGCAAGTGCTGAGAGGAAGGGTCAGGAAGTGCTGAGAGAAGGGTCAGGGGTCAGGAAGTGCTGAGAGGAAGGGTCAGGGGTCAGGGAAGGGAAGGGCTTCCTGGAGAGGAACAAACAAAAGGTTTCGAGCGCAAGATTTAAGTTCCCCTCGATGGCATCGGGGGCAGCAGTAGCTCAGTCTGTGGGGACGTGGCTTGAGATCCGGAGTGCGCCGGTTCAAGTCCCGGAAACGGCCCAAGTATTTGAGTGAGAACTGGTACTTCGAAAAAGGTGCCAGTTTGCCTACTGGCCACCGCAGAGGTGCCCTTGAGCAGTCTGATTCTATGACAACCTACAAAACCCAACTAAAAACCCACCTGTTTAAACTGGCTTATCCCTTATGAACAGTACCATCTCTCTTCCTTTCTTCATTTTACTTCCTGTTGTTTGTCTTGTTTTAAACCCTGCGGACACTTTGTGAAGTCCACTGTTTTTACTTTATATTTTTATAATTTTAATTTTACTGTAGCATACATGCTCTGTAAGGTGTCCTTGGGTGTCTTGAAAGGCGCCCAACAAATAAAATGTATTATTATTAAGGCACCAGACCCATACCCTTCTAACTTTTTGAGTTATCTAACAGACAAACAAACACAGGGATGAAATCCTAACCTCCAGTCCATCTCGGGTGGAGGAGGTAAACAAGGCTTGGGTGAGATGGTGAGCATTATCAAGTCAACCACGCTGTTTAAAATACACCCCACCAAACGGTCTCCATGTATTACTGCAGGATCCCAATTACATGAACACGCACGCACACGCACACGCACGCGCACACACACACACACACACACGCTTTGAAAGCACTTAGCGAGGGAGAACATCCCAATTAGTGAGACCCAGAGTAATATTTAACACTGTGGGCTGTGTTACAACTGACAGCACCCACCCACTGCTGAGGGATGAGAGGGTGGCGAGGAGGTAGACCTGCGGTGCAGAGGAGCACGTTTCCAATGGATGCGTTACATCCCATTTTGGATTGTTTACGTTTACCATGGCTGTTGTGAATGAATGTCAGCCTCTCTTACTGTATATCCTTCTTGGATGAAGGTGTCTGCTAAACGTCTTGTAAGCTCTATTGTTTGCTAGAGCTTGTTTATTAGCGTTTGCTGAGTAGCTCCTGTGACTATTGGCTTCAGTATTGGTCATTATAGTCCCCGTTTGATGTACTAATGTCAAATCTAGAGAGACAACTTATTGTACTTTTACCTGAGCACTGGTACTGCTCTTGGAGGCTTATTAGGAAGGAAATGTTATGTATATTATTATATATGTGTATTTGTATGTATATATCATATTGTTATGGTTTGTAGGAAGGAAATTTAATGTATAATACATTATGTTATTATATATGTGTATATATATTATATTATTATGGCTCGTTAGGATGGTAATGCACTTATGACTTCTGGTGTCTAGTAGTTAGTTATCTTGCCTACCTGTTGAATGACCTTATTGTAAGTGGCTTTGGACAAAAGTGTCTGCTAAATGTCTAAAATGTAATGTAAAGTAAATTACATTAACACAGCATTGTACTTCATATAGAAACACAGAACCTGTGAATACTATGTGTGGATGTCTGGTTGGGGGTGGACTAAGGTCACCTTGGTCTGGGTGAATCAGCTGGCCAGACTTAATGCCACACACACACACACACACACACACACACACACACACACACACACACACACACACACACACACACACACACACACACACACACACACACACACACACACACACACACACACACACACACACACACACCACACACACACACACACACACACACACACACACACACACACACACACACACACACACACACACACACACACACACACTTCTAGTTATGTTCAAAACAACTAAAATCATCAAAAAAAACAGGCCATCGGCTCTGTTGCCGTACAATGGAATCTTTAGGAAGTATCCGTACTACAGGGCGGAAGAAAAAGAAGATTGGTTGAAGATTAACATTTGAACAGAGAGATATGAGCTCATGACGGTCAACATTGCGTTTCTCTGCCAGTTTGCTGGAGGCGTCGGTCGGCCCGGTGGATGACCGACCAGACTAAGGTTGGGTTAGTTGGCCTCCTTGGCAACAACACTGGAGGGCAGAGCTCCAGTGACTCCCACCTCAGGTGAACTTTGCCCCCAGCACACAGTCCCACAGCGAGTTAAACTATAGAGGTTCCTCTTCCTGGAATATCAGATGACCCAATAAGGCCAACGGCCTTAGATTGGGAAACCACACTCAAACACTTCATTGTTTGAGTGCGGTGAGCCAGCAGGTGAAACCTCTTTATCTGAGGCAGTCAACCTGTGACGTCGGCCTCATACAAAGCTGTATCATCAGAGGGAGCTCCGATTGAAATGTTTAAAATCACTCTTCCTTCCTCACCAAACCACGTTTCCCACTATTCGTCTTTTCCCCTTCGAAAAAGCGGTTCCGTGTCCCCCGGGCCGATCACAACCACTACCACGGCGGTTTCCATTCTTCCACAAACCACCGGATGATGTCATCCCATTCCCAGAATATCAACCCCAGGTGAGAAAGCAATTTAATGAAAAGAAGAAGAGACAAACTACACACACGACCACGACCAAACGTGTCTCTACAGGGAGCCGGGAAACGCACGCCAACCAGCCGAGAAGGGCCCTATTCTGTCCCTGGAAAAAAAAAAAAACCGCATAGCAAGCATACTACCCCCCCCATCTGACTGTCAGAAGGCCTGGCTGGAAAATGCCCGGCATCCAAAATATTGTCATGGTGGCGCTGTTACGTAACAGGCAGCTATGTCAGCACTTGTTGAACCCGAAGGAGGAGAGAGAGTCCGGACCCGGTGTCTGTCTCACACACACACACACCCACACACACACCACCTTCCTGCCATAAGAAGAACCTGTTCCGCAGCCTCATTAGAGGCTACAGCCTCGGGCTGTAACCAGCTTTCGTACATGCTACTCGATCCTGCATATGTGATAATATAATAAATCGGCCGTGATATCGATATTCCCCTACGATGGTTATTATGACATAAGGGCTTTGATATCACACAGCCCTGCAGCCCAGAGAGCGGCCTGGGAACTCACATCAGCCAGGCATGATGATGATGATGCTTCTGCTAACTTGATCATATCCATATACTTATTACCCTCCTGTAAGAACCTGATGCATGGGGATTACAAAAGGGACATTCTCTGACCCAAGTCTGACTCACACGGCTGTCTGTTCTCGGCAAGCGAGCAGACTCATCTGGGCCCCGGGTGAGGGTCGTATCAGTGCACCGGCAACAGTGGAGAGGGGATCTCTGTTGTGGACTTGACACCGGAGTTCCCGGTGTGTGCGGTGATTCCCGGTGTGTGCGGTTCTTTAACTGTTGTGGGGCATTTTCAGACAACGGCAATCAACCCCCCCCCCCCCCAGACTTACACAACCACAGATAGAAGATCAGGGAGGGAGGGGTCCTCAGAGCTAGAGAGAGAGATGCTCCCTCCTGCCTGCGCTGTCCCTCAACACAACAGAAACAAGATCTTGTCAATGCAGGGCGGGCCCACAGGATGCCCTGCGACCCCACCGCTCCTCCACTTTCTAAAACCTCCTCCACCCCCTTTTCCTGTAATCAGAACTAGGGAGAGGGTGAGAGGGGGGGAGTGAGGTTGTATGCCGACAGTTACTTAACATAGGGACTGTTGCCATTATCTTACAGACGAGCCGGCAATAACTGCTCATAAAAAAAGCACTCCTTTGGTCTTTGCAATAAACAAATACAACCAATACTATCTAAAACAATGAATGATAACTTTTCATTCAAGAGCTGCAACAGGTCATAGCGACCTGGATTTGTATTGGATCTACATCCTGCACCATCTCATTACAAACACCACCATCAGGTTTGTTTCTGGCTGACGGTGTCATCCACATTGTTACGATGCTAAAGAGGAAGCCGTTTACACACACATGTCATCATGGAAGGCTGGCCAACAACCTGCATTCCATTCTTGTTAAAGCAGAGAGAAACGCCTCTCAGACACACACCTGGGCAAGGCATAATTTGTCAAACATTCAAACAAAGCCAAACACAAACACAGTAATATCTGTGGATGAGCAACACAAACCAAGCACCACTGCTAGCGACTACAAAGGGTAGTCTCACTCTGCATCATAAACTAACAGTACACACTTGGGAGTCGTAGTGATTATGTTGTCAGGTGAGCTGCAGACAAGCTGTCGTCGTCGGCCTTCGACCTTCACTCCCCATGGAGGCCTGTTTTGCCCTCATAAGAGTGTCAGGTAGGCCGTGCAGGTGAGCCGGCCACTCATAAACATTGGAGAACAAAGAGGTATTGTTTAGGCCGGCCCTGCCTTGCCCTGGTGCAGGTGGGAGCTGACACAAAACACTGTCCCTCACCTGCTTTGTGGTGTGGACGAGTCAGGTGGCGGACCGGCACCACAGGTTACACACACACACACATGAGTTCAGGGTTTCGGACTGTCACGATGGTCTTGTTTGCACTACTGGTCAGTGGCCCCCGGGGGTCTGTAACACTACATTTCAATATAGTCTGTCACTTGATTCTGAATTCCCCCTTAAAAAAAACTTGAGAAACCGGTATAACACACTATTGACACACATACAAACACACACGCCCCCACCCCAAACAGACAACTACCGGTGGATGAAACTGTCGGCAGAGAGACACACCTTGACTAACTGTTGCTACGTCCCAAAGTTACACGAATTACATGATTCCTTATATTCATCATTCAACATTAGACGTCAAGCGATACGTTAAAACGAACACGATGACGAGACCATGAACAAGTGTACGTACGTATCGCCTTCCAGCTCAGCCCAACCGGAGTGTGCAAAAAATGAATGGAATAAGAAGGCGTCGGGGTTTCCAACTGTTAGCAGACAAGCTAACGCCAAGCTAGCGCGAAAGCTAAGCTAAATAACTGTTGTTCCTGATTGACACACGCTATCTATTGGCTAACTAGCTAGACAGCTATCAGAAGGTATAGCAACTCACTTGACTCTCCAAACGTCTCCCTCGCTCTCGCTTTATCTCGCTCTAGAGTCGCAGGTTCGAATCCTCCTCCTCCTCACCCTCCTCCGGTTGTTCGGTGGGCTCGAGACACGGCGGGGGGGGCGGAAATAAATAACTTAACCGGAAACACCTTGTTTGGCCGTATCCGCCCCACTAGTTTAACGTTAAATATGTCGTTTGGTTGTTGGTTTGAAAACTTTGTGTTGTACGGATCCTCAGTCGTGGGTTTTGTGGCACTGCGGCAGCAGCCTCAGTGTTTCCTGGTCGGCCAAACTTGAGTTGTCTCGCTAACTCCTCCTCTCCTAACGCCCCGCCCCCTTATTTTTCCTCCCGTTACTAGAACTACAGTTCCCATCAGCCCGTCGTGGCTCGACTACAGAATGAGTGTGTGTGTGTGTGTGTGTGTGTGTGTGTGTGTGTGTGTGTGTGTGTGTGTGTGTGTGTGTGTGTGTGTGTGTGTGTGTGTGTGTGTGAGTTGCCTCGAGGAGAACAGTGGGATAATGTAGTCATAGACAGACATCTATAAATATGTATTTATTTATTTAAATATATAAAACATATATTTTATTTATATATTATTTATAAACTGTATATATTTTATTTTATTTATACATTATTTTGTGTTACTTCATATTATTATCGTATCTGATATTAAATAATATCTGATATGATTGGCTACATAGACTTGTTGTTAGGAACAACCCATTGTATTGTAACCCCAGTATTGTTTATACTAGTTTTGCTTAGTTAGTTGTTATTTAGTTTTTAGGTAGTATAGTTTTGTGTGCATTTATTCCCCCTGTGTCAACTGTTGCACCTTAATTTCCCTCGAGATAAATAAAGTTATCTTGAATCTTGAATCTTGAATGTCCATCATCAATCACTAGGTTTAGCACTAATTTAAGGGATCATTTACTTCAAACCATCCATTTTCACAATTTCTTTAATAATTGTTTTAAACGAACACTACCACACGTGAAACATGCAGTGTAAAAGTGAAAATGTAAATGTTAAAATAACAGCAAATGTTAATTAAAAACGTAATTGAGGCTACAGGCCGTTACAGTTTGGATAAACAAAAACGTATGTGACAAACCTAGTCCAAAACCTTCATTTAATTTTTTAACGCCAACTTTATTTAAACCGTTTTGTAAACCAAATTCAGTCCCAGGTCACACCCAGCATCAATAGGTGATGTAGGGTCTTTACCTGCAGAATGGACTTGAACCCTGATCTGAGCTGTAAGATCAAACAGCTACAACCCAAGGAACCACTCTACTGCCCCGCAATCCACGGAAAACCAATCCTAATCTAATCAATAATCCAATCGAACCAGAGGAATGCTGTTCTTTCGTAGGAACAGGCTTCAGGTCAGGGCAGGCTCAGCACACGGGCTCCCTCGGACGGGGTGCTGACGTAGAAGGTGGGGCGTCCACTGTACCGCTCCTGTTGAGGAATAACAAAACAAACAAACATACATTTATAGTGTGTGTATCACCATAAATAGTTACACATCACACTAAGGTCATTCAACAGGTAAGCCAGAGAACTACTACTCACCAGAGGTCATAAGTGCATTTCCTTCCTAACAAGCCATAATATTATAATTATTCATTCATACATATACACATATATAATTACAAAATATAAAATACATGACATTTGCCACCTAACAAGCCTCCTAGAGCCAGTGTTCAGGTGAAAGGAGAGGAGGGTATTCAGCCAGGGAAAGAGGTATAAAGGGGATGTTAAAGACATGTTAAGGTGTGTATTGGTGATAACCTGACCCTGATCTAGCGTCAGTCTTTCCACACTTAGTTGAAGGAACACCACTCACCCCATCCTGCTGGAGGCCTCAAGAGGAAGGAGACAACAACACGTCTTTTCCTCTGCGCACTTCCTTTACTACGGCTTCCTCCTTGCTAAATGCACCCCTGGTCCCGCCCCCAAAGGGGAACACGTTGAACGGTGTTAAACGGTGGTTAAGAATTCCACTGATAAGATATACTCGTCGTTTACCCCCGCTGAGTAATAGGGCAGAACCTCAACGAAATGTAAAGTTAACTATAGCTATCTTTCCTTGTTAAGAACGACCTTTAGTCAAATCCTGTGAGTTAAAAGATTAAGGGAGACTGTTAGCGATCCTCTATGACCGCCCCCCCGGGGGTCTCCACGTCTCCCGGCGACGCCTCAGCCCTTCACCAAGCGCAGGGAGCTGCAGTTGAGAATGTCCTTTGGGTCAGGGGTCACCGTGTCCACCTTGAACCCCTCGGCCAGGGACAGCGACAACAGTTCCTCCACAAAACCCTGCATGTCTGGGATCTCCCGCTGGCCGCCCGGCCCGTCTTCCGCCACCTCGTCGCCGGGCCTGTCCACGTAGGGCGCCACCTCCGGTGGGAAGTACGCGGCGAGCATGCGGTACCGCTGCTTGTCGTACTGGTCCCGGGGCAGCCCCTCGGGTCGGGAAACCCACTCCAGCTTGAGCCGGTTCTGACCGGCGTCGGACGGACGCAGCGGGAGCGGGGCTGAACCGAGGCCGCGGGACGTCCGGTAGGAGAAGCGCTCGCACAGCAGCCCTACGAAGGCCCTCCAGGTGCAGAAGAGGTCGGCGGTGAAGACGCGGAT
Source organism: Muraenolepis orangiensis (assembly GCA_027704905.1). Taxonomy (NCBI): domain Eukaryota; kingdom Metazoa; phylum Chordata; class Actinopteri; order Gadiformes; family Muraenolepididae; genus Muraenolepis; species Muraenolepis orangiensis. The sequence continues at coordinate 3,390,588 of CM051014.1, read as the reverse complement.
GGAGCACGTGCGAAGCTCGTGGTTCTCCGGGCCGCGGCGGAGGTTGAAGTGGAGCACACGTACCTGTGGAGGAGAAGAGGAAGAGCAACACTGAGGACCATCTGGGGAACACACACACACACACACACACACACACACACACACACACACACACACACACACACACACACACACACACACACACACACACACACACACACACACACACACACACACACACACACACACACACACACACACACACACACACACACACACACACACACACACACACACACCTTGCAGTCCACGTCCACCGTCAGCAAGGCCCCCAGCGGCCCCCCTCGCAGGCTGAGCGGCGTGGACGCCTCGCGGCGAGCGATCTCCTCCAGCAGGGGGCGTATCTGGAAGAAGTCTGCCTCGCGGCGCAGCAGCGGCAGCTCGGCGTAGTAGGCGGAGGAGTCCGGCAGGTCCAGGGCGCCAGAGCGCAGGTAGTTCAGAATGTGCCGGAACATTTTGCCGTCGCGGTCGATGAACACGTTGCCCCGGCCGTCCCTCGGCGGCGGGATGCGGCCGCCGAACATGGCGCCCAGCATGGAGTCACGGCAGCGTGTTAGCGTGTCCAGCGTGGTGGTGTACAGCTCGCCGCCCACGTTCAGAGACACCGGGTCACACAGAGGGTCGCCCGCCCCGTCCACCGAGGTCAGTCTCAGCATTGTTCTTCTTCACGCTTGTGTGTGTGTGTGTGTGTGTGTGTGTGTGTGTGTGTGTGTGTGTGTGTGTGTGTGTGTGTCTTCAACAATGGTTTCTAGTAGTCTTTTTCATCGTCATCGCTGTCGTCTTTATCCTCCTTCCTTCCTTTCTTCACCTCCTCCTCCTCCTCCTCCTCCTCCTTCTTCTCGGTCGCTACTACAGCTGTAGCTGTGAGGAGCAGGAGGAGGCGGGGACTGAGAGAGGGACAAGACTCTGCCAAGTCTCAGACAACAACAAAAATATGATTCAAACTTGAGGCTCAAATATTAAAATGTAGGCTTTTTAAAGCTGCGTCCTACGGCCCCAGCCTGAGCAACTCCCCACTGACCTCCTACCCATGTGTCCTCCCTCAGCCCTGGGGACGTCTCCTGTGTCCTCCCTCAGCCCTGGGACGTCTCCTGTGTCCTCCCTCAGCCCTGTGGACGTCTCCTGTGTCCTCCCTCAGCCCTGGGGACGTCTCCTGTGTCCTCCCTCAGCCCTGGGGACGGCTCCTGAGCTGCCGGCCAGCAGCAGGCCGGTTGCGTAACGACCCGTCGTCTGAGCAGCTTCGGAAGAAAAGGGATCGGGGGGCAGAGCGACCCGACCAGCATGCTAATAAACACACACTTCTGCCTGGGTCTCTATGGCGCTCTGGCTCTCTTGTTAGCCGTTGCTTGCACCACCGCCGCCCCCACCCCGGCCCGCCCTCCCACCCCGCCCACCACCACCACTACTCACATTCTGGGGCCGTCCGGGCAAGACACGGGGGACCGGGCAATTCATTGTGTGAATGTGGCCCTTCTTAAAGTAACAGTAACTGTGGGAGAAGGGCCCAAAGTCTTACAGCGGAACTCATTGGAATCCAGTGGCCCAGGAAATCATGTCTCATGATACATAACTAGAATTTCCCTAAAACGGGAAAATATTACATAACAGCATTCAGGATTCTTCATCTCATGTAGTGAATCATCAGGATTCATGTTTGACCATAAGGAAAAAGTCAACGGGAGGAGGTCAAGCCTTCAAATATCCCCATCCGTGTGTGTGTGTGTGTGTGTGTGTGTGTGTGTGTGTGTGTGTGTGTGTGTGTGTGTAAACTGACCTTCATGTGCAGAATGGCCCGGTCCACGGCGTGGGCCTGCAGTAGAGTCACAGTGCACCCTCCGAAGCCTCCGCCGGTCATTCTGCTCCCAAACACCCCGTCCACCTCCAGGGCGGCCAACACCAGCTCATCCAGCTCTCTGCAGCTCACCTCGTACAGGTCCCTGGGAGGACCGCAAACGCTCAATACAACATGGTTGACATTCGTACCATTTTGACATACGTTACAGCCCCCGTGATGTGTGGGCTGTTGGTTTAATGAGGGACCACAGACTAAATCAATCGTTCACCTTTCCTCCCTCCGGCGGGGAGATCTGGGTGCCATCTAATCATGCTGATAGAGACACGGTTCCCCTTTAACCATCACCTGAGGGAGTTGTGACTCTCCACCATCAGTTTGCCAAATTCTTGGTACGAGCCCCTCTTGAGCGCTTCGGACCCTCGCACGGTCCTCTGGATCTCCTGGATCACGTGGCGAGCTCTGCTGTAGGTCACCTCGTCCATGCGGCCCCTGGCACCTGACTCAACACAGGGAGGAGAATGAACTACCAACCCCCTGCTGATCTCCGTGGTGTTAGACAATCGTCCTCTTACCCTCCAGCTCCTCCAGGGTGGCATCCCGGAGGCTACCCTTGCCCAGGACGGAGGCGGCCTCCATGCATTGTTTGCGTCGGGTGGGATACTCGCTGCCGGTCAGGGAGTGTCTGACGTTGGAGTTGGTGATGAGGATGACCAGGCTCGGGTCAGACAAAGGAACCGGGGTGACCTCCATGGACCTGAGAAGAGACAGAAGAGTTAAGGATAAATAAAGAAGGCAGAAGGAAGTCTTTGTCAGTCCGACGTGGGACCATCAGGAACCCTCTACCCCAAGAAGTAGTCTCTTCACCAAGCAAGTCTGTATATATTAACAACAGACAGGATGGCCTCAAACTTCTCACTGGTCATAAAGTTTTATAGCCATTTTATACCTTCAAGATGTGTACATTTGGATTAACTCAAGGAACACAATGTTCTAGGTAATGACATTTGAGTCTTTAGTATCTTTAGTCAGGTGTCGTGTAGAACCTGTAACTGGAAATGAACTCTGATCAAATAAACAACAACTATAACCCCTGACCCCTCGTTCCATGACCCTACCTGCAGTCAATGAGCAACGCATGAGCCTTCCGGCCGAGCACGGCCACCAGCTGGTCCATGATGCCGCAGGGCACGCCGGCGTGCGTGTGTTCAGCCTGCTGACATGCCACCGCCTTCGCCACCGGGTCTCCGTCGTCTGCGGACATCGGGAGTGCGTTGTCAACGATCGGGAGGAATTACGTAATCCTTTAACACCTGCCACCAGCCGATGGCTGGTAGATTTGATTATTTGGCAGGTAAAACCCATAGCTGGAGATTAGAACAGTTGCTTGGCCAGCAAGTGTTTACACTTTGGCAGGTAAAAATCATTTGGGGCCGTGTTTCCCGCCGTGCGGTGGTGACCCACCTGGTTGGAGCTGCTGGAGGAAGGTGTACATGGCCACTTCCAGAGAGGCGGAGCTGGACAGACCTCCGCCCAGCGGCACGGTGCTGGCGATCACAGCCTTGAACCCGGGTAGGGGGGAGGCTGTCCCAATCACAAGCACAGGGATGACCACATGTCCTCCTCATCGGGCTGCAACCACTGATTTGTTGGAATTATGACTCACCACCAAATGCATTTCCTTTTTAACAAGCCTCCAAGAGCCGAACTAGTGCTCAGGTAAACATACAGAAAGTTGGCTCCCTACATTTGACACAATAAGATATAAGATAAGGTATAAGATGCCTCTTATTGTCACTGTATTATGAAAACAGTGACAAGGGTACAAAATAACATCAAACAGGGGTAATGACTAATTGTGAAGCCAATAGACTCGATTTGACCCAACACACTTTAAAACAAGCATACACTAGTACGTGTTTTAAGTATTTCCACAGGCATTAAAACAAACCATTGTCTGGTGATTCCCACTCCACTAAGAGTAGTCTGCGTTGGACCATAGAGAGAGTGATGATCTGTTTACCCCTGTAGTGCTGCACAACTCCCCTGACGTAGTTGGCCCACCCTGGTTGCCCTGGAGACAGCGGCGAGCCGTCATTGGGCATCTGGAACTCCACCCTCCTGGGCTCCGCAACATCCTCGTTCGCCGTTACTATGGTGACGGATCGGCCGGCGTCCCGGGTACCCACGACCACCGTCACCAGGGCCAACGCCTTCATCAAGTAGACAGTATGAATTAGTAAAGGCATGCACTCATATTCTGAATGGGTGGTTAATGGACGGATAATGCCCATCCGCACAAGAGACATACGGATGGTTTACGGTTACCAATGGCAGCAGGACTCCCCTCCCTCCCTCCCTCCCTCCCTCTCTCCTCCTCCCCTCTCCCTCCCTCTCCCTCTCCCCCCCTCTCTCTCCCGTCACGTGTGGACCGGTTAATGAATGGTGCCGACGGGTGTGCAGACAGGCAGGTGGTTATGGTTACCATGGGCAGCACGAATCCATCGTTGTAGTCCGTGTGCTCGCCGATCAGGTTGACTCGGCCGGGGGCGCACACCTCCACCTCGGGACGGGAGCCGAAGTTCTGCTCGAACAGCCGGCGGGCCTCCTCCACGACCTCACTGACGGCTGGGACCCGACTGGCCATTGCACTAATTCAGACCCAGACGGTGCAGAAACCAGAACCAGTGTTACAGAGGTCCGGTGACACGGGCTCCAAAGTGTAGTCTCAACAAGTAATAAGTGTGTGTGTGACTCAAGTTTGTGTTGAGCATGTGATTCACACCACTTCCTGCTTGAGACGTACCGCGGCATATTGGCATAATGGTTGCGTCATTTGTTATGCATCTGGATTAGTTCTTTCTTTATGTTAATATTTCTATATTGCTGTACGATTAAACCAGGCAAACGCTATAATAAGCCTACACCAGACTCCATAATGTTTTCTTCCACTTCGGCTATATTCTGATAGGATAATGTTATATATACAATATACCCTGCCTAGAACAGGACGGGGGATTAGCTCAAATGGTAGAGCGCTCGCTTAGCATGCGAGAAGTAGCGGGATCGATGCCCGCATCCTCCAATTCTTTGTTATTATTTTTAGTTTTTTTATGTAGTCGCTCATGTTTACATGGGATCAATATATCAACATCAACAACCACGACACGAACGCAATAAAGTGTATAAATAAAGTAACATAACTAAAATAATATAAATAAACAAACAAGACTGTGGTGTTTTCAATGTGTTCAATGTACGGACTTCATTAACCAGCATGCTTTGCGAGAAACAGAATCACTTCCCCTCCCCTCTCGGGGTCATCGCGTTGCCGCTTCAATCAACTGTCAGCAACCTAAACAAAACACTTCAGGGACTGTTGAAACAATCATGGAGACGCAATCTTCGTCTTAAAGTTTGTGTTTATCTTTTTAATGACTTTAAATGACTCGATATCTGTCTCCCTTATATTGCACGAAATAACGTACTAGGGGAAATCATAACGTAGCGTTGAGCAGCGTGATGGGTTGGATCGGTGTTGTTTACAAACAGTTACTGAATGACTTCAGGAGATGTTCTTAATCGAATGGATGTCCTTTGTGTTGTTATACACCTTAAGTTCCTCACCTCAGACCCTTAGTGTGCTTAGGGTCCATAGCATTGATCAGGACTTTGGTCTGACTGTCATGCGTTGTGTCCACAACACATGACAGTACCTCCCCCCCAACCTACCTCCCTCCCTATCTCCCCCCCAACCTACCTCCCTCCCTATCTCCCCCCTACCTACCTCCCTCCTGCTTCTGGCTGTGGCACTTCTCCTTCATAAAGTAGTATCCATAGCCATGTTATACCCATTTCCCCTCTAACACTCTAACTTAACTCTGATGAAGCATGGTAACTTCACCGCCTAACGTGTGTGTTGTCTTTGTTGGGCTTTTTTTGTCATTTTCCAGGGATGAACATGAGGGAGAGAGGTTTAGTAATGGATAGGACACTTGGGAAGGGAGCGAGGACACTTGGGAAGGGAGCGAGGACACTTGGGAAGGGGCGAGGACACTTGGGAAGGGAGCGAGGACACTTGGGAAGGGGGCGAGGACACTTGGGAAGGGAGCGAGGACACTTGGGAAGGGAGCGAGGACACTTGGGAAGGGGGCGAGGACACTTGGGAAGGGGGCGAGGACACTTCTGTTTAGAGGGAAGAAATCTTATTGCTAGGCTACCGTGTATAAACAGTGCTGTGTCTTCAGTTACTAGTCATTTAGTAGACACTTTTATTTACAGAGACTTACAAGTGAGGTTGAGAACAATCTATGTATTAACTATGTATTTTATATTCAAGATTCCAAAATTGTATTTGCCATTTGCAACAAATGGAATGCTTGCTCCCCATTCCCTCCCCAGTATGGATTTGTAGAACACAATACTAAAAAAATACTATACACAATAAAAAATAAAAACACAAAAAGAACAGTAAAGTGACTGATGGATGATACGTTCATGTGTTGAATTTTGCAAAAAGCATTTAAAAGCATTTTAAAGTGCCAGTAGTGCAGCAGCATCATGCATACAGTGCAGTACAGTGCAGAACATTGCAGTAACTGTACACTGTATATATATACAATGTATAGAAGATGCTTTTGTCTAAATAGACTTATAACAAATGCATTCAATATTGTTAGGCAATATCGGAATATATGTTCTATACCTCAGAGAATTCTCAGCCATCATCTCACGCTCTTCCAGCCCTAGTGCGACGGCCCGATGGAGGACTTCCGGCGGACGTACTTGCGTGCGTGTAAAGATGTGGGCGTGGATCCCCAGGAGTGTGTCCTGGCCCAGCTCCTCCAGGAGAGACCAGGGTCCGCCGGGGCCCGGCTGGACCTGAGCGGCCAGAGCCTCTCGGCGGACAGCTGCCTGGCGCTGGGCCGGGCCTTCCAGGATGACACCGCCTTCACCGAGGTCTCCCTCAGCGACTGCATGCTCAGCGAGGAAGGTGAGCTTAACAATGTGACACACACACACACACACACACTACCTCCCTCCCTCCCTCCCTATCTAGTAAATGATGTAACAGCATTTTGTGGAGTTTTTCATTGACCTATACGAACGCATTATGTTATTCCTGTGTCACCAGTCTAATTTAGCACATACATATCAGTGTTTGTACTAAAAGATTAACTACAACAGCATAACATCTATCTCTGTTGTGGTTATTGTGTGTGTGCGCGATGGCATTTACCATGTAAATGGACATTTATATAGCGGTAAATGGACATTTATATAACGCTTTTCTAACCAATGGTTACTCAAAGCGCTTTACATATCAAGTCTCACATTCACCCATTCATACACACATTCTACCACCAACGGCGGAGTCAGCCATCAAGGAGACAGCCAGCAGGTCAGGAGCAGTTAGGGTGTCTTGCTCAAGGAAACCTCGACAGCTTTCGCTAGGAGGAGGCGGGGATCGAACCAGCAACCTTCCGGTTGTGAGGCGACCGCGCTATGTGTATCTCTTATGGCTACGTCAAGCTCTCTTGTCACTGGTGTCTTGTCTTACCTTAAGGTGCTAAGGGACTTCTGACTGGCTTCTTCACCAACACCACCGTTAAAGTACTGGATCTGAAGGTAAGGCCCCACTCGTAAGGCCCCACTAGATATCCTAGTGACTAATTAGACGTACTAGTGATGCTCACTAGATGTACTTGGATATAACCCAATAGTGGTAATAGTGACGTGTGTACAGTGATCAGGGCTTGACATCAACACCAGCCACCGGCCAGACGCCCCTAGAATTGGTCAGTGTCTTGTAACTCTGTTACTTTTATCAGTAAACTTTTGGTTAATTAACTATGAATAAACAAATCATTGTAGTTTACAATGGAGGTGGTCACAGTTCAAAAAGGATCTAAAGGTTTCAAACGGCTGCATCCATAGTCCAGCTTCTATGAGGGGGTTAGGCTGGAGGAACTGCTGAGTGGCCGGTGACTTTGGGAAACCCCTGACCACAGGGGGTCGGTGAGCCCAGAAGTTCATGTCAAGCCCTGACAGTGACTATATCCTCCATGTGTTCTTGTCTCAGGGGAACAACCTGAGGTCCACGGGGGCTGAGATCTTGGGGAAGTTAGTGGCACGAAACAAGACCATCCGACGGTGAGACTGTTTGAAGAAACCCTCATCGTCTGTAGAACCACATGAGGTCTGGCACATTCCAAGCCGATGGAATGTGCCAGGTGGCGAGGTTCCATCTCTCTTCTGGATCTTCAGATCACATGATCTCAACCTTGATTGTGTGTGTGTGTGTGTGTGTGTGTGTGTGTGTGGCGCTGCAGGCTGGTTCTGGAGTGGAACGCGTTGGGCATGTGGGATGAAGCCTTCTCCCTGTTCTGCCAGGGCCTGTCCGCCAACGCTACCGTGGCCCAGCTGGACCTGCGCAACAACCAGATCAGCCACCAGGGGGCCTCGGAGCTGGCGACGGTGCTGAGGAGGAACGGCAGCCTGGAAGTCTTAGGTAAGTAAACCATTGTAGAAACACTCCCGCCCTGCCCATGAGCAAGGCGAGAGCAGACTAGACTGTGTGTCTCCCAGCGGGTTATGTTAAATGCCCCTACCTTCTTCTGTCTTGGTCTGGTTTCTTCCAGATCTCCGGTGGAACAATGTGGGTCTGCTGGGCGGCCGGTCTCTCCTGGAGGCCCTGCAGCAGAACCACACGCTGATGCAGCTGGAGATGGCCGGGAACAACGTGCCCAGTGACACGCTCAAAGCCCTCGGTACTGACTGACGCACGCACGCACGGACACACACACACACACACACACACGCACGCACGGACACACACTGTTCGTGAGTAGAATTGATGCAGTCGGTGGTCAATGTGACAGGGTTAGGTTTTTAGTTTTGTTATGTTTACATGTTGATGTTTGCCATTGTTGCCCTTCCTCTTCTCAATCTCTCTCTCCTCCTCTCCTCACTCTCTCTCCCCCCTCTCCTCCTCCTCTCTCTCCCCCCTCTCCTCACTCTCTTTCCCCCCTCTCCTCACCCTCTCTCCCCCCTCTCCTCACACTCTCTCCCCCCTCTCCTCACCCTCTCTCCCCCCTCTTTCGGTCCCCCCTCTCCTTACTCTCCCTCCCCCCTCTCCTCCCCCTCTCGCCCCCCTCTTTCGGTCCCCCCTCTCCTCACTCTCTTTCCCCCCTCTCCTCACCCTCTCTCCCCCCTCTCCTCACACTCTCTCCCCCCTCTCCTCACCCTCTCTCCCCCCTCTTTCGGTCCCCCCTCTCCTTACTCTCCCTCCCCCCTCTCCTCCCCCTCTCTCCCCCCTCTTTCGGTCCCCCCTCTCCTCACTCTCTCTCCCCCATCTCCTTATCCTCTCTCCCACCTCTTTCGGTCCCTCCTCTCCTCACTCTCTCTCCCCCCTGTCCTCACCCTCTCTCCCCCCTCTTTCGGTCCCCCCTCTCCTCACTCTCTCTCCCCCATCTCCTCATCCTCTCTCCCCCCTCTTTCGGTCCCTCCTCTCCTCACTCTCTCTCCCCCCTGTCCTCACCCTCTCTCCCCCCTCTTTCGGTCCCCCCTCGCCTCACTCTCTCTTCCCCATCTCCTCACCCTCTCTCCCCCCTCTTTCGGTCCCCCCTCTCCTTACTCTCTCTCCCCCCTCTCCTCACCCTCTCTCTCCCCCCTCCTCACCCTCTCTCCCCCCCAGAGCAGACCACTGGTCACAACTCAGACAAGAGGTCCCTCCTCACTGAGAGCCGCAGCAGAACCAAGGTGCTGAGCAAGGAGATCAACATCCTGAAGCAGGAGAAAGGACGGCAGGTGACAGAGGACACACTTGACTGACGGGTTTCTGTTGTTTTTACCATATTTAGAGTAATTATGTTCGCCGTTGTTATTTTGTTTTTCCTCCGACGCAAACCTTGGTGGTCGAGAACATGGCATTAAAAAAACAGACGTGTTGTGCAAATCAAAACATAAACTAAACAAATAAAGTAATAAATCAAAGCCCTGATTGTCCTCTCTTCCAGTACCTGAGCCTGATGGAGACCATCGACCGACAGAGAGATGAGATGGGCCGGTCCAGCAGGTGAGAGGACATGTTGTCACATCCTCAACCCCACCCTTCATTCAAGAGGACGACTTGTCTACCTGTTGACTGACCTTATTGTAATGAAATGTATTCTATATTATGTATCATATATGTGTATATGTATGGATAATATATTATATTATTATGGCTTGTTAGGAAGGAAATGCACTTATGACTTCTGGTGACTAGTAGTTCTCTTGCATCAGTAAGTCACTTTCGATGAACGTCGTTCATAGGAATGTCATTTAATGTAGTGTAATGTAATGTAATGTAGTGTAGTGTAATGTAATGTAATGTAGTGTTATGTAATGTAGTGTAGTGTAATGTAGTGTAATGTAATGTAATGTAATGTAGTGTAATGTAATGTAGTGTAATGTAGTGTAGTGTAGTGTAATGTAATGTAATGTAATGTAGTGTAATGTAATGTACTATACATTATACGTCATATCCTCTTTGTCTCACCACTGTCCTCCCCCCCCAGGTCCACCTCTGTCCATGTGGGCCAGCTGCAGGAAGCTCTGAACGAGAGGAAGTCCACCATCAACGCTCTGACCGCCAAGTAGGTGGTGCTGCTGGTCCTCCTCCTCCTCCTCCTCCTCCTCCTCCTCCTCCTCCTCCTCCTCCTCCTCCTCCTCCTCCTCCTCCTCCTCCTCCTCTCAGCCAATGAGGATTCGGCGACATCGTCGGTACACGTGTGTGACGTCACCTCACACACGTGGTGTTTGTGTGTGTGTTTCTCTGTGTGTGTGTGCATGCTTGCATGTGTGTGTGTCTGTGTACAGGCTGCAGATGGCGGAGGCCGCCCTGGCGATGTCGGAGCAGACGAAGCAGGAGGCGGGGGAGGCGCTGGCCCGCCTCCGTGCCGAGAGGGAGGAGCAGCAGGAGAGGAACGCCAGGGAGAGGAGGAAGGAGCAGGAGGTTTTCCGATACACGTCAACACAAAACAAAAATTGAGAAATGTTTGGTTTTTATCATGACAAATCGAGTGGCAGCATCACAGAGGTCCAGGTTCCTCGGCTGGTCTGACGGTGGTTCTCTTCTCTCCTCCCTGTTCACCACCCCAGGACGGAGTCCTCCGGGAGGGCAAGCTGCTCAGGGACCTGCAGAACGGGACGGAGTCCAACACGCAGCTCAGGAACAAGGTGGGAGATGCTGGGGTCACAGTGGTTTGTTAGTGGAGAGTGGCTGCTGGTGAGATGAAGACACTTCTTTAAGACAAGGTTCATCGAGAAACACGTTTGTCCTAAGCTTACTTTGTGTGTGTGCGTGTGTGCGTGTGCGTGTGTGTGTTAGGCGGACGAGGTGGAGCGCAGGTGTAAGTCCCAGCAGCAGCAGATCTTTGAGCTCAAGCAGGAGCTGACCAACACCACGGCTGAGCTTAAGCTACGGCTAGTGCAGGCGGAAGGTAACACACACACGCACACACACACACACACACACACACACTGTTTCACTGTTTTCACATGTACTGTGTGTACATGTATGTGTATGTCAATAAAGAGGATTCAATCCTCCAGATTTCGATTTTGACACAATTCTTGATTGATGATTGGTTGTTGTTGTTCCTGAGCAGACCGGTTGGAGATGGAGAAGAGGCGGTCCAAACAAGCTCTGGAGGACATGGACGCTCTGCGACAGAAAGAGGTCCATACTGTTGTTATCAGTTAGGTATCAGTCAGTTATTAGTTATGAGTTAGTTATCAGTTACCTATGAGTTATCAGTAAGTTATTAGTTAGTTACCAGTTAGTTATGAGTTATGAGTTCGTTCTAAGTTATTTATGAGTTAGTTATTAGTCAGTTATTAGGTGGGGGTCTGTGTTCAGGTGGAGCATGTGAATCGCCACCTGGAGGAGAGTGAGAGGGCGCTGCAGGACCGCATCTTCAAACTGGAGAACCAGCGCATCCATCTGGAAGAGGTGAACACCCACACACACACACACACAGGAGACACACACACACACATACACACATTAACCAGAGAACAATTGAGAACTCTCTGATGCTCTGCATATTGATTGTCTTACTGCGTGTGTGTGTGTGTGTGTGTGTGTGTGTGTGTGTGTGTGTGTGTGTGTGTGTGTGTGTGTGTGTGTGTGTGTGTGTGTGTGTGTGTGTGTGTGTGTGTGTGTGTGTGTGTGTGTGTGTGTGTGTGTGTTAGGAGCTGAGCAGGTCGAAGGCGGTGTGTGTGACCCAGCGGGCCGAAGCGGACGAGGAGCTGGGTACGGTGCGGGCCCAGGTGCGCCTGGAGGAGGTAGGTGAACATGACGGAGTGTGTGTTTGGGATACGTGAGAATCTTACCAATGTGTTACCAATGACATGAACTGAAGACATTCTGTCAGTTAGCAAACTGCTGATTAGTATCGGATCTGTTCAGCTTGGAAACCTTTGAGACCCGATGGGGAATATAATGTCCTATTAATAAATAAATATAAATAAAAACGTATTGATGAACAAGCTGCTCTCTTTCAATTTCCCCAAGAAACCTCAAAACAAACATTACAAATGTGTTTAAAAACCAGGTTATTAAAACAGAGCTAAAAATGAGGGGCGTTGGGGTCAGATTCCTCCCCTGCGTTAGCCACACTAGAGGCTCTGACCCGGCCATGGTCTGTGGAGAGCAGCAGGAGCAGGTGACCTCCCTGGAGGAGAAGCTGCGTGGCGTGAGGCAGTCCCGCCAGGAGGCCCAGAGCCACTGCACCCAGCAGAAGCAGACCATCGCCCAGCTGCAGGCCCAGCAGGGCCAGCACCGCCTGGAGAACGACGGCCTCCGCCGCAGGGTGGAGGACCTGCAGCAGGTGGGGAGATGACCACCACCACCACACACGCCTCCATAATATAATACACCGGCCGGTCGTTGGGAACGTGACGTACAGGTTAAAGGGCCCCTAGTTTACCACCAGCTACAGGTTAAAGGGCCCCTAGTTTACCACCAGCTACAGGTTAAAGGGCCCCTAGTTTACCACCAGCTACAGGTTAAAGGGCCCCTAGTTTACCACCAGCTACAGGTTAAAGGGCCCCTAGTTTACCACCAGCTACAGGTTAAAGGGCCCCTAGTTTACCATCAGCTACAGGTTAAAGGGCCCCTCGTTTACCACCAGCTACAGGTTAAAGGTCTCCTAGTTTACCACCAGCTACAGGTTTATATATATATATATATATATATATATATCAATAGCAGGATAAGTTGTACATTTGAAAGTGTTACCAAACTAAAACATATATATACATATACACTGTATATCTGAGACATATTAATGTCTGCATCAACAACCAACCTGAGACTACACCTCTCTATGGCCGGTCTCCCCCTGTCCTGCTGGGTCCCTCCAGGAGCTGTCCGGTAAGGACCAGGAGCGGGTGGCGGAGGTTAGCCTGGTGAGGGTGGAGCTGCAGGAGCAGGTGGGACACCTGCAGGTGGAGAGGACCGCCCAGGCAGGCCTGAAGGAGAAGATCAGCGCTCTGGAGAGAGAGATGAAGGGTGACTCCTCTTGTGTTGTCTCACCTGTTATTATCCATCATCTGTGTCTCGACCAATCACAGCTCAAGCCACCACGCCTGACTTGTGATTGGCCTGCCCTAACCGTTAGGCTCCTCCTCCAGGCTCTCTCGTCTACAACCAAAGTGTCACGAGAGAGACAGGACGGGAAATCCTGGCTAATCAATGAAATAATCCCAACGTGTCCCTCTATGCCGCAGCGCTGTCCAGCAGCCACCGGGAGGCGCTGCTGGACAGGGAGAGCGAGTGCGGCTCCCTGCTGGAGCGCGTGCGTCTGCGGGACGCTGAGATCCAGCGGATGCGTGAGGACGAGGCCCAGCGGGCCAGCTACCTGCAGGGCGCCGTGCTGGCCTATGTCCAGGGCTCCCCCCTGCTGGGCCCCTACGGGAGCCCCAAGAAGTGACCGCTCCAGAGACCCCCTGTCTTCAGAAGGGGCCCTCGGGATCCCCACTGCAACCGGGCCCTCGCAAACCCTCCACCCTGAGAGGAGGTTTTAGGACTTCATCGTGTCATCATGAGATTTAGCATTTCAGCACCGTTGTTGCTTTTAAACTATCTACAAGTCATTAGTGTGTTATTATAATAATAATAATAATAATAATATTATTATTTATTGATGTGTCCAGAGGGTTGGGGTGTGGTCCGTGGTGCCTTGTTTACAGCGTCTAGATGACGTCCTACAGAGGACCAACTGTGTGGAACAATAAAGCTTTATTCTGCTTTGTTTTGCAGGAAATATAGTTTGGATGAATATTGTTTTGGTGTATAGGAGTATGTTTTAAATATTTTGTACGTGTTTTGGATAATTTGTCTATGGTGTAATCATTGAAATAAAAATGTAAATACAATCGTAAGTTGCTCGGTTATTTTCTGATATGAAACATCTCCAAAGCCCATCTGTACATGGGGGCGTGGTCTCGGCGGGATGAGGTGGGCGTGGTCTCGGCGGGATGAGGTGGGCGTGGTCTCGGCGGGATGAGGTGGGCGTGGTCTCGGCGGGATGAGGTCACCGGGCCAGCTCGGGAATCAGCGGAAATAGGACGCCTGTCCCTTTAAACGAGCTCGGCGTTTTCCGGAGCCGTTCGGAAACACACATCTCCTCCTCCTCCTCCTCCTCGTCGACGACACCTCCTTTCACTGCGGCTCCATCGCTGAGCTGGACTGACCCGCTCCTCTCGCCCTCATCCTCCTCACATTTAACGAAAAACGGAACCGTTGGACCGACCGATCTTTTCCGAACAGCTCGAGCGGCTCAGTCGGTAACCCGTAGAGATGCAGGCTATAAAATGCGTGGTGGTCGGCGACGGGTAAGTGTCTCTCTCTCTTTCTCTCTCTCTCTCTCTCTCTCTCTCTCTCTCTCTCTCTCTCTCTCTCTCTCTCTCTCTCTCTCTCTCTCTCTCTCTCTCTCTCTCTTTCTCTCACTATAACGTGTAGAACTATAACGTGTGGCCCCTTCCCCCGGAGCATCCTCCGGTGAAAGGAGGAGGAGGAGGGTGGTGATGCTCCGGTGAAAGGAGGAGGAGGAGGGGGGGGGGGGAGGAGGAGGAGGAGGAGGGGGTGATGCTCCGGTGAAAGGGGCTGCTGGGGCGATTCCTCCTCTCCTCCCCTCGCGCTCTGTTGTCTCCCCGCACACACACGCTGCCCGCAACAAATGACGTGATTTTTTTTTGCCCGCACGGATCCTTCGGGATGCGAAAATCGTGTTGCGATCGCGCGCCCTCGCGTTTTTCGGTTCGAATAGCGGCTACACCCACCTGCTACACCCTACACCATCCTCCTACTACACCCTCCTACTGCTACACCCTACACCATCCTCCTACTACACCCTCCTACTGCTACACCCTACACCATCCTACTACACCCCTCCTGCTACACCCTCCTACTACAGCCTCCCGGTAGGCCTACCTGTAGTAGGAGGGTGCAGCAGTAGGAGGGTGTAGCAGGAGGAGGGTGTAGCAGTAGGAGGGTGTAGCAGGAGGAGGGTGCAGCAGGAGGAGGGTGTCAGCAGGAGGAGGGTGCAGCAGTAGGAGGGTGTAGCAGTAGGAGGGTGCAGCAGTAGGAGGGTGCAGCAGGAGGAGGGTGTAGCAGTAGGAGGGTGCAGCAGTAGGAGGGTGCAGCAGTAGGAGGGTGTAGCAGGAGGAGGGTGCAGCAGTAGGAGGGGTGCAGCAGGAGGAGGGTGTAGCAGTAGGAGGGTGCAGCAGTAGGAGGGTGTAGCAGGAGGAGGGTGTAGCAGTAGGAGGGTGCAGCAGGAGGAGGGTGTAGCAGGAGGAGGGTGTAGCAGTAGGAGGGTGCAGCAGGAGGAGGGTGTAGCAGGAGGAGGGTGCAGCAGTAGGAGGGTGTAGCAGTAGGAGGGTGTAGCAGGAGGAGGGTGTAGCAGTAGGAGGGTGTAGCAGGAGGAGGGTGCAGCAGGAGGAGGGTGTAGCAGGAGGAGGGTGCAGCAGGAGGAGGGTGTAGCAGGAGGAGGGTGCAGCAGTAGGAGGGTGCAGCAGGAGGAGGGTGCAGCAGGAGGAGGGTGTAGCAGTAGGAGGGTGCAGCAGGAGGAGGGTGTAGCAGGAGGAGGGTGCAGCAGGAGGAGGGTGTAGCAGGAGGAGGGTGTAGCAGGAGGAGGGTGTAGCAGTAGGAGGGTGTAGCAGGAGGAGGGTGCAGCAGGAGGAGGGTGCAGCAGGAGGAGGGTGTAGCAGGAGGAGGGTGCAGCAGGAGGAGGGTGTAGCAGGAGGAGGGTGTAGCAGGAGGAGGGTGTAGCAGGAGGAGGGTGCAGCAGGAGGAGGGTGCAGCAGGAGGAGGGTGCAGCAGGAGGAGGGTGTAGCAGGAGGAGGGTGCAGCAGGAGGAGGGTGCAGCAGGAGGAGGGTGCAGCAGGAGGAGGGTGCAGCAGGAGGAGGGTGTAGCAGGAGGAGGGTGTAGCAGGAGGAGGGTGCAGCAGTAGGAGGGTGTAGCAGTAGGAGGGTGTAGCAGGAGGAGGGTGCAGCAGGAGGAGGGTGCAGCAGCGCCACCACCGAAGTGCTGATGAGCTAGGATAAGGGTCCGGGTTGATGTCATTCATTCTGGTTGATGTGCTGCAGC
>CM051014.1:3334118-3369118 GCA_027704905.1 Muraenolepis orangiensis | reverse complement strand
GTTTGTGATATAGGGTTAGTTTATGATACAGAAAGTTAGTTTGTGATATAGCGTTAGTTTGTAATATAGGGTTAGTTTGTGATATAGTTAGTTTGTGATACGGGGTTAGTTTGTGATATAGAGTTAGTTTGTGATATAGAGTTAGTTTGTGATATAGTTAGTTTGTGATACAGGGTTAGTTTGTAATCTAGGGTTAGTTTGTGATATAGTTAGTTTGTGATACGGGGTTAGTTTGTGATATAGAGTTAGTTTGTGATATAGGGTTAGTTTGTGTCTCCATCGTCATGTGACGTGGATTAGTTGAGCCTTTTTTAAGTCTATAGAAGTCATCCAGATGTTTTTCTTGAGGACTGCTTCATGTCTCCATGGTCCACCACATCCACAACGTACCTCAAGGTTCACCCTGCTAACTCTTCTCTCTCTCTCCCTGTCTCTATGAACCTTCACCTCTGGCGCGTGTGTTCGCGGTGTGTGTGTGTGTGTGTAATACCGTGTGTGCGTGGCGGGGCAGTGGTACCCCGAGGTGAGACACCACTGTCCCAACACGCCCATCATCCTGGTGGGCACCAAGCTGGACCTGAGGGACGACAAGGACACCATCGAGAGGCTGCGGGACAAGAAGCTGTCCCCCATCACTTACCCCCAGGGCCTGGCCATGGCCCGCGAAATCGGTGAGACCCTCACCACGGCTCTCTCTCTCAGCAGGACCCCTCCACTATGAGACCCAACCTGGTGGTTAGAGTAGGAACGGGCCAAGGAACAGTGGATTAGAGTTTGGTGCAGATCCCGATCTGAACCCGGATTGGGGGGACCTTTTGGTGTGGTGGTGGTCTGGGCTCCACTGAGGACCCTCTAGTTTGGACTGTTTTCCCCCCCATGAAAGCTTGGTTAATCCAGCTGCTGATGTTTGATGACAGTTTAGTAGAGCTAGAGCGATTAGAGTTTTGTAAAAGAAAAAAAATAGAAAAAGCGAGGGAGAAAAGTAATGGCTACAAGATGTTATGTATGGACCTTATCCCGCTAAACGTACACAAACTACTACTCCCATGGTGCAGTTCAACACGTAGAAACCTTGGTTAAATAACGGTGGTTTCTGTTGAGGTAGTCATGGTGAAACTGGATACCTAGTGTATTTGTAGGGTTTAACTATTATTATTGTATCTAATTTCTCCGCCTGTGATTGGTAAAAAAGTGTACATTTGTCAATGACATGTTTTCCCGGTAAGCAGGTCTCCCCCTCGCCCATAGGGGGTGCTATACTCCAGGGTCAAACTTGAACGCTCAGCCTGAAAGGTGTGAACATGTCTTCATATTGGCGGTTTGTGGGGTGAATACCTAGTTGTATGGACTGAGGCTCATGGGTAGTGTAGTTCATATATCTGAGAACGAGTGAGCCTTACGCTAGAAGTTACATCTTCTCTGTAAAATCAAGGTTTAGCATTCAGAACCAGAACTAAGCTAAAAGTGTGTCCCCTATCAACGCTTGCCTGTGTGTGTGTGTTTGTGTGTGTCCATGTGTGTGTGTGTGTGTGTATGTCCATGTGTGTGTGTCCGTGTGTGTGTATGTTCACGTGTGTGTGTGTGTGTGTGTGTGTGTGTGTGTGTGTGTGTGTGTGTGTGTGTGTGTGTGTGTGTGCGTGTGTGTGTGTGTGTGTGTGTGTGTGTGTGTGTGTGTGTGTGTGTGTGTTCATGTGTGTGTGTGCGTGCGTGCGTGCGTGTGTGTGTGTGTGTGTGTGCGTGTGTGTGTGTGCGCGTGTGCGTGTGTGTGTGTGTGCGCGTGTGTGTGTATGTTCATGTGTGTGTGTGTGTGTGTGTGCGTGTGTGTGTATGTTCGTGTGTGTGTTTGTGCGTGTGCGTGTGTTCCCCAGGGGCCGTGAAGTACCTGGAGTGCTCCGCCCTGACCCAGCGGGGCCTGAAGACGGTGTTTGACGAGGCCATCCGGGCCGTGCTCTGCCCCCCGCCCGTCAAGAAGAGGGGCAAGCGCTGCACTGTGTTCTGAGAAGGGGAGGCAACACACACACACACACACAGTACACCCACACACACAGTACACACACACAGTACACACACACACACTACCCATGGCCATCGCCTAACCACCACTACTTCTGATAGTTTGAGATAGGAAACGAGAAATCAATGCACTGCAGACATTTTGTTTGAGATATATCAGTAACAACAAGACAGATACCCAATGCATTTTCTACATTAATATACAGTATGTATATATATATATATATATATACATATATATATATACATATACATATACATATATATGTGTCCCTTTCTCAAGACATTGGTTGTCCACGTACTTTAAAGAGAAACACGTTTCCGTTTGTGTTTCTGTGTTTTTGCGTTTGTGTCTTGAGGACCACGAGTCTCCGTCGTCCTCCACGTCCGTCTTTCATTTCTGAGCCAAGCTGATTGAAGCGTGATTTCACCACGCTGTGTTGACAAAATAGCGTGGAGGGAGAAGAAGAAGAAGAAGAAGCAGGAGAAGAAAAATGTCGTAAAACGTGAACTGTGAACATAACACGCCTTCGGGTTTGAAGCTTGCATGGGTCTTAGAATAATACTGTCTTAATTTATCCCATTGTTCAAAGTCCTGTGGATGGATGTATGGATGTGTGTATGTGTGTACTGTGTGCGTGTGAGCACATGCGTGTAAGCGCGCGTGTGTGTGTGTGTGTGTGTGTGAACTAGCACATGTCGATATCGATGAGAAAGGGGGCTGGGGGTTAGTGTGTCAAAAGGCAGTATTGTTTTAAGCAAACATTTTGAGTGTGGGGTCTTTTGGTACTATTTCATATTGTATTGTAGTGACACACACAGGTCACATGCGGGAGGGTTCCGTCGGTGGCGAGTCTAGCGATGCATCGACTAGTAAACCCCGAAAGAATGCATCGTGAGTTATCTATCTACGTGTACCTGAATATTTAGCTCTTAAGCAAAATTCTAAATTTATAAGAAATTATTCACCTAAAAATGTAAGTGTTGCAAAAACATCGTGAAGGTAAAAAGCGGCCGATCTCCCGGTTCGTCACGGACACAGATTGCCGATTTTTTACGAAAATCCGCATTTTTCTCTGGTCTTAGACGCGCCAGTGTGTCTGTCTCCCCCTGCTGGCGAGACGCAGCACTGCGGTCTTTTTGCTGTCTATAGTTGGCATAGCAAAATTGTGTGGTTGAACAATTGTCGTGTGTCTGGTTCCTGCCTAGGGTGTCGATAAAGTTAGCTGAGAAAAAAAAGAATAAAAAAAAGAAGATTAATGCAGAACTACTACTAAGTACTGTTGCATGGAAATGACTGAAATGACCCACCTGTAATTGTTAGGAAAAAGGTCGTCGGAGACCGAAGCGCATCGGCCGTGTACGTATGTAATGTAAGATGACACTCGTTTTCAAATTGTTTTCATTTTTTTATGACTTCACATGTCGCCGTGGTGAACTGTTTCAATTTTGTATAATAAATACAAATGTATATGTAAGGCCCCAGATCTCCTCTCTTTATTGAATTCACCTCAAAACCAACACTCACACTCCTACACGCTCTCTACTGTCAAGACCTTGATAGGGGGGGTGGACAGTGTGGGGGGGGGGCGTGTGGGGGGACAGTGTGGGGGGGGGGGGCAGCGTGTGGGGGTGGACAGTGTGGGGGGGGGGGGCAGCGTGTGGGGGTGGACAGTGTGGGGGGGGGGGGCAGTGTGTGGGGGTGGACAGTGTGGGGGGGGGGGCAGTGTGTGGGGGTGGACAGTGTGGGGGGGGGGGGCAGCGTGTGGGGGTGGACAGTGTGGGGGGGGGGGGCAGTGTGTGGGGGTGGACAGTGTGGGGGGGGGGGGCAGCGTGTGGGGGTGGACAGTGTGGGGGGGGGGACAGTGTGGGGGGGGGGGGCAGCGTGTGGGGGTGGACAGTGTGGGGGGGGGGGGCAGCGTGTGGGGGTGGACAGTGTGGGGGTGGGGGGGGGGGGCAGCGTGTGGGGGTGGACAGTGTGGGGGGGGGGGCAGTGTGGGGGGGGTGGGCAGTGTGGGGGGGGGGGACAGTGTGGGGGGGGGGGGACAGCGTGTGGGGGGGACAGTGTGTGGGGGGGGGGGCAGCGTGTGGGGGGGACAGTGTGGGGGGGGGGGGCAGCGTGTGGGGGGACAGTGTGGGGGGGGGGGCAGGTGTGGGGGGGACAGTGTGGGGGGGGGGGGGACAGTGTGGGGGGGGGGACAGTGTGGGGGGGGGGGCGGGTGGGGGACAGTGTGTGGGGGGGGGACAGCGTGTGGGGGGACAGTGTGGGGGGGGGGGGACAGCGTGTGGGGGGGACAGTGTGGGGGGGGGGACAGCGTGTGGGGGACAGTGTGGGGGGGGGGGACAGCGTGTGGGGGACAGTGTGGTGGGGGGGGACAGCGTGTGGGGGACAGTGTGGGGGGGGGGGACAGCGTGTGGGGGACAGCGTGTGGGGGGGAGTGTGTGTGGGGGACAGTGTGGGGGGGAGTGTGTGTGGGGGGGGGACCCGGGAGGAAGTTCTCCAGCAGAAGGTCGGGTCAGCAGGCGAGGAACCCCCCGTCCACCGGCAGCGTCACCCCGCTGGTCATCCCGCTCTTATCACTCAGCAGGAACAACACGCTGTTCACCACATCCTCCACCTCTGGAACACACACACACACATACACATACCACGCATGCACACACCACACACATACACGCATGCACACACACACACATACACTACACGCATGCACACACACACACACATACACACGCATGCACACATACACACGCATGCACACATACACACGCACAAACACACACACAAACACACACACACACACACACAAATTTACAGAGTTACCAGAAGTGCATTTCCTTTCTAACAAGCCATAATAATAGAATATACTCATCGAATATAACATAATATATAATACATTAGATTTCCTTCCTTACAAGCCATAATAATATAATATACATTTCCTCCAAGAGCAGAACCAGTGCTCAGGTAAAAGTACAATAAGTTGTCTCTCTAGACCAGTGGTTCATAACCTTTTTGGAGGTACTGAACCCCGCAAGTTTCATACGCACATTCACCGAACCCTTCGTTATTGGAAAAATAAAATATGATTTTTTCAAAATTGGACGGCCCGTCCTAAAGGGGGACGGCCGTCCTAAAGGGGGACCAAAGCGCTGAACACGTGTATGGTAGGCAGAAGCCAAAGCATTGATAGTTTTTTTTATTAACTTTTTTACTATTAAGTATTTCACATACATCAAACAACGACATAAATAACACAAACCTACTAAGTCCCTGACAAAGAGCCTGACTTATGGTTTATGTTCATCGTGAATAAGGACTGGGCGACATTGTTGACGTTTTGATTATTGAAAGTAGCGTATGTCACATGGGTGTCTAACTAAATAAAGGTAGGCTAGTCCTTGTCTATTGACGTTTTAAAAGACCGCAGGCCGATAGCAGGTGTGTGTCACTTATGTCTTTGTTTGATGTATGTGAAATACTTGTATGTAAACATACATTATGGTATTATAATGTTCTTTTAACCTACGTAACTTACACATTTTTTTAAAAGCGCGGAGGTGGACAGTGGAGGTGAGTAGAGGTGGAGTGGAGCTCCACTTGCCCATGAGTCTGCAGCCAGACGCTCTTGTACGAGTGAGGTGAACGGAACGGACACGCACAGTGTGTGTGTCTTGACCTCCACCTAACCCCTGAGACTGACTCACCGAACCCCTGGGGTTCGATCGAACCCAGGTTAAGAACCACTGCTCTAGACACAATAAGTCATCAAACAGGGACTATAATGACCAATACTGGAGCCAACAGACACACAGAGATAATGAGGAAAAGATAATAAACAAGAAATGGCCATCGAGGAGTAGAGCTAACGTGCCCGCGGTGCAGAGAGGAGGGTGGTGCAGAGAGGAGGGCGGTGCAGAGAGGAGGGGCGGGGTGCAGAGAGGAGGGTGGTGCAGAGAGGAGGGGCGGTGCAGAGAGGAGGGCGGTGCAGAGAGGAGGGCGGTGCAGAGAGGAGGGCGGTGCAGAGAGGAGGGGTGGTGCAGAGAGGAGGGTGGTGCTGAGAGGAGGGCGGTGCAGAGAGGAGGGCGGTGCAGAGAGGAGGGTGGTGCTGAGAGGAGGGCGGTGCAGAGAGGAGGGTGGTGCAGAGAGGAGGGTGGTGCAGAGAGGAGGAGCGGTGCTGAGAGGAGGGTGGTGCAGAGAGGAGGAGCGGTGCAGAGAGGAGGGCGGTGCAGAGAGGAGGGTGGTGCTGAGAGGAGGAGGGGAGGAGGAGGGGGGAGGGGTCCGCCTGCTGTGTTTCAGACATTCATGTAAACACCACACATTACAGCTCACCTTTTGAGCTGTTTAGCCCCATGTCTTAGATCAGCTGTTCTTTGTCTCTTTGACAAGTAGAATGAACGTCTATAACAGACTTCAAAACCCACTACTGGGAGTGTTCTGTTCTTGTGAAGGATGAGGGCCTGTGTCTCAGTGTTCTAACTCAGGGGTTCCCAACCTTGTTCCACTCCAGGCCTGGTGTTTCAGAACCCAGTCAGAACCCAATCATCAGAAGAAGCCCTACCAGGGTGACTTAGGGACCATATGTTACTAGAAATATTATAGTAAGGTAGTGTATCTAAAATATACCATTATCATTACCATTGTTAATGGTCGTAAAAAACTTTGTCGTAATAAACTAAACCTACAATTAAAAGTAAGAAAAGAAAAGAAAAGTTGCGTTTTTTGGGGTCGCTCATTTAAGTGCCCCTCTCCTGCAGCACCCTCAGTAACCACTAGGGGTCAGCGAGGGTGTGGAAGTGGAGCTGCTCCTCTGTAGAGTTCAGACAGGAGGAGGAGCAGCTGAGGAGGAGGTGCTCCTCTGTAGAGTTCAGACAGGAGGAGGAGCAGCTGAGGAGGAGGTGCTCCTCTGTAGAGTGCAGACAGGAGGAGGAGCAGCTGAGGAGCAGTTTACCTGCGAAGCGGCCGAGGGGGATGCGTGAGGTCATGGTCTGGGCCTTGGTCGAGTCACTCCAGCCCAACCGGCCCATCTCGGTCAGAACCACCGTGGGATTCACACTGTTCACACGGATCTACCACACACACACACACACACACACACACACACACACACACACACACACACACACACACACACACACACACACACACACACACACACACACACACACACACACACACACACACACACACACACACACACACACACACACACACACACACACTGTAGTTGTTAGACACATACACACAATATAAGACACACACACACACACACACACACACACACCTGGTGTGGTCCCAGCTCCAGGGCCATCACTCTGGTCAACATGTCCAGGGCTCCCTTGCTGGCACCTTGAGGCCAAAGGACGAGGAGACAAACAGACAGGACGTAGATCACATAACAACACAATACTAAACAGATCACCTGAACAGGAACACAACTCTGTGTGTGTGTGTGTGTGTGTGTGTGTGTGTGTGTGTGTGTGTGTGTGTGTGTGTGTGTGTGTGTGTGTGTGTGTGTGTGTGTGTGTGTGTGTGTGTGTGTGTGTGTGTGTGTGTGTGTGTGTGTGTCCTCACAGTACACGGCGTGGTCCAGCAGGGCGCGCTGCGAGGCCTGGCTGGAGATGTTGACGATGGCTCCGCCCCTTCCCCTCGCCTTCATCCCCCTCGCCACCAGCTAGAGACAGACCCCGCCCCCAGCCCCCACCCCCCAGGATGAAGATGACGATGACGAGGGACAACACATCTGCACCACCCACGTTGGTATGCTGATGCAATAGGCCTGCTATGTTGTCAATGGTATTTGATCAGCTGTGAACTGTTGCCTCCTACCTGCCCAGGTAGATTCAACAGCAACACAGTGTGTTGTGTATGGTTGTATTGAACCTACCTGGGCAGGTGGTTACCAGCCTGGTGGTGTTAAGGTGTGTTACCTGAGAGACATGCAGCACTGCCTTCACGTTGACGTTAAAACACCTGCCAGGGACACGTCACGTTATGTTATTATTATTATTATTATTATTATTATTATTATTATTATTATTAATAATAATATTACATTATGTTATTATTAATACCGTGTAATGTTATGACCTCCTCCATCACCCCTGTTGGTCTGCTATTCAGATCCAGGGACTCTTTGGTGTAGTTGAGGTCTCTCTAGTTATTACTAATATGATTTACCTTGAATTAATTACCTTAATCACATGAATAATCATTATCACCTTTATCACCTTAATAACATGAATTACCTTAATAACATGAATTACCTTAATTAGTCACCCTAACACTGTGATGTCAACATTAATATAATGTTTAACATAATAAACATAATAAATATCATACTTGTCGAACTCTGTGGGCGTGACCTCCAGGAAGGAGCTCAGAGACGTAGCGGCTGCGTTGTTGACCAGCAGGTCGACGGGGCCGATGATGTCATCACTCAGCGCCGCCGCTGTGGCGTCCCAGTCGGCCAGGTCCACACACACGGGTCGGATGGACGGACACTGGACTCACACACACACACACACACACACACACACACACACACACACACACACCACACACACACACACACACACACACACACACACACACACACACACACACACACACACACACACACACACACACACACACACACACCAAATTTATAATTGGCGGAAAAAAGAACAGCAGGTGCTCAATGAAAGACGAATAATGTGAGTGAGTGTCTGTCTGTCTGTCTGTCTGTCTGTCTGTGTGTGTGTGTGTCTGTGTGTGTGTGAGAGTCTGTCTGTGTGTCTGTCTGTCTGTCTGTCTGTCTGTCTGTCTGTCTGTCTGTGTGTGTGTGTGTGTGCATGCGTGTGTGTGTACCTCGAGCAGGAGTGTGTCCAGGTCAGCCTGTGTGCGTGTGACAGCCGTCACCTCAGCCCCACAGCGGGCGAGGGCCAGAGAGGTGGCCCTCCCGATGCCTGAGAGAAAACCAGAATAATAAGCACAGTCTCCCAGAGTCCACACGGCTCTGGAACCCCACTAACACTTATAGAGACACTCATTTAAATTCAGAATAACATTTATTTGTTCAATCCCTTTGGCGTTTGAGATGAGACACATCCAGGGAGAGGGAAGTTTGGGGTCCCCTGCTGAAGCTGCTACCTCCGCAAACCGACCCGATAAGAAGATGGATGGACATCCATAGAGCATGGGTACCAGTTGTTTAGTCATTTTGGGTTGCGTTATTCTATCCATCCAGACACACAAAATATACAAATATGAGGCCTATATACCAAGTTGTATAGCGCCCTCTATGGGCGAAGGGGTGCTAAACTTTTTGTAGACCAATTGACTGGAGACACAAATATGTGTGACACATTTACAGGCCGTGTCACAGGAGGTATGATTAAGAATTAAGAATTTAAGAAGCAATAGCTATCCACCGATATTCCATAATTATCCTATTAATAACAGATAATAAATACCTCATAATAATCCAAACATACAATAGCTATCCACAGATACTCTAGAGCGCCTCCCCTCGCCGCCTGAAGGTGTCGCTGTTGTCCTCGTTACCTTTTCCTGCTCCCGTGACCAGAGCGCGACTCCCTGCGAAAGAGATCTCCATGGGTCCTGAAATTAAAACAACAAGAACATCGGTAGTAATGTAACTAGAATGTTCTAATGGGTTCTCATGGACCAGAACCAGCAGAACCACACGGCCTGGTGGAGAAAAAGCCCAGATGAGAGAGAGAGAGAGAGAGAGAGAGAGAGAGAGAGAGAGAGAGAGAGAGAGAGAGAGAGAGAGAGAGAGAGAGAGAGAGAGAGAGCGAGCGAGCGAGCGACGGAGGGCTGCAGAATGATCCACTTACTTTGCGATCGATCGACCATTTGCATTGGAGTTTAGCAACTAATCAAACACGTGGAATCGAATAAAGTGATCAGATCGGAACCAGGCCCATAGTGCTTCCTCTGTGTGTGTGTTTGTCTTGGAGGTTGGAGTTCATGCTTACCTCCGTGTCAGCGCTTTGAGCCTCAGTGTGGAGTAGGAGGGGAGTGTCAAGTTGTGTGTGTGTGTGTGTGTGTGTGTGAGAGAGAGACTGTGTGTGTGTCGCAGTCGGGGCTCCACGTGGTTAAAGTTACAAGTACAGAATGAGAGCATCACTAGTTAGAACAGGTTAGGTAGGTGAATTAAAATATGAGTATTCATATATATTAAATATATATAATAAAGTATATATCTATGCAAATATGCATACACGTATATGTGTGGTTGGAGCAGGTTAATACTTATATATCATACATATATCTATATAGATAACTTATAGAATTATAGAATAGAAAAGTTAATTATTTGTGGTTGGAACAGAGCTCCACACTTCAGGTTAACTATTAATGCAGTTAACTATTAATGTAGTTAACTATTAACTGGTGGTTTACTGAGGCTGCAGCTCGTGGACAGAATTTAAAATGAGCTTTTTGCATCCTTATAGTTATATTATGGTTATTATTCTAGTACGACGGACAGAGACGAGATGAGAACAAACTACGGGACTGGCTGCTAGTCTTCTGTGTTGTGTTCATAATCAGGTCTCACACATCCACACATAATAACCAGCAACACCTCAGCTATTTAATTGTTTAAAAAAAAAAAAAAGTACATAATACAAAATACATGGAAGGTAATGCAGAGGACTGAGACGCCCGGCCAACGGGGACCCGTCAACAACACAGAGGTTTGGCAAGGAAGAACACGCATTAGCAACGGTGTGTCCTGCACACACAATACAACAACACAACAATGTCACAACACACTTACATTTCAGCGGCGTAGGATATTCAGTTCTCTTCAAAGTACCGCCTCAGACGGCAGGCATCAAAAACACAACAATAAAAAGTGGCAAGACATCGCTATGGCAACAAGTCACTCGGCAAGCGCGTCCACGCCACAGGAAGTGACCCACAGGACGCTGGTCTCGCGGAAGGCAGTGGGTAAAGCTCTCAGGTAGCACACAGCAACACAAGCTACACTCAGTACTTTGGACTGAACAGCATCGTTCATAGTGTGTGTGTGTGTGTGTGTGTACTGCATCGTGGTGCCACGATGCAGAAAGAAGGGCCGTAGTGGGTGGTGCTTTTCAGGAAAGAGAAAGACTCTGGTGGTGGGGTCTTGGTGGTGGGGTATTGGTGGTGGAGGTGATGGTGGGGTCTTGGTGGTGGAGGTGGTGGGGTCTTGGTGGTGGAGGTGGGGTCTTGGTGGTGGAGGTGGTGGGGTCTTGGTGGTGGTGGTGGTGGGGTCTTGGTGGTGGTGGTGGGGTCTTGGTGGTGGTGGTGGGGTCTTGGTGGGGTCTTGGTGGTGGAGGTGGTGGTGGTGCTGAGGTCTTCAGGCCGTTCCTCCAGGGTTCCCCGTCAGGCACCAGTCTGTGTCCGGGTACAGCAGGCAGTGGATTGTCTTAAACCTGAGAGGAAGAACAATAAAACATAAACATGCATACATAAAAAAACACATCTCAACCCTTGGTTAAAGTCATTAAAGTGAACGGCCCCATTCTGTTCATAGAAGAATAATCAATGAATGGACTTGATATTGGGACTTGGATATTAATATAGATAAGATGCAGCCATCGAGATACCTAGGGTACCAATAATGGTAAATTAATTGCATTCATATAGCTGCTTTTACCCAAAGCACTTAGCGATTACTTCCTCACATTCACCCATTCATTCATTCACCCATTCATCCACGTGATGGCGGGGTCAGCCATGTACGGAGACAGCCAGCTGGTCAGGAGCAGTCAGGGTCAGGGTGTCTCGCTCAGAGACACCTCCACACTAGGCTAGGAGGAGGAGGAGGAGGAGCCTGGGGATCGAACCAGCGACCCTCCGGGCACCAGACGACCCGCTCTGCCTCCTGCGTGGCGGTCATGTTGTCACACTAAAGCCATGCGGTGTCCCCGTTTACTGCTCACCTGGACGGGTCCTGGGCCAGAGAGAAGGAACCCCTCAAACTGACCACGTTCCTCCGGTTCTCAAAACCCCCGTAGCTCAGGGTCACCTGAGGACAGGAGAGGAGACCATGGTGGATGACTGGATGACTGGATGACTGTGATGACTGGACCGTATTGTGCACTTTTACCTGAGCACTGGTTCTGCTTTTGGAGGCTTGTTAGAAAGGACATGTGAAGTATATTATTATATAGGTGTATATATTATATTATTATGGCTTGTTAGGAAGGAAATGCACTTGTGACTTCTGGTGACTAGAGTTCTCTTGCCTACCTGTTGAGTGACCTTATTCTAAGTGGCTTTGGACAAACGTTTGTGATAAACGACTTTAATGTCATTTCAATTGTTTCTCATTCTTGTAGCTACTCTATTCTAGATCCAGAATTCGATTAAGTCATCATCATTATACCGCTCCTAAGATATATCCTAATATAAACATCAGAGACCATCTACCACAGAAACATGTGTTGCGTAAGGAATATTTGCATATAGAACGGGAAAACCGTTTCCCGTTCTATATGCAAATATTTTATTCAAAATATACTCTCACTTTGAGGGCGTGGCCTTTAGGGGGATAACTCATCGTCACCATTATAAAAGGAGGCCCAACAGTGGAACCCTCGCGGAACACCTCTCCTCTCACCACCCGGGCAGAAGAGACACACACCTGGTCCAGCACCGTGTCAGGGGGCAGCTTCTGCAGGTTCTCCAGGTGGGAGTGGAACAGGAAGGTGTGGGCCAGCCGCACCTCCAGCAGGGCCTCGATGATGTAGCCGACGGTGCAGTCGTCAGGGAGACGGATCTTCTCCGCCGTGCTGATGAAGTTACCCAGACTGGAGAGAGGGGGAGAGACCAGAGAGGGAGACCAGAGAGGGGAGAGACCAGAGAGAGGGGAGAGACCAGAGAGAGGGGGAGAGACCAGAGAGGGAGACCAGAGAGAGAGATAGAGAGACCAGAGAGCGCACAGAGAAAGAGACCAGAGAGAGAGTCAGACCATCAGTACAGGAACATCATGAGGGTCATGATTCTCAAGAGTTTCCTTAGTCCATCAATGTCCATTCATTTCATGGTTGTAACAACAGCGATCTCCCTCCTCCGGATCCTTCCGTGAACCTGGCCCCCGGGGGAATGAGGGTGTGGCTCACCTGGCCCAGGGGCTCATCTTCAGCGCCAGGCCTCGGCTGATACAGAACCCGGCTCCGCCTGTCGCAAACCAGAACTTGACGGACACCTGGGAGGAGAGAGAGGTGGCAGAACATCCCTTAGAGCCACACCCAGACCGCTCGGGGGAAACACAAGCCGGTCGATCGGCAGGTCACGTTGGACAGTTAGCATCTTTCAGGACGTCCCGCCACGTACCGAGCCGTCGCTCTTCACCCTCTCTGCGGCCTCGATGGGGTGGTCCAGGCTGGGCCGGCCCAGGTACACGTCCTGGCTGGGGTGGTAGGAGGACAGCAGCCGCAGCAGGCTGGGCAGGACCACGTAGTTGTCGTCGTCCACGTGACAGAACCACCTGTTGGGAGGGAGGGGAACCCGGGTCAGCTCCCTCTCTCTCTCATCGAGGACAGGCAGCAGACAGGAAGTGAAGCTGGAGGAGAAAGAGGGGGAGGAGGGACACTCACTTCCTCTGCGACTCGATGAACTTGTCGTACTCCACGGACATCTTGCAGCAGAGCGCCTGGCGCGTGTGGGCAGCCGAGCAGTTGGTGTTGACCAGGTGGACCCCTGAGGAGAGGAGGAGGAGCCTAATTAGGACACACTGCATTTCGAGGGGGGGGGGCGGTTGATTACGCATCCAATTTAGTGCATCCATCATGGCAAACTACCGGTCTGTGAGTCTTAATAGCGCTCAGTAGTTTGTATTTCCCTAACGTAACATATGTCATACCAGCTCTCCTGCGGAGCTCCTTGTCCTCGCCGTCTGTGAATATGAACGTCTGAAAGACAAAAGAACAACACACTTATTACTTATCTCACACACACACACGTTTGGTTGCACCTGTGGAAGAGAGAGTTGGAACTGCTTTAATAATTGAAGAACATTCTCAGGTGAACAAAGGCAGAACCGTTCTGTTTTTGTAGGCCTGACATCTTGATTGTAGTTCAACTTGACCATGTCTCTGTCGTTCGTTTCATCTCAGGGGTTTTCAGAGTGTGAGGCGGCACTGCTCCCCTGGGGGGCGCCAGAGGGTTGAACTAGGGTCTTACTTCCCAGAATGAGGAACTCATTTCACGGTGTGCCATGGCATTACCAAAGCGGAGAAAATAATAAAAATCGAATCATGGATTCAGTCTTGCCATCTATTTGACAGTTTATTCCAAAACATTCATTTCATTGTCACCATTCAGTCCCTGTGTGTGTGTGTGTGTGTGTGTGTGTGTGTGTGTGTGTGTGTGTGTGTGTGTGTGTGTGTGTGTGTGTGTGTGTGTGTGTGTGTGTGTGTGTGTGTGTGTGTGTGTGTGTGTGTGTGTGTGTGTGTGTGTGTGTGTGTGTGTGTGTGTGTGTGTGTGTTTCCTCCGGTACTGCCTAATGAACGGCTGCCTCTCTGATCCCAGTCCCCAAATGTTTTCCCCGTTCATCGGTCCTCTGGGGCCCTGCTCCCCGTCTCTCTCCTCCGTCCGTCCAACACAGACTGACAGCCTTAACGCTGCCACTGTCCACGTCTGGAAGCTTCACTAAAATGGCTGGAGACCACCGGTGGACGACGGGTCGGTCCAGAAACATTCCACAGCCAATATGAGCTTGGCCCAGGTCCGATCTAAATAGATTAGTTCTGGATAAACATGGCTGATCACACACACACACACACACACACACACACACACACACACACACACACACACACACACCACACACACACACACACACACACACACACACACACACACACCACACACACACACACACACACACACACACACACACACACACACACACACACACACACACCACACACACACACACACACACACACACACACACACACACACACACACACACACACACACACACACACACACCCCCCCCCCCCCCCCCCCCCCCCCCCCCGGTTATAACTGCCACATCCAGATGCCACCGAATCACCGCTGTGACTCACTCATTCCTTATTTAAAAAACCTTCCTGGTTCTCCGACCGCCTGAGGTCTGAACTGACAGACAGACGGTTGGTGTTGTTTTCATAACTTGGACCCAATAAGCCGCCGGACGTGCTTTAAGCCCCAGGGACCGGCCAGCGGGCCCCTCAGGTGACAAGGCCTCATGCCGGGGGACCACCTGGGAACCTGCTGTCCGTCTGGGTCCATGTCCTCATGTGAGAAGTCCTCTGGACCACCCCTCGTCAGGGCCCACCAGGAGAACACACCACACTAGTGAAAGCTAAGCGGTTTATTTGCTTATGTTTTAACGGTCGTTAAACGTAAGTGAGGAAACTCCAGGGCTGCCGGAGCACTAAATCACACCAGCGGTCCGACGGCCGCCATCACAGTCACGCACAAATGGCCCATTGTGGGCGTTGTTTTTATGACCGGGAACCGCGCTGCCTTTCCAATTAGATTCTACTGGGTAACATAAACACAAGTGGAGCTGGTCAGACCTCGGGTCCTGTTGCTTCATCCTCTATCTGGCAGGAGGAGGAGGAGGAGGAGGGTTAACATTGGGACACGGCTTCTCGAGTAAAAAAAGAAATACTCAAACAATGAAGCTCTCTGTCCACCCAACACTCGGTACGAACTACACACCTAAACGCTTTGAATGGCTTCAAGAACAGTTCTGGCCGCCTTCCGCTGTTTGGGCTGCAGAACCAGTGCTCGGGTAAAAGTACAATAAGTCGTCTCTCTGGATTTAACACAATAAGTCCATCAAACAGGAGCTCCAATGACAAAGAGTGAAGCCGTGTATCCAGACTGCCGTGGCGTCTGCCCCTTACCGTCCTCGCGGTTTAAGTAAAGCTAGAGCCAGCGTTAGTTATCTGTGTACTAAGGACCTGATTGACCAGAGGTTAGGACACACCCCCTGGGCAGCACTGCTCCTTCATCCTCTCATGTCCTGCTCCTTCATCCTCTCATGTCCTGCTCCTTCATCCTCTCATGTCCTGCTCCTTCATCCTCTGCTCCTTCATCCTCTCATGTTCTGCTCCTTCATCCTCTCATGTTCTGCTCCTTCATCCTCTCATGTCCTGCTCCTTCATCCTCTCATGTTCTGCTCCTTCATCCTCTCATATCCTGCTCCTTCATCCTCTCCTGCTCATTCATCCTCTCATATCCTGCTCCTTCATCCTCTCATGTTCTGCTCCTTCATCCTCTCATGTCGGGTGGAGGGCAGACCGGACGCTGTGGTAGTAAATATCTGTTCTGTAATACAGAGAGTCTTACAGACATAACATCAGTACCACTCACATTCTGTTCATAGTTGTGGTTCATTTGAAATTGTTTTAAAATAATAAGTATAACACGCTGCACCTTTAAATCCTAACAAAGATAGGGAGAAGATAAAGATATAGAAAAGACAGATGGAGAGACAAAGAGAACAGCCAAAAATAATATACAACATCACACAAGAAGCCACAGACCACAGTACTATAATCTGTACTAACCCCTGAACCAGACTAACCCCTGATCCATACCAACACCTGATCCATACTAACCCCTGAACCAGACTAACCCCTGGATCCATACCAACACCTGAACCATACTAACCCCTGATCCATACCAACCCCTGAACCAGACTAACCCCTGAACCATACCAACACGGGAGCCCCCCAGGGATGCGTGCTGAGCCCTATCCTCTACTCCTCTACACCCACGACTGCATGGCTATGCACAGCTCCAACGTCATCGTCAAGTTTGCTGACGACACGACAGTGAAGGACCTGATCGCCGGCGACGACGAGCTTCAAGTTCCTCGGCGTGCACATCTCCGAGGACCTCACATGGTCCACGCACACCACACACGTGGTGAAAAGGGCCCAACAACGCCTTTATTTCCTCAGGAATCTAAAGAAATCAGCATGGGCCCCCGCATCCTGAGAACATTCTATAACGGCACCATCGAGAGTGTTCTTACAGGGTGTATCACCGCCCGGTACGGGAACTGCACCGCACTAGAGCGCAGAGCGCTTCAAAGGGTGGTGCGGACGGCCCAGTATATTGTTGGAGGTGAGCTCCCCTCCCTCCTGGATATATACAACCAGCGGTGCGTGGCCAAGGCCAAACGCATCATAAAAGACAATGCCCACCCCAGCCACCAACTGTACTCACTGTTACCGTCAGGCAGGCCGTACAGATAGGCTTAGAGATAGCTTCCACAGTCAGGCCATCAGGCTGCTGAACGAGGGCGTATAGCATATAACAATGTATATTTTATTACATTGATTAATATATACATATTGCTCTTTTCTGTGCCGATATTTTGCATTTTATAAATTCAATTTTTTATCTATTTTTATTTTATAACTGCTGTCTGTCGTCTGGTATTGCACATAAGATTTTCACATCACTGCTTTATACTTAAACTGTGAAGTGACAATAAACTTGACTGACTTTACACCTGATCCATACTAACCCCTGAACCAGACTAACACCTCCAGAACCAACCATACTAACACCTGAAGCAATGAGTCCACTCCTAAGCGGACAGACTGGACCCGGAGTGTTGATGAAACTCCACCATTGCAACATTTCATCAGCGGAGCGTGACGGAGCGCTGCCTCCACCCTGGAACACGGTTACATCACACGCCTGGTCTGTACGACATGATGTCATTCTGTACGATGACATCATCCCCGTGGCTCCACAGCCTGAGATGGCTTCTCCTAGATCCACAACGCGATTTGTATTAGTCGCACGCTGTTCAACCTCACGTGTTACACACCTCTCACCTCCTCTAGTGTGTTTCAACACACACCTGTCCTCTAGTGTGTTTCAGCACACAACTGCTCATATATTAACCTCTGCCATCGAAGACAAAACTTTTTTGGATTCAAATGACAAATGACTTATGGGCCAAGGAACAGTTGATTGGATTTCAGCACATATCCAAACCCAGGGGACTGTTTGGTGTTGCTTGAAGTGGGGAGTGTGTGTGTGGAGTGTGTGTGTGTGGAGCGTGTGGAGTGTGTGTGGTTGTTGTCTGGTTGAAGCAGCCACCACCAAAAAGAGTCAGGAGGAGCGCTAGCATGGACCACCTGACTGTTCACCATTCACCTACAAACTCTGCAGTGATTCGGTTTACTCCTCATTACCCCGTGTCATCGGGAGGAGCCCTAAAGAAGCCATTTTAATGGCGTGTGGCGTCTGCTTCAGTCACGTATAGAGCGGTGTTGGCTTCAACAATGTCGCCATGTTTCCAGCTCCTAGAAACAAGTCACCCACACGTGTACGATGAAGACGATGCCTGAGGAGGAAGCATCATGGGGGATGAGGACCATGCTTACCTGCTCTTTGGCTTGGGACACCCAGGTCTGCAGGAGCAGCTCCAGTCTGGACCGGTGGTACTTCTTGGTGGTCTTCACGGCAATGAACAAGTCCTTGGGATCCAGCGGGTCCCGGGAGCCCCTGAGCCCGACCCCCTCACCCCCCGGGTGGGCGTGTGTGTCCCCCCTCCCCCACGCTTCGTGGTCCCCGCTGGCGGTCACTCTACCGTCGGAGGACCTCTCCCCCGTCCCTACACCCCCCCTCTGGAGACGGCCAGCGCTCCCCGGGCCGCGGACGGGGACGGGGCCCCCGCCCGTCCCCCAGGGCCCGGCGTGGGGACGGGGCCGGGGCAGGTCCCCCAAGGGGCGAGGCCGGGGGCCCCGGAGCGCCGGGATGAGGATCAGCAGGAGGCCGCAGAGCGCCAGCGACAACAGGAAGCAGAGCTTGTTGACGCCCACGGACGCCGCGTGCATCCTGGCTGGGGGGGGGCGGGGGGGGTCAGCCTCCGGAGGCGGCTTCTCCCGCCATGCTGCTGCTGCAGGGTCCCGTCCTTATGACATCACTAGAAGAAGTCAAGAAAAACTTTATTAGTTCTTATGTAGTGGTAAATGTTACATTTATTTGATTGTTTACCTTGAGTACTGACTTCACACTGACACAGAAAAACACAGTATCCTCAAAACTATGACCATCTGAGTGGTTCACTCACGTCACCTACGGTTTACTTTGACCAAGTAAATAGTAGGTAAGGTAGTTAATACATGCATTCCCATGTATTGATACATCCCCATGTATTGATACATTCCCATGTATTGATACATGTATCGATACATCAATATGTATTGATATATTCCCATGTATTGATACATGTATTGATACATTCCCATGTATTGATACATTCCCATGTATTGATACATGTATCGATACATCCCCATGTATTGATACATTCCCATGTATTGATACATTCCCATGTATTGATACCATGTATTGATGCATTCCCATGTATTGATACATTCCCATGTATTGATACATGTATCGATGCATCCCCATGTATTGATGCATTCCCATGTATCGTTACATGTATCGATGCATCCCCATGTATCGATACATGTATCGATACATCCCCATGTATCGTATCACATGTATCGATACATCCCCATGTATCGATACATCCCCATGTATCGATACATCCCCATGTATCGAGTGCCCAGAGCCCCCTGGTGGTCCTCGGTGCTGAAGGTGTAAACTCACCACGACTCAGATCCCAGTCTTCTCGCTGCTGTTGTTTTCCGATGCTCATTTCCATGAACAATGCAAGCAAATCAAAGCCTTAAAAGTCGTTGTTGTTTTTTGCGAAATGTGAGTTTTTAGAGCATTAAAAAAGTTCAAAACTAAATCGCGTCTCGTTGTCTTTTGTGCTCAGCGGGACTCGAACTCACAAACTTCCCCAACAAACTGCGACCCGTCGTTAAGTGTCTCTCTCTCGACTCACCACTACTCATATCATCCTCTGGTTTGGTGACGAATCCTAAACCAAATCAATCGATAACATAACCGCTACCATGGCCGAATGTGACCATACTTCGATGCCCGGACCGACCGCCACCACTACGACTCTCACTCATAGTCCCTCCCCTCGCCTTTATTGTTGTCTCTCATTCGCCACTGAGGCCGTGAGGAGAGGATCCTGCCTTGTGGCGTTATCCCGGTCTGCAGCCAGCCCCGGTCCAGGTCCCTTACTTCCGGTGAGCTGTGCCCATCGGTAAAGCAGCAGTACCCGCCGCGAGGTCCAACTCCTTTTTAAAGCACAGCTTTGTAGCCCAACTGCACCACCTGGAGGCCGGGTCGTTAACCGGAAATGATCCGTGACCCAGACGTGAACCCCGAGACGAGAGCCTTGTAGTTCATAAGACCAAATTCTACCCAATTGTAGTTCTAAGTTATCAGCCGTGTGCTTCAGGGCCATACAGTGTATAATGTGGTTTAGGTTTTATTTTGTTGTATATTATTTTAAGATGTGTGGGTTTCATGTGTCATTCGTATCAATAGTCACGCAGTCAATGCCATACATAGAATACTATTTGTATTCTTCTATATATCAGCTCCCCTATTATTTAGTTATTATTATTAACACGTTGCTAACAGACCCACAGTGTGGTAGAGGCTAGCTAGCGAGCTATCTCGTAGTGGCTTCTGTTAAAGAATCAATAAATAATACAATTATTACAATTATTATAATTAGCTGATATTATCGGCGGTGGACCGCCAGCTATAGTAAACATGCTGCAAGTCGAGGGTGAAAATCACGAAGGTTGAGCTGGGCCCCCTGCTGGCCACAGATGGGACATGATGAGGGCCAGGGAGGGCCCTCTGGCGGCTGACGTAGCCCACCTTGAGGCCCTCGTCCTCGTCCTTCCAAACCAAGGGTCCCTCTGACCACACCGCTGGGCGTCTCCGTGGCTTGCTTCTGGCAACCGTGTTGGGAGACGAGGAGGGGGATGAATCAGTAAAACCATCCCCTGGGGGAACCTGGGGAACCGGCCGAGGCCCTGGGGTCCCGGGGGGGGTTGGGTTCTTCATTCCCATAGGACGGCCTCGTAGCCTTCCCCCCGTCTCCCGATGACATCACCCAGCTACAGAATTGTTTGGCGGACCCCAAGTCCTCCTCTCACCGGACCGGCGGTAGCCTCGCCGATGCCAGCACCGATGGGCTAGAGTGGAGCCAAGCGCAGCCTCGCCGATCCTCTCACCGACGAGGCGCTGAGGCCCATCAGCGCCTCGCCGATCCTCTCACCCGGCGAGGCGCTGAGGCCCATCAGCGCCGCATCAACGCTGACTCTCAAAAGGTCACGTGATCCCTCACGGGGACCTCGGTGTCACATGTCACGCTCGATTTGTCCCAGAAGCTCCGGACCCGGGGCCTCGGCTCAGTGATGCGCGTCTCTGCCTCGGGAAGTGGAGAGACTCTCTGCTCACTCTTGGATAACAGCGCTGGGTGTTGACCTTGTTGTCTTCTGTGTGGAACAGACCTGCAGCATGTCGGATCTTGGTGAGGTGGAGTAACGATGCCCGCGCTAAGGGCCAAATTGAATAACTGACTCAAGGAATGGCTTCTACTGACAAGAAGATTTCCTTTTGTTAGTAGAAGCCATTCAGAACCTAATCAGAGGTCGCATTCTGAAAGCTGCCTCTGATTGCGTTCAGAGGTCGGAGACATGTGTAGGCTCACCTTCGCAGGTCCCCTCTGCACCGTGGACTCATGCATTGAACACAGATGTTGAATTATGACTTTATTCTCCCATGAAGGCGTTTGTCACGGTGTTATTCACCAACAGTGTTCGCTGGAGGAGTGAAACGACAGGATATGAGACATGGGGGATGAA
Organism: Muraenolepis orangiensis; assembly: GCA_027704905.1. Classification (NCBI taxonomy): domain Eukaryota; kingdom Metazoa; phylum Chordata; class Actinopteri; order Gadiformes; family Muraenolepididae; genus Muraenolepis; species Muraenolepis orangiensis. The sequence continues at coordinate 3,347,332 of CM051014.1, read as the reverse complement.
TCTGGAAGGGATGCATTCGGCATATTGAGCTGGAGTCACGGGGACATTTGTGATATAAGAGAATCTTGGAAAATGCCCTAATAAATCTAAAGGATTCAGTCCTCTTTATTGATCACATACATGTTAACACACACACAGTGAAATGTGTTTCTCTGCATTGAACCCATCCTAGTATGAGGAGCAGTGGGCAGCTATTGTACATACAGGGGAGCAGTGGAGGGGTCTGGTGCCTTGCTCAAGGGCACCTCGGGCAGTGTTTCTGGGACTTGAACCGGCGACCTTTCCGTTCCCAAGCCAAGTCCCTACTGACTGAGCTACTCACCCAAATAGGCATTAGTCAACTTGTATTCACCAAGATTCTAGAAGGTTCCCAACGAACCAATATGTCCGCTGGGTGAGTGCGGTCTACGGTGTTGTGAAGATCATGCATGGATATTATTATTAATAATGTTCATGTGGATGTTGTGCCACACACACACACACACACACACACACACACACACCACACACACATACACCATGCGTGCGCACACACACACACACACACCGATGTGTGTGTGTGTCCCAATCAGACAAACTGAAAAGTCAATCTGTTTCACGTTTCATCTTCAAATGAACACGACATGACAGTTTGGATTAATTTATTCCTTGTGAATATCAATGTGTTAACATTTTGACACTGATACACTGACACTGATAGTTGTCCCTCGTTGGCCAACTGCCCGTCCAAAAATATGAACAAAAATGTCATTTTATTTCATGGCGCTATAGAATAACAAATGACATAAAAAAAGGGTTTCAGAGCTACAGAGAGAAACCTGCTCCGTTTATAATTGTTAAGATAACCTTTGAACCTATAAACGTAAGCTGGCCAATATATGGGAACAGCAGTAGCTCAGTCTGTAAGGACTTTGCCTGGGAACCGGTTCAAGTCCCCAAAACACCTGGGCTCTGCCGAGGTGTCCTTGAGCAAGGCACCAGACCCCTAACTGCTCCTGATACCAGGATGGGTTACATGAAGAGGAACTCATTTCACTGTGTGTACATGTGACCAATTAAGAGGATTCAATCCTCCAGATTTAGATTGATGGAATACAGTGTTTGATGATTAAAAAGATTAAAAGGACAAACTATTAAAGTTACTTTCAGAAATGTGTGTGTGTGTGTGTCATCTGGTGTACGTGTACACTGTGAGATGGGCAGAGACATTTCTCACATCAAATCAATACGTTTCAGCATTCAATATTTAGGATTTGGTCTTCATAGGAAAAAGGCAACATTTTCAAATTAAAAAATTAAAAAACAGACAGAGACCTGGAGTGAGGTAGTTAGATAACAGATAGAGACCTAGGGTGAGGTAGTTAGATAACAGATAGAGACCTGGGGTGAGGTAGTTAGATAACAGACAGAGACCTAGGGTGAGGTAGTTAGATAACAGATAGAGACCTAGGGTGAGGAAGTTAGATAACAGATAGAGACCTGGGGTGAGGTAGTTAGATAACAGATAGAGACCTAGGGTGAGGTAGTTAGATAACAGATAGAGACCTGGGGTGAGGTAGTTAGATAACAGACAGAGACCTGGGGTGAGGTAGTTAGATAACAGACAGAGACCTAGGGTGAGGTAGTTAGATAACAGACAGAGACCTGGGGTGAGGTAGTTAGATAACAGACAGAGACCTAGGGTGAGGTAGTTAGATAACAGATAGAGACCTAGGGTGAGGAAGTTAGATAACAGATAGAGACCTGGGGTGAGGTAGTTAGATAACAGACAGAGACCTGGGGTGAGGTAGTTAGATAACAGATAGAGACCTAGGGTGAGGTAGTTAGATAACAGACAGAGACCTGGGTGAGGTAGTTAGATAACAGACAGAGACCTGGGGTGAGGTAGTTAGATAACAGATAGAGACCTGGGGTGAGGTAGTTAGATAACAGACAGAGACCTGGGGTGAGGTAGTTAGATAACAGACAGAGACCTGGGGTGAGGTAGTTAGATAACAGACAGAGACCTGGGGTGAGGTAGTTAGATAACAGACAGAGACCTAGGGTGAGGTAGTTAGATAACAGATAGAGACCTGGGTGAGGTAGTTAGATAACAGACAGAGACCTGGGTGAGTAGTTAGATAACAGACAGAGACCTGGGTGAGGTAGTTAGATAACAGACAGAGACCTGGGTGAGGTAGTTAGATCAGACAGAGACTAGGTGGTAGTTAGTACATAGAGCCTGGTGAGGAGTTAGATAACAGAAGAGACCTGGGGTGAGGTAGTTAGATAACAGACAGAGACCTGGGGTGAGGTAGTTAGATAACAGACAGAGACCTGGGGTGAGGTAGTTAGATAACAGACAGAGACCTGGGGTGAGGTAGTTAGATAACAGACAGAGACCTGGGGTGAGGTAGTTAGATAACAGACAGAGACCTGGGGTGAGGTAGTTAGATAACAGACAGAGACCTGGGGTGAGGTAGTTAGATAACAGACAGAGACCTGGGGTGAGGTAGTTAGATAACAGACAGAGACCTGGGGTGAGGTAGTTAGATAACAGACAGAGACCTGGGTGAGGTAGTTAGATAACAGACAGAGACCTGGGGTGAGGTAGTTAGATAACAGACAGAGACCTGGGGTGAGGTAGTTAGATAACAGACAGAGACCTGGGTGAGGTAGTTAGATAACAGATAGAGACCTGGGGTGAGGTAGTTAGATAACAGACAGAGACCTGGGGTGAGGTAGTTAGATAACAGACAGAGACCTGGGGTGAGGTAGTTAGATAACAGACAGAGACCTGGGGTGAGGTAGTTAGATAACAGACAGAGACCTGGGGTGAGGTAGTTAGATAGAGACTTGGCTGGCAGAGCGTGCGCCCAATTAAAAGGCAATTGAAGAGCACAGAACCAAATACTTTAGTCACAATCTCATCCAAACTTTTACACCAACAGATTTGATCCCATGACATGCAATCATTAAAGCATAATATGTGTAGGCACTGTGTATTTCCTCTCAGTCTAATTATTTACAAATTACTAGCACAGGAAATATGTCATACCTAAAATTGATTAAAAATAAATCAGCAGGCAGGAATTAATTTAGCGGTAATTGGCCTATACATAAATCTCCCGAATGAATGTCTTGAATCCAATTTGCAGAGCAGAAGAACAAGAACCTGCTTTCACCCAGGAACGTTCTAGGGAGGAGAACTTCCCTCAAGAGTGTTTGGGGCCTGCAAGGAACCTTAAAAAAGCTTTTGTTCGGACACAACCGGAACCCAACTATCAAAAGAAACCTGGGTACCGTATGTACCTGTAGATATTATAATAATGATACATTCCAGATAATGATCATTAACATGGTGAACACTGTGAGGGTGTTGGAGATAACCCACCCTAGATAGATAACAGACCGATAACCTAACACTAGAAGGGAGAAGACTGGTCAACTATCGTCTAACTGTGATCAGGAATAGATAAGAGATTATAGATGGTGGATATATATATACATATATATATATATATATATATATATATATATAATAGATATAGATATAATATATTTAATATATATAATATATTTAATATAGATATAATACATTGACAAAAAAAAGAATAATAATAATATATATACATCATCCTCACCATCATCATCATCATATATATATATATATTTTTGGAATGAACTTTGAGAATAATCAACTTCTATCAGAACCCATTTCCCCTGCTGACTCTCGCTCCACCATCAAGGGGATTGATGGTGATGGGAATTTTGCAGATGTCAGTCCAGGTGTTTCAACTGAGAAGTCCTCTTTGTCCTCAAAGAGAAGAGAAGATAAATAAAGCAGCAGCCTGTCTTATCCCAGCGTGCAGCCGTCCCTCTCAGAGACATCCGCAACAAAACACACTACAATTAATAACTCTGGGGTGACTGGGGTGATCCATCCATGAGCCCAGACTCCCCATCTTCACATCCCACGCATGACAGAGCCTTCGTACACGAGTCTGAGCCCAGAGCCCTCAGCCCTGACCCGGACAATACAACAGGAAAACTAATTTAACACTGATCAGGTTAATGAGGGGATCATTAGTTTGTTTTAATGTGGACTGATTGGAATCTTTAGCGCCTGTGGGCTGCTGCCGTATCTAGTTCTACACCGGGTAGCGGTTCCTCTGGAGGAGATAGCTGGAACCAAAGCAATTTACAATTCAAGGCTCACGTTCACCCAATCATTCACCCACACATTCCTACACTCATTCATACCCACATTCCTACAAAGACAGCTGTGTCTGCCATGCAAGAAGACAGCCAGCAGTTAGTTGTCTTACTCAGAGACACCACAACACCACAACACTAGGCTAGGAGGACACCTTTTCTGGCTAGAAAGCTCCTCCTATGACTCACAGGACACGGATAGATCTAACTAGGGTTTATTGTGGTGAGATGGTAAAAATGTTACAGACAGAGCAGGTGTTACCAGCCTGATGTCAGACAGAAGTATCAACTTGTTCAACTCCATTTCCATCTTCCATCTCACTTTGCTTCCACTGACATTCCATTCCAATCACGAGAGACCAACGTGTCTGCCAGTGGTACTGATTGGCTAATCAGGGGCTGCTTTAACCAGACTCTAATCAGTCTGACTGGGGCCAGGTGAGGCTGCTTTAACCAGACTCTAATCAGTCTGACTGGGGCCAGGTGAGGCTGCTTCAACCAGACTCTAATCAGTCTGACCGGGGGCCAGGTGAGGCTGCTTCAACCAGACTCTAATCAGTCTGACTGGGGCCAGGTGAGGCTGCTTCAACCAGACTCTAATCAGTCTGACTGGGGCCAGGTGAGGCTGCTTCAACCAGACTCTAATCAGTCATAGAAAATGAATTTCCCCGGAGCAGCTTTTCACCTTTATTTATTTTAATTAGCTCCAGAAATGTTAACACAACAACAGCAAGCGTACACGGGCACCAACCTAACCTACCTTACTGACCTGTTGTTACCAACAGCCTTACTGACCTGTTGTTACCAACAGCCTTACTGACCTGTTGTTACCAACAACCTTACTGACCTGTTGTTGGTAACAGTCAGTAAGGCTGTTGGTAACAACAGGTCAGTAAGGTTGTTGGTAACAACAGGTCAGTAAGGTTGTTGGTAACAACATGAACAGGTCAGTAAGGTTGTTGGTAACAGTCAGTAAGGGGGTTGGTAACAACAGGTCAGTAAGGTTGTTGGTAACACAGGTCAGTAAGGTTGTTGGTAACAACATGAACAGGTCAGTAAGGTTGTTGGTAACAGTCAGTAAGGGGGTTGGTAACAACAGGTCAGTAACAGTCAGTAAGGCGGTGAGGCTCTACCTCTCCCTCCTGAGCCACACTGCAGCCCATAGATACTTTGCACTTTTCTGCTACCAGGACCAAATCCTTGGAAGCAGAGCCTTCAGGTGAACAGGAATCCCCTCCACCACGGCCAGCCAGCCTTACACCATGGGTCTCGCTTAGTCATCAATTATTAGACTTGAAGGATTTGAAGACCAACAATACAAGACATTCAAGATTCAAGATTCTTTATTGTCTATATGTAACAATATTTAAGTACAAGGGAATGCTTACTCCCCAGTCACTCCCGCAGTATGAATTTCTACAACAATTATATACTTTACTATACTATGAACAACACTACATACTAACTGTGTACTAGACACGCTATCTCCAGCACCTCCACAGTTCACTTCCAATAATGTCGATATGAACAAGCTGCTCCTCAGAGAGTCCAGTGGAGTGTGAACCGGTCACCACACGTCATTCTAAAGCTTGGCTTCTGTATTATTAACCGTGGTTCCTCCAGGACATTGGATCAGTGAGACAGACGCTCCCCAGGCAGATCAAGCCAGAGATGACAGAGACTCATCCATGGAACCGCCCTCCTGGCTGCTCACCCAGCCAACCACACAATCCTTCTTTAATTTATTCATAGACCATATAATAATATGTTTGTAGATTTACCTTAAGACTTTAGAGTTAAGTCTTATAAAAGTACATTTATGGTTTGTGTGTGTGAGTGTGTGTCTTTCTCTCTCTCCCCCTCTCTCTCTCTCTCTCTCTCTCTCTCTCTCTCTCTCTCTCTCTCCCTATCTCCCTCTCTCTCTCTCTCTCTCTCTCTCTCTCTCTCTCTCTCTCTCTCTCTCTCTCTCTCTCTCTCTCTCTCTCTCTCTCTCCCTATCTCCTCTCTCTCTCTCCAGCACACTGAAGACATACTGACAGGATATATTAATGCACGCACCGACGCACAGCAAGGTATGACACACCACACACACCACACACACGCACACACACCACACACGCACACACACACACACACACACACACACACACACACACACACACACACACACACACACCACACACACACACACACACACACACACTGCCTCCTGCTGACGCACAGAGCGCTGTGCAGGATGGAGCAGCGGCCCACCAGGAGAACCCCAGAACAACTGAACCAAACCAATCACCAGATCACCCAGACGTCCCGTTGCCGTGGTGACATGAGGAAACCAAGATGGACGCTTTCCACACCAACCAGCACAGGCAAACCTTTATAATAACAGCTTTAAGAAAGGCCTCGAATGAAAATTCAGCCCTTGTCTAAACAGGCCCTCAAAACTGCTTACCCCTGCTAACCTCCTCCTTCTCCTCCTTCTCCTCCACTTCCTCCTCCTCCTCCTCCTCCTCCTCATCCCATCATCATCATCATCATCATCATCATTACATTCCAGTCATTTGAATGATTCGCCTTACATATTCTCTTATATTAAACCTTTTGTTATTGTATTTAACCAAACTACTCATTAAATAAATGAAAATCACTTTTATAACTCACCCTTAATACAAATGAATTTAAACTTGACATTGACACTTATTGTGAATGAAAATAATAGTTTTCTTACAGTGTGGCAGGAAGGCTGCTGCTCTCAGTCACTCTGAACGGGTTCACCCAGTCCAGCTGTTCTGACTTGCTTCAATGTCATGAAAGTACTGGTTGAACTCAGTTTTGAGTTTGGACTGATGCGTTTTAACAATTGTGACCATCTGCTTGTTTTCAGCATCAGTAGTGGCAAGATAGCCATCAAGCAGTGGGAAACAGCTTATATCCCCTTGGTCGCATTTCGTCTCCCATAAGTTGACTTTATTTATGAATCCATTCACTCTGTCATACATATGCCAGCCGTGCAACCCACCCTGCATCCTGAGAAACCACTGCGAGAGGATGAGAGCTGGATGAGGAAGACACCTCAGTGCGGAGTTCAAACAGCCTGGATAGTGTGTTGCCACGCGACAACCAGCGGTGCAGCGGTAGCTGTCCATGCTCTGCCCCGCTGTCTTCACACACAGTTTGAAATAGTCGGTGATTCATAGGTCTGGACTGAATGAAATGAATCACCTTAACTGCGTCATCCATGACAGCACTTAACTCGGGGCTCATCCTTTCACTGGCGAGAGCCTCCCGGTGGATAATGCAGTGATTCCACTTCATTTCGGGGTGTACCTTCATCACACGTCCGTGCAACCCACGCACTTTCCCCGTCATCGCAGCTGCGCCGTCGGTACAGATGTGACTGCAGGATTTCCACTCAAGATTGTTTTCTTTGAAAAAGCTGTCAATCACCTGAAATATTTCTTCGCCAGTTGTCTGTCCTGTTAGCTTCTTGCAAAACTAAATATGCTCATGTATGTCAGACTCTTCAGCATAACGCGCAAAGGCCAGGAGCTGACCTCCCCACTCACATCCGTCATTTCATCCAACTGTAGAGCCAACTGACCGGCTCTTTTAATTGTATTCACCATCTGTCAACAATATTAGTGGACATGTCATCGATCCTGCGGCAGATTGTGTTGTTCGATAATGGAACGGTTTTCAGCACGTCTGCGGCTTTCTGGTCCAGCGTAGTTTCAGCCCAAATGATGGCGGCAGGGAGAATCAGATCTTCTGCAATTGAATGTGTTTTTTACTTGGTCACGTAATGCCACAGCATAGGATGCCTCCATTGCTTTGCTCAACACACTTGCCGCTTTCTTTAATTCTTTAAGTCTGACATGACTTGAATTCGGACAGTTTTCGTTTGAAAAAGTCCTCTGTTTTACCGACCTTCCCGGCGTGTTGGAGCTCCGGTGCCGCTGCAGGTTGGCTGCTGGCTTCATTCTATTATTTGCCAGCACTTCACCGCAAAAAAACCACTGTGGCTGTGGTGGATCATTAGATGAGAAGTCAATCCATAAACAATGTATTGGTCACTGAACTGCCGGTGTTTGGTCTTGTCCACTTTGTTTTCCTTTTCACTGGGCTCGCCCGGTTCCACAGCGATGGTACCGGGTCAGTATCAGAGCGTTAACGCGGCCCAACCACGCATCCATTTTCCAGAGTTATGAGCACGAGCGCCACCAGGCGTCTCACAGACCGTATCGCAAGTTTCATTTCGCGGGTTTCATTTCGCGGTTTCATTACGTGGGTCTTAGGTTGCTAAGCATTGCAAAAATGTGTTAATTTTTTAAAAATAATAATAATATATATTTTAAATAAATTGCAATCCCTAATCTTTCCAAGTACCCCCTGCAATCCCATCACGTACCCCTAGGGGTCCACGTACCCCCGGTTGGGAATCACTGATTTAGCAGACGCATTTATCCAAAGCGACTTACAATAGTGTGTTCAACAAAGGAAGGTAAGAGAACAACTCGTCACCAGAAGTCAAAAGTGCATTTCATTCCTAACAAGTCTCCAAGAACTGAGCCAGCGCTCAGGTAGAAGTACAATAAGTTCAGGTAAAAGTACAATAAGTTGGCAAACAATATGCAACAATATCTAGAACAATATATACCTATCTATAATATGTAATCTACTTTTGACTGACTTAATTGACGCTACGAGGAAGGATCCGGGAAGTGTGTCCTGAAGAGATGGGGTTTCAGCCTGCGGTGGAAGATGGCGAGTGACTCTGCAGTCCTGACCTCCATGGGGAGTTTGTTCCACCAAATTGGGGCCAAGACGGAGAAGGGGCCCCTAAGGGAGGGGGCAAGCAGGCCCGAAGAAGCCGAGCGAAGTGGGCGGGTTGGGATGTAGGGCTTGACCATTGCCTGGAGGTAGGATGGAGCAGTACCTTTCACTGCCTTGTAGGCTAGCACCAAGGTCTTGAACTGGATGGAGCAGCTACAGGGAGCCAGTGTAGAGACCGAAGGAGAACTTGGGTCAGTTGAACACCAGGCGAGCTGCAGCTTTCTGAATGAGCTCCAGGGGCCTGATGGCAAATGCCGGGGCGCCAGCAAGGAGGGAGTTGCAGTAGTCCAGCCGGGAGATGACTAGAGCCTGGATGAGCACCTGGCAGCCTTTTCAGTGAGAAAAGGCCGAATCCTCCTGATGTTAGAGGAGGAATCTGCAGGAGCGTGTCACCGATGCAATCGTCGTCCGGGGTCACACCCAGATTCCTTGTGGTGTGAGTAGGCGTCACCACAGCATCATCAATGGTGACAGCCAGGTCTCGGTGCGGACAGCCGTTTGCCGGGAAGAATGGGAGTGGATAACAGGACCAAGGGAAGAAGAGGACCAATGACCGATCCTTGGTCCTCCCCAGTAGTCAGTGGAGGAGGGAGGAGCTGGGGGAGGGGGAGGGGGATGGAGGGGGGAGGAGCTGGGGGAGGGGGAGGGGGATGGAGGAGGGAGGAGCTGGGGGAGGGGGAGGGGGATGGAGGAGGGAGGAGCTGGGGGAGGGGGAGGGGGAGGGAGGAGCTGGGGGAGGGGGTGGGGGATGGAGGGGGGAGGAGCTGGGGGAGGGGGAGGGGGATGGAGGGGGGAGGAGCTGGGGGAGGGGGAGGGGGATGGAGGAGGGAGGAGCTGGGGGAGGGGGATGGAGGGGGGAGGAGCTGGGGGAGGGGGAGGGGGATGGAGGGGGGAGGAGCTGGGGGAGGGGGAGGGGGATGGAGGGGGGAGGAGCTGGGGGAGGGGGATGGAGGAGGGAGGAGCTGGGGGAGGGGGAGGGGGATGGAGGAGGGAGGAGCTGGGGGAGGGGGAGGGAGGAGCTGGGGAGGGGAGGGGGAGGGAGGAGCTGGGGGAGGGGAGGGGATGGAGGAGGGAGGAGCTGGGGGAGGGGGAGGGGGATGGAGGAGGGAGGAGCTGGGGGAGGGGGAGGGGGAGGGGGAGGGGGAGGGAGGAGCTGGGGGAGGGGGTGGGGGATGGAGGAGGGAGGAAAAAGTATCAAAAGGTTTTTTAGGGTTAGATGCTGCGCTTTGAATTTTGATGATGATCATCATCCTCATGCCGGCTTTTATACAGCGCTTTACAAGTCATGCTCACATCACCCATTCATACACCGACGGCGGAGTCAGCCATCGAGGAGACAGCCATCAAGTCAGGAGCAGTTAGGATTAGGGTGACCTGCTCAAGGACACCTCGACAGCTCTTTTTGCTAGGAGGAGCCGGGGATCGAACCAGCATCCTTTCGGTTGTGAGGCAACCGCTCTACCTCCTGAGCCATACTGCCGCCATCATCATCACCATCATCATCATCATCATCATCATCATCATCACCATCATCATCATCATCACCATCATCATCATCATCATCATCACCATCATCATCATCATCATCATCACCACCATCACCATCATCATCACCATCATCATCATCATCATCATCACCATCATCATCATCATCACCATCATCATCATCATCATCATCACCATCATCATCATCATCATCATCATCACCATCACCATCATCATCACCATCATCATCACATCATCATCATCATCATCATCATCATCATCACATCATCACCATCACCATCATCATCATCATCATCACCATCATCATCATCATCATCACCATCATCATCATCATCATCATCATCATCACCACTCATCATCATCATCACCATCATCATCATCATCATCATCACCATCATCATCATCATCATCACCACCATCACCATCATCACCATCACCATCATCATCATCACCATCATCCCATCATCATCATCACCATCATCACCATCATCATCATCTCATCATCATCACCATCACCATCACCATCATCATCATCATCACCATCACCATCATCATCATCATCATCATCATCACCATCACCATCACCATCATCATCATCACCATCATCCCATCATCATCATCACCATCATCACCATCATCATCATCTCATCATCATCACCATCACCATCACCATCATCATCATCATCACCATCACTCATCATCATCATCATCATCACCATCCTTCACTCCATCCACTTTGTTTTGTGAGTTTTGAGTTGTTGAGTTGTTCTGTACATGTGTCACAATCTTTTTTTTGTAATATAAAATGTGTTTGAGTACCTTGAGAAGCACGCTATATCAATAAGGGTATTATTATTATTATTATTATTATTATTATTATTAGTAGTAGTAGTAGCTGTGTACATACATCTACTGATGCCTAGTCTGGACACATCTTCAGTGATGTTCCTGGAATCATAGGACGTTTCGGGTCTCGCAACATCATACGCCCTCCTCCAGGTGACCCAGCCGGGGCTGATCAGACCCCAGCTTGTGTCCAGATGGCTAGCTAGCTACCATGACTCCATGGCTCCCCTCTTTTGAGCCACAGCCATCTTGAGGCCCTCTCTGCCGCATCGGTGGTACTGCGGATGGCTCTCCTCTTTCTCACTCCCTCGATGCCTAAACTGCTGAAGGCTCTGACCAAGGAACGGGCTGCGAATCCTCTGCATCCAACTTCCACCGGGAAACACCTTGCTCTCCAACCAGCCTGCTGACAGTCGCTGACCAGTCCTGCGTACTTGGAGAGCTTCCTTTCAAAGGCTTCTTCCAAGCGATCTTCCCACGGGACTGTCAGCTCCAGCAGCACAGCTTGCTTGGTGGACTCAGACACAAGAACAATGTCTGGTCGCAGGGTGGTGACTGCAATATGGCTGGGGAACTTCAGCTGATGTTCAAGGTCCACCAACAACTGCCAGTCTCTTGCAGACGTCAGGATGCCTGCAGATGTTTTTCTGGCAGAAGTTGGCTTGTCCCCAGCTCTGACAAAGGCGATGGTGTCCTTGGAGTGTCGGAACTGCTTTGACCACGCCAGTCCTGCGCTGATGGCTTCAGCAATGGTCTTCAGGACTTGGTCATGCCTCCACCTGTACCGTCCATCTCCAAGTGCCTTTGTACAGCAACTGAGGATGTGTTCCAGGGTTCCTCGCTTGGAACACAATGGGCATGCTGGTGTCTCTGCTATGCCCCATGTGTGCAGATTTGACGGGCTTGGAAGCACATCATACACTGCCTGGATTAGGAATTTGATGCGGTGAGGCTCGGCTTTCCAAAGCTCAGCCCAGGTCACTTTCCTCTCAACCGCATTCTCCCATCTCGTCCAAGCTCCCTGTTGCTTCATTCCCACTGCCTTGCAGGTTCTTGTCTCCTCCACTGCTGCTCTCACCTCCTCCTGAACAAGACGGCGCCCTTCCTTCCCCCTGGTGTTCATTTGGGGAGTTGGAAAGGATCCTAGCCCAGCTCGACCTCGTGTGACCACTCCCACCAGGCTCTTGTGACGCAGCCTTGCCTCTGCCTCTTGAACTGCTTCCTCTGCCCTCCATTTCCTGCCAGTCCTCACTTGGATCCCTGCTTTAGCCACCTTCGGATCACTTGAGTCCCTGTATTGAACCACTTCTCTGGCTCTAGTTACCTTGAATTCCTCCTCCAAGGATTTGAAAGGCAGTTGCAGCTTGTTGGTGTTCCCGTAGAGTGCAATGCTGCTCAGGCTCCTTGGTAACCCAAGCCATCTCCGGAGGTGGTTGCTGACCCTCCTCTCTAGGGTCTCAACTGTTGAGATAGGGACCGCATAGACAAGGAGGGGCCACAGAATCCTGGGAAGAATGCCATGTTGGTAGACCCAGGCTTTAAACTTCCCAGGTAGGCCTGACTTGTCCACGGATTTCAGCCAGCCATCCAACTCAGTGCAGGTCGACTGGATAGATGTTGTGTCTCTCAGAGAGCAGTCAAAAACTTTTCCTAAGCTCTTGACTGGCTTCTCTGAGATAGATGGGATGGCTGTGTCTGCGATGTAAAACCGGAACTTGTCCACCACCTTCCCTTTCCTCAGCACCATTGATCTGGATTTGGCGGGTTTGAAACACATCCGGGCCCACTCACAGTCTGGGACTGATTCTGTCATGACTGTGAGGTCATCCATGAATGCC
>CM051014.1:3324118-3329118 GCA_027704905.1 Muraenolepis orangiensis | reverse complement strand
GCTGGCTCCTGTGTTCACCGTCCTCTACAACACATCACTGCTACAGTCTGTCGTCCCAGCGTGCTTCAAAGAGACAACCATTGTGCCGTTAGCCAAAAAGACCAAGGTAACAAGCCTCAATGATTATCGTCCAGTGGCTTTAACACCCATAGCCACTAACCCTAACCCTAACCCTAACCCTAACCGTAGAGAGCGTCCTGGTTAGTGGCGTCACCGTGTGGTACGGAGACACCACTGAACAGGACAAGAAAGACATCCAGAGGGTCAGGAGGACGGCAGAGAAGATCATCGGGTGTGCACTTCCATGCATTGAGGAGATCTGTAGGACCAGATGCTGGACATCCGCACAAGGACTACCAGATTCAAGGATAGTTTTTATCCCCAGGCAGTGACCTACTGAACTGCTAGGAGTGCTGCCACTTTCATAACATTGTCATCCATATTACATTACACTATCATACTTTTGCTGAACTTTCTGTACTTATTTTAGCCACTGCACTGTACTGCACTGTACTGTACTGTACTGTACTGTACTGTACTGCACTGTACTGTACTGTACTGCACTGTACTGTACTGTACTGTACTGTACTGCACTGCACTGTACTGCACTGTACTGCACTGTACTGTACTGCACTGCACTGCACTGCACTGTACTGTACTGTACTGCACTGTACTGTACTGTACTGCACTGTACTGTACTGTACTGCACTGTACTGTACTGCACTGTACTGTACTGTACTGTACTGTACTGTACTGTACTGTACTGTACTGTACTGCACTGCACTGCACTGCACTGTACTGTACTGTACTGTACTGTACTGTACTGCACTGCACTGTACTGTACTGTACTGTACTGTACTGTACTGTACTGTACTGTACTGTACTGTACTGTACTGTACTGTACTGTACTGCACTGCACTGCACTGCACTGTACTGTACTGTACTGTACTGCACTGCACTGCACTGTACTGTACTGTACTGTACTGTACTGTACTGTACTGTACTGTACTGCACTGTACTGTACTGTACTGTACTGTACTGCACTGCACTGTACTGTACTGTACTGTACTGTACTGCACTGTACTGTACTGCACTGCACTGCACTGTACTGCACTGTACTGCACTGCACTGCACTGCACTGTACTGCACTGCACTGCACTGCACTGCACTGTACTGTACTGCACTGTACTGTACTGCACTGTATTCATGATGCTGCTCACTACTGGCACTTTAAAACATTTTTTTGAGCTTTTTGCGCAATATAACACACGTACATATATAACACATGTATATATATAACACATGTATATATAACACATGTATATATAACACATGTATATATATAACATGTATATATATAACATGTATATATATAACACATGTATATATATAACATGTATATATATAACACATGTATATATATAACACATGTATATATATAACATGTATATATATAACACATGTATATATATAACACATGTATATATATAACATGTATATATATAACACATGTATATATATAACACATGTATATATATAACATGTATATATATAACACATGTATATATATAACACATGTATATATATAACATGTATATATATAACACATGTATATATATAACACATGTATATACTGTATATATACACATGTATATATATAACATGTATATATCATCCATCAGTCACTTGATTGGTCTTTTTATTGTTATGTTTATTGTGGACAGTATTTGTTATAGTATAGTGTTTAGAGTCCACACTGCGGGAGGGAACGGGGAGTGAGCCTTCCATTGTGCTTGTTCCATATGGCAAATACAAATCTTGAATCTTGAATCTATAACAATATATTTTTTGGTAAAAATATATATATTTGGTAAAAAACACACTTTGGACTGAAATGACGGGCGTATCTGCAGCTGCAGACCGAAGCAACCTGGGCTACACACTCCATGTCATACAATATCCATGGTCCAACACCCCCACACATTGAACACGTTGAAATTACCCTCATAAAACAATTTCACTCGACCAAACACATAAAACACACATCTTTATTTGAGCTTGAGTTTCATACGCTGTGAACACGTGTTAAGGGGAGGAAATAGTTGATTGTAATAAAGCGATGAGTGCTTTGTACGGAGCTCTCGAGGGGATGTGTTTGTATAGACGGCTCTGACTACCAGCTGGAAGCTTCCACACCATCATTACATTTATAGATTTATATATCCATGTTGTCATTTTTATACACAACAAACATATGTTATGTATTATCTATGAATTATGTTTTTGTTTGTACAATTAGTACTCTAGTACTACTCTGGTACTACTCTGGTACTACTCTAGTACTACTCTGATACTACGCTGGTACTACTCTAGTAATACTCTAGTACTACTCTGGTGCTACTCTGGTACTACTCTGGTACTAATCTGATACTACTCTGGTTCTACTCTGATACTACTCTGGTACTACTCTAGTACTACTCTGGTACTACTCTGATACTACTCTGGTACTACTCTGATACTCCGCTGGTTCTCTGGTACGGCAGCCGGCCCAGACGGAGTTCCATCCCGCGTCTTCAAGACCTGCGCTGACCAGCTGGCTCCTGTGTTCACCGTCCTCTACAACACATCACTGCAACAGTCTGTGGTCCCAGCGTGCTTCAAAGAGACAACCATTGTGCCGTTACCCAAAAAGACCAAGGTAACAAGCCTCAATGATTATCGTCCAGTGGCTTTAACACCCATAGCCACTAACCCTAACCCTAACCCTAACCCTACAGCGTGGTGGTGGGCTCTGTATAAGACTCTGTGGTGGTGGGCTCTGTATAAGACCTCCTCAGCCTCCTCTCCCCTGATGGCTGGCAGAGAGGCGGGCTGTATGGACTAAGGAAGTGGAGCTGTGTGATGCTTTAGTTCAGGATGAGTAACGGAGTCTGAGAGATCTGAGGAGCAGCAGCAGCACAGAGCGATGGGGAGCAGTTGAGACGTCATGTTACAGACAAAGCTTTGGACTCGTCGATCCTCTGGGGAGTCCGCTACCAACCTGTGGCCTGAGGGACGGAGGAGGAAAGTGGACAGAATAGCGTTGCGACTCCAGAATCCACTGGTGTCTTATGAGGGGTCTCACACAGCTCAGCCGCCCTCTGATGGTCTGTGCTGCTCTGATTGGGCTCCTCCGCTGTGTTAGATCAGACACCACATGGGCACCCAGACGGACACCTTTAGTGGTCCAGTCAGTACATTTATTGTACAAAAACATTTATTGAGAGATGAGGGAAAAAATACATATTAAACAATTGAAGCATTAACTCCATCAGCCCATGTGTAAGAGCTGGAACCAAAGCTGCTAGGCACTTCATTGTGTGTGATAAACTTCACAAAGCATTGATATTATTATGATTAATATTACAATGTTTTATTTGTTGTAGGTAACCATCTGCAGCGTGGCTAGAGTTAGACCATGTTAGACACGGCCTCCCTGTGTCATCGGAGTCTCTGTTTGATGACTTATTGGGTCTAATCTAGAGAGACAACTTATTGAACTGTGTGTATATGTATATATTCTATTTTTATGGCTTGTTAGGAAGGAAATGTAATGTATTATATATGATGTTATTATATATGTGTATATGTATGTATATATTATATTATATGGAAGGAAATGCACGCAGTTATCTGGTGACTAGTAGTTCTCTGGTGACTAGTAGTTCTCTGGTGACTAGTAGTTCTCTGGTGACTAGTAGTTCTCTGGTGACTAGTAGTTCTCTGATGACTAGTAGTTCTCTGGTGACTAGTAGTTCTCTGGTGACTAGTAGTTCTCTGGTGACTAGTAGTTCTCTGACTAGTAGTTCTCTGGTGACTAGTAGTTCTCTGGTGACTAGTAGTTCTCTGGTGACTAGTTCTCTGGTGACTAGTAGTTCTCTGACTAGTAGTTCTCTGACTAGTAGTTCTCTGGTGACTAGTAGTTCTCTGGTGACTAGTAGTTCTCTGATGACTAGTAGTTCTCTGGTGACTAGTAGTTATCTGGTGACTAGTAGTTCTCTGGTGACTAGTAGTTCTCTGGTGACTAGTAGTTCTCTGGTGACTAGTAGTTCTCTGACTAGTAGTTCTCTGGTGACTAGTAGTTCTCTGGTGACTAGTTCTCTGGTGACTAGTAGTTCTCTGACTAGTAGTTCTCTGACTAGTAGTTATCTGGTGACTAGTAGTTCTCTGGTGACTAGTAGTTCTCTGGTGACTAGTAGTTCTCTGACTAGTAGTTCTCTGACTAGTAGTTCTCTGACTAGTAGTTCTCTGACTAGTAGTTCTCTGGTGACTAGTAGTTCTCTGGTGACTAGTAGTTCTCTGACTAGTAGTTCTCTGACTAGTAGTTCTCTGACTAGTAGTTCTCTGGTGACTAGTAGTTCTCTGGTGACTAGTAGTTATCTGGTGACTAGTAGTTATCTGACTAGTAGTTCTCTGGTGACTAGTAGTTCTCTGGTGACTAGTAGTTCTCTGGTGACTAGTAGTTCTCGTGACTAGTAGTTCTCTGGTGACTAGTAGTTCTCTGGTGACTAGTAGTTCTCTGGTGACTAGTAGTGAGGCTGCTGTGTTAATCAAGGCCCACAGGTTAAAACAGCCTCACCACACACTAGAGAAAGAGCTCTAACATGTTCCATCTGCTCTGTTCTCCAGGATTGAAACTGCAATAAAGCGGTCTCCTCATCACCCTGAGTCCTTGTCCTCAGAGGAACCTCAAGTGGCCATTGTAATGGCTGGTGGCAGCGTGGTCTGCTACAGTTACCTTGAACTGGCGGAGCAACAGCGATAGAGAGAGGTAAAGAGAGAGAGAGAGAGAGAGAGAGAGGAGAGAGAGAGAGAGAGAGAGAGAGAGAGAGAGAGAGAGAGAGAGAGAGAGAGAGGGGAGAGAGAGAGAGAGAGAGTGAGTGAGCTAGCGATAGAGAGAGGGAAACAGAGAGACAGATAGAGAGAGAAAGAGAAATAGAGAGAGCGAGAGCGAGAGCGAG
>CM051014.1:3309118-3316618 GCA_027704905.1 Muraenolepis orangiensis | reverse complement strand
CGCTGCCCTCCACGCGCGTAACGCCGCCTTTGGCTCCGGGAATACGGAGGAATATACGAGAGCCCGTTACGACCTCCGTAAGACCATCGTCACTGCCAAGCGGGAGTACAAGGACAGAGTGGAGGAGAAATTCAAGAGCCACGACGCGAGGGGTATGTGGCAGGGGCTACAGACGATAACGAACTTCAGAGGGAGAACCAGTTGTGTAGAGAACTCCTCTACCTCCCTCCCAGGAGAGCTAAATACTTTTTTGCTCGGTTCGACGTGAACGGCAGCCCGCCGAAGCCAGCGCCGCCTGAGGAGACCAGCCTGCTGAGCATCTCGGAGGCGGATGTGCGCCGCACCTTCAAGCGGTTGAACATCCGTAAGGCGGCAGGCCCCGACGACATCCCGGGCCGCCAGGCTGCTGAACAAGGACGTATAGCATATAACAATGTATATTTTATTACATCGATTTATATATACATATTGCTCTTTTTCTGTGCCGATATATTGCATTTTATAAATTGCATTTTTATTTTTATTTTCTTATTTTATAACTGCTGTCTGTCGTCGGGTATTGCACATAAGATTTTCACACCACTGCTTTATACTTGTGTAAACTGTGAAGTGACAATAAAGTTGACTTGACTTGACTTGACACACACACATACACACACACACACACACAAACACACACACACACACACACACACACACACACACACACCACACACACACACACACACACACACACACACACACACACACACACACACAGGTACAAAACCTGACTGGCCAACCGTGTTCAGTCCTACCCTGGTCTGGACTGCAGGGACCAACCACCATCTGAACCTCGTGGCTCCAGCTGAGCGGCAGCCTGAGACCGACCTCATGGGACGGGAGAGGGAGTCAATAATCAATAATAGGATTAATAGCAGCAGTACTGTGGCCATGGAGTTGGTTCATGCTCCTTGGACACAAAGCACACAGGAAGACCTGAGAACAAAACTATTGATTAGAGAGTTGGGAAGATGTTCCAGCCAGACCAGTGACTGACCAGGCTCTCTCTCTCTCTCTCTCTCTCTCTCTCTCTCTCTCTCTCTCTCTCTCTCTCTCTCTCTCTCTCTCTCTCTCTCTCTCTCTCTCTCTCTCTCTCGCTCTTGCTCTCTCTTTCTTAAGTGTGTATGGTGATAGCTATTTCTTCATCCTTGGATACCCGTCCAGCTGTCCAGCTGACGTGTGTCGCTGGACAGATGATGCCGTACTACACCTGCTGGGGGGGCTAGAAATCACTGAGTGGAGTGTATTCAAGAAAAGTGTCAGGGTAATGGTGGGTGACAGGGAGCGTGGCCAAGGCGCTGGCAATTGCCAATTATGTTAATCACCTCACCTGGGGGTATATATAACACCGGTGCTAGGTCGTACTGTGCTCTCTGGATGGAATCGTTTCCGATCGATTTCCCGGTATCCAGACTCCTCGCCCGTCCCGGACTACTCTCCTGTCCAGTGACGTGCGACTCCTCTCCCGTCCCGCACTACGCCCCCCGTCTGCTACCTGTCGCTACCCCGACTTCCTGGTACCCAGACCCCTGGACTGTCCCCGACCGTTCTATTGTAGTGCTTACTTAAATAAAGCCTCTCGTTACTGCTTCGCCCTGTCTTTGGTCTGCGTTCTGGGTCCAACCAAAAGACCACTGACCTGGATGTGTATGCAGATCATGTCACAGCATACATTAACAGGCTAGTGGAGGAATGCATCCCGACCGGGTCTGTTCGCTCATTTCCGAACCGCAAACCATGGATGAATGCTGACATACGGAACAAACCTAAGGAACGGAGAACCGCTTTCACAACAGGCTAATCTGATCTCTACAAGAAGGCCAAGTACAAACTCAGAGAAGCCATCAAGAAGGGTAAATTGGATTACAAAAACAAATTGGAATTACAGTTTGGGGGCTCTGACACCAGACGTATGTGGCAAGGTCTGAGGGTCCTCTCCAACTACAAGGGGAGCTCAGGGGCACTCACCAACAACGACCCTACCCTACCAGACCAGTTCAAGTTTTTTGTTCGCTTTGAAAGGGACCATGAGCTGACCAACAATCAGCCCAACTGTCCGAGGTCCGCAGAACCTTCAGGAGGGTGAAGGCAGGGAAGGCAGCCGGCCCAGACGGAGTTCCATCCCGCGTCTTCAAGACCTGCGCTGACCAGCTGGCTCCTGTGTTCACCGTCCTCTACAACACATCACTGCTACAGTCTGTCGTCCCAGCGTGCTTCAAAGAGACAACCATTGTGCCGTTACCCAAAAAGACCAAGGTAACAAGCCTCAATGATTATCGTCCAGTGGCTTTAACACCCGTAGACATGAAGTGTCGCACATAAATGTCAACACCATCATTCCCTCCAAGTTGGTCCTGAAACTGAGGGATCTAGGTCTGGGTGCCCCCATCTGTAACTGGAGTATGGACCTCCTGACGGGCAGGCCTCAAGTGGTGAAGATTGGGAACAACATCTCCGTAGAGAGCGTCCTGACGGGTGCCGTCACCGTGTGGTACGGAGACACCACTGAACGGGACAAGAAAGACATCCAGAGGGTCAGGAGGACGGCAGAGAAGATCATCGGGTGTGCACTTCCATACATTGAGGAGATCTGTAGGACCAGATGTTGGAAGAAGGCCATGTCCATCACTAAGGACCTCAACCACCCTGGGCTCCATCTCTTCTCCCCCTACCGTCTGGTCGCCGGTTCCTCAGCATCCGTACAGCAAGGACTAGCAGGTTTAAGGGGAGTTTTTATCCACAGGCAGTGACCTACTGACCTGCTAGGAGTGCTGCCACTTTCCCTTTCATAACATTGTCATTAACATAACACTTTACATACTTTGCTGGATTCTCTGGAATCACAGCTCCTGCACTGTATTCACGATGCTGCTGCACTACTGGCACTTTAAATGTTTTTGAAACATTTTAGTAAAAAAATAATAATAATAATAAAAATAAAAAAACATGTCCATATCATTTATGTCACTTTGCTGCTCTTTTTGGTTTATTTTATTGTATATATATATTTTATTGTAATGGTGTTGTTGCTGACTCTGGGGCCTCTCTGACTCTGGAGCCTCTCTGACTCTGGGGCCTCTCTGACTCTGGAGCCTCTCTAACTCTGGGGCCTCTCTGACTCTGTAGCCTCTCTGACTCTGGGGCCTCTCTGACTCTGAAGCCTCTCTGACTCTGGAGCCTCTCTGACTCTGAAGCCTCTCTGACTCTGGGGCCTCTCTGACTCTGAAGCCTCTCTGACTCTGGAGCCTCTCTGACTCTGGGGCCTCTCTGACTCTGGAGGCTCTCTGACTCTGGTGCCTCTGACTCTGGTGCCTCTCTGACTCTGAAGCCTCTCTGACTCTGGAGCCTCTCTGACTCTGGTGCCTCTGACTCTGGTGCCTCTGACTCTGGTGCCTCTCTGACTCTGGAGCCTCTCTGACTCTGAGGCCTCTCTGACTCTGGGGCCGCTCTGACTCTGGAGCCTCTCTGACTCTGGGGCCTCTCGGACTCTGGAGCCTCTCTGACTCTGGGGCCTCTCTGACTCTGGGGCCTCCAACCCCCACACACAACCCTCACTGCACCACCTGTTTCACACTCTGATGAACACCTTCTCACGGGAAGAAAAGGAAACAAAAAACACGATAAAAGTTAAACGACTTTACCGCCACACCACCGAGGAGAGGACCTGCCTCTCTCTCTCTCTCTCTCTCTCTCTCTCTCTCTCTCTCTCTCTCTCTCTCTCTCTCTCTCTCTCTCTCTCTCTCTCTCTCTCTCTCTCTCTCTCACACACACACACACACACACACACACACACACACACACACACACACACACACACACACACACACACACACACACACACACACTAGAAAACAAGTCACTTTAGGCGGGTCCACCCGACCTTGGTTAGCTTGCTAGCAGGAAGAGCAAGCTAACCCTCCAACCATAGTCTCTGACTCGTCTTCCAATCCCAGTCACGCTCTCTCTCTCTCTCTCTCTCTCTCTCTCTCTCTCTCCCTCTCTCTCTCTCTCTCTCTCTCTCTCTCTCTCTCTCCTCTCTCTCTCTCTCTCTCTCTCTCTCTCCCTCTCTCTCTCTCTCTCTCTCTCTCTCTCTCTCTCTCTCTCTCTCTCTCTCTCTCTCTCTCTCTCTCTCTCTCTCCCCCTATCTCTCTCTCTCTCTCTCTCTCTCTCTCTCTCTCTCTCTCTCTCTCTCTCTCTCTCTCTCTCTCTCTCTCCCTCTCTCTCTCTCTCTCTCTCTCTCTCTCTCTCTCTCTCTCTCTCTCTCTCTCTCTCTCTCTCTCTCTCTCTCTCTCTCTCTCTCTCTCCTCCTATCTCTCTCTCTCTCTCTCTCTCTCTCTCTCTCTCTCTCTCTCTCTCTCTCTCTCTCTCTCTCTCTCTCTCTCTCTCTCTCTCTCTCTCTCTCTCTCCTCCTCTCTCTCTCTCTCTCTCTCTCTCTCTCACCTCTCTCCGCACGCTAACACACACACCAACCACATCAGGACGTCAACACACACACACACACACACACACACAACACACACACACACACACACACACACACGTCCTTTATGAAAGCCTTCCACTCAGAGGAGAATATAATACCATATCATCAGCCACGGTAGCCCTCCAGGTGCTGGGGGGAGATGATGGGGGAGGAGATGATGGGGGAGGAGATGATGGGGGAGGAGATGATGGGGGGGGAGATGGGGAGGTGGGGGGGAGAGGAGATGATGGGGGAGGAGGTGATGGGGGAGGAGATGATGGGGGAGGAGATGATGGGGGAGTGGGAGGAGATGATGGGGAGGAGATGATGGGGAGGTGGGGGGGAGAGGAGATGATGGGGAGGTGGGGGGAGAGGAGATGATGGGGGAGGTGGGGGGGAGAGGAGATGATGGGGGAGGAGATGATGGGGAGGAGATGATGGGGGAGGTGATGGGGGAGGAGGTGATGGGGGAGGAGATGATGGGGGAGGTGATGGGGAGGAGGTGATGGGGGAGGAGATGATGGGGGAGGAGATGATGGGGAGGAGATGATGGGGGAGGTGATGTTGGGGAGGTGATGGGGGAGGAGGTGATGGGGGAGGAGATGATGGGGAGGAGATGATGGGGGAGGAGATGTTGGGGAGGAGATGATGGGGAGGAGATGATGGGGGGAGATGGGGAGGTGGGGGGAGAGGAGATGATGGGGGAGGAGGTGATGGGGGAGGAGATGATGGGGGAGGAGATGATGGGGGAGGTGGGGGGAGAGGAGATGATGGGGAGGAGGTGATGGGGGAGGAGATGATGGGGGAGGAGATGATGGGGAGTGGGAGGAGATGATGGGGAGGAGATGATGGGGGAGGAGATGATGGGGGAGGTGGGGGGAGAGGAGATGATGGGGGAGGAGATGATGGGGGAGGTGGGGGGAGAGGAGATGATGGGGGAGGAGGTGATGGGGGAGGAGATGATGGGGAGTGGGAGGATGATGGGAGGATGATGGGAGGAGATGAGGGGAGTGGGGGGAGAGGAGATGAGGAGGATGATGGGGGAGGTGGGGGGAGAGGAGATGATGGGGAGGAGATGATGGGGAGGAGATGTTGGGGAGGAGATGATGGAGAGGAGATGATGGGGAGGTGGGGGGAGAGGAGATGATGGGGGAGGAGATGGGGGGAGGAGATGATGGGGAGGTGGGGGGGAGAGGAGATGATGGGGAGGAGATGATGGGGGAGGAGGTGATGGGGGAGGAGATGATGGGGGAGGAGATGATGGGGAGGAGATGATGGGGGAGGAGATGATGGGAAGGAGATGATGGGGGAGGAGATGATGGGGGAGGAGGTGATGGGGGAGGAGGTGATGGGGAGGAGATGATGGGAGAGGAGATGATGGGGGAGGAGGTGATGGGGGAGAAACGTCCCAGCACCTCAAATGACTACAGACCGGTGGCGCTGACGTCCCACGTGTTGAAGTCCTTTGAAAGGCTGGTCCTGTCGCTTCTTCGACCCCTGGTCAGATCATCGCTGGACCCTCTTCAGTTTGCCTACCAGCTGAAACTGGGAGTGGAGGACGCCATCATCTTCCTGCTTCATCGTGCCTACGCCCACTTGGACAGACCCGGGAGCACTGTGAGAATCATGTTTTTCGACTTCTCCAGTGCGTTCAACACCATCCGGCCTGCCCTGCTGGGGAGTAAGCTGACGGCGATGAAGGTGGACTCTTCCCTGGTTTCCTGGATTACAGACTATTTGACGGGTCGTCCACAGTTTGTCAGACTGCAGGACTGTGTGTCTGACACTGTGGTCAGCAGCACTGGTGCTCCACAGGGAACGGTTCTTTCCCCATTCCTGTTCACCCTGTACACCTCAGATTTTCAGTTAAACTCTGAGTCCTGCCATCTGCAGAAGTTCTCGGACGACTCTGCAATTGTTGGTTGTGGTAGTGAGGGAAACGATGAGGAGTACAGGGGCGTCGTGGACTCCTTCGTTGAGTGGTGTGAGCTGAACCACATGCAGCTCAACACAGACAAGACGAAGGAGATGGTGGTGGACTTCCGCAGGAGGAAATATACCCCCTCACCCATTTCCATCAAGGGTGTGTCCGCAGAAGTTGTTCAGGATTATAGATACCTGGGAGTTCACCTGGACAACAAACTGGTCTGGGCCAAGAACTCTGAGGCTGTGTACAAGAAGGGCCAGAGCCGTCTCTACTTCCTGCGGAGGCTCCGGTCCTTCAACGTTTGTAACACGATGCTGAAGATGTTCTACCAGTCGGTGGTAGCCAGTGCCATCTTCTCCGGTGTCGTGTGCTGGGGAAGCAGGTTGAGGTCAGCAGACGCCAACAAGATCAGCAGGATCGTCAGGAAGGCTGGCGCTGTCCTGGGGGTCCAGCTGGACTCCTTGTTGGTGGTGTCTGAGAGAAGGATGCTGCGCAAGCTGCGTAGTATCCTTGACAACAACTCTCACCCTCTCCATCAGGTGCTGACCTCATACAGAAGCACCTTCAGCAACAGACTCATTCCACCCAGGTGTACCACAGAATGCCACAGGAAGTCCTTTCTTCCTGTGGCCATCAGTCTCTATAATTCATCTACCTCGGGTCGTGAGAGGGACAGTGGAGACTCAGTGACCTGAGGTCAACACACTGTAAATCCTTTCACTGAAATTTTGCACTGTAAATTCAATTTCACTTTTCCCTTTTCACATGTCACTTTTTCAGTACTCATCTGAATTATTTATTAGTATTTATTACTGCCAATTTGCACTATACGTATTGTTGTACATTGTATATACCTACGTATTACTGTAATAATACTGTAAATTGTACAATTCATCTGTCTATACATTTAGATTTCATTCAGATTTAATTTAGTTATATTTTGTTTATACTAGTTTGTTGTTATTAGTTTTAGGTATTAGTATATTTTGCGTGCATTTATTCCCCCTGTGTCAACTGTTGCACCTTAATTTCCCTCGGGATAAATAAAGTCTCTTGAATCTTGAATTGA
>CM051014.1:3136618-3304118 GCA_027704905.1 Muraenolepis orangiensis | reverse complement strand
TATATTATTTATATTTGATGGTATTGTTTTTTGAGATGTTTACTGTGGGAGGGAATGGGGAGCAAGCATTCTAATGTACTCGTTACAAATGGCAAATAAATATCTTGTATCTAAGCAAGACACCCTAACTGCTCCTGACATGCTGTCTCCTTCATGGCTGACTCATGGTGTATGAATGAGTGAATGTGAGGCATGACTTGTAAGCACTTTATATAAAAGGTATTCCAAAAATCAAGCGCTGACACAGCATTTGAAGGCGTCCTAGCATCCATTTGGTATGCAGAGCGGTGAGCGCTACAAGGAGGAGAATGTATTCTGATGAATGGGTCCTATGGGGAGGCCTGGCCAAACCGCTCACACCGGGGAGATGATCAAAGTATCAAAACACACCACTATGAGGAACTCTCTCCAACGGCTTATCTGTTTCCTCAAGGGGGCCGGGAGGCGCGTGAGATCAACTCCATGTCATGATTATTATGATTATTCCGTCGAGAGACGAGACAGACTGCTGGCGACAGTTTGAAAGTCGGGATGACATGAAGGCAGCACGCCTCCATCACTGGGAGGTGATTACTGTGTGGCGTGGAGGGGGAACGCCGAGAGGGAGAGAGAGAGAGAGAGAGAGAGAGAGAGAGAGAGAGAGAGAGAGAGAGAGGAGAGAGAGAGAGAGAGAGAGAGAGAGAGAGAGAGGAATATCTGATCAGAAACAACATAGCTTTGACTTCATCACAAAACTGAAGTCTTTCCTCCACGGCTACCTGCTGCATTATTACATTTACAGATATCTACATCTGTCCACATTGGACCACCACAATTATGTATACAGTAATATTTACAGTCCTACAGGTCCTGGTGTCTAACTGGGACAGTAGAACCGTTACGCTCCTACAGGTCCTGGTGTCTAACTGGGACAGTATAACCGTTACGGTCCTACAGGTCCTGGTCCTGGTTCTGGTTTCTGGACCGGGATAAGAAGGTAAATAGAAGCAGCTGTACCCAGAATTATAATCTGGCCATCAGAGGAACAGGGATTACCCGGGATTCAGACCCTCGGCCAGCAAGGATCCGCTTCCTGCTGGGATGCAGCCAACCGCACACACACACACACACACAGTGTGTGTGTGTGTGTGTGTGTGTGTGTGTGTGTGTGTGTGTGTGTGTGTGTGTGTGTGTGTGTGTGTGTGTGTGTGTGTGTGTGTGTGTGCGGTTGTGATTGGAAGTGATGTCGAGGTCCAGGGCAGAACATGACAACACTCTCTGTCTGTAGCTTAAAGTCTGTGTATGACTTGAAATGCTTCAAAAGTAGTAAGAATTGATTGGTTTGTTAAGTTGTTAGTTAAGTAGTTAAGTTTAAGTTAAGTTACATTACATAACATTACATAACATTACATAACATTACATTACATTACATTGCATTACGTAACATAACATTACATAACATTACATAACATTACATTATATGACATAACATTACATTCATTTAACAGGCACTTTAGTCCAAAGCCACTTACAATAAGGTCATTCAACAGGTAGACAAGATAACTACTATTCACCAGATAACTATTAGTCACCAGAGAACTACTAGTCACCAGAGAACTACAAGTCACCAGAGAACTACTAGTCAGATAACTACTAGTCACAAGAGAACTACTAGTCACCAGAGAACTACTAGTCAGATAACTACTAGTCACCAGAGAACTACTAGTCACCAGAGAACTACTAGTCAGATAACTACTAGTCACCAGAGAACTACTAGTCACCAGAGAACTACTAGTCACCAGAGAACTACTAGTCAGAGAACTACTAGTCACCAGAGAACTACTAGTCACCAGAGAACTACTAGTCACCAGAGAACTACTAGTCAGAGAACTACTAGTCACCAGAGAACTACTAGTCACCAGAGAACTACTAGTCAGAGAACTACTAGTCACCAGATAACTACTAGTCACCAGAGAACTACTAGTCACCAGAGAACTTCTAGTCACCAGAGAACTACTAGTCACCAGAGAACTACTAGTCAGAGAACTACTAGTCACCAGAGAACTACTAGTCACCAGGGAACTACTATTCACCAGATAACTACTAGTCACCAGAGAACTACTAGTCACCAGAGAACTACTAGTCACCAGGGAACTACTAGTCACCAGAGAACTACTAGTCACAAGATAACTACTAGTCACCAGAGAACTACTAGTCACCAGATAACTACTAGTCAAAGAACTTCTAGTCACCAGAGAACTACTAGTCACCAGAGAACTACTGGTCACCAGATAACTACTAGTCAGAGAACTACTAGTCACCAGAAAACTACTAGTCACCAGAGAACTACTAGTCACCAGATAACTACTAGTCAGAGAACTACTAGTCACCAGAGAACTACTAGTCAGAGAACTACTAGTCACCAGAGAACTACTAGTCACCAGAGAACTACTAGTCACCAGAGAACTACTAGTCAGAGAACTACTAGTCACCAGAGAACTACTAGTCACCAGATAACTACTAGTCAGATAACTACTAGTCACCAGATAACTACTAGTCACCAGATAACTACTAGTCACCAGATAACTACTAGTCAGAGAACTACTAGTCACCAGATAACTACTAGTCACCAGATAACTACTAGTCACCAGAGAACTACTAGTCACCAGAAGTCATGAGTGTCATATATCTAAACACATACCAACAAGTCCTCAGATTATTGACGCCCACAATTTCCTCCACCTGTATGGATAATATTCTATGATGCCTGTTTCTCTATTACAGTACTGTTCTCAATTGCTTTTACACAATTCAATCATCAAATGATCTTATTGACAACATGTGCAGACCTCCAAAGCACTGGGCACTGATGCTTCATTTGTCATTTGAAGAAATTGAAAAGCTCTAGCATGTCTATACAAATGAGTAAGTACAATTGTCTACAATTCACACATTTACCAATTAAACATACTGTATCTCGCTGAACAGCATATTTCACGCCACCCCTGTGTGCACTTTGGCCACTCAAACACAGGCTTCAGCACTCAGGAGCCATGACAGTCCCAGCCACCGTCCACCGATCAGAAGAAGAAGCCACGCCTTTAATCACATACTGTACCTTTAAGTTACTTTAAAGCAATAAAAGTAGTTGAACAGAAAGCGGTACTTTGAACATGTAACATAAGTGTTTCACTGACATGAAAGCTTTAATGGTGAATCCACCTCAGGAAACTGACAGAAAGCTCTCCTTCATGTCACTCCACTTACTGCAAAGTGGCAATAGCTGCACATGCTGGTTCACATCCAGTCTCCAGTCACTTCAGAGCAGAACTGCGTCTGTATTGAATGGTGTGCCTGGGAATAAAGGCTTGAGTGCCTCTTACTTAATGTGGGTAGTGTACATGCAAATGAACAATGTTGACCTTCCCCCCAATGTTGTCTGCACCCAGATATGTGTGACGTCACTCCCCGACACCTAAATAGACGTCCTAGCGATAAAGCGAGGGCCCGTGGGTTTAAGCTCTCACGTTGGAACGTGGCCTCTCATGCCGGAGGTGGTCAGTTCGAGCCCAGTGCGGGACGCTGACTGTTACACTTGCAAGTAACCGGTACGCTTACCATCTTCCTGTCCTGCAGCGGCCCAGAGGAGCCTCTTCAGTGGCATGGGGCAGCAGAGCCCGCTCCCTTTCTCAAGGGCCTCTCAACAGCCCTTTATCCACATTCAACTTGGCTGAAGGGAATAGAACAACAATGTTTGCGTTGTCGTGACGCTGGCCAATCAAAGCTGTTTGCCTTACTAACAAATTGATCTTCAAGTCTAAGCGAAAACCAATAAAATCATGTGTTTTCACTACCTCTGCTATAGATAAAACATATATATTAACAATGTGTTTATGTATTATGCTTAAGAAATAAGTCACGCTATGTTTTCTGTTAGTTTGTATTTGATCCTCTCTTGGATACTCTCCTGCAGTCGCCGAACGCGTGTCTCTTCACAGGAGAACAAGTGTCTCTTCACAGGAGAACGCGTGTCTCTTCACAGGAGAACGAGTGTCTCTTCACAGGAGAACAAGTGTCTCTTCACAGGAGAACGCGTGTCTCTTCACAGGAGAACGCGTGTCTCTTCACAGGAGAACGCGTGTCTCTTCACAGGAGAACGCGTGTCTCTTCGCAGCAGAACGCCTCGAGGATTCCACACCGAATGACGTCACTCAAGGGAGTCCCAATTCATTTAGACCCATTTAGGCTCCGCCCCCTTGTGCACTTACACCCCTCCAGAAATACGTCATGGAGATAGGGCCGTGCTCTCCCCTCTGCTTCCTGAAGTCCACGATCAGCTCCTTGGTCTTCTTGACGTTGAGGGCGAGGCTGTTCTCCTGGCACCACTCGTCAGCAAACTTGACGATGACGTTGGAGCTGTGCATAGCCATGCAGTCGTGGGTGTAGAGGGAGTAGAGGAGAGGGCTCAGCACGCATCCCTGGGGGGCTCCCGTGTTGAGGGTCAGTGGCTCTAATGTGGTGCTGCCCATCCTCACCACCTGGCGGCAGTCCGACAGGAGGTCCAGTATCCAATGGGCGTATAACAAGGGCGTATAACAAGGGTGTATAGCATATAACAATGTATATTTTATTACATTGATTTATATATACATATTGCTCTTTTTCTGTGCCGATATATTGCATTTTATAAATTGCATTTTTTATTTTTATTTTTAAACTTTATTCTATTCTATTTTTATTCTATTTTATCTATTTTTATCTTATTTTTATAACTGCTGTCTGTCGTCGGGTATTGCTACAACCTGATGCTACCTCATCTGGGCTACTGCTACGACCTGAGAGAGAGAGAGAGAGAGAGAGAGAGAGAGAGAGAGAGAGAGAGAGAGAGAGAGAGAACAAGTCTGCTTTGTTGCCAGGGTGTGATGTTCCCTGTCTCCCATAATGAGGCCATGAGCAGCTAACCCAGAGCAGATTATTGATAGAATACCAGATCACCTGCAACATCTGGGACGGCCATAAATGCTAATGTGTCTTCCTGCATCGACTGGACCTTGTCTTACCTGAGCTAATTTAGACGGACCGCTATCTCCTGCGCTGACCTTCCCTTCATCCTCGGGTATCGACCTGCTATAAAATGAGATTGCTGGAGAAAGGGTTCAAAATGTGGAATGACTGTTTCCTGTTTCCTAGCGGGAGGTCTGAGCGTCTGTCTCTGAGAGAACCTGATTAGCCGGGAGGGTTGATGGGGCTTGGGTATGTGAGCAGCCCGAACGGAGACCAGGCCGCAATTAGATTTCATTAACCTGCGTCTAAAGGGATGCCTTTGAACATCAAAGCCCATTTATCTCTTGTCATCCCACCATGTGTGGCAGGCAGTCAGCGGTGGCCGATCTGATAGAAGTGTGTTTCTAGATCGCCCCCTGCTGGCTAAACCTTGCGCTGAGTCTGCCATCTCCATATCTGGCATTGAGAGAGAGAGGTGTAGGTCCATGGTTCTAATTTCACACACCGAACCCTGGTCACCCCAATGGCTGTCTTAGTCTGACGCTAACTTACAGCAGCCGGTAGCTTTCTCGAGGCTGATGATCTCGGCAGTGGTGATTCATAGACTTCAGACACAGAATACTACAAATACAGTACATAAAAGTATGTAACTTTTCTAATGCAACTAGTTACTCCATTAAAAATAATTAACTACAAAGTTATCCAAGAATAAATTCCATTGCTGTATACATTCCCACCCCATGTAGGAGAATCAAATATGACGATAATAGCTATAACCGTAGCTACAATCTATCCACTATAGGTGATTTAGTTATAACTGTAGCTACAATCTATCCACTATAGGTGATTTAGTTATAACCGTAGCTACAATCTATCCACTATAGGTGATTTAGTTATAACTGTAGCTACAACTCCAGCCACTAAAGGCTGCTGAAGGGGAAACGTACATAGTCCAGCTTTAATGTGAAACCTGGAATGGAGAACAGGGTTTTGTTTGACATACATACGAGTTTGGCAATTTGTGGAGTGCTGCTTTAGAAAGACACCAGCTTGTTGAAAGAGCTTGCCCCCTGAATGGAAGCAGTGATTTGACAGTTCTATTCAAACTGTTAGTGTTACATATATTGCTCTTATTCTTATGTTCTTTTTTTAAACCATTCATCCTAAATTATCTTTTTCTCCACCAACACCAATTTCAAACCTCTCTCGTCCTGTCGGTGGCCACAACAAGTATAGAGCCGGTGTCTCTTGTTCGTGGACAGCATAAATATGGATACACATCGATAGATATATTGTTTTTATATCATATACGTATATTATTTAGCATTTTTTGCAAAATATGAACCTAAAAAGACACAGATTTGCCTTATGTGAAATACTGCATTTCCTTTCATCTGAATCTTGTTATTTTGGGAACAAAGCGGACGCAGAGCCAAAGCGCGTGGGTAAGAGCAGACCATGACAGCTCCATTGTTCCCTGTTGTCCACAGGTGACCTGGCCCCCTGCTGGGTCCACGTGGTGGGAGGACCATCACATGTTACTAGACGCAACTTTTAGAAATGGAGTCCACTTGATATGGAATATATTTTTACTGGTTGGTTTTCCATATCATTTTTTGTCATTTTCGCTATTTAAAAAATACTGTGAGTGAAATGGTTGAACGAAAACAGGATATCTGCTCGACATTACATTACATAACAGTCATTTAGCAGACACTTTTGTTGAAAGCGACTTACAATGGTGCATTCAACAAAGGTAGGTAAGTGCATTTCATTCCTAACAAGCCTTCAAGAACTGAACTGGTGCTCAGGTAAAATAAGTTGGCAAACAATAGAACAATATCTAACTAACAAACAAGCAAAAAATCGAATCAAAAGGTACGTTTATACGCTAGTAAAAAGTGATAGAGGAAGTGCTAGGTGGAAGGATCCGGGTAGTGTGTCCTGAAGAGATGAGTTTTCAGCCTGTGGCTGAAGATGGGCAGTGACTCTGCAGTCGTGACCTCCGTGGGAAGTTCATTCCACCAAATTGGGGCCAGGACAGAGAAGAGCCGTGACCTCGTAGATCGGCCCTCAGGGGCCCCTAAGTGAGGGGGCAAGCAGACGGCCCGAAGAAGCCAAGCGAAGTGGACGGGTTGGGATGTAGGCCTTGACCATTGCCTGGAGGTAGGATGGAGCAGTACCTTTTACTGCCTTGTAGGTTAGCACCAAGGTCTTGAACTGGATGGAGCAGCTACAGGGAGCCAGTGTAGAGACTGAAGGAGGGTAGATGTGTGGGAGTACTTGGGGCGGTTGAACATCAGGCGAGCTGCAGCTTTCTGAATGAGCTCCAGGGACCTGATGGCAGACCCCGGGGCACCAGCAAGGAGGGAGGTGCAGTAGTCCAGACAGAAGATGACTAGAGCCTGGATGAGCACCTGAGAGCTCCAGCGCAGCCTTTTCAGTGAGAAAAGGCCGAATCCTCCTGATGTTGTAGAGGAGGAATCTGCAGGAGCGTGTCACCGACGCAATGTTTGCAGAGCACGACCGTTGGTCGTCCAGGGTCCCAGCCAGATTCCTTGCGGTCCGAGTAGGTGTCACCACAGCATCATCAATGGTGACAGCCAGGTCTCGGTGAGGACAGCCTATTGCCGGGAAGAACACTAGCTCAGTCTTCTCGACACAAACGAGCCGTATAACATTAGTATAGTACATAGCATAGTGTTAAATGGTAGGACATTCATACTGCAGGAGGGAATGGGGAGTAAGCATTCCATTGTACTTGTATGGCAAATAAAAACATCATGAAATGAACACAAACATGCACATACATCTGTGTGTAATCTAGGGAGCCTGAGCACTGGTTCTGCTCTTGGAGGCTTGTTGGGAAGGAAATGTAATGTATTATGTTATTATATATATATGTTATCTATTATATTATTATGGCTTCCATATGGCTATGGAAGGAAATGCACTCATGACTTTTGGTGACTACTTCTGGTGACCTCTGGTGACCCATGCCTACCTGAATGTTGAATAATTAAATCTATTATATATTCTGTTATTATATAAGTGTATAAATGTAATATATTATCATGGCTTGTTTGGAAGGAAATTTTTGCATTTTTGATTTCTAGTGACGTTAAAACTTTTGAAACGAGTGACTCGAGTTCGTGGCGAAAGTGCCGCCGTGAGTCTTAAATTAGGACAACACGCCGTTGGTTTCTTTGACCTTCGGCGAA
The DNA here is from genome assembly GCA_027704905.1 of Muraenolepis orangiensis. NCBI lineage: Eukaryota > Metazoa > Chordata > Actinopteri > Gadiformes > Muraenolepididae > Muraenolepis > Muraenolepis orangiensis. Next base: position 3,295,914 of record CM051014.1, on the reverse strand, counting down.
TCGGCGCACGTTGGTGGGGGGCTACGCTCGCGAGACCCCATCCCGCGATGGTCTCGCGAGAGTCCAGGATGAAAATGCCCCTCGGTCCTTCCTGAACTCTCGCGATACCATCAATGTTAGAGAAAGGCGCCTTCTGCAGCTCCTGCATGGCCGTTGAGAGACACAGAGCAACAACCAGAGCAAAGTCATCCAGTTTCATGCGTGAAAAGTGAGCCTCTCCTCGGCATCTCCTGGACGGCAGCTCGGTCTCCTCCTCCACCACGAACCGGGTTGTTTTAGAGGTTATAAACGCCCAGGACCATGGCTCCTTTCGGCGCAATGGGTGCTGCAGCTGTTAGCCTCTTGGCTAAGTCCATTCCTGTCTTCTGCTGCTCCTCCAGATTTCTTGCTGCAAGGTAACTTCTACGCAAGGTCTTCTCTGCTTTAAACAAGTCACTGTTGGAATGTAAAGGATGTCCAGCTTGGTCTGGGCTGGGGGACCCCCGTCCTAATCGTGTTCCTCCACACCTCAAGGTGTGTGTGTGTGAGATGTTACGAGGAAATACCCCGTGATTATGCTGCACAACCAATGACCAGGTGTGAGTGTGATTAGACGTCACTACTTTCAGATATGTATGATAACTACTAGATCAGTGGACCACAGTGGACTGACTGGTGGTAGACCAGCTCCAACCTTCACCCATGTGGGTGGTGGACACGCCCAATGCGTGATGTCACCAAGTCACAGACTAGTCTCATGACAATGTTTGAAACGGCCTGTAATGCGTAGAAACTGTCCATTAAACCTGCTAGTCCTGGATGCTGAGGTTCTGGTGAGCGGACCGCAGGGGGGAGATGGTTCCCGGGGGGGTTGCGGTCCTGTATGATGGAGCTGGCCTCATCACGAACACCTGGTCCTAAAGTTCTCCTCCATGCATGGACGTGTGAACACCCGATGATCTTTACCACCGTCCTGGACACCCGGTGGAACAACAGGACCCCTTTAACCAACTGACTTGTGTTGTGTCCAGGAGCGTCGGTGTGCTGCCGCTGTCCTCCAGATGTCTGATGATCCAGGTGGACGGACCCCCAAAGAGACCGCTCAACGCCTACATCAGATTCGTGGTGCAGCAGAGGCCCCACCTGATCATTGAACACCCTGGTAGGTCGCCTCATTGTGGATGGATGGAGAACCATCGCTGGCTTCATCTGTGGACATGTCTACCCTCCTGTGCTTGACCCGGGGGGGGAAGTAAAATATCTAGAAAATATACGTTTAAAGTATTTTTTTCACTACGAAACTTCTTGACTTTTCCTTATTTAGTGTAAGAAACATTTAAATCACAACCGCTCCATTTCATTTAGTGTTCCTCCCACCTGTCCGGTGGAGGCTAAAGGAGTCAGAAGTCCAACTCATTACCATTTATTTGGGGTATTTTATAGTAAACATTGCATTTTTCAAACCAACCTCTACCAATGGTGAATTACGAACTACATGTCACGGTCCCTATGTTGTACTCTAGTGGTGTTTTGGTGGTAAGTACACCATGCTGAGCTGTACTACATATTGGAGTATAGGCCAGAATGTCTGTTTTCCCCTTCCTGGGGAGCATGAGACCAGGGTTGGGGTGAAGGTGAACGTAGAGGACTGAGAGGGGCCTGTTCTTCCTGGTAAACGGGGTTCTTATTGATGGTCAGTGCAAGAACAATGAATTATCATATTTCATTATTGAGACTCATTTGCCTTGTTCTTTACCCTGAACATAAAAGGTTCCTATGTATAACAAAGAGTTTAAAAATGTTGTTGTTGGATGATCATAGATGGATTCCAAACAATAAATAAGAACTTTAGAAAAGCATTTTATGAACGGTAGCCTATAGTAGCGGTTGCCATGTGATCATTCAACCTTGTATCGTGTCTGTTGGGCTCATAAAGACAACAATAAGTACCTCTTTAGCCAGTTGGGGGCTCATCAGTCATCTCTGAGACTCTCCCCTGTGAAGACCATGTGTTTCTAGCCCACCCAGGGGCTGAGTTGTTGGGTTTGTGGCTTGGATACTGGACGTGGCGTGATGGCAAGACTGCCCCCTTGGGTCAGTCTCGCTCTCCTCATTGACCTTTAGGACACGCGCCTGCAAGGCCTATGCTCCCTGGAGAGGCCAAGGGCTTAGCTAAACAGGCACCTGCACCCCCCGGCAAAGACTACTACTGTTTCTACTGACTACTTTTTGGGATGGTTGAACATGAGCCGGGTCAAATTGAACATCCCCTATATCCTTTAGAAACAAACAGCACAGGAGGGTTAAGTGAAGGAGACTCCTCTCTACATGCTAAGACCCAGCACTCACAGACTGTTGAACCTGTTGGGTACCACAATACTGTTCTGTGTAACTACAATACCCTTTTTCTCTTTATTTCCAGACCTCAAGCTAATGGACCTCTCCCGGAAGATGGCCCAGCAGTGGAGGACCATGTCTGAGGAACAGAAGCGTGTGAGTTCACCTTCTTCTACGGCGTTATGAATACTGGTGTTGGAATATTCAAATTAACTGTTGCCCCCTGCTGTCAGGTAATGGTTATGTTATTAAACATTACACATTGGGTCCTTTCCTTCCTCAATCTGGGAGTGTGGACAGTGAATGCTCCGGCTAGGACTTCCAAGTGTGTGACGCCACCACACCCACCACACACACCACACACACACCACACACACCACCACCACTGAGGAACTCATTACCATGGCCAAACCTCTGCCCTGCAGCCGTTCCAGGAGCAGTTTCAGCTGGCCCGGGACCAGTTCAGAGCAGACAAGGAGAGGTACCAGGCCCAGCTCAGCCCCGCCCAAGCCCAGCAACTGGCCCTGGAAAAGAAACAGAAGTTGGCTAAGAAGAAACAACATCGCAGGAAGCGGGTAAGCGAGGACAGAACTTTTTATGATCGTGTGTGTGTGTCAAAATCTTTCTCTGATTAATTTCTCTTATCGTTCAATTAATATTTTTCTCGGGTACTCTCTTTGCGTCTCCTTGGGAATGGGGTGAGAGGGAGAGGAGTTAAAGCTGTTCAAGTTTTCCTAAAAAATAATAATAATAAAAATATATACATAATAAAAAAAAAAGATAAATAATACACATAAAAAAAATGTGTATTATTGAAATCCATTTATTGAATGCTATTTAAGGGGCCTCATCAGTTTCTTCTCCAGTGGAGGGGATGCTTAACAATGTAGACGGCGCCCCCTAGTGGCTGACGTGTCCCAGGGCTGCATGAAGGCATTGTCTGAGTGTGTCCTGACTGTGTGTGTGTGTGTGTCTGTGTGTGTGTGTGTGTGTGTGTGTGTGTGTGTGTGTGTGTGTGTGTGTGTGTGTGTGTGTGTGTGTGTGTGTGTGTGTGTGTGTGTGTGTGTGTGTGTGTGTGTGTGTGTGTGTGTGTGTGTGTGTGTGTGTGTGTGTGTGTGTGTGTGTGTGTGTGTGTGTGTGTGTGTGTGTGTGTGTGTGTGTGTGTGTGTGTGTGTGTGTGTGTGTGTGTGTGTGTGTGTGTGTGTGTGTGTGTGTGTGTGTGTGTGTGGCTCTAGGAGATGAACAGCTTGGGGAAGCCCAAACGCACACGCTCCTCCTTCAACATCTTCATGTCAGAACACTTCGCCGAGGCCCGGGGCGCCACGGTGATGGTGAGACGGACATATATACACATACTGTACATACATACATATATACACACACTTACATATACACATTTACATTTAGGGCATTTGGCAGACGCTTTTATCCAAAGCGACTTACAAGGTGTACACACACGTGTGTGTACACCTTGTATACACACATACTGTACATACACACATACTGTACATACATACATATACACACACATACATATACACACATACTGTACATGCATACACACGTGTGTGTGTGTATATATATATGTGTGTGTGTATATATATATATATATGTGTGTGCGTGTATATATATGTGTATATATATATATATCTGTGTATGTGTGTATATGTATATATATACAATTTTTAAAGACGATGTGTTCACTGAAAACGGCATTGTTACCAAAAGCTTTTAAAGAGTTGTTTTGGCCGTGAAATATTTATTTTCATTTTTTACGCAGGAAAAAATGAAAGCACTGGTTGAGGAGTGGAAGAATATGCTTGGTGACAAAAGACAGGTATTGTTTGTTTTTTTACATTTTACAGTTTGACTGCTGGATTGAACTTCTACCAGCCTTTCTCACGTCTCTCTCTCTCTCCAGGTGTACATGCAGCTCGCCCAGGACGATAAGATCCGTTACAAGAACGAGATGCAGTCGTGGGAAGAGCACATGGTGGACATCGGACGGCAGGACGTCCTCCGGGGCCAACCGAGGTCCAGACTAAAGGAACAGAAAAAGAGTGCACCCAAGATGGCCACAAAGGCAGGCCAGAAGTCCAAGTCCAAAGCAGGCAAGAGGACCACAGCCAGGAGTTCAAAGTAGGACAGACAGGAGCTGGACCTCCTCTTCCCACAGGTTCTGTGACTATCCTCGTCCCGGTGTAACCCGGAGGTGATGGCTCTGTTTTGGTGATACCATATTTTAATGGGACAAAACTTTCCACCCACCAGGTTTTAGGTGTTACACAGAATCTGTGATTTCTTAACCGGTTAACCTTTCAGTGACTACTACCGTTCACCGCGTTCAAATACTTAAAAAAATGAAATCTGCTAAATATAGCAGTGCCGATTTCAGTCCCACATTGGAAAAGGTTTGTTACCGTGGACATAACCGCGTCATCCATGAAGCACACCTCCTTCATCCACCACCCTCTCAATGTACATTTAGTCTCCTTGTAGTCAATGGAGGATCTCCGATGTGCAGACGGTGTCTGTGTTGCTAAGACACGGTGGTTTGTATAGAGGTCATACTGTTGACTGGTTATAAGATGTTTTGGAAACAGACTTCGGACGGACGGTCTGTTTCTGTCTCGACTGTTCGCGAGGTTTTCTCATTTCAAGACAGGAGGACAACAATAAAGTTCTTGAATTCAGTTTTGGAAGAAAGGGTTATTTTTGTTTAAGTCTAAAAAAAAAAACAAGCAACTCAAAGGTATTCGACTAGTCTGACTGACCTCTGACTGACTGACTGTAGAATGACATGATGCTTTTGTTCAGGGATGTTGTAGACCTGCCATTTTTTGCCAGTTATGAAGTTATTATCTAGAAAGTGTTGGTTTTGGATCATGTGAATCCACAACAAAATATTGTTTTATTTCATTGTAACATGTTAAGAAATAAACATCAAATGCTTCTTTTTTTCACAAAATGAACATCTGTGAGAATTATTAGTAGAGTAGAAAAACCATATGTATATATATAATATATATGACTATAAAGATGAACATACACAACGTTATAAAAAGGTTTATCATATTCCGTAGACTGGATGGACTTCCAGTCCCTGTTTCAGTCGGAGGTTAGGGTGAGGAATGTGATATTTAGAATACAAAACGGCCCTTAAGCCAACAGGGAAGACGGAGACAAAGAACGAGGATCAGCGACTAGAACTAAAAGATAATCAAACATGGAGTGATCTTCATCAGGTCTCCAGGTACATGAGTACTAACTAGCGTCCTGCTGCTGGTCTCTCAACCCCACTCTCTCTCCTATCACATTCTAGAAGCTCTGGACCAACGCCAAATGTATTCTCCAACAATGCTGTTAAGGTCTTGTTTTTGAGGTGGAAGGCCTAATAAGAATTATTAATTATAAAACTTATCAAATCATTTATTACAATAATACTAAAAAAAATCTGTTAATTATTACAATACTTCTTATTAAGGACTAGCCTTACAGCCCAAAGCACAACACTAAGTTCCATTTTCTGTAAAAAGCTCAATTTGTGCTCTGGGCCTTTGGTTAGTGAGTAGAGAGGAGAGCCAACAGGAGGTGGAAGTCCAACACCTCCTCATCCGTGTCCGGCCGTGTCCTGCTGCCCCGGAGCCTCCTGCAGGAGAGTCTGGAAGTTGGGAGAGAAGACCAGCTTCCTCTGGACGTTCCCCAGCACGGTCATGTCCCCCGTCCTACCTCCAGACAAACACACAGACACCAGCTCCTGGGGGGAGAAATGGAGAGAGGGGGGAGATGAAGAGAGAGAGAAAGATGGAGAGAGCGGGGCGAGAGAGAAAGAGGGTCATGGAGAGAGAGAGGGGGGGAGAGAGAAAGAGGGTCATGGAGAGAGAGGGGGGGAGAGAGAGGTAGTGTGAAGCAGGGATAATAAATGACAGCAAAGTACGTCACCTCATCGGCACATACTGTTGGACCGGTCAGAAAACCCAACTCGTAGCATATCCCATAGCATATCCCGTCTGTTTATATCTATATCTATCTATCAATACACACCTGGAGGAATGAGAAGGCCACGCCCTCACACACGTCCATGACCACGTCTCCCAGTTTCAGCTGAACGCGCCCCGACCTCCGGACCAGGAGTTTACCCAGCATGCCCTCTGAGAAGTCACACAGGGTCGCCTGTCTCTCACTCACCGGCGCCTTCTGTCGAGCCGCCGAGGGACACGGGATGAGAAATGAATGAATATGAAACCGCCTTGAATCATAGGACATACGATATGAGTGGGAATGTGTATAATATAACATTTAACATCCGTTTATCTGTCCTTAGTTGTTCCTCTGCTGAGGTCAGAGTCCCACAGCAGCTGGGGGACCACAGGTGTGGCTGATTGTTGTCGGTGTTCCCCCCTCTGGTGTGTGTCACTTGGTTTAGCCCAGTTAGTGTATAGTCTCCCTCACGTCTCCGAGGTCTCGCTTTAGTTTCCTCCTGTCTGCTGGTTTGGTTCATGTTTAGCCTCATTCACCCATCCCTTTATATATTTCTTACATAAATACACCATCTTTTTTGTAGCAATTTTGTAATTCTAATTCGATTTTGTTCAGTTAAGTTTTTTTTAAATATAATTAATGTTAAGAGTCTGTTGAGGATTGCCAGACGATGTCGTTGTCCTTGTACGATGACAATAACGACCTTCAGATTCTGAGTTTCCAGTACCTGTTTTAGTATGTTTAGGGTAGAATAAAACCCCCTTGTGTTAAAACTGCCCACCCCCCGTCCACTCACGGGGGTCTGGGCGGTCCCCCGTCCACTCACGGGGGTCTGGGCGGTCCCCCGTCCACTCACGGGGGTCTGGGCGGTCCCCCGGCCCGTCTCCGTCCTCTCTGGGTCCTGGGGCGGCGGCGGGCCGGGCATGCAGTCGGGCAGCTGGATGAAGAACAGCTCCTCTCGGCCCGTCAGGCGGAGCTCCCGGAAGGCCTCCCCCAGGGAGGGCCCCTCCCCCAGGGAGGGCCCCCCCGCCGCCGCCGGCCGCGTCCGGGGCACTCCCCTCGGGGACTCTGGGTCCCGCCTGGCCCCCGGGGAGGGGTCCTCTTTACCTGGAGTCAGGTCGGTCTTATTAGCATCGACCCCTTAATCACAGGTAGAGTTTAAAGGTTTATGATGAGGGCGTCTCCTTCTAAACAAGTCAATTACAACGACAAACAAGACCCAACACTGAGACAGGGACCTAGGAAAACCTATCATTAAAGAGAGAGAGAGAGAGCGAGAGAGAGAGGAGTCCACTGTGAAAGTCTTACACGTGAGGCTGGGGACCAGAGGCGTCTCTGTCTTCAGGAAGGTGGCGTGAGGCTGGAACAGAGGCAGCTGGATGGGCCTCAGCCTGGCATCGTTACGCAGATCGGGGTCGTCTATGAACTGTTGGGGGGGGGGAGAGAGAGAGAGAGAGAGAGAGAGAGAGAGAGAGAGAGAGAGAGAGAGAGAGAGAGAGAGAGAGAGAGAGAGAGAGAGAGAGAGAGAGAGAGAGAGGATATTTTACACAGTATACAGAAAAAGTATGTGAGAAAAAGTATGTGAACCCTTTGGAATGACCTGGATTTCTGCATCAATTGGTCATAAAACGTGTCCTGACCTTCATCTCAGTCTCAGTCTCAGGGGGATGTCGAGATCGCGAACATCGTGATGATGAATGATAAAAAATAATAATAATAAAATAAAAAATAAATAAACCTCATGGGTCACATCAAGAGGATTCTGAAATCATCTCGCGACCCCCCCCGCGACCCCCCCTCAGGGTCCCGCGACCCCCCCCTCGGGGTCCCGCGACCCCCCCCTCAGGGTCCCGCGACCCTCCCTTTGGGAACCCCTGCTGTAGACCAGAAATATCTGATTGGTTGATTCATTGTTTTTCCAACACAAAACCACTCAAATGCGTCGTGCATGGACCGAGAAAGACAAACAAATCAACGTAACTGTAATATAACAGATAACAACACAGATACCACTCTCATTTATTCATTTGATTTCAATTTGATTAAATTGTATTACATTTTCTTAATACAATTAATTTTATTTTTTTTGTTTCATCTGTTTCATATGTAAACATTCACAGCGCAGGGTGGGAAAAGTATGTGAACCCATATGCTAATGACTTCTCCAAGAGCTAATTGGAGTCAGGAGTCAGCCAACCTGGAGTCCAATCAATGAGACCAGATTGGAGGTGTTGGTTAAAGCTGCCCTGCCCTATAAAAAACACACCAGTTTGGAGTTTGCTATTCTCAAGAAGCATTGCCTGATGTGAACCATGCCTCGCACAAAAGAGCTCTCAGAAGACCTAAGATTAAGAATAGTTGACATGCATAAAGCTGGAAAGGGTTACAAAAGTATCTCTAAAAGCCTTGATGTTCATCAGTCCACAGTGAGACAAATTGTCTATAAATGGAGAAAGTTCAGCACTGTTGTTACTCTCCCTAGGAGTGGCCGTCCTGTAGAATCCTGTAGAACAGCGCAGAATGCTCAATGAGGTGAAGAAGAATCCTGTCAGCTAAAGACTTACAAAAATCTCTGGCACATGCTAACATCTCTGTTGACGAATCTACAACACGTAAAACACTGAACAAGAATGGAGTTCATGGAGACACCACGGAGGAAGCCACTGCTGTCCAATAAAAAACATTGCTGCACGTTTGAAGTTTGCAAAAGAGCAGCTGGATGTTCCACAGCACTGCTGGCTAAATATTCTGTGGACAAATGAAACCAAAGTTGAGTTGTTTGGAAGGAACACACAACATTATGTGTGGAGAGAAAAAGTCACAGCACACCAACATCAAAACCTCATCCCAACTGTGAAGTACGGTGGAGGGGCATCGTGGTTTGGGGCTGCTTTGCTGCCTCTGGGCCTGGACAGATTGCTATCATGAACGGAAAAATGAATTCCCAAGTTTACCAAGACATTTTGCAGGAGAACTTAAGGCCATCTGTCCACCTATTGACGCTCAACAGAAGATGGGTGATGCAACAGGACAATGACCCAAAGCACAGAAGTAAATCAACAACCGCATGGCTTCAACAGAAGAAAATAGGCCTTCTGGAGTGGCCCAGTCAGAGTCCTGACCTCAACCCCATTGAGATGCTAAGGCATGACCTCAAGAGAGCGATTCACACCAGACATCCCAAGAATATTGCTGAACTGAAACAGTTTTGTAAAGAGGAATGGTCCAAAATTCCTCCTGACCGTTTGGTCTGATCTGCAACTACAGGAAACGTTTGGTTGAGGTTATTGCTGCCAAAGGAGGGTCAACCAGTTATTAAATCCAAGGGTTCACATACTTGTTCCACCCTGCACTGAATGTTTACATGGTGTGTTCAATAAAAACATGAAAACATATAATTGTTTGTGTGGTATTAGTTTAAGCACTGTGTTAAGCACGGGCGGCAGTCTAGCTCAGGAGGTAGAGCGGTCGCCTCACAACCGGAAGGTTGCTGGTTCGATCCCCGGCTCCTCCTAGCAAAAACTGTCGAGGTGTCCTTGAGGAAGACCCTAACCCTAACTGCTCCCCGGGCGCTGTATGAATAGCTGCCCACTGCTCCTAATACTAGGATGGCTTAAATGCAGAGAACACGTTTCACTGTATGTCTTCATGTATGTGACCAATAAAGAGGATTCAATCCTCACAATTTGTTGTTTTGTTGTTTGTTTGTTTGTCTATTGTTCCAGGTAATTCCAAAGGGTTCACATACTTTTTATATCTATATTCACTTCTTAAAGCGTAAGTGAACCTCCTGTTTCAGCTCAAATTCTAATACTATGAGAGTTTTAAAATACATTTGGGCTGAGAGTTCAAGTAAGAGGGGGCGATGTGTTATCACCGTGGTTAGAGAGAGAGAGAGCGAGAGAGAGCGAGAGAGAGAGAGAGAGAGAGTCCCCTTACGTCGTCTCTCTGTAGTTTAGACAGTATCTCGTCCTCGTCCTCCTCTGACCTCCTCCTCTCCTTCTTCACCGAGGAGCGGCCCAGGGGGGAGGAGGTGGTCTCCCCCGGGTCTGGGGTCCCACGCCACGCTGGGGGAGGAGGAGGGGCGGAGGGGTTTAACGGCTAATGCTAACCACTACGCTAACCACTAGCCCACCTCATCACTAGCCCCCCTCAACATAAATCAGGTTTTGATAATAGACTAATCGCCATAATTTAGTCATTTATTACAAAGTACAAATATCATAAAGACTATCATCTCCTTCTTCATGATGCTTCATAAATTCAAATGTTTGGTTATTATATATTATAACATGGGTTTTGATTGAAATGTAAGTAGGCATTGTTAGGACAAAATGATAAATGATGAGAGACAGAGAGACAGACACAGAGAGAGAGAGAGAGAGAGAGAGACACAGACAGAGAGAGACACAGACAGAGAGAGACACAGACAGAGAGAGAGAGAGAGAGAGACAGAGACAGAGACAGAGACAGAGAGAGAGAGAGAGAGAGAGAGAGAGAGAGAGAGAGAGAGAGAGAGAGGAACCTGTCTTGGGCAGGGTGTGGGCGGGTCCCTGGTCAAAGATGGAGTGAGACTGGATGGTGTGGGGCCGGTCTCTCCTCCTCCCCCCTCGGCTCTCTCTGTGCTTCTCCTCCCGTCTTCGTCGGTCCTTCTTCAGCACCTCCAGCGCGTCTTCTCGGAGCCTGCCAGGTCATTTCATGGATTACCTAGAGGGCCCTCAGCAGGGCAACACCTCAGCCACACCAAAAAGTCCCCTGGATCCGGATTCAGATCCGGATCTGCACCTAAATCGAATCAACTGTTCATCGGTCCATAAGTCATCTAACCACCAAGTTTTGTCCAATTCCGTAGATCGCTTTTTGAGTTATCTTACTAACAAACAAACAGACAAACAGCGGAGAAAACCTAACCTCAGGTCCATCTTCGATGGCGGCGGTAACTATTCATAAATGATGTCACAGTTAATTAATTAAGAATTCATTATTTAGTAATTAGTTGTTTATTGCCAGCCACTCACTCGTCTTTACTTTTCCTCACAGCTTTGACGTTGGGCTGGAAGGTTTTCTGTCCGGGAGGAAGGGAGGAAGACAGGTCAGTGAGGCTGGGAGGAAGACAGGTCAGTGAGGCTGGGAGGAAGACAGGTCAGTGAGGCTGGGAGGAAGACAGGTCAGTGAGGCTGGGAGGAAGACAGGTCAGTGAGGCTGGGAGGAAGACAGGTCAGTGAGGAAGGGAGGAAGACAGGTCAGTGAGGCTGGGAGGAAGACAGGTCAGTGAGGAAGGGAGGAAGACAGGTCAGTGAGGCTGGGAGGAAGACAGGTCAGTGAGGCTGGGAGGAAGACAGGTCAGTGAGGCTGGGAGGAAGGCAGGTCAGTGAGGCTGGGAGGCTCAGTTGAAATGGGGTTCAAACGCTCTTCAACTCGCCTTTGGCTTTTTGAACCCGCCCAACGTGAGGTCTCTGGACTTCAGGGAGGTCAGCCTCCCCGGTGGAACGGAGGAGGAGGAAGAGGAAGAGGAGGAGAGGCCGGTGAGGCGGCCTGCCGGCAGCCCTCTCCCCGAGACAAGGCCCGGTCCAGACCCGGACGTCCCGGGACCACAGCCCTCATCATCCCCCGACTCCCTCATGGTGGGAAGGAAACCAGCTTAACGGACCTGGATCAAAACATCATGGAAACAGGTCCGGGTCCTTAAAACACACACACACACACACACACACACACACTCGGACACACAGACACACAAACCCTCAGACACACACAAACCCTCAGACACACTCGGACACACCCACTCAGATACACACACACCCACTCAGATACACCCACTCAGATACACACACACCCACTCAGATACACACACACCCACTCAGATACACACACACACCCACTCAGATACACCCACTCAGACACTCGGACACACACACGCCACCCGGGGGTGCTGTGCAGTGGAGTAAACCTCACTCCCCAAAAGACGTTCTAGTGATGAGGCAAGAGCCCGCGGGGTTTAGCCGGGAACCGTGAGTTCGAAACCCGTGCGGGACACACACACACACACACACACACACTCTATCTCTCTCGCACTCACTCGTCATCTATCCGAGCATCACTTTAAAACGTCCGTCTAACCCAAAGTAAGAACAACTTGAGCCCATAGCTCCATGTCCTCCATGTCGTTCACTACACGTCAACAGACCCACACCACCACCAGAAGGACCGAGCAGCGGCTCAACGCATAATATAGGGGATTATTATTTAGTATTAATTATAAAGGATTTACCGCGCTATCCTGCACCCTGCAGACTCCGTCGCGTTGTGTTGTTGTTGTTGTTGTCCCGTGTGTGTGTGTGTGTGTGTGTGTGTGTTCGTTAATGCATACTAGATCCCACCGGACGAAGGTTTGGTTAAGGTTAACTATGCGATTGGAAAAAATAATATTTTTGAATACAAGCTTTCAATCCGTGTTGCTTTGTCACCGCCCGGATGGTCTGGATGTTGTCTTCCTTGAGGGAGGGAGGCGTTACGGTCTGTGTTCTCTGAGCGACGTCCTGGGCTGCGGCCGCAGGGGGGCGCTGTTTGACCAGATATCACATGGCTTGGCTGCATCACATCACATTGCAGTGATTTAGAAGACGCGTTTGTCCAAAGTCACTGACAATAAGGTCATTTAACAGGTAGGCAAGATGACTACTAGTTACCAGAAGTCCCTAACAAGCCATAATAAGTTATTTATCTTGTGGACACAAGATATAACTATAACAAAAAAAACCGTTGGGGACTATATGGGCTCCCTACATAAATAATAACATCATATATAATACATTACATTTCCTCCAAGAGCAGAACCAGTGCTCAGGTAAAGGTGCAATACATTGTCTCTCTAGATTTAACACATTAAGTTAATCAAACAGGAGCAATGAGTGAACCCGACAGACACACAGAGCTAATAAGCTAACGCTGATAAACAAGAACCGGCAAACAACAGAGTCAACAAGAGGGTCAGGAACCTAAGAGGTGTTTTATCATGATTCACATTTATTCACAGGTATGGCGTGTATCCTGGACCCCACAAACCGGGGAACTAATGGAATTAAATTGTATCTAAGTTTAAAATAACTTTGATTGAATAACAGCTTGTAAGGTTAATAAGGTTAATCAGTCAAATGTTCTCTGAGATAGTAGTACATTCTTAACACACAGCAATATAGGACTATTTCATTGTGTATTATTATTAACAGTGTGTATTATGTATTTCTTTCTAACTAACCCTTCATAAACATAATCTAATCCAGCGTTATGCGGAGGTGGCTTTAGTCTGAATAGTGAATAGTCCAGATGGCATTTAGTACACATTTCAGACAGATTGTGTTTTTAAACCACGATGAACCATGTTCATTACAAACAGCACTGCTACAAAGTGACCCATATACAGGCTATTGCAACACTAAAACATATAGTTTCCCTTAGAATTAATCCCATGCAAATGTGTATTTGACATTTAGCATTTTGTCTTGGTAAACCATGTCAAAGTACTCCCCTTCTGCTACGGTGAGGTGATTCTTCCAGTCCCCAACGATCCCTGGAGAACAGAAGATATGATTAGTGATGCCGAACCAAGATGAGACATGATTCAGCGTACTGTTATAACTGTTATAACTGTTATAACTGGGGGTTTCTGATCGTCACGGTGAGCCATCACCTTTCCTGAGGAACTGGGACGTGCTCTGGTCCATCAGCTGTTTGGGGACCAGGGTGTAGTTGGACATTTTGTTATTTTTCATGTTGCTGAACAAACAGCGCTGGGCGATCTTCTCCATGGTCTCAGGGTCCAGAGGCGTCTCCAGGAACTCAGCCAGTCGGGCCACACAGACCTTCAGGTCCTGCAGTTCAACAGATTACAGTATCAGCATCCTCATCCTCATCCTCCTCACCATCCTCATCACCATCACCATCATCACCATCATCACCATCATCACCATCATCATCACCATCACCATCATCACCATCATCCTCCTCACCATCATCACCATCATCCTCCTCACCATCCTCATCATCCTCATCACCATCACCATCACCATCACCATCATCACCATCACCATCACCATCCTCATCCTCATCACCATCATCACCATCACCATCATCACCATCACCATCATCACCATCATCCTCCTCACCATCCTCACCATCCTCATCACCATCCTCACCATCACCATCATCACCATCACCATCATCACCATCATCCTCCTCACCATCCTCACCATCACCATCCTCACCATCATCACCATCATCACCATCATCACCATCATCCTCCTCACCATCCTCACCATCACCATCACCATCATCACCATCACCATCACCATCATCACCATCATCCTCCTCACCATCCTCACCATCACCATCACCATCATCACCATCACCATCACCATCACCATCATCACCATCATCACCATCATCACCATCATCCTCCTCACCATCCTCACCATCACCATCACCATCATCACCATCATCCTCCTCACCATCCTCATCATCCTCATCACCATCACCATCATCACCATCACCATCATCACCATCACCATCATCACCATCATCACCATCACCATCCTCATCCTCATCACCATCACCATCACCACCATCACCATCATCACCATCACCATCATCACCATCACCATCATCACCATCATCACCATCACCATCACCATCACCATCATCACCATCACCATCATCACCATCACCATCATCCTCCTCACCATCCTCATCATCATCATCATCATCACCACCATCACCATCATCACCATCATCACCATCATCCTCCTCACCATCCTCATCCTCATCACCATCACCATCATCACCATCACCATCACCATCACCATCATCACCCTCATCCTCCTCACCATCCTCACCATCATCACCATCACCATCACCATCATCACCATCACCATCACCATCATCACCCTCATCCTCCTCACCATCCTCACCATCATCCTCATCACCATCACCATCATCACCATCACCATCACCATCACCATCATCATCACCATCACCATCACCATCACCATCATCACCCTCATCCTCCTCACCATCCTCATCCTCATCAATTATCATCAAATTATTCCAAAAAAAAAACAGAAACCCTGAAAAAAAGGTTAAACTATGTTGACCTTCCATTCTATTGAGATAGTATTTAGTGATCCCAGTGTCCCATAGCAGCGCAGCCCTATCAGAGGCCATCTATTCCCAATGTGAAACCCTTCCTCCAGAAGGTCCCCAGCTCTTTGACATGGAGCGCATGGAAAGCATTGAATCAGCCAGTAAGAAGTGCTGAGTAGAACCAGTTAATACATTAACCAGTTGGTCGGAACCGGTCTGTCACATTATTACTCACTTGGACGCTTTCAAAAGAAGCATCACAACTCATCTGTTCACCATGACCTTTGACCTCTGACCCATCCCTGATGTGCACTGATGACTTCTGGTGACTAGTAGTTCTCTGGTGACTAGTAGTTCTCTGGTGACTAGTAGTTGAATGACCTTATTGTAAGTGGCTTTGGACAAAGGACTTGCTTTAGGAGTGTGATCTAGACTCTGATAGTGTGCCTGGTAAACAGAGATGGATGGTATTTGAAGTATTCCTACCAGGATCATATCCTCGTAGGAGAGGTACATGATGTTCTGATGGTCTCCAGGACTCAGCCAGCCCTTCACGTGGTCGAACCAGGAACCAAACAACACTGCAGGTTACAGAACACAAAGGCAATGACCATGTCCACATTAGACAAAGACCGCTTTGTTATCCGTCTCTGAATTAACTAGAGGCCACACCGAAAAGTGGGCCAAAACAAACCCACTATTCCCTGGTCTATCTGTAATGTAACCAATAAGTTTTGACAAATTCAGTACATAACTTTAGTTATCTTACTGACAAACAAACAAACAAACACACAAACACACTATTTGATGGACTTTGATGGTGGAGGGAACAATTAATTCACAAGGTGAAAAAAACCCACTATTATATAATTACCGGTAGATATAATTATATTCATTATATATATAATATATAATATAATTATTATGACGTTTTGTGCTCATTCATCACCTTTTCCATCCAGGAATTTGTGTAGGAATTCCTTCTGTGTCCCTGGGTTAACCAAGAAGGAGGCCATGGCATGGTAGTGGTAGGAGGAGGTGAGGACATCCCTCGGGTTCCTCATCACATAAATGACCTGAAGAACACACACACACACACACACACACACACACACACACACACACACACACACACACACACACACACACACACACACACACACACACACACACACACACACACACACACACACACACACACACACACACACACACACACACACACACACACACACACACACACACGTCATTTAGCCATCAGCTCAGAGCCATGGGCTGTGTCCATTGTGGCAGAGATAAAACAACACACTGTTCCTCCGTTACAGCAGATAACTCACCACTCAATAGCAAAGTACTCGTAAATAGTTTTAAAATATTCAAACAGCAGCAGGGTTAGGGGGTTAGGGTTAGGGGGTTAGGGTTAGGGGGTTAGGGTTTGGGGGTTAGGGTTGGGGTTAGGGTGACCCCCTAACACGGCTCACCCGGGGTTTGACCCTGAAGAAGGACGGTGACATCATGTGGTAGTGGAAGTGAGTGCTGAAGACACGGGGGGACGGCCTCTGGTCCAGGTTGAGGACACTCGCCCTGGTCTCCTCCAACCACGGGACGCGGTCCCAGTTGGGCACGGTGTCCACCACCGTGGGGTCTCCCTGGCTGAGGATCAGGGGCACGATCTCCTGTGTCCATGTTGTGCCTGAGAGCAGGTGAGGGTTAGAGGAAGGGGGGGGGCAGTGTGTAATGTGTGTGCCTAGCGAGTGTGTGTTTAGAAAAAAGCATCTTCTAAAGGACTGTAATGTAGTGATATTACGTGATCTATAGTGAGCCTAGGGCCATGTGGCTACACGTCCCACAGCTGTCCTGTAGCTGCATGTTGGACTAACCCACATTCTTACTGCATTCTGCAGACCAAAACCAGTGCTTTAGAATATCATGTTATACAAAAACCATGACAACAACCATGACATCATATATACAGTATATATTTATATGTGTGTGAATGTATAACAAATTCTTTAAAAGCTCCTGTAGTGTGTGTTTTATGTGTTGTGTCCATTGTTTGTCTGCAGGAGAAGCAGAGGTCCTACCTGACTTGGGATAAGTGATGATCAGAATGTCGTCCGGACGAAAGGAGAACTCCTGGTTGAACTTGAGGCTCTCCGGGGTGTGCGCTATCTTGGGCATGAAGACCCCCATGTGCTCCATGTAGAGGTCCTCTTCGGTCATCTCTGAGCTGCACGGAGAGAGGGGTCAGGGGTCAGGGGATAGATAGAGACTCCCATTATATGACATGGCATTGCATTAGTCATTTAACAGATGTTTTTGACCAAAGTAGCCATGTAGCGCTCACTCCCCATTCGCTCGCAGTATGAATTCACCTGAAGTCATAAGTGCATTTTCTTCCTAACAAGAAAGGATCTGCGCCTAAATCTAATCACCTGCCCAACCCAGTGGCGTAGCGGAGGCCCCCGCACGGAGCCCCGGAGTTTAGGAGGCCCCCACCCCCAGGCCCCCCCCTCCTCCCTGCTATGTTGCTAGGCACCAGGGCTGGACTGGCCATCTGGCATACCTGCCGGCCCGGCCGAAAGCTACCATCGAACGGCCCATAAATCGAAAGCTACCATGGGACTTCACGATCGCAACAACACCGTACAACAGTGTACACATGAGTTCCTACTGACCTATACTGTTTACAACCGCGATGTCTGTCCCATGTCACTCTTATTGATTTAGGGAGGGGGCGGGGCCCCATGGTCCGACCTGCGGGGGAGCCACTGGCCCAAACACCAACTTTGGTCTAATTCCGTACATAACTGTTTGAGTTATCTTGCTAACAAACAGACACACGCACAAATTCAAGATTCAAGAGTCAAGATGTTTAATTACCATTTGCAACAAGTTCAATGGAACGCTTACTCCCTATTCCCCTTTCCACAAAATAATCAAGATAATTGATTATATATTTTATGAATAAAACATAATGAATATAGTCCTACCTATAGTCCTACCTACCTGCGGGAGAATAACGGTGGCGCCGATTCCTTAATCTGACGGACAGCCCCGATATGTATAATTAACTAAGAGATGGGCGGGACCAGGGTCACGTGGTCCAAACGGTCACGCACTCACAACAATAATTCTAACTATAACTATAACTATATAACTATAAAAGCAAGACATGTTTGAAATGTGTGGTCTCATCCAGAACACAATAATGAATTATGTTCCAATGAATTGGTTGACTTGGTGTCATGTTTCTCATCATCAATGTACACCAGTTCTTGATGTATGTTTCTCTTTGTTTCTCTAGTCTAGTTCGTGCTGCCTGAGGACACGCCACTCATCAAGCGGGCGTATTGGTAATTAGATGACCACTCTGGTAAGGACAGGACAGTTATCCCAGGGCTTGATAACCCCTGGGCTAACTGTCCTGTCCTTACCAGAGTGGTCATCTAATTACCAATTTGTAGAAATCCTGTTTTGGAATTCCAAACTGACCTTAAATCTGAAAAAGATTTCAAAAGCCTTTATTAAAAATATCTTGTAGGTTGTGTTTACCGCAGTCCTTCCACCCCGCAAGCAGAAGAGGATAATCTGGATTAGAGGACAGAGGAGCAAGCAGAAGATGATAATCTGGATTAGAGGACAGAGGAGCAAGCAGAAGAGGAGAATCTGGATTAGAGGACAGAGGAGCAAGCAGAAGAGGAGAATCTGGATTAGAGGACAGAGGAGCAAGCAGAAGAGGAGAATCTGGATTAGAGGACAGAGGAGCAAGCAGAGATTTTGGCAAAAGACCCACAATATTTCTTCACATCTGGCCAAGCCTGAAGGGTGTTGTGAATGACAGGTTTTTGATATTTTGCATAATGCATTAATGTTATTAATGAATGGTAGAGAGGTCAAAGGGGTAGGAAAGCAAAGTTCTTCTTCAATATCTGTCCATTGAGAAGTTCTGCAAATGTGTACCCTATCAATTGGACCCTTTGTCTGGGCAGCCCAGTGGTACAGCTGACCGTCTGGGAGTCCCAGTCCATCTGGTTTAGTTAACGTTTTAAGAGATATTCTGGGTGAGGACTTCCTCCAAGTAAAGGAACTTATCAGTTTGTTTATGGATTTAAAGAATGCTTTATCCAAATAACAGGAAAGTGACTGGAATAGATAGCTAAATCGTGGCAATACATTCATTTTAATTATGTTAATTCGTCCGAGAAGTGAGATGGTAAGCTAATTCCAGTGATCTAATTCTTCCTTGACCTTCTGAAGCAGCGGGGCATAGCCCCTTCAGACAGGTAGCAGCACCTCCCACCTTACAGTCCCTTCAGACAGGTAGCAGCACCTCCCACCTTACAGTCCCTTCAGACAGGTAGCAGCACCTCCCACCTTACAGTCCCTTCAGACAGGTAGCAGCACCTCCCACCTTACAGTCCCTTCAGACAGGTAGCAGCACCTCCCACCTTACAGTCCCTTCAGACAGGTAGCAGCACCTCCCACCTTACAGTCCCTTCAGACAGGTAGCAGCACCTCCCACCTTACAGTCCCTTCAGACATGTAGCAGCACCTCCCACCTTACAGTCCCTTCAGACAGGTAGCAGCACCTCCCACCTTGTGATGCTGGCTTTTCTTGGCTTGTTTGAAGATGAGTGGTGATGAACAAATGACTAAGCTGCCAGTGCCTCGAGTTTACAGCTAATTATTAACTAAGGTAAATTAACTAAGGTACTAGCTAATGGATAAATTCAAAGCTCAAAGTTGAGCTAAGGCAATTTATCATGGGCATACAGGCTAATGTACTGTACTTAAGGGGAGACACTATAGGTGAATACAGTCAAATGTGTATCTAATAACGTCATCACAATCGCCACATTGATATGCAAATTAGGCCTAATTAAAAAGCTCTAATTTGCATGCATTTACCAAGGCATTGCAGGTGAAAAGACAAAACATATCACCTCACAACTTCCCCACATAGTTACTTACGTCAAGTCAGTATTTCCCCCTGAAATGTTATGTATAAATATGCAGATTATCTTTAAATCTATAGATGAATTCAGACAGGGTAGTAAAACTAACACCATTTAGTTTTTTGTAAGTTTTCTTTCCATTAGAGTGAAAGAAAACATGGAAGCAAAATAGACCAAAATAACTAAATGTACAAATGAAAAGTACATGAAAAAACGGTCTTTTTGTCTGTAATGTCCTGCCTTAAACAGTAACTTCATTATTTAGATTGTTGGCTGCTCATTTAATAACTATTCATTTGACTAATTAGTTGTATGCTGATAGATGTTAATCATTACATGATACAGCGACCCACCCTCATATGTGAAAGGAGGGAATTGTAGTTACACTGAAACTAAGTCCTTGTCAACAGCAGTTATTTTATGTTATGTGTGCGGTAAGTGTAATAATAATAATAATAATAATAACAATAATAATAATAATAATACTAATAATGTATTGGATCATTAATGTATTCAGGGAATTCAGTATTCTATTTTTTGGCTTAACTTTTAGTTTTAAAACATTTTTTACTAAATGATGATGGGAAGTGCCCCTTTTCTCACTTGAGCTCCTGACCCCGAACGTGTCTGTGGTGTCCCTGGACCTGACCCCTACCTGACCTCCAGAGAGAGAGCCCTTTACACAGATGGGACCTGGTGGATTGCTGTACATAGACCTGATCCGCCCTATACATTTATCACCAAAGTTACATTTCTCCAAGACAGAAAATAAATATGACCACTTGACCCTATCGAACGCTTCTTCTGCATCAAGCGATGAAACCAACGCTGGTTGCCCGAACCGAGCCGAGTGGTCGATTACATTCAGTCTCCCAATGTTATCTGAAGCATATCCACCCTTTACAAAGCCAGATTGGTCAGGATTAATAAACTGGGGCAATACATCCTCCAATCTATGAGCAATCAACTTTGATATTATCTTAAAATCAACTGAGAGCAATGATGTACGGAATGAAGAACATTCTGCGATGTCTTTGTCCTTTTTATGCATCAATGATATGACAGCTGTCCTCGTAGAATCAGGAGGGATCCCAGTCTGCCAGCATGGGCATGGAATGGGGCTCAATTTGGGACCAAAAAGTTTTATAAAATTGTACAGAATATCCGTCCAAGCCCGGGGTTTTTCCTGAAGGAAGTGACTTAATTGCTTGCAGCACCTCCTCTGAAGTGAATGGAGAGTTCAACTGTTCCCCATCACCTTCAGAAATTGAAGGCAAAGATACCTTCTCTAAGAACATGCGTATATGTGATTCTGAGGGTTCTGATGGTGTGATGTGTAGCTCATGTTGTGTTGTGTGTTCATTTGATTGTACGATCAGCACCTTCTTTTTGAAGCTGATCAGCCCAGAGTCTGCTCGGCTTATCTCCATACTCATACTCATACTAGTAGAGAGGGTCAGCGGCTTCAAGGTCCTCGGCGTGCACATCTCCGAGGACCTCACATGGTCCACGCACACCACACACCTGGTGAAAAGGGCCCAACAACGCCTGGATTTCCTCAGGCGTCTGAGGACATCCAGCATGGGCCCCGCATC
Organism: Muraenolepis orangiensis; assembly: GCA_027704905.1. Classification (NCBI taxonomy): domain Eukaryota; kingdom Metazoa; phylum Chordata; class Actinopteri; order Gadiformes; family Muraenolepididae; genus Muraenolepis; species Muraenolepis orangiensis. The sequence goes on along the minus strand of CM051014.1, from coordinate 3,273,926 downwards.
CTGAGAACATTCTATACCGGCACCATGGAGAGTGTTCTTACAGGGTGGATCACCGCCCGGTACGGGAACTGCACCGCGCTTCAAAGGGTGGTGGGACGGCCCAGTATATCGTTGGAGGTGAGCTCCCCTCCCTCCTGGATGTATACAACCAGCGGTGCGTGGCCAAGGCCAAACGCATCATAAAGACATTGCCCACCAGCCACCAACTGTACTCACTGTTACCGTCAGGCAGGCGATACCTCAGTATCAAGTGGTATCAAATAGACTCAGAGACAGCTTCCACAGTCAGGCCATCAGGCTGCTGAACAAGGGCGTATAGCATATAACAATGTATATTTTATTACATTGATTTATATATACATATTGCTCTTTTTCTGTGCCGATATATTGCATTTTATAAATTGCATTTTTATTTTAACTTTATACAGTTTTTTACTTTTTTAGTTTTTTTACTTATTTTATTCTATTCTGTTTTTATTCTATTTGATCTTATTTTTATAACTGCTGTCTGTCGTCGGGTATTTCACTCACTGCTTTATACTTTATACAGTGAAGTGACAATAAACTTGACTTGACTTGATACTCATAGTGCTGTCTGGTGAAGAACAAAAGCTGTTTTATGTGTTCAGTTTGAATAAGATTGAGACTAGTTGTAACAGCATTTAGCTTCCTCAAGTTCTCATCTGTAGGCGAGGGTTTATGAGATTGATCCAGATTGACCAGCTCCTGTTGAAGTGGTCCTCTCATCACAGCTCTGACTGCCTCCCAGATTACTGCAGGAGACACAGGGGAGGCTGCATTCTCCTGTCTATATTGGTCCAGCCATAGTCTGATATTGCTGACAATTAACTATAATAGTTAACATCTTAATTGGTCAGTTCAATAATAATTAGCCAGTGCACTTTGAGGGGAGGTGGCACCTGTTTCCTGAACATTTTGTTCAGGAACATTTGGAACATTGTGTTCAGGAAGGTAAGTTATTAGGTTATTATTATTATTAGTTATTATTCATTTACTTACTTTGTCGGTTGTTGTGAAGGCCGAGCTCTCAGGTAAAAGGTGTCAATGGTGCTCTTTATAACATTAATTACGTTGACAACATTCAGCCACTAGAGGTCCCCCTCCCCTTGCATTCCGGGCGGCAGTATCTCAGAAGGTAGAGCGGGTTGTCTGTCAACCGGAAGGTTGCTGGTTGGATTACCAAGTTATGTGTGCGTGTGCGTGCGTGTGTGTCAGAGTCTCTGAAGGGAGGACCACTGTTTTAGACTTTGTAAACCCTGCTCTTCTGTATTTGTTTCTCCTTCGTTAATCGCCCCCCACGTTGAGCACATTAACAACATTGTCCACCCGGTGTAGCCGTACAACAACATATAAATGACGTCACTTGATCACGTGTCTCCGCAGCCTTTCCACGGCCGACGGTCAACTCTGCTTTTGTTTGGATTACAAAAAGGGATTTTATATATTATAATATAATATCATAATTAATACCGAATCACAGCCTCGCCAGTGAGTTACTAGTGGGGCCCAAAACAAAGTGCTGCTTATTAATGATATGTTGATAATGTTGTCAAGTGTCCTCCGTGGGGATGAATGAGCATCGGAGACTACACGCAGGAGACACACGCCCCATGAACCGCTTATAAACACATTATATGCACATGTAAAGATATATATATAACATATCTATAACATATATATCATATGGTGGTTGGGGTCACACACCCACTCACACACATAACCCGTGCGTTAGTCCGTTATTAAGCTAACCCCTGCTAACCACTGCTATCTGTGGCGCAGCAGGTGGCGGACGGGCGTCCCTCAAACTGACGGTAATGCTTTAAGGGTTTAAGTTTAAGGTTTAAAGTTTTAGTCGTGTTCAAACAACTGTGCCAGTACAATGTTTGCGTTTGTCACGTTCCTTTAGATGGACGAGGCTGTTGTGTGCTAGAAAGAGTCCTCCTCCTCCCGCTTAATTCTGCTTAGGGGTGTGTGTGTGTGTGTGTGTGTGTGTTTGAGTGTCTGTTCGTCTGTTCTCTACAACATAACTTCAGTTAAACTGAGTATAAAACACTTGTTTCTCAACGTGTACATTGGTCTCTTTCTCTGATGACTAGATTAGTACGGCGTGTTGCAGAGCGGCGGGCCGATGGAGGAGCTCCAGAAGGAGCTGGTCCGGCTGTGTAACGGCTACCCGGAGGGTCTGCACCTCCGGGAGGTCCACGGCCTCTACCAGCGGACCTACGGCAAGCCCCTGGGTCACGGCACCGCCAAGAGGTCAGCGTCCACCGGTCTCTGGTCTTTCCGTCGGGGTTGTTTACTTGGCCATGGTGTATGGCAGTCGCTCAGGAGGTAGAGCATGGGGTTGTCTGGCAACCGAGAGGTCGCTGGTTCGATCCCCCGGGTCCTCCTCCAAGTGTCGAGGAATCCCTGAGCAAGACTGAGCTCCTTGCACGGTTGACCCCGCCGTTGGTGTATGAATGGGTGAACAAGTGAGGCAGACTACACGCAGGAGCCACACGCCCCATGAACCACTTATAAACACATTATATATACATATAAAGATATATATAACATATATATAACAATTAACAACAATTAATCCTGAGAACATTCTATACCGGCACCATGGAGAGTGTTCTTACAGGGTGTATCACCGCCTGGTACGGGAACTGCACCGCGCTTCAAAGGGTGGTGCGGACGGCCCAGTATATGGTTGGAGGTGAGCTCCCCTCCCTCCTGGATGTATACAACCAGCGGTGCGTGGCCAAGGCCAAACGCATCATAAAGACATTGCCCACCAGCCACCAACTGTACTCACTGTTACCGTCAGGCAGGCGATACCTCAGTATCAAGTGGTATCAAATAGACTCAGAGACAGCTTCCACAGTCAGGCCATCAGGCTGCTGAACAAGGGCGTATAGCATATAACAATGTATATTTTAATACATTGATTTATATATACATATTGCTCTTTTTCTGTGCCGATATATTGCATTTTATAAAAAAAAAATATTTTATATTTTTTACTTTATACAGTTTTGTACTTTTTTTAAACTTATTTTATTGTATTCTGTTTTTATTTTATTTTATCTTACTTTATCTTATAACTGCTGTCTGTCGTCGGGTATTGCACATAAGATTTTCACTCACTGCTTTATACTTTATACTGTGAAGTGACAATAAACTTGACTTAAATTGTAAATAGCTTTGGTTTAAAAGCACAATATAAATGCAGTCCATTTACCATTTACATGGGACCAGGATGGGATTTTTCACATCCGCCATCGAAGATTGACAGGAGGTTATGCTTTCAGCCCTGTTTGTTTGTTTCTATGTCAGCAAGATAACTCAAAAAGTTACGTACGGAATTGGATTTGGGCGCAGATCCGGATCAGAGTCCGGATCCAGGGGCTTGTTGGTGTGGCAGAGGTCTGTGGTCTACCGAGGGCCCTCTGGTTCTAACCCTGGGCATGTCTGATGCGTGTCGTGCAGGCTGGCCCCGCTGCAGACGCTGCTCAGGAGCGTACCTGACCACCTCCACCTGTGCGCCAACGGGGCGATGGTGGTGTGGCCCGTGGCGTCTCGGCCCTCGTCCTCCTCGGCTCCCTCGGCGGCGGACTCTCTCCCCTCCACGCCGGCTGCGCGACTGGCGAAAGTCTCCCGAGACCCTCGCCTAGCCTCCCCGCGCGTGGTCTCCGCCAGCGCTAAAGGTAGGGCCGTCCTCCACCAAAAGAGTTATGTGATGGGGACTCAGCAGGCCCCACACCGGGCTGTCTGACGAGGCCGGTCATGTCAGCGTCTATTGGCCTATATATACAGCATACTATAATATAGGCTAACAAAGTATAGTATAATAATATAGTGTTCTGTAATTAATATAAGATATCTATGGAATCAAAGATAGATTAACCTGACAGACCTGATTCAGGGCAGTACAAAGAGACTAACTGTGATTAAGGGCCGTACAAAGAGACTAACTGTGATTAAGGGCCGTACAAAGAGACTAACTGTGATTAAGGGCTGTACAAAGAGACTAACTGTGATTAAGGGCCGTACAAAGAGACTAACTGTGATTAAGGGCCGTACAAAGAGACCAACTGTGATTAAGGGCCGTACAAAGAGACTAACTGTGATTAAGGGCCGTACAAAGAGACTAACTGTGATTAAGAGCAGTACAAAGAGACTAACTGTGATTAAGGGCCGTACAAAGAGACTAACTGTGATTAAGAGCAGTACAAAGAGACTAACTGTGATTAAGAGCAGTACAAAGAGATTAACTGTGATTAAGAGCAGTACAAAGTGACTTTAACTGTGATTAAAAGCAGTACAAAGTGACTAACTGTGATTAAGAGCAGTACAAAGAGACTAACTGTGATTAAGAGCAGTACAAAGAGACTAACTGTGATTAAGAGCAGTACAAAGAGACTAACTGTGATTAAGAGCAGTACAAAGAGACTTTAACTGTGATTAAGAGCAGTACAAAGATACTTTAACTGTGATTAAGAGCAGTACAAAGAGACTTTAACTGTGATTAAGAGCAGTACAAAGAGACTAACTGTGATTAAGGGAAGTACAAAGAGACTTTAACTGATTAAGGGCAGAACAAAGAGACTAACTGTTATTAAGGGCAGTACAAAGTATTTTAACTGTGCTATTTGGATATGCTATTTAGCTCATTAGCTGGTCATTCTGTCACATCACTGCCAGGCATGTCGTTTCCATGGCAACTTCGGAAGTGAATTAGACCTCAGATCAGGAATGTGAAACTTAAAGGAGGACAAACACACACACCCACCCTGACACAACCCCTCCCCTCTGCTTCTAGCTCTAGTTGTTTTCCCTTCTCTGTGTGATGTAACTCTGCTAGGTTTCTATTCCCATCTCAATAATCAAACCAGGTTCTGCGGTACGTATACTCTTGTTGTAGACATGGATTTTCGGTTGCAGGTTGTGAATTCAGATGTTGTGGTTATTCAGAGTAAGTTTGACTGCGTGGAGAAGCTGTACTCAGCTGTTTATCACGGGAGGACATGTTTCCCAGGAAGGGGCGTGAGGGAGGGGGGGTGGCCTCAGCGTCACTTTCAGTTTTGTTTCTCTCTCAGAGGAGGAGTGGATGTTTATAAGCAGAGCGAGGCTGCTCTTCCTCATTCTACTGGGATACTTTTTGGATGCATTCTGGTCTCCAGAACATTCTGATCTGATGTTGATTGGCTGTCAAGAACAGGTCAGACTGAAGGCACACTACCTGTGTCCTCTGTGTTTACCGGTGTGCTTTATTTGATTTTCATTAGCATTTATTAGCATTTGCTTATGGCCTCGTTTCATTATAGCTCCTGTTTGATGGACTTATCGTATCAAATTTAGAGACAACTTATTGTGACCTGAGCACTGGTTCTGCTCTTGGAGGCTTGTTAGGAAGGAAATGTAATGTATAATATATGTTATTATATATGTGTTTGTATATATTATATTATTATGGCTTGTTAGGAAGGAAATGTAATGTATAATATATGTTATTATATATGTGTTTGTATATATTATATTATTATGGCTTGTTAGGAAGGAAATGCACTGATGACTTCCAGTGACTAGTAGTTCTCTGACTAGTAGTTCTCTGACTAGTAGTTCTCCAGTGACTAGTAGTTCTCTGGTGACTAGTAGTTCTCTGACTAGTAGTTCTCTGGTGACTAGTAGTTCTCTGGTGACTAGTAGTTCTCTGGTGACTAGTAGTTCTCTGACTAGTAGTTCTCTGGTGACTAGTAGTTCTCTGGTGACTAGTAGTTCTCTGACTAGTAGTTCTCTGGTGACTAGTAGTTCTCTGGTGACTAGTAGTTCTCTGGTGACTAGTAGTGATCTGGTGACTAGTAGTTCTCTGGTGACTAGTAGTTCTCTGGTGACTAGTAGTTCTCTGACTAGTAGTTCTCTGGTGACTAGTAGTTCTCTGGTGACTAGTAGTTCTCTGACTAGTAGTTCTCTGGTGACTAGTAGTTCTCTGGTGACTAGTAGTTCTCTGACTAGTAGTTCTCTGGTGACTAGTAGTTCTCTGGTGACTAGTAGTTCTCTGGTGACTAGTAGTTCTCTGACTAGTAGTTCTCTGGTGACTAGTAGTTCTCTGGTGACTAGTAGTTATCTGGTGACTAGTAGTTCTCTGGTGACTAGTAGTTCTCTGTCTACCTGTTGAATGACCTTATTGTAAGTGGCTTTGGACTAAAGCGTCTGTATTTGAAAGGAAGTTAAACGTACACAGTATTGTGTTTTGCAGTCAGTAAAATGGCTTCTTCCCGACAACGAGGACTCCGGGGGATGAGTGATCTCTCTGTCTGTGTGTGTGTGTGTGTGTGTGTGTGTGTGTGTGTGTGTGTGTGTGTGTGTGTGTGTGTGTGTGTGTGTGTGTGTGTGTGTGTGTGTGTGTGTGTGTGTGTGTGTGTGTGTGTGTGTGTGTGTGTGTGTGTGTGTGTGTGTGTGTGTGTGTGTGTGTGTGTGGTGTCTGATCCACTTAGCTTTGTGCTAACGTTTGATTGTTATTGTCTTTCATACCTTGTTTTCTTCTCGTGGTAGCATCGACCGCCATGGAGAGCCAGCTGGCTGAAGTAGTGGCCATGCTGCTTGGCTGCCCCGATGGCGTCCCTGTGAAGAGGCTGGCCCAACAGTACAGCATGACCTACCACAAGAACCTGACCGTGGCCTCCTTGGGCTTCAGCTCCGTGGGCCAGCTGCTGGCCTCCCTGGACGGAGAGCTGGCGGTGGAGGGGGAGCTGGTCTTCCACCGAAGCCACCGACCTCCAGGGGCCGCCGTGGACCGGGTCCGTTGCGCTCCCCCGGAGGCGGCCGAGGACGAGGGAGGACCGGACACGGGGCACGGCCAGCCGGGGAAGGCCCGAAAGAGACGGGATCGGGAGGAGAGAGGAGCGTCCCCGGCTCTCCTTGCCGCCGGCCTCCCGCCGGAGCCCGTCGGCGTTAGCTTCGGGGCTCCGACCCTTCTGGAGAGTTCCTCTATGGGCTCCGTCCCCTCTGTGGGCGTCAGCCCGGCGCCTCCCACCGCACCCGCCGGCCGCGCGGCCCCAGAGGGCACGGAGAAGCTATCACAAGACCAGCTGCTGCAGAGGGTCACGGAGGTGGGTGGAGGAACTGCTATAGCCAAAAGATCACTGTATAATGATAACAGTTACGGTGTATATCACAGTATACCACTAGGAGGGGCTAGCACGCAGGGAAACTTAGTTTTACTGACAATGCTAATAATAATATTAATAATATTAATAATATTAATAATAATGAATTGTTTTTATAAACGCACTTTTAATTTGAGTGGACAAAACTCAAAGTGCTACAGAGTAAAAATGGTTTAAATAAAACAACAGAATAAAAGCAGCGACGTTTACGCCGGCATGGCAACCAGTGGGGGTTTTAAAAATCTAGTGAAAGGCTATTCTAAAAATATGTGTTTTTAGGCCTTTTTTAAAACGTCCACAGTGTGTGGTGTCCTCAGCTGGTTTGGGAGGGCGTCAATTTTGGTCCGTCAATGCTGGTTGCCTTTGCTTCAGATAACGGCCACCGTCAATGTTTAAACAAGGGGAAAAATATATCCAAACGTTCGTCCTACTACTAATGGCAGTCTGGTTATCAGGTAAAAGACTCCAGTTTGGATGTTCCTATTCTAACGACCCCTCATCCAGAATAGTGCCAGTTTTTTCGTCACATGCTCTTGAACGGCGCTACTGCGTTGCAATTGAACTGGAACTTCACACAATTGACCAAGCGCCTTTAAATGCATACAAGCCATATGGTCATAGACATGAAAATACTAAAGATATTCTCTGATCAAGTCCTATGAAGTCATTTAATGTGCTGTAGTGCCATGGTCACTGAAGGTCGCTCAGTCGGTCAGTTCTCACTGTATTATTTTCAAAGGGCCTGTTATATACCTTTGTATCTATATATCTATAGTTATAATATATGCCAGTCTTTTTGGGGTGAGCTACATCTAAATGGCGTAGAAGTTCCACACCAAAGTGATTGGATCAGTTTTTATTAATGCAATGTGTTTAAGATTCAAAATGTTTTTATTTGCAATGTCAAAGTACAATAGAATGCTTACTCCCTATTCCCTCCCGCAGTGTGAACTTTAACAACAATACTTTTACTATGCTATACAAACCTATGCCATCGGGACCAGGGGGGGTTACACATGTCAAGACCTTCAAAGCAATCTGCACGCGGCCCAGTTCCAAGGTGTCAGATCAGTGGTCTGTGATGTGAACTGTGATGTTGGATCCTCGTACTTACACCTTGTAGTGACAGCGGTAACGTGGATGCGTCCCTAGGCGATGAAGGCCGACAAGTTTGCTGGCGGCTCGATGGTGCGGCTAGCGAGTTGCTACACTGAGCTGTACGGGGAAGATCTCCCCCTGGACCAGTACATGCTGCTGTACGACAGCTGGGAGTCCAAAAGCCCGGGGAAAGCCAGGAGGTCGCGCCGCACACTGAAGTCTGAAGGTCGGTACACAAACGTGACCGTCTCATGGTTTCTCATGGGTTCCACATAAAAAACAGTTTTTTTTAAAAACATAGTTTTTTATGTGGAACTATTATTATTTAGGATTCTATCTAAAAAAAATCAATAACATTTCCAACCACTATCCTCCTCCTTTTCTCTCCTCCTTTTTACTCTCCTCTTGCCTCCTCCTCCTTTTAGCTCCCACACTTCCGTCTACTTCTTCTGTGACGACTCCAAAGAAATCAAAGAAGAAGGAGACCAAGCTGAGCACCTACCTCCCCTCAGTCTCCCTCCCCTCAGTCTCCCTCCCCTCCGGCTCCCTCCCCTCCGGCTTTCTCCGCTCAGTTTCCCCCCTCTCAGTCACCCCCCCCTCAGTCTCCCTCCCCTCAGTCTCCCTCCCCTCAGTCTCCCTCCCCTCCGGCTCCCTCCCCTCTGGCTCCATGGCCACTGGCTTCATGCCGTCCGGCCCGTCTGACAAAGACTTCCCATCTCTGGGCACCGCAAAGCCCAAGGAACCCCCCAGGTGGTCGACTCCGACAAGGCGGCGGCCAGAAGAGGAGGAGGACGAGGAGGAGGAGCAGCGGAGGAGGAACGCCCCCGTGTTCATGGACTCCTACCACGCCCAGCTGCGCCAGGTCCACGGGGCAAACATGCGCGCGGTGGAGGCCCTGGAGGAGGACAACAAGGACGGCCGCAGTAGGAACCGCGCGCTGGACGCCGAGACGGTCAACACCCTGGTGGAGGGTGTGATTCGTGACCTGGCCACCGGGGGGGAGCTGGTCACCCAGGAGAAGGTGAGACACCCTCAGTGACACAGCGGCTTGATGACTTGTGGCTCTTTTTTTTATGGTGACAAATCTTTATTTTTTTTAATTTTCTTTGTTTTATTTTCTTTGATTGTGCTTTTTTCACATGATATGACTTCATGTTCAGGCATTTGTGTTGTGGGCTATCTGCCAGGCTTCTATGAATAGAATTAGGGGTGCTCTGATCGATCGGCCGCCGATCATTATCGGCCGATATTCACTCTAAACGAACTGATCAGAAGAGCCGATCAGATGATACATTTTTTTGGTGCCGGCAAAAAACAATGCGATGTGTGTGTGAAGCAGGAAGGCAGCGCTGAGCCACCGTCAGTACAGACGGTCCTATTGGGCTCCTACAGCGCTGAGCCACCGTCAGTACAGACGGTCCTATTGGGCTCCTACAGCGCTGAGCCACCGTCAGTACAGACGGTCCTATTGGGCTCCTACAGCGCTGAGCCACCGTCAGTACAGACGGTCCTATTGGGCTCCTACAGTGCTGAGCCACCGTCAGTACAGACGGTCCTATTGGGCTCCTACAGCGCTGAGCCACCGTCAGTACAGACGGTCCTATTGGGCTCCTACAGCGCTGAGCCACCGTCAGTACAGATGGTCCTATTGGGCTCCTACAGCGCTGAGCCACCGTCAGTACAGACGGTCCTATTGGGCTCCTACAGCGCTGAGCCACCGTCAGTACAGACGGTCCTATTGGGTCCTACAGCGCTGAGCCACCGTCAGTACAGACGGTCCTATTGGGCTTCTACAGCGCTGAGCCACCGTCAGTACAGACGGTCCTATTGGGCTCCTACAGCGCTGAGCCACCGTCAGTACAGACGGGTCCTATTGGGCTCCTACAGCGCTGAGCCACCGTCAGTACAGACGGTCCTATTGGGCTCCTACAGCGCTGAGCCACCGTCAGTACAGACGGTCCTATTGGGCTCCTACAGCGCTGAGCCACCGTCAGTACAGACGGGTCCTATTGGGCTCCTACAGCGCTGAGCCACCGTCAGTACAGACGGGTCCTATTGGGCTCCTACAGCGCTGAGCCACCGTCAGTACAGACGGTCCTATTGGGCTCCTACAGCGCTGAGCCACCGTCAGTACAGACGGGTCCTATTGGGCTCCTACAGCGCTGAGCCACCGTCAGTACAGACGGTCCTATTGGGCTCCTACAGCGCTGAGCCACCGTCAGTACAGACGGTCCTATTGGGCTCCTACAGCGTTTGGGTACCATCGCCTCATCTCATAGTGCTGCTTGGAATAGTCACCACGGAACAAATGAGACGTACTGGGTTTGAACAGTATAGTTCAGAATAGTTACTTTTATTGCTCTAAATAGTAGTTAAATATATAATACTACACAATATATGGAACTTTTAAAAGAAGATCCCCATAGCCACCACCCACTATGTGATCAGCAATCAGATCGGCTGATTCTGGTGATCGGCCCCAAAAGCCCTGATAGGAGCATCCCTAAATAGATAATTCATGTATCTCTCTCACTGTCTGTCCCTCTGTCTCTACCTCTCTGTCTCACTGTCTGTCCCTCTGTCTCTACCTCTCTGTCTCACTGTCTGTCCCTCTGTCTCTACCTCTCTCTCTCACTGTCTGTCCCTCTGTCTCTACCTCTCTCTCTCACTGTCTGTCCCTCTGTCTCTACCTCTCTCTCTCACTGTCTGTCCCTCTGTCTCTACCTCTCTCTCTCACTGTCTGTCCCTCTGTCTCTACCTCTCTCTCTCACTGTCTGTCCCTCTGTCTCTACCTCTCTCTCTCACTGTCTGTCCCTCTGTCTCTACCTCTCTCTCTCACTGTCTGTCCCTCTGTCTCTACCTCTCTCTCTCACTGTCTGTCCCTCTGTCTCTACCTCTCTCTCTCTCACTGTCTGTCCCTCTGTCTCTACCTCTCTGTCTCCCCATCTGTCTCTCTGGCTCCCTCTCTTTGTCCCTCTCTCTCTCTCCCTCTCCCTCTGTCTCTGTCTCTCTGTCTCCCTCTCTCTCCCCCTCTGTCTCTCTGTCTCCCTCTCTCTCTCTCTCCCTCTGTCTCTGTCTCTCTGTCTCCCTCTCTCTCCCCCTCTGTCTCTCTGTCTCCCTCTCTCTCTCTCTCCCTCTGTCTCTGTCTCTCTGTCCCCCTCTCTCTCCCCCTCTCCCTCTCTCTCTGTCTCTGTCTCTCTCTCTTTGTCCCCCTCTCTCTCCCTCTCTCTCTGTCTCTGTCTCCCCCCCTGTGTCTCCCTCTCTTTGTCCCTCTCTCTCCCTCTCTCTCTCTCTCTGTCTCTGTCTCCCTCTCTTTGTCCCCCTCTCCCCCTCCCTCTCTCTCTGTCTCTGTCTCCCTCTCGTTGTCCCTCTCTCTCTCTCTCTCTCTCTCTCTCTCTCTCTCTCTCTCTCTCTCTCTCTCTCTCTCTCTCTCTCTCTCTCTCTCCCTCTCCCTCTCCCTCTCTCTCTGTCTCTGTCTCCCTCTCGTTGTCCCTCTCTCTCCCCCCCCTGAGTCCAGGTGGTGTCGAAGGCATGCAGGCTGATGCAGGTGACCTCCCTCAGGGCAGTAGGCATCCACCAGGCCTGGCACATCCCAGCGCTGAAGGACCTTCAGTACACCATCCGGGAGATCAACATGTTCTTGGAGGTACCGGTCATTGTTGACATACAAGTCTTGTCTTGCTCAGGAGGTAGAGCATTGGGTTGTCTGGCAACCCTGGAAGGTCGCTGGTTCGATCCCCCGGCTCCTCCTCCTCCTCCTAACCCAGTGAGGAGGTGTCCCTGAACGAGACACCCTGACCCTAACTGCTCCTGACCAGCTGGCTGTCTCCTCCTCCTCCTCCTAACCCAGTGAGGAGGTGTCCCTGAACGAGACACCCTGACCCTAACTGCTCCTGACCAGCTGGCTGTCTCCTCCTCCTCCTCCTAACCCAGTGAGGAGGTGTCCCTGAACGAGACACCCTGACCCTAACTGCTCCTGACCCGCTGGCTGTCTCCTCCTCCTCCTCCTAACCCAGTGAGGAGGTGTCCCTGAACGAGACACCCTGACCCTAACTGCTCCTGACCCGCTGGCTGTCTCCTCCTCCTCCTCCTAACCCAGTGAGGAGGTGTCCCTGAACGAGACACCCTGACCCTAACTGCTCCTGACCCGCTGGCTGTCTCCTCCTCCTCCTCCTAGCCTAGTGTGGAGGTGTCTCTGAACGAGACACCCTGACCCTGACTGCTCCTGACCCGCTGGCTGTCTCCGTACACGCTGACTGCCTTCGTTTGGATGAAAGTGTGTATGATTGGGTGGATGAAAGTGTGTATGATTGGGTGGATGATTGTGTGTATGAATGGGTGGATGTGAGGCATAACTCGTAAAGCGCTTTGGTTTAAAGCGCGATCTAAATGTAGTACATTTACCATTTCATTTCTGAAATAGTTCCAATGGGTCAACAATTGCCCTCGTGTTATGATAATGAATGAATAATTGTCTGCTGGTGTGTTGTTAGTCCACCCAGATGGCGAGCGGCATCTGCACGCTGTACGAGCTGGGCCGGTCCCTGGCCGGCCTGAAGGACAAGAAGAGCTACGAGGAACTGAACCTGGGCCCGCTCTGCCAGATGCCCATCGTCCACCGCATGTTCAAGATAGACAGCGGCACCAAGGACGACGAGATCCACCAGATAGAGACCGTCGACATCCTGAAGGTAGGCTTCATGTCAGATGGAGACCTGGTCCTCCTGGTGGAGGTAGGCTTCATGTCAGATGGAGACCTGGTCCTCCTGGTGGAGGTAGGCTTCATGTCAGATGGAGACCTGGTCCTCCTGGTGGAGGTAGGCTTCATGTCAGATAGAGACCTGGTCCTCCTGGTGGAGGTAGGCTTCATGTCAGATGGACACTTGGTCCTCCTGGAGGAGGTAGGCCTCATATCAGATAGAGACCTGGTCCTCCTGGAGGAGGTAGGCTTCATGTCAGATGGACCCCTGGTCCTCCTGGAGGAGGTAGGCCTCATATCAGATAGAGACCTGGTCCTCCTGGTGGAGGTAGCCTTCATATCAGATAGAGACCTGGTCCTCCTGGTGGAGGTAGCCTTCATATCAGATAGAGACCTGGTCCTCCTGGAGGAGGTAGGCTTCATGTCAGATGGACCCCTGGTCCTCCTGGAGGAGGTAGGCTTCATGTCAGATGGACCCCTGGTCCTCCTGGTGGAGGTAGGCTTCATATCAGATGGAGACCTGGTCCTCCTGGAGGAGGTAGGCTTCATGTCAGATGGACCCCTGGTCCTCCTGGAGGAGGTAGGCCTCATGTCAGATAGAGACCTGGTCCTCCTGGTGGAGGTAGGCCTCATATCAGATAGAGACGTGGTCCTCCTGGTGGAGGTAGCCTTCATATCAGATAGAGACCTGGTCCTCCTGGTGGAGGTAGCCTCATGTCAGATAGAGACCTGGTCCTCCTGGTGGAGGTAGCCTCATGTCAGATAGAGACCTGGTCCTCCTGGTGGAGGTAGGCCTCATGTCAGATAGGACACCTGGTCCTCCTGGTGGAGGTAGGCCTCATGTCAGATAGAGACCTGGTCCTCCTGGAGGAGGTAGGCCTCATGTCAGATAGAGACCTGGTCCTCCTGGTGGAGGTAGGCCTCATATCAGATAGAGACCTGGTCCTCCTGGTGGAGGTAGGCTTCATGTCAGATAGAGACCTGGTCCTCCTGGTGGAGGTAGGCTTCATGTCAGATAGAGACCTGGTCCTCCTGGTGAAGGTAGGCTTCATGTCAGATAGAGACCTGGTCCTCCTGGTGGAGGTAGACTTCATGTCAGATGGAGACCTGGTCCTCCTGGTGGAGGTAGGCTTCATGTCAGATGGAGACCTGGTCCTCCTGGTGGAGGTAGGCTTCATGTCAGATGGAGACCTGGTCCTCCTGGTGGAGGTAGGCCTCATGTCAGATAGAGACCTGGTCCTCCTGGTGGAGGTAGGCCTCATGTCAGATAGAGACCTGGTCCTCCTGGTGGAGGTAGGCCTCATGTCAGATAGAGACCTGGTCCTCCTGGTGGAGGTAGGCCTCATGTCAGATAGAGACCTGGTCCTCCTGGTGGAGGTAGGCCTCATGTCAGATAGAGACCTGGTCCTCCTGGTGGAGGTAGGCCTCATGTCAGATAGAGACCTGGTCCTCCTGGTGGAGGTAGCCTTCATGTCAGATGGAGACCTGGTCCTCCTGGTGGAGGTAGGCTTCATGTCAGATGGAGACCTGGTCCTCCTGGTGGAGGTAGGCTTCATGTCAGATGGAGACCTGGTCCTCCTGGTGGAGGTAAGCCTCATGTCAGATAGAGACCTGGTCCTCCTGGTGGAGGTAGGCCTCATGTCAGATAGAGACCTGGTCCTCCTGGTGGAGGTAGGCCTCATGTCAGATAGAGACCTGGTCCTCCTGGTGGAGGTAGGCCTCATGTCAGATAGAGACCTGGTCCTCCTGGTGGAGGTAGGCCTCATGTCAGATAGAGACCTGGTCCTCCTGGTGGAGGTAGGCCTCATGTCAGATAGAGACCTGGTCCTCCTGGAGGAGGTAGGCCTCATGTCAGATAGAGACCTGGTCCTCCTGGAGGAGGTAGGCCTCATGTCAGATAGAGACCTGGTCCTTCTCTTCTCCCGCAGAGCCTGCGTGTTTTCAGACGAAAGCACTGCAAGCAGAAGGTGGACCTGGCGGACTTCATGAAGTACCTGGCGGACCAGCACCGCTGTGACTCCCCCTATGAGCTGGGCGTCAGGATCACCAGCGTGGGCCTGCCTATCGCCGTGAGTGAAGAGAACCACGGGACATGGGAACGTTTGGAACCCTGTCCCTTATTCAGATATGAATATATAACATACAGAGGCATGAGAGTTCAATTCTGTTAAAAACATGGGTTTTAGTTGCTTGTCTCGTTTGCTGTACTTGTTTCTGATCTAGTGAACGTATCTTTTAGATTAGTCTTGTTACCCACATACCACAACCACAAACATTCAAGGAATCTAAATCAATTAGATTTAACATGCGACAAAACGTAAACATCAAATAAAGTCAAACTAAAATTGTTAACAAAATCAAAGAGTTCAGCATAAGGATATGCAGAAGGTCACAGATAATTCCCCTCCTCCCCAGACCCTGTCCAAGGTGAGCCGTTGTGAGCACCAGTACATAGAGCAGGCCCAGCGGCTGATCCAGAAGGAGCTGGAGGAGGAGGTGCTGGAGAGGATGAGGCAGGTGAAGAGGAGTGTGATGGACCCCTTCTCCTCCTCCTCTGGCCTGGAGCTCCGCAAGAAGTACGCTTCCATGGCGGCTTCCGAGGTGGTGCTGGAGGTGTTCAACCACATCGGAGAAATCTTCAGCTCCAGGTTGAACAAGGTGAGCTGGCCGGGTCACTTCCTGTCATGAGACAGGAAGTAAAAGGATCACATGATCACCAGCAGCACTTCACCATTTTACTATCTTCAGCCAAACTGTTAAAATTACACTAAAATTACACAACATCAAATCCTAACATCACATAACATACTAACATTACATAACATACTAACATTACATTATATAACATAACACACTAACATTACATATCATAACACACTAACATTACATACCATAACACACTAACATTACATACCATAACACACTAACATTACATACCATAACACACTAACATTACATATCATAACACACTAACATTACATATCATAACATACTAACATTACATTACATAACACACTAACATTACATAACATAACACACTAACATTACATATCATAACACACTAACATTACATATCATAACACACTAACATTACATATCATAACACACTAACATTACATACCATAACACACTAACATTACATATCATAACACACTAACATAACATAACACACTAACATTACATACCATAACACACTAACATTACATTACATAACACACTAACATTACATACCATAACACACTAAGATTACATACCATAACACACTAACATTACATTACATAACACATTAACATTACATTACATAACACATTAACATTACATAACATAACATACAAACATTACATAACATACTTAGATTACATAACATACTAACATTACATAACATTACATAACATAACACACAAACATTACATAACATACTAATATCACATAACATTACCGGTACTTAACATAACACACAACAAAAAGGACATAACATGGCATAATGTAGCATAACATACTAACATCATATAACATCACGTTACATCAAATACCAACATCACATAACATACTAACATCATATAACATTACGTTACATCAAATACCAACATCACATAACATACTAACATCACATAACATACTAACATCATATAACATCACGTTACATCAAATACCAACATCACATAACATACTAACATCACATAACATACTAACATCACATAACATACTAACATCACATAACATTACCTTACATCAAATACCAACATCACATAACATACCAACATCACATAACATACTAACATCATATAACATCACGTTACATCAAATACCAACATCACATAACATACTAACATCACATAACATACTAACATCATATAACATTACCTTACATCAAATACCAACATCACATAACATACTAACATTACGAAATGCACTTCTGACTTCAGATGACGAGTTCTCTTTCCTTCCTTTGTTGAGCACACTATTGGAAGAGGCTTTGGATAAAAGTGTCTGCTAAATGACTGGAATGTAATGTCACACCTTTGGCAGTGGGGTCAAAGAACGAGCTCCCCCGGCTGATGTGTTTCCCCGTGTCACTTCCTGTCCAGGTGGCCCAGGACTTCCTGCTGCAGGTGTCTGGTGACCGTCTGTCCACGGCCCTGTTCCAGCTGGCCATCTGTGGCGGCTCCCTGGCCGCCCCCCTGGACCTGGTGGCCAAACAGCAGCCGGCTAAGGCTGCAGGGAAACCTGCTAAAGACCAACCCGCTCTGGAGCTGCCCAGCGAAGGTCAGCCCGAACACGTTTAGTCATAGAATTTACTAGAATAATATAATTATTACAATCACCAATCAGGGGGCTTTCGCCCCTGATCTCTGTCTGTTTCTGTTTTTTTGTTTGTCTGCTAGCAAGATAACTCAAAAAGTAATGGATGGAATTGGACACAACTAATAGTGATTAGATAACTTATGGGCCAAGGAACTTGAATGGTTGATATCCCATCATGCATTGCGCTGAAAGAAAAATGGCAGACTAACAAGAAGGGATGTCCACCGACTAAGAGCGGACACGTTTAATTATGAGAAATGTAATTAACGGAGACTCCAGTAGTGTTTTAACTATATCGTCCTCTACTTTGAACTACTAGAGAGGGAGTAGGGAATGAGGGAAGGATTTCACTATATAGTCCTCTACATTGAACTACTAGAGAGGGAGTAGGGAATGAGGGAAGGATTTCACTATATAGTCCTCTACATTGAACTACTAGAGAGGGAGTAGGGAATGAGGGAAGGATTTCACTATATAGTCCTCTACATTGAACTACTAGAGAGGGAGTAGGGAGTAGGGAAGGATTTCACTATATAGTCCTCTACATTGAACTACTAGAGAGGGAGTAGGGAATGAGGGAAGGATTTCACTATATAGTCCTCTACATTGAACTACTAGAGAGGGAGTAGGGAACGAGGGAAGGATTTCACTATATAGTCCTCTACATTGAACTACTAGAGAGGGAGTAGGGAACGAGGGAAGGATTTCACTAGATAGCCCTCTACTCTGGTCTAAGTGTCTGTGTTAAAGAAATCTGCGATAGTGTGTGTATTTCTGACCACATGCTATATGTTCTACTGTTGTCCCATGCTCTGTGGTTGCTACTCGTCCCCCTGTACGCCGTTCTCGTGTTCTAAACACTGACACCTCGTTGAAATTCTCTCCAGCTTTTAATGACCGTATCCTTTCAACTATGGATGGGTATAGTGCCCTCGGTGTAGAGGAGCTTGTTGCTCTCTTTAAGGACTCCATCGCCCCCTTGAGGAGCAAACGCCCCAAGGCCCTTTCTGAACCGTGGATTAATGATTCTACCCGTGCGCTCAGATGCTCATGCAGGCGTGCTGAGAGAAAGTGGAAGCAGGATAAATTGCATGTCTTTTACAGGACTGTTTAATGGAGTATCAGAGAGCCATGAAGGCTGCTGAAATGAAGTACATTTCAAATATTGTCTCTAAGAATATTGGTAAACCCAAGGTTTTATTTAATACTCTTGACTCTCTTGCTAACCCTCGGGATACTGCCCCTGTTGTACCATCGCCTGCTCTCTGTAATGATTTTCATAATTTCTTTGTTGATAAAATCTCATCTCTTCGGTCTGTACCCTCTATCGCTGCCCCTGACCCCTCTGTTCCACCTACATGCCCAGCTACTTTGGACAAGTTTAAGCCCATATCCTTGTCCTCACTGTCTGATGTTGTTTGTGAGTTGCGGCCTACAAACTGCCCCTCTGACAGTGTTCCCTCTCGCCTCTTAAAAGGGGCATTTGACTCAGTTGGCTCTTTCATTCTTGTTTTGGTGCATGCCTATTTTAGTTCAGGAGTCTTTCCAGCTCCTTTTAAACATGCCATAGTGCAGCCATTAATTAAAAAGCCAAGATTGGACCCCTCTGTTCTTTCAAATTTCAGGCCCATCTCCAAACGGCCCTTTCTGTCCAAAGTGTTGGGGAAAGTAGTCTCTATTCAACTGCAATCATTTCTAGAGAAAAATGATGTCTATGAGAAATTTCAGTCTGGTTTTAGACCTCGTCATAGCACTGAAACTGCTCTTTTAAGAATGTTTAATGATCTTGTTTTAACTGTTGATTCTGGGTGTGCTGCTATCTTGGTAACATTAGATCTAGACCGCGGCCTTTGATACTGTGGATCATAAGACCCTTTTATCCCGCCTAGAACAGTGTGTTGGTATTAAAGGTGCTGCCCTCATGTTACTTCAGTCGTATTTGACGGACAGGAGTTTCTCTGTCCATTTAGGTGAGTTCTCCTCAAATGTAGCCCCCCTTACCTGTGGTGTCCCGCAAGGCTCCATCCTAGGCCCTTTATTATTCTCTTTATATATGCTGCCCCTGGGTTCCATTTTTCGTAAGCACAATGTCTCTTTTCATTGCTATGCGGATGATGTCCAAATCTACCTTCCTTTGAAAGTAAAATGTCAAGATTCCCTCAAGCCTCTGCTAGCTGGTCTAAACGACATTAAGACTTGGATGAATCTAAATTTCCTCAATCTTAATGACGGGAAGACAGAGCTTATTGTGTTTGGGCATTGTTTTAATGACTCTGTTGGTGCTCTAGGACCCCTTGCTGCCAAAAATCGCTCCTTTATCAAAAATCTTGGTGTCACTTTATGACACCAAGTCTGTCTTGGTGATAGTGGTTTTAAATTTGACAAACAAATTGGCTGTGTAGTAAAAGGCTCCTTTTTCCAGTTGAGGCTCCTGTCCTAAATAAAGCCCTACCTCTCTCGCAATGACCTCGAGAGAGTTATCCATGCCTTTATTTCATCCAGGTTGGACTATTGTAATGGTCTGTATGTGGGTCTAGACCAGCTCTCCCTACGACGCCTGCAGCTAGTGCAGAACGCTGCTGCGCGCCTCTTGACCGGCACAAAGAAGCGTGACCACATTCCACCGCTGCTGGTTTCCCTGCACTGGCTTCCTGTTCGCTTCAGGATTGATTTGAAAAGGATGTTGTTTGTCTTCAAGGCATTGAATGGTCTGGCCCCTCAGTACCTAGCTGAACTTCTCCATGTTCGTTAGAGCACTGAGGTCATCGAATGAGGTACTTTTAGATGTCCCAAGGTCTAGGCTAAAAACTAAAGGCGACCAAGCTTTTGCGGTGGCTGCTCTAAAGTTGTGGAACAGTCTGCCACTACACATTGGGTCTGCCCAGACCCTGGGGATTATTAAGTCACGGCTGAAAACTCACTTGTTTTCATTGGCTTTTTGAGGCTTGTTAAGCCGTACATCCCTGGTCGTGTTGTGATTATTTATTGTATTGCATTGACGTGTGTGTGTGTGTGTGTGTGTGTGTGTGCGCGTGTGCGTGTGTGTGTGTGTGTCCACCCATCCAGATGCCGTGAAGCAGTTCCTGAAGGACACGCTGTCCAATCAGAGCACAGCTCTCACTCTGGCTCAGATGGCGTCCCTGGAGAAGAAGCTGAGTCGACACTTCAAGATCCCAGAGTTTGGCTCTCTGCACAGGGGGACCTTCCTGGACTTCCTGGTTAAACATGTGCAGGTAGGACACACACTTTCATACAGACGCACCCCTCCCCCATGTGAAATAAGAATGTATGAAGAAAATATAATGACATCTTAGCAATTTATTTGTCACATCAAACTTTTTTTACCATGTCCACACAAGAGTGTGTCCCGCAGTCTGTTACCGTTCTGTGAGGAGGGACCACGACATCAAGGAGGGCCTCCGCAAGTCAGGAAGGTGTAGGGAAGAAACAACATGGGACACGGGCTCATCTTTCTGTCTCTCCTGCAGCTGCTGCAGGAGACTGTAGGGGGCACTGTGGTGCTGGGGGGAGGCAGCGGTGGGGTGGAGCTCCAGGCCGGTGGCTTTCGGCCCAGCCGGCAGGACGTGTTTGAGTTCATCAAACAGTGTGGGTCGTTCTCCTCCACGGAGCCAGATGCCGTGAGTCACCACACACACACACACACACACACGCACACACACACGCACACACACAAAGAGACACACACACACACACACACACACACACACACAGAGACAGACACACAAAGAGACAGACAGACACACACACACACACACACACACACACGCACACACACAAAGAGACACACACACACACACACACACACACACACACAAAGAGACAGACACACAAAGAGACAGACAGACAGACACACATATACACACACACACACACACAAAGAGACAGAGACACACACACAAAGACAGACACACACATAGACAGACACACACACATAAAGAGACAGACAGACACACACACACACAGGCACAGAGACACACACACACACACACACACAGACAGACACACACACAAAGAGACAGAGACACACAGACACACACACAAACAAAGAGACAGACAGACAGACACACACACACACACAAAGAGACACACAAAGAGACACACACACACACACACAAAGAGACATACACACAGAGAGACACACACACAAAGAGACATACACACAGAGACAGACACACACACAAAGAGACATACACACAGAGACAGACACACACACAAAGACATACAGACAGAGACAGACACACAAAGAGACATACAGACAGAGACAGACACACACACACAAAGAGACAGACACACAAAGAGACATACAGACAGAGACAGACACACACACACAAAGAGACAGACACACACACAAAGAGACATACACAGAGACACACACACACAGAGACAGACACACAAGAGACATAGAGACAGACAGACAGACACACACACAAAGAGACAGACACACACAGACAGAGACAGACACACAAAGACATACATACACAGAGACACAGACACACAAAGAGGCAGACAGAGACACACACAAAGAGACCGAGACAGACACACAAAGAGACAGACAGACAGACAAAGAGACAGACAGACAGACACACAAAGAGACAGACAGACAGACACGGGCATGGAGACAGACGGAGACACAGAGACGAAGACAGAGAGAGAGGGACACAGACAGACTGACTCTCACTCTGCTGCAGGCATACGGCCATGAAGACAGACACACGCTATTTGGCCGTTTGTCATATTCTGTGTTACGTCGCTGTCGTGTTATTGTGTGAAAAAGATGTCCTCCAACGAATGCCCTTTGGCCATCAGCTGGTGCACGTGGAACGGGCCCTCAGGGTCCACTACGGGGTGCGAGACAGCCGGGACCTGGGCTTCGGGCCCCTGCCCAAGCTGGCCGACCTGGTGAAGCGTCAGAGGGACATCCTGGGCGGAGGGGGCTGTGCCCAGGTCCACTACGAGACGGCGCTGTTTGCCAAGCACGGCGGGTATTCAGACGTACTTTCATACACAGGCTGCAATGCCTTGGTCATCTGCTATGAATGGCTAAGTTAAAGGATTCTGAGTTTTAACTACAGGGATCTTCGCTATTTGTCATGTTTGGTGCACTTATGGTGTCTAATCTAGGGAGTCTACTTACCGTAATTTCCGGACTATTGAGCGCACCTGAATATAAGCCGCACCCACTGAATTTTTTTAAAATAATTATTTTGAACATAAATAAGCCGCACATGTCTATAAGCCGCAGGTACCTACCGGTACATTGAAACAAATGAACTTTACACAGGCTTTAACGACGGCTTGTAACAAAAATAAAAAATTAGCGGCAAACAGTAGCCTACCAAGAAAGTCATTGGTCACTATCTTCCTCCTCCTGTGCACTGAAACCACTGAAGTCATCTCCTTCGGTGTCGGTGTTGAATAGCCTCAGAATTGCGTCTCTCTCTCTCTCTCTCTCTCTCTCTCTCTCTCTCTCTCTCTCTCTCTCTCTCTCTCTCTCTCTCTCTCTCTCTCTCTCTCTCTCTCTCTCTCTCTCTCTCTCTCTTTCTCTTTCTCTTTCTTTCTTTCGGCTTGTAGTCCGGAAATTACGGTACTGTACTTTTACCTGAGCAATGGTTTTGCTCTTGGAGAAAATGTAATGTATTTTATATTATTATATACTGTATGTGTATATGTATGTATTTATTATTATGGCTTGTTAGGAAGGAAATGCACTGGTGACTTCTGGTGACCAGTAGATCTCTTGTCTACCTGTTGAATCTCTGTGATGTGATGGGCCTGTCTGCTAGGTCCTCCAGCGCTGTGGAGGTGGGCGGAGCCTCTGTGGGTCTCCTGGGGGAGGTGTCCCAGGACCAGGCCCTGGCCTGCCTGCTGTCCTGCCCCCTACTGGAGGACCTGGAGCAGTGGAGCCAGTGGGAGGCGGTCTTCAAGCCCCTCCACGGCCCCATCAAGGAATTCATCGAGAGGAACGCAGGTATACCATTCATAAAAAAGATATATATATATTTATAGAGAGTTAGGGTTACTATTGTTTTTAGTAGGGATGCTTTATAGCCAGATCCACTTCCTATTCACACTATGGGGACAGTACCAAGAGCCCGGGTTGGTCCCAGTAGTCTGGATCGGTACCAAGTAGTTGTTTTTCCGCAGCCCTTCCGGCCAACTCCGAGCTGGCGGCGCTGGAGGTGCGCCCGGGCGTCCTGCTCCGCATCACCACGGCGACGGGGGACAAGCAGTTCTTGCGGGCGACGCGGGCCCTGGACCCCGTGGGCACGGCGGGCCACCTGGTGTCCGTGGCCGTGGCCGACGGCGTGGCCAACGTGCCGACCGCCCTCCTGGCCAATCACATGGAGAGCGCGCTGGCGGCGGGCGTGGCCAATGCCGGTAGGGTCTCCGGTGATGTGGGCCACGCCCCCTTCTTGTAGTCTTCCTCTTCCCTTCTGCAGGCACACACACTGAGTCTGATTACTCATTCTTTAAATTATATTCTTCTTTGTCATCATTTTCCAAGTAGTTTTCAAGAACCATAAAAATATAGTATAATAACATATATATTTGCGCTCTCTCTCTCTCTCTCTCTCTCTCTCTCTCTCTCTCTCTCTCTCTCTCTCTCTCTCTCTCTCTCTCTCTCTCTCTCTCTCTCTCTCTCTCTCTCTCTCTCTCTCTCTCTCTCTCTCTCTCTCTCTCTCTCTCTCTCTCTCTCTCTCTCTCTCTCTCTCTCTCTCAGGTGTGACCCAATCTGAGGATGAAGTGTCTTGCTACGGCTCTGTGATCCGCTACCTCCTGGAGAGCCTGACTCGTATCCCCTCCACCACCTGCCAGGCCCTGCTGCAGCAGGTGGGTGGAAGAGTTCTTCTTGTTGTGGAGATCTGTTCCTGAATCCACCTTGCCTGTCAATCACATATTCTCACACAAACAACAGGTTCCATTACTAATGGAACAAGGAACAGTTCATTCCATTACGGGGAAGATCCAAATCTGAATCTAGATCCATCAGGGTTTTGGTGTGGTGGAGGTCTGCGCTCTGCTGAGTGCCCTCTAGTTTATCAAAAATGTCTCTGTCGCACTCGGTCTCTCTCTCTCTTTCTCTTTCTCTCTCTCTCTCTCTCTCTCTCTTTCTCTTTCTCTCTCTCTCTCTCTCTCTCTCTCTCGCTCTCGCTCTCTCTCTTGCTCTCTAGCTCTCTCTCTCTCCAGCTGCCCACTGTTAGACATTCATTAAGTTCCCATCTAACATACCTGCTCCACCTCCAGGTGTTCCTGGAGCCCCTGTACAAGGTTCTGGGCCAGGCCAGCTCCAAGGGCCTCCTGCTGGCCGTGGCTCGCTCTGACCCGCGCCACCTCAGCCGCCTGCACTGGCTGGCGGTGCGGCTGGGTGTCACCGACTGGATCAGGGACTACCAGACCAAGCTCCTCCCCCCAGAGCCGCAGGACCCACCCACCACCGACGACGTCCATGCCAAGGTCTGCTGGGGGGAGGGTTTTGTCCGCCCCTTTGTCCGATGACAAACAAATATATTAAACTGTTTTAAATTAGGAATGGTCTGTATATCACCTCCCTCCCATAGATGAATAACCCTTATGTAAAAAAACAAATGTATTCCTTGGTTCACAGTTTTTTTTAAATAGCTATCGTACAACACTGTGGTACTTTGTAGTACTATAGTTGATACCATAGCTAACAAATAATTAAAATGTGTTATTTTATTATTATGTGTTTGTTTGTTTTTAGAGTTGTCGACACAGTTGCTGAGCGGCTTTTATTCCAGTGATTTTGTCTTATTTTCTCTTGTTTGTTTTGCTAGTACGACTCGGTGGACTCCGTCAGCGGCAGCCTGTCTGCGCTCAACCTGGACGGGGAGGAAGAGGAGAAGGACGAGGACGCCATGAAGGACACCGCCTCAGAGACGTCGTCAACGCTTAGCCGGCGGCGGCTACCAGGTGGGGCATTGGGAAAACCGCAATGCATTATGGGTGGACTTGTATTCGGCGAGTTCGGTACGCTCTCCGATAAGGTTTCAGTTTGGAATGATGTTGCTGATGCTGCTTGTGACACGGCAACATTCATAGTTATTTCATTAATTTACTGTTCATACTATACTTGACAGTCGTATAATGACTGGACTAACTTCACCATAAATGAGGTTCATGACAAAAGACGATGATGATGATTATGGATATTGTTATGGATGTTGTTTCAAACTGTGATCCGTGTGTTGCGATCCATCTCTACATCTCTTCATCCCACTTTTACCTGGCAGCTGACAGTGAGAAGGACGAGGAGGAAGAGGAGGTGCTGTACGAGCTCATCAACCGAGAGCCTCAAAGCGGGGATCTGACGGTGAGCGAAAGCGACGGAGGCCAGGAGGCGTGCGAGGCAGAACTATCTGATGATGAGATGGAGGAGGAGAAGAAGAAGGAGGAGGAGGAGGAGGAGGAGGAGGAAGATGCCGCCGATAGTGAGAGCGAGGAGAACTTCCAGAGGGCCCTGATTGAGGACATCAGGTGGGGGTCTGCCGACTAGCTCCTGTACTGCTCCTTATTTAGTAACTCCTATAAGTATAGAAGGCTTACCTCAGCTCTGCCTTTTTTTTCTCATTTCCTTCAACAGGAAGAGTCAGTTTGGCATTGGCGTGGAGTTGACTGCCGAATGCAAGCAGCTGATGGAGGTCCAACAGGACCGGCTGGGCCGCAGCCTGGACCGCCTGTCCACAGAACTCTATAGCAAAGATGCACACTTTGTTCTGGAGCTCATTCAGGTACCAGTCACCTCCAGAGAGACACCTCCCGTTCTCTCTCCAGAGAGACACCACCCGTTCTCTCTCCAGAGAGACACCTCCCGTTCTCTATCCAGAGAGACACCACCCGTTCTCTCTCCAGAGAGACACCTCCCGTTCTCTCTCCAGAGAGACACCTCCCGTTCTCTCTCCAGAGAGACACCACCCGTTCTCTCTCCAGAGAGACACCTCCCGTTCTCTCTCCAGAGAGACACCACCCGTTCTCTCTCCAGAGAGACACCTCCCGTTCTCTCTCTAGAGAGACACCACCCTTCACCCCCCTTCACCACCCGTTCTCTCTCCAGAGAGACACCTCCCTTCACCTCCCTGTCTCTCTCTAGAGAGACACCTCCCTTCACCTCCCTGTCTCTCTCTAGAGAGAGACCTCCCGTTCTCTCTCCCTGTTAGTGAAGGGAGTTAGCTGAGACAGCGAACACCTTGTACGTGAATGCTACTTGCCGATTAAACTCTTTGTGATTGTTCTCCCTTCATTATGAACGATCTGGATTGATTCCAGAACGCGGACGACAACAGCTACCCGACGGAGGAAGGGGTGGTGCCGGCGCTGGCCCTGGTGGTGGAGAAGGACTGCATCACCGTCCTCAACAACGAGACGGGCTTCCAGGACCACAACATCAGGGCCATCTGTGACGTGGGACGCAGCACCAAGGGGAAACACAAATATGGATACATAGGTACAGATACAGAGGAACCACTACGCTTCCTATAGATACAGAGGAACCACTACGCTTCCTATAGATACAGAGGAACCACTACGCTTCCTATAGATACAGAGGAACCACTACGCTTCCTATAGATACAGAGGAACCACTACGCTTCCTATAGATACAGAGGAACCACTACGCTTCCTATAGATACAGAGGAACCACTACGCTTCCTATAGATACAGAGGAACCACTACGCTTCCTATAGATACAGAGGAACCACTACGCTTCCTATAGATACAGAGGAACCACTACGCTTCCTATAGATACAGAGGAACCACTACGCTTCCTATAGATACAGAGGAACCACTACGCTTCCTATAGATACAGAGGAACCACTACGCTTCCTATAGATACAGAGGAACCACTACGCTTCCTATAGATACAGAGGAACCACTACGCTTCCTATAGATACAGAGGAACCACTACGCTTCCTATAGATACAGAGGAACCACTACGCTTCCTATAGATACAGAGGAACCACTATGCTTCCTATAGATACAGAGGAACCACTACGCTTCCTATAGATACAGAGGAACCACTACGCTTCCTATAGATACTCTTTGGCCAATCAGGCTCCTGCTACATTAAGACAAATGTTGAATGCAAAGTATACAAACAAGACATCCAGCTCATAAATCACATTCAATTTTAGATTTTGTCTAAATGAAGAGTGGGACTCTAGTGACCCCTAGTGGAGACCTTCCAGGTTGGCAACCTCAGTCCTGTGAAGGGCTGTGTTCTTCTCCCTATATAGTGAATACTACGTGTTACACTATGGATATGACAACCAATAGAACCAATTAAAATATAGAAGGTTTTTTGTTTAAAAATACATCAAAACACATACGACGTATCCGTCCCGCAGGTCAGAAGGGCATCGGCTTCAAATCGGTGTTCAAGGTGACCGACCGGCCCGAGATCCACTCCAACGGCTTCCACCTGCGCTTCGACAAGACCAGCGGGCCCATGGGCTACATCCTCCCCCACTGGGCGGAGGACCAAAGACCCCTGGACCTCCAGCTGCTCCCGGCCGCCGGACAGCAGAGGTCTGTGGGATCTCAACACGCCATGTCGCATCTCCAAATGCTGATCTCTGAACACGACAATTAGGCGATATCTGCATTTAAACAAAAAAAAAATGATAGATTTAACATATTTTCCAAGGTGTTGAAGTGAGATTTAAGAGCTAGTTTCTAGTTGTATGCATGTTCCTCTAAGTGAGTCTGTCGGGACTTGGCTTGGGAACCGGAAGGTCGCTGGTTCAAGTCCCCGAAACACACCACTGCCTTTGAGCAAGGCACCAGACCTCTGCACTGCTCCCCTGTATATACAATAGCTGCCCACTACTCCTAATACTAGGATGGGTTAAATGCAGAGAAACACATTTCACTATTTGTGTACATGTATCAGACCAATAAAGATTTACATTTAGAGAACATTTTGAATTTAGAGACCCCTCTTGGCTAATTTCGGACCAATCAGAACCAAGGGAAAGGCAAGATTGGTTCGGGGGGGATTCTATCTTTCCAGTCAATCACATTTCTCAATGGAGGAGAAAAGTCTTTCTGACAACACCTTGAACCACGACAGACCCAGACCTCAGATGTCCTGTCTGATAACCGTTGTCTCTCCTCCTCTCCTCCTCTCTCCCTTTCCTCCCCCTCCTCCCTCTGTCAGCTGGACCACAAAGATCTGCCTGCCGCTGCGGTCGGAGAACCAGCAGACCAGGAACCTGTTCCACGACGTCCACCCCTCACTGCTGCTGTTCCTCCACCGCCTGCGTTCCATCACCATCTACAACCAGGTGACACACACACACACACACGCTCCATCACCATCTACAACCAGGTGACACACACACACACACACACACGCTCCATCACCATCTACAACCAGGTGACACACACACACACACACGCTCCATCACCATCTACAACCAGGTGACACACACACACACACACACGCTCCATCACCATCTACAACCAGGTGACACACACACGCTCCATCACCATCTACAACCAGGTGACCCACACACACACACACACACACGCTCCATCACCATCTACAACCAGGTGACACACACACACACACACACACACACACACACACACACACACACACACACACACACACACACACACACACACACACACACACACACACGCTCCATCACCATCTACAACCAGGTGACACACACACACACGCTCCATCACCATC
This sequence comes from Muraenolepis orangiensis, assembly GCA_027704905.1. Lineage (NCBI taxonomy): Eukaryota > Metazoa > Chordata > Actinopteri > Gadiformes > Muraenolepididae > Muraenolepis > Muraenolepis orangiensis. The sequence goes on along the minus strand of CM051014.1, from coordinate 3,244,915 downwards.
TACAACCAGGTGACACACACACACACACACACACACACACACACACACACACACACACACACGCTCCATCACCATCTACAACCAGGTGACACACACACACACGCTCCATCACCATCTACAACCAGGTGACACACACACACACACACACACACACACACACACACACACACACACACACACACACACACACACACACACACACACACACACACACACACACACACACACACACAAACTCCATCACCATCTACAACCAGGTCACACACACACACTGAAGATCCTTGTGTGTGTGTGAGCAGTGTGAGCGCCGGGTGGTGGCGATGACCCGACGGGACCGGAGTCACAACGTTCTGGAGGTGGAGCACACCGAGGGGACCGAGCGCTGGCTGGTCGTCAAGAGCCGGCTGGAGCCCAAGAAGGTACACACACGCACACACACAGGCCCACACACACACACACACACACACACAGGCACACGCACACACACACAGGCGCACACACACAGGCGCACACACACACACACACGTACTAAATGATGGTACGTGTGTACTAAATTAAGGTATGTGTGTGTGTACTAATTGAAGGTACGTGTGTGTGTGTACTAAATGAAGGTACGTGTGTGTGTGTGTGTGTGTACTAAATTAAGGTACGTGTGTGTACGAAATGAAGGTACATGTGTGTGTACTAGATGAAGGTACGTGTGTGTGTATTAAATTAAGGTACACGTGTGTGTGTGTGTACTAAATGAAGGTGCACACAGGTTGTGAGTGTGTGTACTAAATGAAAAGTGCACGTTGTCCAGATCAAACCGGAAGTGGAGTCCACAGAGCTGGCCCTGGCCTTTCTGCTGGGCGACGGCACGGCAGGAAGTGACATCACTGCCCTGCCCCAGAAGCAGCCCGTGTTCGCCTTCCTGCCGCTTCGCAGCTTCGGGTTCCGCTTCATCGTCCAAGGTGAGCTCATCTGGAGGACCTCTCTCTCTCTCTCTCTCTCCCTCTCCGTCTCTCCCTCTCCGTTTCTCTCCCTCTCTCTCTCCCTCTCCGTCTCTCTCTCCCTCTGTCTCTCCCTCTGTCTCTCCCTCTCTGTCTCTCTCCCTCTCCGTCTCTCCCTCTCCGTCTCTCTCCCTCTGTCTCTCTCCCTCCGTCTCTCCCTCTCCGTCTCTCCCTCTCCGTCTCTCCCTCTCCGTCTCTCTCCCTCTGTCTCTCTCTCTCCCTCCGTCTCTCTCCCTCTCCGTCTCTCTCCCTCCGTCTCTCCCTCTCCGTCTCTCCCTCTCCGTCTCTCTCCCTCCGTCTCTCCCTCTCCGTCTCTCTCCCTCCGTCTCTCCCTCTCCGTCTCTCTCCCTCCGTCTCTCCCTCTCCGTCTCTCTCCCTCCGTCTCTCCCTCTCCGTGTCTCTCCCTCCGTCTCTCCCTCTCCGTCTCTCCCTCTCCCTCTCCGTCTCTCCCTTTCCGTCTCTCCCTCTCCGTCTCTCTCTCTCCGTCTCTCTCCCTCCGTCTCTCCCTCTCCGTCTCTCTCCCTCCGTCTCTCCCTCTCCGTCTCTCTCCCTCCGTCTCTCCCTCTCCGTCTCTCCCTCTCCGTCTCTCCCTCTCCGTCTCTCTCCCTCCGTCTCTCCCTCTCCGTCTCTCTCCCTCTCCGTCTCTCCCTCTCCGTCTCTCTCCCGCTCTGTCTCTCTCCCTCTGTCTCTGCCTCTCTGTCTAAAAAAACTACAAACTTTTGTTTTATGTCCTCAGGCGACTTCGATATCCCGTCGTCTCGTGAGGACGTGGACCGGGACAGTCCCTGGAACCAGTGGCTTCGCTCAGAGATCCCCCAGCTGTTTGTCCAGGCCCTGGACGTCTTCAACGTACGTCAAATACTAACTCACCCCGTGCTGGACTAACTAGCTGCTTCATAAGTCACTGGTTGGTGTCCCCTCTCTAACCAGGACCACCCAGAGTTAACTAGCTGCTTCATAAGTCACTGGTTGGTGTCCCCTCTCTAACCAGGACCACCCAGAGTTAACTAGCTGCTTCATAAGTCACTGGTTGGTGTCCCCTCTCTAACCAGGACCACCCAGAGTTAACTAGCTGCTTCATAAGTCACTGGTTGGTGTCCCCTCTCTAACCAGGACCACCCAGAGTTAACTAGCTGCTTCATAAATCACTGGTTGGTGTCCCCTCTCTAACCAGGACCACCCAGAGTTAACTAGCTGCTTCATAAATCACTGGTTGGTGTCCCCTCTCTAACCAGGACCACCCAGAGTTAACTAGCTGCTTCATAAGTCACTGGTTGGTGTCCCCTCTCTAACCAGGACCACCCAGAGTTAACTAGCTGCTTCATAAGTCACTGGTTTGTGTCCCCTCTCTAACCAGGACCACCCAGAGTTCAGTGGGATGAAGGGCCTGGTCCACTTCCTGCAGTTCGTCCCTCTGCCTGATGAGGTGATGGACTTCTTCAAGCCGGTCGCCAGGCAGATTATACAGCTGCTGAAGGGCAAACCCTTCCTGCCCACACTCAACTCAGGTACACACACACACACACACACACAGTTGTTCCAACTGTGGATTCATAAGGAGGAGGGCATTGCTTTTGGGTGTTTTCATGGTTTGATGCTCGCGCTCTCTCTCTCTCTCTCTCTCTCTCTCTCTCTCTCTCTCTCTCTCTCTCTCTCTCTCTCTCTCTCTCTCTCTCTCTCTCTCTCTCTCTCTCTCTCTCTCTCTCTCTCTCTCTCTCTCTCTCTCTCTCTCTCTCTCTCTCTCTCTTCTCTCTCTCTCTTCCCCCCCCCCCCCCCCCCACTCAGAAAGGGAAGTGGAGTACAAGCTGCCGTCCCAGGTAGCCGTCTGCCAGGACGCCGTGATCCGCAACGTGATTGGCCGGGAGGAGTTGGACAAGCACCTGTCCCTGGCCTACCTGCATCCCAGTCTGCAGCCCCTCCCCCCCGCCTCCCTCCTCACTCACCTGGGGGTCCGGCACCTGAGGGGCGCCGACATTACCACGGTGACCACCCGCATGGCCCGGGAGCTCACGCAGGGCGGCGGGCTGCACACAGGTACTATCACTATTATCACTGTCATCATATATATATATATATATATATATATATATATACACACAATAAAAAGAACAATAAAGAGTCTAATGGATGAGACCTTGTGTCCCCCCCCCTAGAAGAGGGTCTAACCTGGTCTAAACCTTGTGTCCCCCCCCCCCTAGAAGAGGGTCTAACCTGGTTTAAACCTTGTGTCCCCCCCCCCCCCTAGAAGAGGGTCTAACCTGGTTTAAACCTTGTGTCCCCCCCCCCCTCTAGAAGAGGGTCTAACCTGGTTTAAACCTCGTGTCGTCCCCCCCCCTAGAAGAGGGTCTAACCTGGTTTAAACCTCGTGTCCCCCCCCCCCCCTAGAAGAGGGTCTAACCTGGTCTAAACCTCGTGTCCCCCCCTAGAAGAGGGTCTAACCTGGTCTAAACCTTGTGTCCCCCCCCCCCTAGAAGAGGGTCTAACCTGGTTTAAACCTCGTGTCCCCCCCCCCCCCCCCCTAGAAGAGGATCTAACCTGGTTTAAACCTCGTGTCCCCCCCCCCCTAGAAGAGGGTCTAACCTGGTTTAAACCTCGTGTCCCCCCCCCCCCCTAGAAGAGGGTCTAACCTGGTTTAAACCTCGTGTCCCCCCCCCTAGAAGAGGGTCTAACCTGGTTTAAACCTCGTGTCCCCCCCCCCCTAGAAGAGGGTCTAACCTGGTTTAAACCTCGTGTCCCCCCCTAGAAGAGGGTCTAACCTGGTCTAAACCTCGTGTCCCCCCCCCCCCCTAGAAGAGGGTCTAACCTGGTCTAAACCTCGTGTCCCCCCCCCCCCCTAGAAGAGGGTCTAACCTGGTCTAAACCTCGTGTCCCCCCCCCCCTAGAAGAGGGTCTAACCTGGTCTAAACCTCGTGCCCCCCCCCAGACGAGGGTCTAACCTGGTCTAAACCTCGTGTCCCCCCCCAGACGAGGGTCTCCGCCGGCTGGCCCGACTCCTGGTCTGTAACTTCCGGGCTCTGGAGTACGGCTACGGAGAGACGGAGCCCATCTTGGAGGAGCTGCGGAAGCTACCCATAGTCCCCCTGGCTGACGGCCGCGTGGTGGCGCTCAGCGACACCGGAGTCTTCTTCCCCATGGAGAAGGAAGCGGAGGAGAAGAAGAAGAAGAAGGGCACGAAGAAGGATGAAGGTACATGCACGCCCCCTAGTGGATGCCAGGATTGTGCCTCATTGGTGGTGATTGACTATGGTGATGGTTTCAATGAATGGCTTCTCCTCCTAGCCCAAGTGTCCTGGTGTCCCTGAGGAGGTCCCTGAGTGAATGAGTGTATGAATGGGTGAATGAATGTTTGTATGAATGGGTGAATGAATGTTTGTATGAATGGCTGAATGAAGGTGTATATGACTGGGTGAATGAATGTTTGTGAATGGGTGAATGAAGGTGTATATGAATGGGTGAATGAAGGTGTATATGAATGGGTGAATGAATGTTTGTATGATTGGGTGAATGAAGGTGTGTATGAATGGGTGAATGAATGTTTGTATGAATGGGTGAATGAATTAGTCTATGTATGATTCTATGAAGGGGTGAATGTGAGGCAGTAATTGTGAAGGGGTTTGGTTCAACGCGCTGTATACTAAATGCAGTCCATTGACCATTTCATCCAAGCGGGGGGTTCCCACTGGTCGTGGAATGTTCTGGAATGCCGGTGAATTTTGCAAAATAGTAAATGACTGACGTGTCTGCCTGGATCTGGACTCCCTGCTGTGTTCACCTTAACAGAATTGCCGTCAAGATGCGAAAGTAACCACTAACCCAAACCCAATCCGAGTGGTTCTGTCGTGTCAAGAGCTCAAGGAAGTTCAACACTTGGTGCTCTCTGGAGTGTGTTACCATTGAACCCTGACCAAACCTTTACAACAAGTATAGTACCAACACATATGGATGTGAGGCGCTCAGACCGAGGTCCACCAGGTGAGGTTAGGAGGGCTGGGTAATGCTGAGTGAGTGTTTTAGTTGAGGCCAGCCTCCCCTCGTAGAGTCTGTTCTCTCTGTTCTACCTGAAGGGGGTGGGGGCAGGTGTGGAACACAAATAGAACCTGCTCGGTTCTTTTCTTTTCTTAGGTTATTTTAACACTTAAAAGAACCATGTGTCAGCAATTACATGTGTGCACGGAGATGCGCTCACACACACACACACTGGAATAACGTACACACACACACACACTGGAATAACGTACACACACACACACACACTGGAATAACGTACACACACACGCACGTGCAGCAGCAAAGTTAGGCATATGACTAACTCCACCTCTCGAAGTACGACACTAACATTCATCTTAAAAGTACAGACACCCTTCACACACACACACACACACACACACACACACACACACCACACACACCACACACACACACACACACACACACACACACACACACACGTGGGTTGGCCACATTAGCAGTGTTTTGTGTCATACTTTTCACAATAAAAGCCCCCCCTCCCGAAGGAATCAGAAAATGAATAATTCCTCTCCTACACGGTGACGTCACCACTCTGGCTGCACCACACACACACACACACACACACACACACACACACACACACACACACACACACACACACACACACACACACACACACACACACACACACACACACACACACACACACACACACACACACACACACACACACACACACACACACACACACACACACACACACACACACACACACACAGAGAGACTCGGCTAACCTTCAGCGGTCCTCTAAGTCCTGACTGGAAGAAAAGATGGAATCAGTGCAGAATCGTACTGTCGTCCGCTACCACGACACTGATGGCTACTGAGGAAAGCAATACATATGAACACACACCGTTCTGTTGCAACATGCTCTCCTCATCACTGTGTTCTCTATTTACTGTGTTCTCCTCATCACTGTGTTGTCCTCTATTCACTATGTTCTCCTCTATTCTACTGTGTTCTCCACCTCTATTCACTGTGTTCTCCTCTATACACTGTTCTCCTCTATTCACTGTGTTCTCCTCTATTAACTGTGTTCTCCTCTATTCACTGTGTTCTCCTCTATACACTGTGTTCTCCTCTATTCACTGTGTTCTCCTCTATTCACTGTGTTCTCCACCTCTATTCACTGTGTTCTCCACCTCTATTCACTGTGTTCTCCTCTATTCACTGTGTTCTCTATTCACTGTGTTCTCCTCTATTCACTGTTCTCCTCTATTCACTGTGTTCTCCTCTATTCTACTGTCCTATATTCACTGTGTTCTCCTCTATTCACTGTTCTCCTCTATTCACTGTGTTCTCCTCTATTCACTGTGTTCTCCTCTATTCTACTGTCCTATATTCACTGTGTTCTCCTCTATTCACTGTGTTCTCCTCTATTCACTGTGTTCTCTATTCACTGTGTTCTCCTCTATACACTGTGTTCTCCTCTATTCACTGTGTTCTCCTCTATTCTACTGTCCTATATTCACTGTGTTCTCCTCTATTCACTGTGTTCTCCTCTATTCACTGTGTTCTCTATTCACTGTGTTCTCCTCTATACACTGTGTTCTCCTCTATTCACTGTGTTCTCCTCTATTCACTGTGTTCTCTATTCACTGTGTTCTCCACCTCTATTCACTGTGTTCTCCACCTCTATTCACTGTGTTTTCCACCTATTCACTGTGTTCTCATGACTGTGTTCTCCTCTATTCACTGTGTTCTCATTACTGTGTTCTCTATTCACTATGTTCTCTATTATTTACTGTGTGCTCCTCTTTTGTTCACTATGTTCTCTTCCTCTAATCACTATTCTTGTTCTGTTCACTATGTTCTCCTCTATTCACTGTGTTCTCCTGTTCTGTTCACTGTTCTCCTCTGTTCACTGTGTTCTCCTCTGTTCACTGTGTTCTCCTCTATTCACTGTGTTCTCCTCTGTTCACTGTGTTCTCCTCTGTTCACTGTGTTCTCCTCTGTTCACTGTGTTCTCCTCTATTCACCATGTTCTCCTCTGTCACTGTGTTCTCCTCTATTCACGTGTTCTCCTCTGTTCACCGTGTTCTCCTCTGTTCACCGTGTTCTCCTCTGTTCACTGTGTTCTCCTCTATTCACTGTGTTCTCCTCTATTCACTGTGTTCTCCTCTGTTCACTGTGTTCTCCTCTATTCACTGTGTTCTCCTGTTCTGATCATTATGCTCTCCTCTATTCACTGTGTTCTCCTGTTCCGATAACTGTGTTCTCCTGTCCTGTTGACCGTGTTCTCGTCCTCTAATCGTGTTCTCCTGTTCTGATCACTATGTTCTCCTCTATTCACTGTTCTCCTGTTCTGTTCACTGTGTTCTCCTCTAATCACGGTGTTCTCCTGTCCTACCGTGTTCCCAGGGCCCTTTGCGGCGCTGTACGAGGACCTGAGTGTGGTGCATCCCTCCCTGCTGGGCGGGGAGCAGCCCCTGGAGGCCCAGCAGGTCAGGGAGCTGCTGAAGAGGCTGGGGGTCCACCAGATGGAGCCCCAGCAGGTCCTGGAGCAGCACATCTACCCGGCTCTGAGGGACCAAACCTGGAAGGTACTACCCCACCCTACCTGACCCCCTGTCCTACTACCCCACCCTACCTGACCCCCTGTCCTACTACCCCACCCTACCTGACCCCCCCCCCCCCGTCTTACTACCCCACCCTCTTACTACCCCACCCTACCTGACCCCCTGTCCTACTACCCCACCCTACCTGACCCCCTGTCTTACTACCCCACCCTACCTGACCCCCTGTCTAGAACACTAGTAACCCCCACCGCTACCTAGTTAACTAGAACACTATTAATCCCCACTGCTACCTAGTTAACTAGAACACTAGTAACCCCCACCGCTACCTAGTTAACTAGAACACTATTAATCCCCACTGCTACCTAGTTAACTAGAACACTAGTAATCCCCACTGCTACCTAGTTAACTAGAACACTAGTAATCCACACTGCTACCTAGTTAACTAGAACACTAGTAATCCCCACTGCTACCTAGTTAACTAGAACACTAGTAACCCCCACTGCTACCTAGTTAACTAGAACACTAGTAATCCCCACTGCTAACTAGTTAACTAGAACACTAGTAATCCCAACTGCTACCTAGTTAACTAGAACACTAGTAACCCCCACTGCTACCTAGTTAACGAGAACACTAGTAATCCCCACTGCTACCTAGTTAACTAGAACACTAGTAATCCCCACTGCTACCTAGTTAACTAAAACACTAGTAATCCCAACTGCTACCTAGTTAACTAGAACACTAGTAATCCCCACTGTTACCTAGTTAACTAGAACACTAGTAATCCCCACTGCTACCTAGTTAACTACAACACTAGTAATCCCCACTGCTACCTAGTTAACTAGAACACTAGTAATCCCCACTGCTACCTAGTTAACTAGAACACTAGTAATCCCCACTGCTACCTAGTTAACTAGAACACTAGTAATCCCCACTGCTACCTAGTTAACTAGAACACTAGTAATCCCCACTGCTACCTAGTTAACTAGAACACTAGTAATCCCCACTGCTACCTAGTTAACTAGAACACTAGTAATCCCCACTGCTACCTAGTTAACTAGAACACTAGTAATCCCCACTGCTACCTAGTTAACTAGAACACTAGTAATCCCCACTGCTACCTAGTTAACTAGAACACTAGTAATCCCCACTGTTACCTAGTTAACTAGAACACTAGTAATCCCAACTGCTACCTAGTTAACTAGAACACTAGTAACCCCCACTGCTACCTAGTTAACTAGAACACTAGTAATCCCCACTGCTACCTAGTTAACTAGAACACTAGTAACCCCCACTGCTAACTAGAACACTAGTAATCCCCACTGTTACCTAGTTAACTAGAACACTAGTAATCCCCACTGTTACCTAGTTAACTAGAACACTGGTAATCCCCACTGCTACCTAGTTAACTAGAACACTAGTAATCCCCACTGCTACCTAGTTAACTAGAACACTAGTAATCCCCACTGCTACCTAGTTAACTAGAACACTAGTAATCCCCACTGCTACCTAGTTAACTAGAACACACACTAGTAACCCCCACTGCTACCTAGTTAACTACAACACTAGTAATCCCCACTGCTACCTAGTTAACTAGAACACTAGTAACCCCCACTGCTACCTAGTTAACTAGAACACTAGTAATCCCCACTGTTACCTAGTTAACTAGAACACTAGTAATCCCCACTGCTACCTAGTTAACTAGAACACTAGTAATCCCCACTGCTACCTAGTTAACTAGAACACTAGTAATCCCCACTGCTACCTAGTTAACTAGAACACTAGTAATCCCCACTGCTACCTAGTTAACTAGAACACTAGTAATCCCCACTGCTACCTAGTTAACTAGAACACTACTTTACATTGTTAGCGGGCTCACAAAACAAGCTGTTAGTTGCGACGTGTCATTGATTTTCAACAACGCGGAAATGTATTAAAATGTTTCGAAAGAAGCATTAGAACATGTCATGTTTTAACAATCAATTACTTAAATGAGCCTTTGATTGTTGTGTATGTATGTTGGTGATGTATGTTCTGTAAATTGGCCCAAGGCCAAACTTACTTGCCGACCCCAGCTCTAGAGTGTGTTACTAGTGAGGACTTTCCATGTCTTTTCTATTTGTTACGTTCACAGCGTTTCATAGTTTTATATACTTACTGATTTTCATCCCTCAAAATCTCAAGGGAGAGTTTGTCTGCCTGTCTGTCCCCTTGTTTGTCTATCAGGCTGTCTGTCTGTCTGTAATTGATGTACTCTAATATAATTGTTTTTCTGTGTGTGTGTGTGTGTGTGTGTCAGGCCAAGCCAGAGCGTGTGGTGGTGAGCTACCTGGTGTTCATCAAGCAGCATGGCTCCGCCCCTGACTGGCCCCTGGCCGACGGCACATCAGTACCCGTCCTGACCAGCAGGGGGCTGCTCTGCCCTCAGCTGCACCGGGTGCACTTCTCTGTGGAGTACAACAGCGTGGACCTCACCCGGACACTACCTGGTGAGAGGCACACACTGTCACTCACTCACCAACTCACATACACACAGACCATTAATGAAGAGCAGATGGAACATACGCTCTGGAACCGACCCAGAGGTGTGTGTGTGTGTGTGTGTGTGTGTGTGTGTGTGTGTGTGTGTGTGTGTGTGTGTGTGTGTGTGTGTGTGTGTGTGTGTGTGTGTGTGTGTGTGTGTGTGTGTGTGTGTGTGTGTGTGTGTGTGTGTGTGTGTGTGTGTGTGTGTGTGTGTGTGTGTGTATTCTGTGGGAAATGCCTCTATTGTTGCTCTATTAGCGCTTGGAACCCGGCTGGAGGGGAGGCTGTGCAGTTGTGCGTGCACACACACACACACACACACACACACACACACACACACACACACAGGTTATGTAAGAGACAGAGCCGTGGCTGTTGTGTTACAGACCACTTGGCCCCTACTTGTAGTTTCTACCTTTTAGTTTATTAGCCACACACACACACACACACACACACACACACACACACACACACACACACACACACACACACACACACACACACACACACACACACACACACACACACACACACACACACACACACACACCCTTGTATAACCCTCACCTGTCTATCACACCTTGTCCCCCTTTCCAATTGGCTGAACCTCAACCCTCTTCGCCACCTCACCACCGAAGGCTGTGATTGGCTGCTGCTGAGCCCCTGCTACGTGGAGGCTGACGGAGACGTGGATGGATGGAGGGAGATGTTCTCTGCCCTGGGGGTCCGGGACCGCTTCATCATCCGCAAGGAGAGACGCACACTCACCGCCTCCCAACTGGTGTGTGTGTGTGTGTGTGTGTGTGTGTGTGTGTGTGTGTGTGTGTGTGTGTGTGTGTGTGTGTGTGTGTGTGTGTGTGTGTGTGTGTGTGTGTGTGTGTGTGTGTGTGTGTGTGTGTGTGTGTGTGTGTGTGTGTGTGTGTGCGTGCCAGACTTCCGAGTGTAACAAATGCATATTTTGCATACATCAATTCCTAATCCCACATCCCGTATTAAAGAGTAGAAAAGAGTATATTTATGGGAACAAAATCACATTAGATATAGATATCTGCATTTTAATAATGATGGTCTTGTTTGCTTCCCCAAAAAAGTTATAGCAACACACCACAAGGCATCGCATGTTACTTTGACAGTCTGAACAGACTGGTACAGACAGTTTTAATCTATGAAATGAAACATATGGTATGAAGCAGTCCTTATCAAGACAGTATGTTAGTGTCCACAGCATCCCAGGATGCCCGACCCTCCCTCCTCCGTGTCACCTTGGCTACAAGCATCCGTTAAATAGAACATGGAGCCGGTGAATAGCATCAGCTGTTGGGGTGAACTCCTCCATCACAGATGGAGTTTACGGTACGGTTTGGATGAGCAGGTGTGGGCTTTAGAAACACATTGGAATTCCTCCCACGATGTGAACCCATCTTAGTGACGAGGACGGCGCGCACACAGCATCCGGAATCTCCTCCATGCTTTGCAGGGGGGATGAGTCACCGGCTAGAGGCCAGAGAGATGTAGAGAGCTTTGAAGAGGCGGGAGATGTGTATCCGTCCTGGCCTCGGCCTCCATTCAGAGCGTTTAGCCTCCACCTGTAGCCTCCATTCACAGAGTGTTTAGCCTCCACCTGTAGCCTCCATTCAGAGCGTTTAGCCTCCACCTGTAGCCTCCATTCACAGAGCGTTTAGCCTCCACCTGTAGCCTCCATTCACAGAGCGTTTAGCCTCCACCTGTAGCCTCCATTCACAGAGCGTTTAGCCTCCACCTGTAGCCTCCATTCACAGAGTGTTTAGCCTCCACATGTAGCCTCCATTCACAGAGCGTTTAGCCTCCACATGTAGCCTCCATTCACAGAGCGTGTAGCCTCCACATGTAGCCTCCATTCACAGAGCGTTTAGCCTCCACATGTCGCCTCCATTCACAGAGCGTGTAGCCTCCACATGTAGCCTCCATTCACAGAGCGTTTAGCCTCCACCTGTAGCCTCCATTCACAGAGCGTTTAGCCTCCACATGTAGCCTCCATTCACAGAGCGTGTAGCCTCCACATGTAGTCTCTTGGCCACAGCTTCTGTCTGACTGACACTGCTCACACACCTCTAGAGCTGTCTAGAGGTGTTTACCTGCCCAGGAGACGGTATGAGTCCTGTGTGTCTAGTGGTGTAGACCTGCCCAGGAGACGGTCTGAGTCCTGTGTGTCTAGTGGTGTAGACCTGCCCAGGAGACGGTATGAGTCCTGTGTGTCTAGTGGTGTAGACCTGCCCAGGAGACGGTATGAGTCCTGTGTGTCTAGTGGTGTAGACCTGCCCAGGAGACGGTATGAGTCCTGTGTGTCTAGTGGTGTAGACCTGCCCAGGAGACGGTATGAGTCCTGTGTGTCTAGTGGTGTATGTAATATACAGATATATCATCTGGAATTAATAAAGTACTACCTTATCTGATAGTTGGTACTATTGTATGACTCTAGTATAGTAGATCTAGTTCTACTATATGTGTTATTAATGGCTGGTGTTCCTCTCCGTGTCCCCCCCAGGCCTCGAGTCCCTGGGCTGTGGAGGGCGACTCCTGGCCCCAGGGCCTAGAGGAGGAGGGCTGCACGGTGGATGACTACCCCTGTGAAGAGTTCCACTCTCTGGCCACGGCTCAGCTGCCCGAAAAGCAGCTCCTGGAGCAGAGAAGAGCCCTGCTGGAGATGCTGGAGGCCAACTGGGACACGGGGTGAGGAAAGCGTGCGCACACTTAAACACACACGCACACACTTAAACACACACGCACACTTAAACACACAGACACACACGCACACTTAAACACACACACACACACACACACGCACACTTAAACACTGGAGGCTGAGGCTCCTTAGTCTCTCAGTTAAGTAAATACTGTTACTGGAGGCTGAGGCTCCTTAGTCTCTCAGTTAAGTAAATACTGTTACTGGAGGCTGAGGCTCCTTAGTCTCTCAGAGTTAAGTTAATACGGTTCCTGGAGGCTGAGGCCCCTTAGTCTCTCAGAGTTAATTTAATACTGTAGGCTACTGGAGGCTGAGGCTCCTGGAGGCTGAGGCTCCTGCCAGTAAAGCCGTACTGGAGGCTGAGGCTCATTTCATGATGGTCTGTAGTTGAAGTGCCTCTCTCTTTATTCTGAGCCTTTGTTTGGGTGTCCCACAGTGTGGCTTGGGATGAGCTGCTCAGTGTGTGTGTGTGTGTGTGTGTGTGTGTGTGTGTGTGTGTGTGTGTGTGTGTGTGTGTGTGTGTGTGTGTGTGTGTGTGTGTGTGTGTGTGTGTGTGTGTGTGTGTGTGTGTGTGTGTGTGTGTGTGTGTGTGTGTGTGTGTGTGTGTGTGTGGGGTTTAATTCAGGTGAAATAGGTCAGCATGTACCCGTCCCCTCAGATCCCTGATCAGAACACATTGTCATGTCATCATTAAGATGATGAAAATCAATGGGCAGAAAAGCTTGGCTTTTTTTTTAAACTTAGCTTTTCCCCCAATCGAATGGCTGCCTCTGTGGCTTTTACAGAGCCCCTGTGTTTGGTGATGCTACCCAAGAGCCTCTGGTCTCTCTCTCTCTCTCTGGTCTCTCTCTCTCTCTGGTCTCTCTCTTTGTGGTTTAGATCCAGTGTGTGTAAACTGCCACTATAAAACACTTTGAAGATGAAGAAATGAAGATATTCTGGTTGTTTGCAATCACTACTGCTAATGTTCAGGACATCTCACACTCTACTAGCACAACTGTTTAGTACACACACACACACACACACACACACACACACACACACACACACACACCACACACACACACACACACACCACACACACACACACACACACACCACACACACACACACACACACACACACACACGTTCTTAAAAGCAATAAGGCTAGTGGAGACCTAGACGCCTCTTAAGTCTGTGTTGGACTGGTCCTGTGAGTGTGGGTTGTGACTCAGTTGTCGGCGTGATGAAGGTGACTCATCCTCTCCCGCTGTGTTGGAGATGTCCTATCAAGAGGCCCTCTCCGTCATCCATCCATTCGAGTTGTTTATATTCAGGGTCGTCTTCTCCTCCAGAGTGGCTCTCCTGTGTTGCTTACTCAGCGTTGCTTCATCATCAGTTACCTCCGCCATCCAAGATGGAACGAAGGTTATGTCTTCGCCCCTGTTGGTTTATTTGTTTGTTTGTCTGTTGGCAAGATAACTCAAAACGTTATGTACGGAATTGGTTGGATTACTTATGGGCCGAGCCCGGATCCAGGGGACTTTATGGTGTTGCGCTCAACTAAAGTCCCTCTAGTTTTAGTCAACTTTCACATTCATAACAACATTCATTAACATTACACTATCATAACATGTCATTAACATGTCATTAACATTACACTATCATAACATGTCATTAACATTACACTATCATAACATGTCATTAACATTACACTATCATGACATGTAATTAACATTACACTATCATAACATGTCATTAACATTACACTATCATAACATGTCATTAACATTACACTATCATAACACGTCATTAACATTACACTGTCATAACATGTCATTAACATTACACTATCATAACACGTCATTAACATGACACTGTCATAACATGTCATTAACATTACACTATCATAACACGTCATTAACATGACACTATCATAACATGTCATTAACATTACACTATCATAACATGTCATTAACATTACACTATCATAACATGTCATTAACATTACACTATCATAACACGTCATTAACATTACACTATCATAACACGTCATTAACATTACACTATCATAACATGTCATTAACATTACACTATCATAACATGTCATTAACATTACACTATCATAACACGTCATAACATACACTATCATAACACGTCATTAACATTACACTATCATAACATGTCACTAACATTACACTATCATAACACGTCATTAACATTACACTATCATAACATGTCATTAACATTACACTATCATAACATGTCATTAACATTACACTATCATAACATGTCATTAACATTACACTATCATAACACGTCATTAACATTACACTATCATAACATGTCATTAACATTACACTATCATAACATGTCATTAACATTACACTATCATAACATGTCATTAACATACACTATCATAACATGTCACTAACATTACACTATCATAACACGTCATTAACATTACACTATCATAACATGTCATAACATTACACTATCATAACACGTCATTAACATTACACTATCATAACATGTCATTAACATTACACTATCATAACATGTCATTAACATTACACTATCATAACATGTCACTAACATTACACTTTTTTTTGTAACAAAACATGGACATATCATTTAAGTCACTTTGTGGCTGCCAATAAAAATCTAGTATCTCGTTTCTTCCTGTTAATGTTAAGCCTATTTTTATTATTAATAACATACCTGGGTACCATACAGGCACACTGGACGTCAGGCTGTGCCTGGTAGCAACTGATTGATTTCTTTATTTAGTATTATTGATTTACTCGTTTCGTCTCATTGAGGCTGAGCACCTCTTTTGATGGCAACCAACGCTTGTTGGTTTTCTGTCCTATTGGTCCACAGCGACCGCTACTCCCAGTACATCACCGCCCACGTGGTCGACGCAGACGGGCGGCAGGCGAAGAGCACCCGGTCCTCCTTCTTCCACTTCCTGACGCGGCTGGCCTGGGTTCCGGCCTATCGGCTGCTGGAGGGCGGCCGGCGCGAGGTGCTGTTCCTCTGCCCCACCTCCGTCTACCTGGCGTCCCCAGAGGTGCACCGCCTGCTGGGAACCCACGTCTGCTACGTGGACACCAGCCCCAGCCAACTGAGCCAAGCGCTGGGTAAGGGTCACCCCAGGAACAGTCTTTACTTAACTCTGAGAGACGAAGGGGCCTCAGCCTCCAGGAACAGTCTTTACTTAACTCTGAGAGACAAAGGGGCCTCAGCCTCCAGGAACAGTATTAACTTAACTCTGAGAGACAAAGGGGCCTCAGCCTCCAGGAACAGTATTAACTTAACTCTGAGAGACTAAGGGGCCTCAGCCTCCAGGAACAGTCTTAACTTAACTCTGAGAGACTAAGGGGCCTCAGCCTCCAGCAACAGTATTAACTTAACTCTGAGAGACTAAGGGGCCTCAGCCTCCAGGAACAGTCTTAACTTAACTCTGAGAGACGAAGGAGCTTCAGCCCATTAAAAGTTTTTGAAAGCTGAGAGAGTTCCCACTGATCTTGTTGTGTCTGTCTTGTATCCTTCAGGGATGAGACACAATGTCTCCGTGGATGAGATGATCTCCTACCTCCAGACCTGGAGCTCCCGGCCGGAGGAGCCAGACAGCGAGGCCGGCGTGTCCCCGGGGGACTCGGAGTTCACCAGCACGGTGCAGCACCTGTTCAACGTGTACGCCTACCTGCAGACCAACTGCTCCCAGAGGGCTCTCAAGGACCTGTTCCAGCACACGCCCGCTGTCTTCGTGGAGCACCAGAGGTCTTTTAGTTACTTAACATTAACATTTTATTACAATAAAACACACAATAACAATCGCCATTGTTGTGTGAATCCCCCTGATGTCCCCCCCCCCCTCCCATGTTATCTATCCCCTCCCCCCACTAATGTCCCCCCCCCACAGGCGTGAGGAGGGCTGGACCTCTGGGCGGTTCTACCACCTAAAGGAGGTGTGTTGGGGGGACTCCACCGGGCTGTTCCTGCGCTACAAAGATTTGGTGCGCCGCCCCGACAGCATGCTGCAGGAGCCCCGTGTGCTGGTACCGTTCTACGGACCGCTGAATGGCATGAGGGAGCTCTTCATCCAGGTAACACCCTCTCTGTCTCCTCACCCTGGTAACACCCTCTGTCTCCTCACCCTGGTAACACCCTCTGTCTCCTCACCCTGGTAACACCCTCTGTCTCCTCACCCTGGTAACGCCCTCTCTGTCTCCTCACCCGGGTAACGCCCTCTCTGTCTCCTCACCCTGGTAACACCCTCTCTGTCTCCTCACCCGGGTAACGCCCTCTCTGTCTCCTCACCCTGGTAACACCCTCTGTCTCCTCACCCTGGTAACGCCCTCTCTGTCTCCTCACCCTGGTAACGCCCTCTCTGTCTCCTCACCCTGGTAACACCCTCTGTCTCCTCACCCTGGTAACGCCCTCTTTGTGTGTGTGTGTGTGTGTGTGTGTGTGTGTGTGTGTGTGTGTGTGTGTGTGTGTGTGTGTGTGTGTGTGTGTGTGTGTGTGTGTGTGTGTGTGTGTGTGTGTGTGTGTGTGTGTGTGTGTGTGTGTGTGTGTGTGTGTGTGTGTGTGTGTGTGCTTCTCCCCCCTTGCAGCAGCTGAGTGTGGAGCCCAGTCCCACTATGTTCCAGTACGTGGGTCTGCTGGTGCTGGTTTGTGCCTCCTGCCCCGTGCCTTCGGCGGAGGTTCTGCAGGACGTGTCTGTCATCTACGCCCGGCTGGGTGAGTTTGGTGTCTCGGCCGACATTTTGAGACTCGTGGCGTGGACCAATCAGAGCGCTTGGAATGACTTACAGCTGACTGTATGGTCACTTTATTGTATATTATATATATATTTAGTTGATCCTATTTTATTCCTATTAAGAATCTCGGTGTCCAGAATGACCCTGGGTTATACTGTGAATTAGATAAATAAAGCACTTTATTTATGTCTTTATTTCATTGTAATATATCATCTGGGGAGAATGATCTATATACACCCCATCTCTTCTATGAGGACTCAATCCTACAACACTTCTTGCAGACTGTATTTATTAATGTATTGATCGTTTCTCTCCCGTGTTTCCTCCCCACAGCTCAGAAGTGTAAGACCACTTCCTCGGTGGACCAGGACGACATGGATCCCAGTCAGCCCCGGACCAATCCTGGCTACTGTTCCACCCTCAAGGGTGAGGGTCACGCCCCCTCCACGCACCCCGGGCTGTCATTGGCTTATTCTAATACGCCAATCTTCAGCATCACTTATCAGTTTACCTCCGCCATCGCAGACGGACTAGAGGTTTTGTTTTTGGCCCTGTTTATTTGTTTGTTTGTCTGTTGGGCAAGAAGAATTGGACAAAACTTTTTTGGGGCAAATCCGGATCCTAATCCGGATCCAGGGGACATTTAGGTGTGGTGGAGGTATGCTCTCTGATGAGGCCCTCTAGTTTCATTATTGTAACGATGATGTTCATAACAGAGTTAATGGCGCGTTTTGTAGACCACTGCACTATCTATAACTCTTTAATATTTGTTTTTAAAGTCTTGATTGCTAATCAAATAGACACCTCCCTAATCTAAATGGGCACACGGTTGAAGAGAGACAGAAGTGTGTGTGTGTGTGTGTGTGTTGAACGGCGTTGTGTGTCCAGGCATGGTGTCTGACAAGAGGGTCTTCCCGGCCAAGGACCAGAGCTGGGTGACCCTGGCCCGGAGGCCCATGCTGCCCGACGCCCGGCCGCTGGAGAAGATCTTCAGGTCCCAGCCGGGGGTCTGTCTGCTCAACCTGCCCCCCCCCGACAAGAAGCCGACCCACCCCAAGGCCAAGCCGGGGGACCACCCCAAGGCCAAGCCGGGGGACCACCACGGTATGTTAGTCATCACATTACATTACGTTACATCACGCTACATCACATTACATCACATTACAGTTGTTTTCTGACACTTTTGTCCAAAGTGACTTACAATAAGGTCATTCAACAGGTAGACAAGAGAACTACTAGTCACCAGAAGTCATAAGTGCATTTCCTTCCTAACAAGCCATGATAATATAATATAAACATACATATACACATACAGTATATAAAAATATACTATATAATACATTATACCTTCTTAACGAGCCTCCAAGAGCAGAACCAGTGCTCAGGTCAAATGACAATAAGTTGTCATCAAACGTCTGTACATCAACCAGGGGGCCATGACCAAGAGTGAACAGTAGTCCCGCCTTATTGTTCCTCGTCTAATGTAAACATCCGTCACACTAGTGTCAAAAGGGGGCACCTCTGTACTAACCCTCCCCCTCAACCCCCACCCAGTTCTGGTCTTCAGCGAGGAGGACCGCACCCTCTTCCTGGAGATCTGTGGCGTGCGGCTGCTGTCGGCCTGCGTGCGCTCTGAGCCGCAGACGGAGAGCCTTCAGGCATGCCCCGACCTGCAGGCCCTGGTGGGGGCCGTGGTGCCCTACGTCCAGCGCTTCCTCCGCCACCACCCCGACCTGGGGCCCCTCTACCGGGAGCTGCTGGAGGCCGACATCGGCCTGAAGATACGGCGTCTACAGTACAGACAGGTGAGTGCCCAGAGTCACCCACAGACAGACGGAGGGGGAGGCAGACACACTTGCGACACTCACCAAAACAACAACGGTTCAGTGGTTAACGTAAGGTTAACTTTGCACCCTGGGTGTGGGGACCGTCTGGGGGTCCTTCCAGGTGGGTAAGCTGTACATCCGCTACCAGCTGTCTATGGGAGGGTACGAGGACCAGGAGCAGGACCTGGTGGAGCTGCAGGACGTGGTGTGTCTGCTGAAGGACGACAAGGAGTTGTACATCCAGAAGGACCACCTGTCTGACAAGCTGGACATCTGCAGGTGTGTGTGTGTGTGTGTGGAGGACAGGTGTGTCTCATCAACGCTTCATCGTCAGCAGGTGACCCTGTCAGCCAATCAGAGGCTTTGCATACAAAAGCATGTGTTAAACCTAGAGGGATTGATCTAATGCAGACCAATGTAGGAGTGGTGTTTGGGGTTTAAAGACCCTCTGTGTGTGTGTGTATAGTGTTCTGCAGACATGGTCCAACAGTACTTGTGTTCTAGGGAGCTTGCCAAGCTGTTCTGCCAGGAGACGGCTCACAGGAAGGAGCTGGTGGACTTCCTCAGTGGCTTGATGACATCACTAGACGTAAGTCACCCATGGGGGGGCGCTGTGGAGTAGTGGAGCTACTATCCCACAATGCACTGTGAACCGACGGTCAATACACATTTATAGTCCTCTAGATTGAACTACTAGAGAGGGAGTAGGGAATGAGGGAGGGATTTCACTATATAGTCCTCTACATTGAACTACTAGAGAGGGAGTAGGGAATGAGGGAAGGATTTCACTATATAGTCCTCTACATTGAACTACTAGAGAGGGAGAAGGGAACGAGGGAAGGATTTCACTATATAGTCCTCTACATTGAACTACTAGAGAGGGAGTAGGGAACGAGGGAAGGATTTCACTATATAGTCCTCTACATTGAACTACTAGAGAGGGAGTAGGGAACGAGGGAAGGATTTCACTATATAGTCCTCTACATTGAACTACTAGAGAGGGAGTAGGGAATGAGGGAAGGATTTGGGTCACATCCTTTGTCCGTCTTTTTCCAAAGCAGAAGGAAAGAACTTTCCTCATCCTCTCTGTTCCTCTCCTAGGTGTTCTGTCCCTGTGTCGTGTGACGTCATCCTTCTTAAAAAGGACTGTGTTTTTTCTGCTTATATGAGTCGGCCTCACTGATTGGCTGAAGCTGCGAGGCTGAGCTTGCCCACAGTTCCTGTGTAATGAGTTGGTTTGGTCAGCCGATACGCCAACGAGGCTTACTTCATTTCTTTCTTAAGGAAATATGTTTTATTAGTGCGAAAGTCCCAAACCAATCAGCTAGTGCATGCTAATGAGCTCTTGGCGTTTCCATGGAGACGCTACTCTCTCTCTCTCCGTGAACTTAATTCTCTCTCTCTCTCTCTCTCTCTCTCTCTCTCTCTCTCTCTCTCTCTCTCTCTCTCTCTCTCTCTCTCTCTCTCTCTCTCTCTCTCTCTCTCCTCTCTCTCTCTCTCTCTCTCTCTCTCTCTCTCTCTCTCTCTCTCTCTCTCTCTCTCTCTCTCTCTCTCTCTCTCTCTCTCTCTCTCTCTCTCTCTCTCTCTCTCTCTCTCTCTCTCTCTCTCTCTCTCTCTCTCAGGACCCAGTGTCTCTGAAGCGGTTCCTCCAGAAGGAGGATGTGAGGGACCTTCCCAGCGACGAGGAGGAGTGGGAGGTGCCCCAGCCCGTCAGACCGCTGCCCCCCCCGCAAGGAGGTGAGGGGGAGGGGTGTAGTCGCTACGTCAAACACAAGATCAATAATCATTATTTATATTCTAATGGTTTCTGTGCTCTGCCATAGCTGTGTTGGCAGCGCCAGCACTATAAGCAGCATGAGCAACATTAGCAGTGTGAGTAGCATTAGCATTGTGAGCAGCGTTAGCATCGTGAGCAGCCGTAGCGGCGTTAGCGGCGTTAGGGGTGTCAGGGCTGACAGTCTGTGGTCCTGGAGTGTGAGGAGACACAGCAGCTGCAGGACCAGCTGGTGGACCAGGGACCACAAGGACCCACCAAACAAGAACACACGCACGCACACACACACACGCACACTGACACGCACGCACACACACACTGACACACGCACACACACACATGCACGCACGCATGCACACACGCACGCACACACACACATGCACGCACCCACGCACACATACACATGCACACACACATACCCACACGTACACACATTCGTACACACACACACACACATAAACCCACACGTACACACATTCGTACACACACACACACACATAAACCCACACGTACACACATTCGTACACACACACACACACACACCAACACACACTATAATTAAAGCGAGCGTTGTATTTTCCACAGCTGTGTGTCTGTTCTAAAGGTTCTCTGTGGACCTTCTTCTTCTACCTCCTGGCGTGGGGAACGCTGTGCTAACGCTGTGCTAACGTTGTGCTAACGTTGTGCAAGCGCTGCGGTTTCCCAGCCAGGTGCTGCTAGCCGAGCAGCACTACGCCAACCACGCCCAGCCCGCTTCCTCTTAGAGCTATATAGTGCTCTCATCGTATCCCACAGAATGATCCTACCCTATATAGTGCTCTCATCGTATCCCACAGAATGATCCTACCCTATATAGTGCTCTCATCGTATCCCACAGAATGATCCTACCCTATATAGTGCTCTCATCGTATCCCACAGAATGATCTTACCCTATATAGTGCTCTCATCGTATCCCACAGAATGATCCTACCCTATATAGTGCTCTCATCGTATCCCACAGAATGATCCTACCCTATATAGTGCTCTCATCGTATCCCACAGAATGATCCTACCCTATATAGTGCTCTCATCGTATCCCACAGAATGATCCTACCCTATATAGTGCTCTCATCGTATCCCACAGAATGATCCTACCCTATATAGTGCTCTCATCGTATCCCACAGAATGATCCTACCCTATATAGTGCTCTCATCGTATCCCACAATGATCCTACCCTATATAGTGCTCTCATCGTATCCCACAGAATGATCCTACCCTATATAGTGCTCATCGTATCCCACAGAATGATCCTACCCTATATAGTGCTCATCGTATCCCGCAGAATGATCCTACCCTATATAGTGCTCTCATCGTATCCCACAGAATGATCCTACCCTATATAGTGCTCTCATCGTATCCCACAGAATGATCCTACCCTATATAGTGCTCTCATCGTATCCCACAGAATGATCCTACCCTATATAGTGCTCATCGTATCCCACAGAATGATCCTACCCTATATAGTGCTCATCGTATCCCGCAGTGCGCGCATCGTGAGAAGTGGTGTCCAACCAAGTGAATTTTCATGACGAAGATCTGACACGTCAAATGATGAGACAGAATTAACTTCATAACGGAGACTCCAGTTGGGTCCCAGAGTGTCTAAACGATATAGTCGTGTGCATTTGAGGACACAGCCGGTGTCTGCCGGTTCTCTTCTGGTGGGTCCCAGCTGTGAGGAGACCTGAAGCCGGTCTGATGATGTCTGTATTGTTTTACTGAAATGTCCCATGAGTCCTCCCTCACTAACCTCCCCCCCCCCCCCCCCCAGCTCCATCCAGGGCCCCGGCCCCCAGCGAGGCTCCTCGTCGAGGGGAGGAGGAGGGGGAACCCACCCTGTCCTGCTGGCCCCCGAGGGCCCCCATGGGCCCCGCCCCGCCCGGCGCTCCCTCAGGTACCGGTCCAGTTCTTCTTGTAGAACCAGAACACAGTTCAACACACCGCATGTGGTTGTTATTCCTTTCAAATGGCCGTAGCCTTTGACTGGTCCAAAGTGTCCCCGTGTTAGGTCTCCAGCGGCTTGGTTCCACTTCTCCCATAGGTGGCGCTATAATTAGCCATCAAATTCAGCCGCCCAATGGATTAAGAATGATATATCTTAGTATATATTAGTAAACCTTATTTGACCTTATGATGAGCATAAATCGACCCCTGGCACTGAAACCTAGATCTCCTCTGGCTCTAAGGAGCCAGGGTGAGGTCCAGAGGCCCAGGTGTGACCTAAGGTTCTGTATTAACCGCTCCATCCGTCTCAGCTCCGCGGGCCGACAGCGAGGTGGTGGACGCCATCATGAAGCTGTGGCCCCCGCCGGCCCCCCCCAAGGACCGGGACCCCGTCCGCTGCCCCTCCCCCTCCCCCTCCTGCTCCTCCGACCGCACCGCTTCCTCCTCCGCCGGCACGCCGCACACGGGAGAGCCCCCGCGGAGACCCCCCACGGAGCACGGCCCGCACACGGGCTCCTCCCCCAACGCTCCAGGTGAACCTCCTCCTCCTCACAGGAGGACTGCTGTTTAGAAGTGTGTGTGTGAGACAGTGTGTCATGGTGTGTGTGTTACGGTGTGTCCCGGTGTGTGTGTGTGTGTGTGAGACGGTGTGTCATGGTGTGTGTGTGTTACGGTGTGTCCCGGTGTGTGTGTGTGTGTGTGAGACGGTGTGTCATGGTGTGTGTGTGTGTGAGACGGTGTGTCCCGGTGTGTGTGTGTGTGAGACGGTGTGTCATGGTGTGTGTGTGTGTGTGTTACGGTGTGTGTATGTGAGGGTGTGAGTGTGTAAGGGAGGGGGTGAGTGTGTAAGGGGGGGGAGAGTGTGTGTGTGTATGTGAGGGTGTGAGTGTGTAAGGGGGGGGAGAGTGTGTGTGTGTTACGGTGTGAGTGTGTGTAAGGGGGGGGGGGGGGGGAGTGTGTGTGTGTTACGGTGTGTGTGTGTGTGTAAGGGGGGGGGGAGTGTGTGTGTGTGTGTAAGGGGGGGGGAGTGTGTGTGTGTGTGTGTGTGTGTTACGGTGTTACGTGTGTGTGTTAAGTCTCTCTCTCTGTGTCAGACCTCCTCCGGCAGCAGGCTGGTCCCAGTGGGTTTGGTGGCGGGCCGCGGGGAGCAGGACCTTCCAGACCGGACCAGACCGGTCCACCACCTGTCCCCCCCCAGACAGACCTGGACCAGCCCCCACCGGCCCACCAGTGAGACTCAACTTCATTGATACAGCACCTTTCACACACATAGCCCACTTAGGGCCTAGAATAATAAATAGGTTCCATTTAGCATATTTGCTTACAAATATACAAAGAACACCTTTCATCAGTAATATGTCCTTTGCTGACTATATCTTATTAATAAGAAGAGTTTCCCTTGCAGGGCTGTCCCGGACGTGGTGGTGGTGGGCAGCGTGTTCCAGGGCACTGAGGGCCTCGCACAGCGCCCCCCGCTGGCCATGGACTTCCCCCAGTGGAGGCCAGGCCAGGGGGACCCGGGGCAGGGCCTGGAGGACATGGAGCTGACCTGCCTCAGACCCTCCACCGTACGGACATGGAGCTGCACTACATCACATTACACTACATCACATTACCTCACACTACATCACACTACACTACATCACATTACATCACACTACACTACATCACACTACACTACATCACACTACATCACACTACATCACACTACATCACACTACATCACATCACCAGAGAACTACTGGTCACCAGAGAACTACTGGTCACCAGAGAACTACTAGTCACCAGAGAACTACTAGTCAGAGAACTACTAGTCACCAGAGAACTACTAGTCACCAGGGAACTACTAGTCACCAGATAACTACTAGTCACCAGAGAACTACTAGTCACCAGAGAACTACTAGTCACCAGAGAACTACTAGTCAGAGAACTACTAGTCACCAGAGAACTACTAGTCACCAGAGAACTACTAGTCACCAGAGAACTACTAGTCAGAGAACTACTAGTCACCAGAGAACTACTAGTCACCAGGGAACTACTAGTCACCAGAGAACTACTAGTCACCAGAGAACTACTAGTCACCAGAGAACTACTAGTCACCAGAGAACTACTAGTCACCAGAAGTCATCAGTGCATTTCCTTCCTAACATGATAATATAATATATACAAACATATACACATATATAATAACATATATTATACATTACATTTCCTTCCTAACAAGCCATGATAATATAATATATACATACATATACACATACAGTATATAATGACATAATATATAATGATTTTAATTTCCTCCAAGAGCAGATAAAAAGTATCAGGTATATATCAAGTATAATAAGGTGTGTGTGTGTGTGTGTGTGTGTGTGTGTGTGTGTGTGTGTGTGTGTGTGTGTGTGTGTGTGTGTGTGTGTGTGTGTGTGTGTGTGTGTGTGTGTGTGTGTGTGTGTGTGTGTGTGTGTGTGTGTGTGTGTGTGTGTGTGTGTGTGTGCAGGTGGTGCTGACGGATGAGCAGGGCGACATGGAGGCCATCGGGGCGTGGGGGGAGCAGCTGGTCCACTCCTTCCTGTGCCACTGGCGGGACGGCCAGGAGTCCGGACGGCCCTCGGAGGTCCGCTGGTGTAACCAGAAGGCGGAGAGCGGCCAGCCCTACGACTTCAAGCTGACCTTCCCGGGGCCGGACGGCGAGGTGTACGTGGAGGTCAAGTCCACGGTGAAGCGGGACCGGGCCTTCATCAACCTGTCGGCCAACGAGCTGGACTTCGCCCTGAAGGAGCGCGAGCGCTACCAGGTGTTCCGGGTGTACGGCGTGGGCGACGCCCACAACGTGCGCCTGTGCCGCATCCGCAACCTGGCGCAGAAGCTCCACGCCAAGGACCTGGAGATCTTCCTGTTTGTCTGACGCCGCCCGAGCCTTCTTCCCCCGGCGCCTATTTATTTGTTTCCTGACCTTTGACCCCCAGTGTTTCCCATCAGAGGACCTGATGGAGGCCTCTGTGTTTCTGTGTTTCTCCTCAGGCACTGAAGACCGATCGCTTTGTTGGCTTTTGTTTGGCCATTTCTGTTCTTGTATTTTTGTTATTTTAGATTTTTACTAAAAACGTGATGTTTTGTTTTTGTAAAAGCTTCTTTTATTGGTGTTTTTTAACAACGTTAAAGTCAACGTTCATTTAACAAAAGTGTAATTTTACCAAACGTTAGTCTCTTTGTTGACTGAGTGTCCAGACGTTTCCTGGTCTTCCTGACTCAGCGTCTCTTTAAACATTCCAGTTCACGCCGTGTTTCACGCTGCTGTCCGTCCCTTCTGGCTCACTGGTTCACCGTTTGAATGAGAATAAACTGGTTTTTGCCTTGGGTTCAATTGTTTATTTGATATCCATCGTGTGTTTATTAGCAAACCGTCTCTTCTCCACCTGCTCCTTTAATCATTTCATCGCTACAGAAATGAAACACTGAATGAGTTATGTTGGTGTCAACAGAAAATACACGCACAAGAAATGGGACCCCAAGGCCTGAATGGATATTCGGTATCTCCTCTAAACCCTGTGAAGCTAAACGGACGCCTATGGATATTAAATACGTAATAGACTTTTAACATTTAAATTACAATTTCTTCTGTTCATTTTGGCGTAAACTAAGCTTTGATCCAAAACGGCCCCTATTCCCCCGTGTGGTAAAAGGACATGTTGAGCATTATGATGAGCCTCAATGCCGTTTCCGCACTAAAATAAATAAATATCTAAAATATCCAACTATAGCACCGCAGGCCCCCTGCTGCGACGGGGTGGAGAAACATCAGATCGCTCTGGGATGGTTAGAAGTCCTAGTGGAGCGTCATAGCTCTGGATCGGTGGTGTGTTTGGATCTGGGAAGAGTTTCTACGAGAGTGGTGATGATGACGTAAGCAGCCGGGGATGAGCGCACACACACACACACGATAAAAACACACAGGCCAGTGTTTTAATAACCCTGTGCTGTCGTGACGGTAACTGACTGAAGTACACAGCCGCTGCACATGTGTTAATCACACGATATAATGACTATTTATAGCTTGTTATATAGTTGTTGTCACGACTTACCAGGTTTACAAAGTTGAGTTTGGCCACAGACGAGACAATTGATGGACGAGATGCAGACTTTCTTTTTCTGTCCACAATAATGAAGTTGTGTATCACTGGACGACTGAGGAATTACAACACGTTACAAAACACACGCCAGTGGGGTTGTGACCACCATCAGAACATAAGCTGTACTTATTTATTTTGCATTATTTATTTTAAGTCAAACCCTGTCCATAACGCTTTGCAATCAGACACACTATCTTTTAGGAGTGTTATTATTTCATTTAAAAGTTACAATTTTCTAAATGAAAAAGCACACACTCATGTTACACATTAATACACACACAAACTTGACATGTTAGTCAAATAGACCCGAACACTGTCCCACGGTTTCCCGTGTTTTCCCTCCCGCAATTTCCCGCAAGAGCAGCCTGCGCGTGCCGCCAACGCTCAGGGCCACTACCGAGCGCCGGCCTTCTCGTTTCCCGGAGGCTTGTAGCTGCAGGGAGCGATGCACTTCTTCGCCTTGGCCCCGAACCGCGCGTGGTAAAAACATTCTCCTGGCGAGGGAGCACTGAGCGTTGCAGCTAGCACATCTGCACCAGGCTGCTGGGTCGCCAGGAAGAAACGGTCAGCCTCCTCAGTCAGGGCGCGGGGTTCAGTAATGGTCGTGTTGGCCAGCACCGTCTGAACCCGGGGCGGCAAGTGGCGCAGGAACGTCTCCACAAACAAAATCTGGGGATCCTCCCCCCCCAGCAGATTCAGCATCTTCTTCATGAGCTGGGACGGCTTGCTGTCCCCCAGACCCTGAATATCCAGAATCTTGCATGCCCTCTCCTTAGCAGATAGGCTAAATGTCTTTAATCGCCTCATATTTGCCGTGGCGTGGAGGATCCGCGATAAAACCGACCAACCTGGACGACGTGGAGCTCCCCAGCGCCGCCACCACGTGAAAATACTTCAGGTCCTCGTCACGGACCTGGCGGCAGGCAAAGTGTGCCTCCACGTGTGCGAACCACGCTGTAGTGGCATGTTCCCAAAACTCAGGCAGTTTAATATAAACATCGCGATCAGCCATGTTCACTATGTCTTCAGAAACTATCTCGAAAACGTGGGGGTCACCAGTGTAGAGCCGATGAATGGGAGTCGGAGGCGGCGTGTTTAGTATGGAACTCCACACTTTATTTTCCATTGGGTTTGACAAAAGGGGAAACACCTCTGCTACCTGCTACTGTCCAGCTAGCACACCACAACAACAACAACAACAACAACAACCACCACCACCACCACAACAACCACCACAACACGGTCCGCTCTCTAACAGGTCTGTGGTGCAACACACACTAAATACAAACAGTGAATTATGTCCCATAACGTTCCACCACACTATCATTATTTAGTTGTAGGCTAATTGTTTTTATATAAACTCAAAAACGAATAATATCAGTGTTTTTACTGGAAATATGGTTCAATATGGTGTTAAAATGCATACTTTTTTGACATATTTTCAGGCGGCCGCTGCCTCCCCAGCCCCGCCCCCTGGAGAGAGGGCCGGTCGGGGACAAATCCCCGGGCCTCATTTCAGCCTCAGTCCGCTCTTGTATGAAGGCACAACCTTCTTATTAAGTCATTTATGTTTCTTTTTGTATTTTTGAGACTTGACCTGATTGTATGTTCAATGAAGATTTATGGATATTGTTATTTGGGTCGCTGTAAATAAATATCACAAAACATGCCCGAGAGAAAGGTTGAGAATGTGTGCTTCTTAGCGGGTCCTTACTGCATGTCACTGGTCTGATCTGAACGGAGACCCGCCGCTCGGGAACCGGAGCCGAGACCAGCTGGAGTCGGCCGGGCGTCCCTCTGATTGGTTGAAGTGAGGGGGAAATGGGCGTGCGTTACGTCCCCCCCCCCCCCGCCCCCCCATCCCATCTTATCTCTCCTCCTCCTCCTCCTCTCCTCCTCCTCTCCTCTTCCTCCTCCTGCCTGCCAACAGAGCGAGAAGACAGTAGCTGAAGGACGGCTGATCGGGACCCTGCTGATCGGGACCCTGCTGATCGAGACCCTGCTGATCGGGACCCTGCTGATCGAGACCCTGCTGATCGGGACCCTGCTGCGTCATGCCCAGAGGCAGCCCGGTGCGCCTGGAGACTCGGCGGTGCTCGGCGTTAGGGAGCGGAACGCGTCGTCTGTTGAACGCGGCTGTCGGTTCTATTCCCGCGGTAGTATTATGCCGTCGTCGTCAGCCTCTCTGTTCATCCCCACCTGCACGGCTGCTCCACGGGCCGGACTCCCGGAGCCCTCGGACGGGGACCGACTGAACGGTGAGTGAAGCGCACAACAACCCCAATCATATTTTGCGGCAAATTCGGAACCCGGAGGCCGGTGCTGCTGCCGTGGTCCGGTCCCGAATTCGGTCCCGAATCCCGAATCACTTAAACCCAGTCGGTACCGGTCCGGTCCGGTACCGACTGGGTTTAAGTGATCCTCTGGATTATTTGCAGCAATAATGCACGTCGTTATGGCTGTACCACAATGCGTTGTCTTGGGGGGGGGGGGATGCATGATCGATATAGGCCTATTCTTTGCGTGTTACCACACACACACACACACACACATACACACACACACGCAGTAGGAGGTAACTGAAGGGTGGGGATGTCCTGACTCCTCTCTCAAGATATGTTTCTCAGGTCGGCTTATTAGTCATTATTATTGTTTATTGTCTAGGTGTTGAGTCCTTGATAAACACACAATGTAGTCTCTCTCTCTCTCTCTCTCTCTCTCTCTCTCTCTCTCTCTCTCTCTCTCTCTCTCTCTCTCTCTCTCTCTCTCTCTCTCTCTCTCTCTCTCTCTCTCTCTCTCTCACACGCACACGCATGCACGCACACACGCACGCACACACACACACACACAGGAGGGCTGTGTGTGTGTGTGTGTGTGTGTGTGTGTGTGTGATCAGCAGCTTTGTCTCTCTACACCCGGTCGTTGCAGTCCAGATCAAAGCGGCTTGGCTGGCATCCGCTGCCCGGTCCCCGGTCCCTAGTTACCCGGTCCCCGGTCTCTAGTTACCCGGTCCCCGGTCCCTAGTTACCCGGTCCCTGGTCCCCGGTTACCAGTAACCGGGTACGGAGCTGTCACTCACATCCCCTCCGATGACCCCCTGTCAGGATGCTGCTGGTTAGGGAGGAAGTGAAGACATGGAGGGAGGAAGTGAGGACATGGAGGGAGGAAGGGGGAGGGGCGGGATTATAACCACGGTTCAGGAGGAGTGAAACCCAAGCGGTCGGTGTTGGAGAACCCTCCAGAAGGTCCACCCCTCGGTCTGCAGACGGCCGGGACGTCCTGTTGTTGTTACAGAGAGTTCTGGAGGGAAGACCGTGACGGTCTGACCGACGGGCCAATCCCGTCCTCACTGTCCTGTAGGATGACCCATCAGGTCCTTATTGTACCTGATCAACAACACTGTGTGTGTGTGTGTGTGTGTGTGTGTGTGTGTGTGTGTGTGTGTGTGTGTGTGTGTGTGTGTGTGTGTGTGTGTGTGTGTGTGTGTGTGTGTGTGTGTGTGTGTGTGTGTGTGTGTGTGTGTGTGTGTGTGTGTGTGTGAGTGTTACGCCACACGATCAAAAGGGAACACACGCACACACACAGGGGGGAGAGGGAGAGGAGGAGAGGAGGAGGGGGAGAGGGGAGAGAAGAGAGGGAGGGGGGGAGGTTATTTCGTCATCACATCAACATTGGACTCCGTCCCAAGTCAGGGTTTTCATCTCCTGTAACATCGAGTCTCTCCTCCGCTAGCAGCAAATCTGCCTCCTGGTACCCACCCTGTCTCCATCCCACCACCCTGTCTCCATCCCACCACCCTGTCTCCATCCCACCACCCTGTCTCCATCACACCACCCTGTCTCCATCACACCACCTCCCTGTCTCCATCCACCACCCTGTCTCCATCCACCACCCTGTCTCCCCACCACCCCCTGTCTCCATCCCACCACCACCCTGTCTCCATCCCACCACCCTGTCTCCATCCCACCTCCCTGTCTCCATCACACCACCCTGTCTCCATCACACCACCTCCCTGTCTCCATCCCACCTCCCTGTCTCCATCCCACCACCCTGTCTCCATCACACCACCCTGTCTCCATCACACCACCACCCGTTATATGTTAGGGTTAGGGTTATATGTTAGGGTTAGGGTTATATGTTAGGGTTATATGTTAGAGTTATATGTTAGGGTTATATGTTAGAGTTATATGTTAGGGTTATATGTTAGGGTTAGGGTTATATGTTAGGGTTATATGTTAGGGTTAGGGTTATATGTTAGGGTTATATGTTAGGGTTATATGTTAGGGTTATATGTTAGGGTTAGGGTTATATGTTAGGGTTATATGTTAGGGTTAGGGTTATATGTTAGGGTTATATGTTAGGGTTAGGGTTATATGTTAGGGTTATATGTTAGGGTTAGGGTTATATGTTAGGGTTATATGTTAGGGTTATCCATCCCGGGGTTTATTCAGGACATCGAGTGGGTTATTGATTTGTTTATTTTGGGACTGAAGGGGGCGTGGCCTCTTGATGGGGATGATGATGAAGATGATGATGATACCTTTCCTTACGGTTTCTCATCCAGACGCTGGTTGTCTGTGATGCATCCCACACACACACACCCACACACACACCCCCCCACACACACACACACACACACACACACACACACACACACACACACACACACACACACACACACACACACACACACACACACACACACACACACACACACACACACACACACACACACACACGCACACACACACACACGTCCCCCCGGAGGAGGGGAGGACAGAGTGCTTCAGTGCGGTCCTCAGCTGAGAGGGCGTCCAGGTCAACATAATGAAGCCATTGTTAGGCTTAGAATGACAAACCTCTCTCTCTCTCTCTCTCTCTCTCTCTCTCTCTCTCTCTCTCTCTCTCTCTCTCTCTCTCTCTCTCTCTCTCTCTCTCTCTCTCTCTCTCTCTCTCTCTCTCTCTCTCTCTCTCTCTCTCTCTCTCTCTCTCTCTCTCTCTCTCTCTCTCTCTCTCTCTCTCTCTCTCTCTCTCTCTCTCTCTCTCTCTCTCTCCTCTCAAGCCGTAATAATATAAACATATATATACACATATACGATAACATATAATATTATATATAATATTACATATAATACATTACATTTACTTCCTAACAAGCCATAATAATACTATATATCCATACATATACACGTATATAATAATATAACATAAACATTACATTTCCTGTTAGAGCAGACCCAGTAATATGCAGTCCAACCATTTTGCATCAAGCAACAAGGAGAGGCAGCGTCACAATAATATTAATATTAATATTAATATTAATAACGCTTCTCTCCATCATAAATCATAATCTGGATTATGGCTGTGGCTGGGCCCTGAGCGCACTCTCTCTCTCTCGCTCTCTCTCTCTCTCTCTCTCTCTCTCTCTCTCTCTCTCTCTCTAGCTCTCTCTCTCTCTCTCTCTCTCTCTCTAGCTCTCTCTCTCTCTCTCTCTCTCTCTCTCTCTCTCTCTCTCTCTCTCGCTCTCTCTCTCTCTCTCTCTCTCTCTCTCTCTCTCTCTCTAGCTCTCTCTCTCTCTCTCTCTCTCTCTAGCTCTCTCTCTCTCTCTCTCCCTCCTGACACACAAACGGTCTCCTGTTTGTTCACAACTCCAGCAGAGCCCACTGGGTCTGTTCTGTGTGTGTGTGTGTGTGTGTGTGTGTGTGTGTGTGTGTGTGTGTGTGTGGTGTGTGTGTGTGTGTGTGTGTGTGTGTGTGTGTGTGTGTGTGTGTGTGTGTGTGTGTAAGGACACGGTTGAGTGTGTGTGTGCCAGCATTTCCTCACACAAACAGAGAGGGAAGGAGGGGGGAGGGAGATGATGAGGAGAGAGGAGAGCCGAAGAGAGAGAGAGAGAGAGAGAGAGAGAGAGAGAGAGAGAGAGAGAGAGAGAGAGAGAGAGAGAGAGAGAGAGAGAGAGAGAGAGAGAGAGAGAGAGAGAGAGAGAGAGAGAGAGAGGAGCAGCAGAGAGAGGGACTGCAGTGCAGCCTGTGTGTTCCTGTGTCCTGCAGGAGGCTTTGATGTGTTGGATTCACACATCAAAGCCAACGCTGCGCTACTCACCCCCACCAAGAGGGGGAGACACTACCCTAATCACCACTGTGTGTGTGTGTGTCTGATTGTGTGTGTCTGTTTGTGTGTGAGTGTGTTTGTGTGCGTTTGCGTGTGTGTTTGCATGTTTCTGTTTGTGTGTGTGTGCTTGTGTGTGTTTGTGTGTGTGTCTGTCTGTCTGTGTGTGTGTGTGTGTGTTTGTGTGTGTGTGTGTGTGTGTGTTAAATACCAGCACACACACAGACACACACACACACATACACAAACACACACGCACTCTCACTCTCACTGACACACACTTTCATTCTCACAAACACACACACTCTCTCACACACACACACACAGTCTAAATGTGTGACTGAGTGTGTGTGTGACTGAGTGTGTGTGTGTGTGTGTGTGTGTGTGTGTGTGTGTGTGTGTGTGTGTGTGTGTGTGTGTGTGTGTGTGTGTGTGTGTGTGTGTGTGTGTGTGTGTGTGTGTGTGTGTGTATCGACGTACCGTCAGTCTCGTTTTGCTAGCGTGTTTTTACGTGAATGGCGGCAATCAATGGCGGTCGAGTCCGGGAGCCTCGCTGAGGCAGCTCAGGTCAGCAGGAAGTGAGGTCAGCAGGGATTGGAGAGACGGCTGTGGCCACGCCCCCAAGCCGGGCCTGACACATCCTCTGACAGTTTGGACCATTTAGCAGTTTTGTTTCACAGCCCTATTCCATCTGTGTGTGTGTGTGTGTGAGAGAGAGAGAGAGAGAGAGAGAGAGAGAGAGAGAGAGAGAGAGAGAGAGAGAGAGAGAGAGAGAGAGAGAGAGAGAGAGAGAGAGAGAGAGAGAGAGAGAGAGAGAGAGAGAGAGAGAGTGTATTAGTACTTATAAATTAGTATTAGTATTAGTAAATTAGTATTAGTACTTAGATATTAGTATTAGTACTTATAAATTAGTATTAGTATTAGTAAATTAGTATTAGTACTTAGATATTAGTATTAGTATTAGTAAATTAGTATTAGTACTTAGAAATTAGTATTAGTAAATTAGTATTAGTAAATTAGTATTAGTACTTAAAAATTTGTATTAGTAAATTAGTATTAGTACTTATAAATTAGTATTAGTATTAGTAAATTAGTATTAGTACTTAGCAATTAGTATTAGTAGAGTGAGCATTATTAAATATGTAAATATACAAAATAACTGTTATATTGGTAAATAAGTATCTGTATTAGTGTAGTAAACTTGTAGTAGTTAACATGAGTAGTCGAAAAAACGTCCTTTACATCCTCCAGGCCTGGCCCAGACAGTAATGTTATTATAATATAATATAGTATTCTAATATTATAATAATAATATAGTATTCTAATATTGTATTAATATAATATTGTATTCTAGTTATATTATTATTATATAGTATTCTATTCTGCCTCTCTGGGAACCATCACCTTATGGTGGTGGAGAGGTTTGTGTGTCCCTGTGAACCTGAGAGCTGTGCTGTCTGGAGCCTAGTGTTCCTGGTAGGGTCTCCATGGCAGATTGGTCTCAGGGGGGCCAGACTAAGAATGGTTCAAAGACCCGAATGGACAAACAAACAAGTAGAAGTGAGGATACCCTGGAGGAAGCCCCCATAAGTCCCCAGCTGAGTGCCGCTATGTTGGAGTTTACCCCGGTGGACGAGAGGGTCGCCTCCCTACGCCTTAGGGTCATGGGAGGGAAAACTCTGACTGTTGTTTGTGCCTATGCACCAAACAACAGTTTGGAATATCCCGCCTTCTTGCACACCCTGGATGGAGTTCTGTATGGGGCTCCTGAAGGGGACTCTATAGTCCTTCTGGGAGACTTCAACGCACACGTGGGCAACGATGGGGAAACTTGGAGGGGCGTGATGGGGATGAACGGCCTACCTGATCTGAACCAGCGGGGTTTTGTTATTGGATTTCTGTGCTAGTCATGGATTGGCCATAACAAACACCATGTTCAAACATAAGGATGCTCATAAGTGTACATGGTACCTTAGGCCAAAGGTCAATGATCGATTTTGTTATCTTGTCTGACCTGAGGCCGCCTGTTTTGGACACTCGGGTGAAGAGAGGGGCAGAGCTGTCAACCGATCACCATCTGGCGGTGAGTTGGGTAAGATGGCGGGGGAAGCCTCTGGACAGACCTGGTAAGCCCAAACGTGTAGTGTGGGTGAACTGGGAACGTCTGGTGGATGCCCTGTCCGGGAGACCTTCAACACCTTCCCACCTCCGGCGGAATTTTTCAGGCATCTCTGTGGAGGCTGGGGGCATTGAGCCAGAGTGGTCATTGTTCAAAGCCTCTATTGCTGAAGCTGCGGTTGAGAGCTGTGGCCTCAAGGTCATTGGTGCCTCAAGGGGCAGCAACCCTCGGACTTTGTGGTGGACACAGGTGGTCAGGGAAGCTGTCCGGCTGAAGATGGAGGCCTTCTGGGCTATGTTAGCTTGTGAGACTCTGGACTCAGTTGCGAGGTATCGACAGGCCAAGACGGCAGCCTCAGCTGTAGCGGAGGCAAAGCAGCGGGTGTGGGAGGAATTCTGAGAAGCCATGGAGAAGAACTTTCAGTCGGCACCAAAGCGTTTCCGCAAACAATCGGGCGCCTCAGGAGGGGGAAGCCTGGATACATCCAAGCTGTGTACAGTAAGGGTGGGACATTGCTGACCTCAACTGAGGAGGTGATCGGAAGTCTGGGACAGTGCCTGAGGAGTGGCAAATGGGGGTGGTGGTACCCCTGTTGAAAAAGGGGGACCAGAGGGTGTGTGCCAATTACAGGGGTATCACATTACTCAGCCTCCCTGGGAAAGTCTACTCCAAGGTGCTGGAAAGGAGGGTTTGGCCGATAGTCCAACCTCAGATTGAAGAGGAACAATGTCACGGTTACGGTGGTTGGCAGGGGGCGTGGCCAAGCAACTGCCGTGGCTGATTGCTAATCACCTCACCTGGGGTATATATACCCTGGCTTCCCGTTACCCCTTGGTTAGGTCGTATGTCGTACTGTATGCTTGCTACTTTGTACGTTGGTACATTCTGGATGGAATCGCCACGCCGATGTCCCGGAAATCCAGATTCATTGCCTATGCCGCGTCACCCGCCTGTCTCGCGTTACTCTCCTGTCCCGGACTACTCGCCGGTCTACTACCTGCCGGTACTCCGCGGATCGACCTCCCGGTATCCAGACCCCTTGCCTGTCCCCGTTCACTCTTGTGTTGTGTTTGCGTTACGTTATAGCTCCACTGTGTCTTGGTCTGCGTTCTGGGTCCTACCGAACAATCCACCCGTGACAAACAATGCGGATTCCCCCCTGGTCGTGGAACAACGGACCATCTTTTCACTCTTGCAAGGTTCCTGGAAGGGGCTTGGGAGTATGCCCATCTGGTATACGTGTTTTGTGGATTTGGAGAAGGCATATGATCGGGTCCCTCGGGAAATACTGTGTCAAGTCAAGTCAAGTCAAGTTTATTGTCACTTCACAGTTTACACAAGTATAAAGCAGTGAGTGAAAATCTTATGTGCAATACCCGACGACAGACAGCAGTTATAAAAATAAGAACTAAGAATTAAAATAAAAATGCAATTTATAAAATGCAATATATCGGCACAGAAAAAGAGCAATATGTATATATAAATCAATGTAATAAAATATACATTGTTATATGCTATACGCCCTTGTTCAGCAGCCTGATGGCCGGACTGTGGAAGTTATCTCTGAGTCTATTTGATACCACTTGATACTGAGGTATCGCCTGCCTGACGGTAACACTGAGTACAGTTGGTGGCTGGTGGGCAATGTCTTTATGATGCGTTTGGCCTTGGCCATGCACCGCTGGTTGTGTATATCCAGGAGGGAGGGGAGCTCACCTCCAACCATATACTGGGCCGTCCGCACCTCCCTTTGAAGCACTCTGCGCTCGAGTGCGGTGCAGTTCCCGTACCAGGCGGTGATACACCCTGTAAGAACACTCTCCATGGTGCCGGTATAGAATGTTCTCAGGATGCGGGGGCCAATGCTGAATTTCCTCAGACGCCTGAGGAAATACAGGCGTTGTTGGGCCCTTTTCACCACGTGTGTGGTGTGCGTGGACCATGTGAGGTCCTCGGAGATGTGCACACCGAGAAACTTGAAGCTGCTGACCCTCTCTACTGCAACACCGTCGATGGAGATAGGGCTGTGCTCTCCTCTCTGCTTCCTGAAGTCCACGATCAGCTCCTTGGTCTTCTTGACGTTGAGGGCGAGGCTGTTCTCCTGGCACCACTGCTCCAGCGATCCGACCTCTTCCCTGTAGGCTGTCTCGTTGTCGCCGGCGATCAGGCCCATCACTGTCGTGTCGTCAGCAAACTTGATGATGACGTTGGAGCTGTGCATAGCCATGCAGTCGTGGGTGTAGAGGGAGTAGAGGAGAGGGCTCAGCACGCATCCCTGGGGGGCTCCCATGTTGAGGGTCAGTGGCTCTGAGGTGGTGCTGCCCATCCTCACCACCTAGCGGCGGTCCGACAGGAGGTCCAGTATCCAGCTGCATGTGGATGGGGGCACGCCTAGACCTCTAAGCTTGGTGTCGAGCTTGGCAGGAACTATCGTGTTGAACTCTGAGCTGTAGTCCACAAACAGCAATCGCACATAACAGTTATTTCCCTCCAGGTGGGAAAGGGCAGTGTCTCCTCAGGTGGCGCTGGCTTCGGCGGGCTGCCGTTCACCTCGAACCGAGCAAAAAAAGTATTTAACTCTCCTGGGAGGGAGGTAGAGGAGTTCTCTACACAACAGGTTCTTCCCCCTCGCGTCGTGGCTCTTGAATTTCTCTTCCACTCTGTCCTTACTCCCGCTTGGCAGTGACGATGGTCTTGCGGAGGTCGTAACGGGCTCTCGTATATTCCTCCATATTCCCGGAGCCAAAGGCGGCGTTACACGCGTGGGGGGTTCTGCGGGAGTATGGGGTGCGGGGGTCACTATTGAGGGCCATCCAATCTGTGTACTCCCAAAGCAAGAGCTGTGTCCGGATTCTCCGTAGTAAGTCGGGCCTGTTCTCAGTGGGTGTTGGCTTCCTCCAGGGCTGCGCTTTGTCACCCATCCTGTTTGTGATTTTCATGGACAGGATTTCAAGGCGTAGTCATGGAGGGGAGGGGTTTCAGTATGGTGGGCTCAGGATTGAATCGCTGCTGTTTGCAGATGATGTGGTCCTGTTTGCATCATCAGTATGTGACCTTCAGCACTCACTGGATCGGTTTTCAGTGAAGCGGCTGGGATGAGGATCAGCACCTCCAAATTTGAGGCCATGGTTCTTAGCAGGTAACCGGTGGATTGTATACTCCAAGTAGAGAGGGAGTTCTTATCCCAAGTAAAGGAGTTCAAGTATCTCAGGGTCTTGTTCTCGAGTGAGGGGAGGATGGAGCGTGAGATTGACAGGAGAATAGGTGCAGCAGGAGCGGTGTTGGGTGCACTTTGGGGCACCGTTGTAACCAAAAGACAGCTGAGCCAGAAGGCAAAGCTCTCGATCTACCGATCAGTCTTCGTTCCTACCCTCACCTATGGTCATGAACAATGGGTAATGACCGAAAAGACGATATGGCGAATACAAGCGGCCCGAAATGAGTTGGGTCACTCGTGAGAGACTCGGAGTAGAGCCGCCTCTTTTGCGTAGAAAGGAGCCATTTTAGGTGGTTCGGGCATCTAGTAAGGATGCTTCCTGGTCGCCTCCCGAGGGAGGTTTTCCAGGCACATCCAACTGGGAAGAGACCACGGGGCAGACCGAGGTACAGGTGGGGTGATTACATCTCCACACTGGCCTGGGAATGCCTCGGGATCCCCCAGTCAGAGCTAGTCCATGTTGCCAGGGAGAGGGAAGTTTGGAGTCCCCTGCTGAAGCTGCGACCCGACCACGGATAAGCGGTAGACGATGGATGGAGTATTCTAGTATTATAATAATATAATATAGTATTCTAATGTTCCATATTAGAACTATCGTGTCCTGAAGCTGTAGGGAAGCCTAGTGAGGCGTGGTTCCATCAGGGAGCCGCAGGTCCTAAAGGACACAGTTCATGTTTTGGTATTTAGACAAAAAACAACCAGAGAAGTATGTGGGATAATAGACGATGGTAAATCAACTAACCATATGTATATGTAATAACTAGCCATAACCTCAGTACTACAATATCTTGTTTCAGTCAGTCACAGCCATTTAAAACCCACTCTGTTCCCTCTGCCTCCTCTGCAGTGACCAGGCATTAGTCCAACTCGACCGCCAGACCCCCCTCCCCGCCCCGCCGGTGGTACGTCCCACCTCCTGGTCCGTCCCCTGAGGCGGTCCGTCCCCCCTCCCCTCCTCTACACCACGCACAGCAACCCTCGCACCATGAGCTCCTCCCCGCTGGGGTCCCGGGCCAACATGGACATCCTGGACGAGCTGCAGCTGATCGCCGCCCAGAACCTGGAGCGCCTGGAGGTCAATAAGTACTACGAGGTGATCCGAGAGCTGGGGAAGGGAACCTACGGCAAGGTGGACCTGGTCCTCCACAAGATCAGAGGTGAGGAGAGAGAGCACCGCAGGGTTCCCATGGTTACAAGGTCTGCTCATCACACCACAAACACATCCTGACAGGAGTCTTAAATAGTGTTACGATTGTGTCGTGACGCATTATAACGTAACTAACGTAACTTAGAAAAACGTTCTGAAAAAAGTATTTTTTGGAGGCATGGAGAATAGGTTCTGTTTGTTGTTATAAAGCCAGTGGACTTTGAACTTAAAGTAATTTCCCTCTGGATCTAAATCTGGACCAATCAGGGGTTAAACTACTCAAAACAAAGTCTGAGACCACATGACGCAAACGCCAAACTACACATAGCGCCGTGGCCGTTCCTGATTGGTTTGTGGTTCTATTGTAACGCCTCCATCATATAAGCGTTGCCACAAACGACCACAAACCAAACGTCCTCAATTCACGGTGATCGTTTTAGACTGACCGCTGAATCCATCCAGAACACGTGTGTTTTGTTCACAACGGCTGAAATGTGCACAGTAAGACGTATAAATACACATCCACTCCTCCGCCTCCAGGTACAAAGATGGCGCTCAAGTTCCTGAAGAAGAAGACGACCAAGCTGAAGTCCTTCCTGCGGGAGTACAGCGTGTCTCTGTACCTGTCGCCCTGCCCCTTCGTCATCAACATGTTCGGCATCGCCTTCGAGACGGACCAGTACTACGCCTTCGCCCAGGAGTACGCGCTGGCTGGGGACCTGTTTGACATCATCCCCCCGCAGGTACCACCTCTCACCACCTCACCACCTCACCACTCACCACCTCACCACCTCGCACCACCACCACCTCTCACCACCTCACCACCTCGCACCACCTCACCACCACCTCACCATCTCTCACCACCACCTCTCACCACCACCACCTCACACCACCTCACACCACCTCTCACCACCTCTCACCACCACCACCTCTCACCACCACCTCACACCACCTCTCACCACCACCTCTCACCACCACCTCACACCACCACCACCTCTCACCACCTCTCACCACCACCACCACCTCACACCACCTCTCACCACCACCTCACACCACCACCACCTCTCACCACCACCTCTCACCACCACCTCACACCACCACCACCACCACCACCTCACACCACCTCTCACCACCTCTCACCACCACCTCTCACCACCTCTCACCACCACCACCTCTCAGGAAATTAACAAATGTTTAGCAGAATGATCTAAAAGAAATAAGAAATAATAAGAAATATTTTGATTATTGTTGAAAAATTCTAATATTTATTGTTAAAATGTTTGAAAATTACAAATATAAAATGACAAATATTGAGCAGAATTAACTGCAACTAAAAACATGTTAGATTATTGTTGAAAATGTTGAAAATTCTGAACATGTTTAAAATATTTTGGAAAATGACAAATATTTAGACATATTGAAACATGTGGTAAATTGACTAATTATTGTCAACACTTTGACAAATTGTACAAAATAATTTTTATTATCGTTTCAAATTTTGACAATAAATATTTTTACAAATTCTAAAAAGGTTGTATTAGTGTTGAAAGCAACACATATTAGGACAAATAAAAAAAACCTGTTTTATTCTTGTAAAATATAATAATAGTGTCGAAAATGACTAATATTTGGAAAAATTCTTAAACAAATTGATATTGAGTTATTAAAAGTTTAGGATGTCTCTTTGTACGATTAATTTTACTTTACATATTTATTATTACAGTTGGTTCGGCAAATACTGTGTTATAATTACTATGATTAAATATTAGAAATATACTAGGACCTGAGCCACTACACTAGCCGACCGACTCGGGATATGAAGTTACCATTGACCCTCTGTGGTGTGTATCTGAAGTGCAGTGTCTCTCTCTCTCCTCCAGGTGGGGCTCCCTGAGGTGGTGGCTAAGCGCTGTGTGCACCAGGTGGCCATCGCTCTGGATTACCTGCACTGTAAGAAGCTGGTCCACCGCGACATCAAGCCTGAGAACGTCCTCATCTTCGACCGGGAGTGCCGCAAGGTCAAGCTGTCGGACTTCGGCATGACGCGGCGGGCGGGCTCCCCCGTCAAGAGGGTAGGTGGCCGGGGGGGAAACCTCTGCATCGCATCAGCATCTGACCTGAAGTGCAATCACAACCGCCATAAGAACTCAGAATCAAGTAGGCGGAGCTTCAGGGTGTGAAACCAGGCAAGGCAGTCCCTGATTGGTCTTTGAGGCGGAATCAATCAAATAGGTTTAGTTAGTTTCTGTCCTGATGTTTAGTGGAACAATTTTTTTTGAATTTATTTTGAAGAAATGTATCCAAAAATGTGTCCGATAAAACTCAGTTTTGGTTTCCTAAAATAACTGGATTAACACATTCTGCTAAAGTCCTCACATTTGAACACCAAGCTGATAGTGAAATTAAACAAAGGCTAATGTTGTCCAAATGTTTTTTGTGCTTTTAACGCACATATTTATATAACAACGTAGAACACAAATGTGTGAGGTCTACAGTACTAGTGAGTCCACAGGGCGTGGCCGCATGTCTGTG
Organism: Muraenolepis orangiensis; assembly: GCA_027704905.1. Classification (NCBI taxonomy): domain Eukaryota; kingdom Metazoa; phylum Chordata; class Actinopteri; order Gadiformes; family Muraenolepididae; genus Muraenolepis; species Muraenolepis orangiensis. The sequence continues at coordinate 3,202,549 of CM051014.1, read as the reverse complement.
GTTCTACGGTTCTAACGAGGCCCGTGTGTTTGCGGGTCTGCAGGTGAGCGGAACCATCCCCTACACGGCCCCTGAGCTCTGTGACACGTCCCGTCACGAGGGCTTCTGCGTGGACTACAGCACGGACGTGTGGGCCTTCGGCGTGCTGCTCTTCTGCATGCTGACCGGGAACTTCCCCTGGGAGAAGGCCATGCCCTCCGACTCCTTCTACCAGGAGTTTGTGCGCTGGCAGCAGCGGCGCCGCATGCCCTCCATCTCGCTCTCCTCCCTCTCCTCCTCCTGCTCCTCCTCCTCCTCCTCCTCCTCCTCCGTCCCGTCCCAGTGGCGGCGCTTCACGGAGCAGGCGCTCCGTATGTTCCGGCGGCTCCTGGCCGTGGAGCACGAGCGGCGCTGCTCCGTCAAGGAGGTGTTCGCCTACTTCAGCCACTCCTGGATGCTGGACGGGGACCACAACAACAACCTCCACAACGTCAACGTCAACAACAGCAGCCACGCCAACGGAGGCCACGCCAACGGAGGCCAAGCCAACGGAGGCCACGCTAACGGAGGCCAAGCCAACGGAGGCCAAGCCAACGTAGGCCACGCCGACGGTGGCCACGCCAACGGAGGCCACGCCAACGGAGGCCACGGCAACGGCGGCCACGGCAACGGCGGCCACGGCAACGGAGGCCACGGCAACGGAGGCGGAGGCGTCATTAACGGCCACGGCAACAACGTGGCGGTGGCGACTGGCAAAGGGGTCGGAGGTCACGGCGGGAGCGGGGAGCGGGAAAGGGGAGGAGCGCTCTCCTCCACCTCCTCGTCGGGGGAGGAGGAGGAGGAGGTGCTGGTGGAGCGGATGAGGCAGCAGACGCTCTCCCCCCTCTCGCCGCTCTCCCCCACGGTGACGGTGGAGCGAGGAGGGGGCGGGGGGCCCAAGGGTGTGGTGATGGAGCCTGGAGGAGGAGGAGGAGGAGGAGGAGGAGGAGGAGGCCACCATCACTTTGTGTCCGTCTCCACCAACAGCTCCGTCTCGTCCACCAACAGCTACGACCGCGCCTCGCGGGAGAACAGCTCACCGGGGGGACGCATGCTGGTCACCACGCCCATCGAGATATGTGTGTGACCACACATGCACGCACACGCACACGCACACACACACACACACACACTTGCTGATCACACAAACTTTTGTACCCCTTGCATGTACTCCCAATGCATGTAAGCACACACACACACACACACACACCCACGCACACGCACGCACACACACACGCACACGCGCGCACACACACAAACAAGCTGTGTGGTGTGGATAACTTTGTGCCCGGAGAAGCAAACAGTAGTTGAAGTCACCGGAGAAGGGGAGGAGAGAGACCTGACCCTCGGACCCTCGGACCGGTCAGACCCTCGGACCGGTCAGACCCTCACACCCTAGGACCGTCGGACCGGTCAGACCCTCTGACCCTCAGACCGGTCAGACCCTAGGACCCTCGGACCGGTCAGACCCTCTGACCCTCAGACCGGTCAGACCCTAGGACCGGTCAGACCCTCAGACCCTAGGACCGGTCAGACCCTTGGACCCTAGGACCCTCGGACCGGTCAGGACCCTCAGACCGGTCAGACCCTAGGACCCTCAGACCCTCTGACCCTCAGACCGGTCAGACCCTAGGACCGGTCAGACCCTAGGACCCTCGAACCGGTCAGACCCTCAGACCGGTCAGACCCTCGGACCGGTCGGACCCTCGGACTGGTCAGACCCTCAGACCGGTCAGACCCTAGGACCCTCGGATCGGTCATATCCTCGGACCCTAGGACCCTAGGACCGGTCAGACCCTCGGACCGGTCGGACCCTCGGACCGGTCAGACCCTAGGACCCTCAGACCGGTCAGACCCTCAGACCGGTCAGACCCTAGGACCCTCAGACCGGTCAGACCCTCAGACCGGTCAGACCCTCGGACCGGTCAGACCCTAGGACCCTTGGACCGGTCGAGGGGGACCCAGACGAGGAAACATTCTGCTCCAAACAAAATGTGTGTTCTGGTGGAAAAAAACAAGAAGACCAAAACTTGTTCCTTTAAGCAATATATTAAGCAAAATAATAATAATGAATAACAACCATAATAATAATAATAATAACAATATCCAAATGAAGACCGTGGGACGGACGGACGTTGTGTTCATTTATATTTTTGAATCGATAAACTCCCGACATGACTTATCGTAAATACTGGACACCAAGTACACCAAGTACTGGAATGGTTTTACTTGATGTCACACACTGAACATAATGTGTGGGTGTGTGCGCAGATATGTACCGTGTGTGTATGGTGTGCTTGTGTCTCCTTTTTCCAGATCCTAATTTATTTTAAACATTTTTTTTTTAAACATTCTGACAACTTCCAAAGCGTTTTGTTGCTCTCTGGGTTTTGTAAAAGCATCTCATTCTGCTGACTTCCTGTGTTGGTTCTGTTTCCTCGTGGAATCATTTGGTTTGCATTCTGGAATGTCTTCCATGTACCTATCACAGCAGGGGGCAGAGGCCTGGCTTAAGGACTGTTCAGAGGAGGGCTCTTAAGGTGGTCTTAAGATGGTCTTAAGTGGTCTTAAGATGGTCTTAAAGATGGTCTTAAGATGGTCTTAAGATGGTCTTAAAGATGGTCTTAAGGTTGTCTTAAAGATGGTCTTAAGATGGTCTTAGGATGGTCTTAAGATGGTCTTAAGGTGGTCTTAAGATGGTCTTAAGATGGTCTTAGGATGGTCTTAGGATGGTCTTAAGATGGTCTTAAGGTGGTCTTAAGATTGTCTTAAGGTGGTCTTAAGATGGTCTTAAAGATGGAGGAAGGTGAAATGTGTTCTTGACACGGTCAACAGGCCCATGATGACTTTGGTTCTTTCTCTATCTCAAACATATCTACTTCATGGAGCTCCTTCTGGAGCTCCTTCTGGATCTCCTCCATGGATCTCCTTCATGGATCTCCTTATGGATCTCCTCAATGGATCTCCTTCTGGATCTCCTCCATGGATCTCCTCCATGGACCTCCTTATGGACCTCCTTCATGGACCTCCTTCATGGATCTCCTTATGGACCTCCTTCTGGATCTCCTTCTGGATCTCCTCCTGGATCTCCTTCATGGATCTCCTCATGGATCTCCTTCATCGATCTCCTCCATGGATCTCCTTATGGACCTCCTTATGGACCTCCTTCTGGATCTCCTTCTGGATCTCCTCCTGGATCTCCTTCATGGATCTCCTCCATGGATCTCCTTCTGGATCTCCTTCATGGATCTCCTTCATGGACCTCCTTCTGGATCTCCTTCATGCTTCCTCCACTCGACCACTGTTGGTCATTTTACGTTTGTACAGATTGTCCTATTATTTTCATGTCCATGGAAGTATTATCTGAGAGAAAATATATAATAATGCTAGTTTAGCATTTGGAATTTAACTTGGAAAAAACAACTATTTGATGATGTACTTTATGTCTGTAAAACTTTTCTTTTTACATAAATGTGCATGATACGTGACTCCAGCATATGTTCCTGAAGATCAGAACTGACCAAACTAAAAAAGATCTGAAAAAGTAAAACAAACAAAACCCAGAAAAAAATGAAAACTGTAGAATATTGTGATGTGGATTTTTTTTGCCGTAGCACAAAGACATAATTATAAATGTCCCGGACCGATGGTAACTGTTCCGATGGTAACTGTTCCGATGGTAACTGTTCCGATGTCGTGGGACGGCAGTAGGGCTAAAAAAAACTGCTGATTCGTTTGGGTCCAACGTGTGGTGTTTGTAGCTCTAAATGTTAACGTCTGTTCATCTCAGCGCCTTTGGGAGGAGGAAAACACCACTTTATGCTAAGCATGAAAGAAACGGTAGAAACTCAGAACCGTCTTAACTTCATGGATCTCATGCCACTAGTTTTTAGAGCAAATTTTCACATTTTGAAGAAGTTATAGAAATTGTTTTTTTGGACGTACTGTAAATCCGAAGATTTCCTTTGAATTATGACCGTAGTGGATAATTCCAACGGGTTTAGAAAGTGAAAGTCCAAACACAGGAGGACTTTTACTTTCAAAAACCAGAAGTCGTACCTGTGATAATAGGCGAGAACAACATGTTTCAATTTCCCGAAAATTATTTGCATGAAGGTGTATGTTCTAAAGCTATTTATACAAGAAGAATATAAGGAAAAAAACAACCTGCTCTGCTACGAAGCACAGTAGGCCACTCTGTACTGTGTAGCTGAGGCTCGTCATAACACCTCACTTTCTTCTCATGCTAGGTCCAACGCTTAGCAAACCTCAAATAGGACTTGATCAAAGTGTTTTGGAAGGAGGCTTCAAGGGCGAGGATGGCCTCCACACAGGGAGGATGGCCTCCACACAGGGAGGATGACCTCTACACAGTGAGGATGACCTCCACACAGGGAGGATGACCTCCACACAGGGAGGATGGCCTCTACACAGTGAGGATGGCCTCCACACAGTGAGGATGGCCTCCACACAGTGAGGATGGCCTCCACACAGTGAGGATGGCCTCCACACAGGGAGGATGGCCTCCACACAGTGAGGATGGCCTCCACACAGGGAGGATGGCCTCTACACAGTGAGGATGGCCTCCACACAGGGAGGATGGCCTCCACACAGTGAGGATGGCCTCCACACAGGGAGGACGCAGATGAGTGCATCTTGTGACCGTCTATGACCTCACAACAACAATGGGTCCGCTGTGCTACGAAAACACAACACACTCAAAAGAGCAGCGAGTTAACGCTCTACATTCACTGTTGGCTGGTGACGCTTCCTAGACCCATAGGCACCATAGACCTGACCCCAAAGGGGAGGGCTGGAGAACCAGACAGGTAGACAGGGAGGGCTGGAGAACCAGACAGGTAGACAGGGAGGGCTAGAGAACCAGACAGGTCGACAGGGGAGGGCTAGAGAACCAGACAGGTAGACAGGGAGGGCTAGAGAACCAGACAGGTCGACAGGGAGGGCTAGAGAACCAGACAGGTAGACAGGGGAGGGCTAGAGAACCAGACAGGTAGACAGGGAGGGCTAGAGAACCAGACAGGTAGACCGGGGGAGGGCTAGAGAACCAGACAGGTCGACAGGGGGAGGGCTAGAGAACCAGACAGGTCGACAGGGGAGGGCTAGAGAACCAGACAGGTAGACCGGGGGAGGGCTAGAGAACCAGACATGTAGACCGGGGGAGGGCTAGAGAACCAGACAGGTAGACAGCGCCCACAGCTCAGCCTATTGAGGAAAACAACACAAAGCAGGCAGAACGAAGACCTTTCTCGCCCGGATACGACCGCAGGGTCATGGGGTCAGAGAGGTACCTGACCCCCACCCAACATGGCCAGCGTTCCAAACAGCAGCGTGTTAGAGGAAGGGGGTTGAAGACCTGTATGTCTGGTTGTCCTCACCTCCGGTTGTTAGTCGCTCCCAAACTGCCATCCGAGCGACTTGACTACGAGGCGGCCGTTTGTTTGTGGATTCCGAGCGTTTGATGAGAAGTTCTCAGCGCCCTGACATCCACGGAGGACCAGTCTCTAGTCTCCTCTCGAACATCACGACTCTTGTTTTGCACACTGGTGGTCCTGGTCCCCCAGAGGTCACCACCTACAGTAGAACACGATGGAATACAAAGAGGTGAGAGCGGCGTCCCAGGTAGCAGGACGTCTCTGTGTCGGTCTTATGTAGCTTCTTCCAGCGCCTGATGTGTTGTCTTGTGTTTATTTTTCTCCATCCGGTGGCTTTATGTTGAAGCCATCCTACTTATGATTTCCCTTTGAGTGTCGTTTTAGATAGTAGAAGAACACCACACCAGAACTCACATCCGGTTCTGTCTTTGCAATACAACCTTCTTCCTGTTAACGTTAAACCCATTTAGTCAACAATAAAACACAAAATAATAAAAAGGCTTGCGTTGTGTTTTTTTTTACCATTCTATCCTGTCCCTTCCTTCACAATACACAGAAACCTAGGTTCTCACACACACACACACGTTGTGGTTGCCAGTGGTTACATCATACAGTGAACTCAGGAACAGAACAAGCAGACCAGTTATCAGGCAACCGATCACCAATAATAAATAACATCTTATATGAATATTTAGTCAGGAAGCATGACTAAATATACAGCTGAGCTAACAGGAAAACAATAAAACCAAGTAATTAATTGTACCAAGTACTGAGTCCCTAAGAGTTTAGACCATTTAATGTTGATCAATATCTTTGAAACAGTCGAATAGACAGCAGGTCCATCCACAATCAGTTCATTTATTATTGTACTTCGTTTTTGCACAGCTGGTGTGAAAAACCTCGGTTTTTCTAATAGTTAAAGTTTATAATCAAAATTTCTAATCAGTTTTGGGAAATGTTTCTGTACGGCTCCTCTGGCGCCCCCTAGGGGTCGTTAGACGGCTCCTCTGAAGCCCTCTAGGGTCGTTAGACGGCTCCTCTGGCGCCCCGTTAGACGGCTCCTCTGAAGCCCTCTGGCGCCCCCTAGGGGTCGGTAGACGGCTCCTCTGAAGCCCTCTGGCGCCCCCTAGGGGTCGGTAGACGGCTCCTCTGAAGCCCTCTGGCGCCCCCTAGGGGTCAGTAGACATCGTTAAAACCACACGGAAGAAGAAGAGACCATTTTGAACAAAATATTTATTAATTACATGAGGTCTAAGCACACAAGTAGAGGTATTAACAGACCTTATCAAAACATAAAATAAAAATGAACTAATATCTGGCATGGCAGTGTAAACCGTCCACCGCCACTCACACACTTGCTGAGGCCACGGAATGTGTGTGTGTGTGTGTGAGACACACGGAGTAAGAGTCTGTGCTAAACGGAAAACCTTCAGTCTCTAAATGATTTAGGAAGTGAAGTGAGAAATCATTAAGATCTGAGACTGGGCCCTGAGACTTAGACACTCAATATATTAGAACAATCCAAACTGTTTAATTAATAACACACCCATCCCCCCCACACACACACCCCAAACAGATAGTTTGATTTGGAACAATGCATAAACATTTAAAATAAATCATGGTAGTGGGCGGGGTTTGGAAGTGCACAGTTGATTGCGTCTGGAAACACCGATGTTAAATGAGAGGCAGACGTTTCTCGGTGTTTGTCCTTCAGTGAGACACCAGCACCACTCTGCCCCCTGGTGGCCTTGTTTAACAACACACCGCTCGATCGGACATACGTAAGCTCTGGGGTGTGTGTGTGGTTGGAGGGAGACAGACACAGACACAAAGAGAGCGCCAGTCACAGGTAAAGCTCTGTTTGCCCCTCCCCAGGTAACCAGAACCCAAGATGGCGGTAGTGAAGGGTCCCATCGTCTTCGTTGTGTACACGGCGAAGGCGATGATTGGTACATCCAATGATTTGTCGTTGCAGCGTGGGGGGAGGGGGCGCATGTCCTCCAGGGCAGAGGGGGGCGTGTCCTCCAGGGTGGATAAGGCATTGGTTTGTTTATGCAGCCAAACGGTAGTACGACATATTGTACACAAACAGTCCAGAAAAACCCAACAGAAAGAGAAAGCCAGGGCGAAAACCAATCAGAATGAAGAACAGAACAGCAGCTCCCAAACTACAGGAGCTGGAAACTGGAGGAACCTTTAACTTCATTCTGTTCAGGTCCAGGAGGGCCCACACCCCACCTCCCCGACGCTACACGGTGTGTGTGTTCCTCCAGGAGACGGAGCAGGGCAGAGGTCAGGAAGACCTCCAGACCTCCCCACAGCCCTGGGTCCCTCGGCCCACACTGGTCCTCGGGGGTTGAATCAATATGAAGTAGGGCTGCCAAACCCAAGAGACCAGGCTCTCAAAAGGCCACACTTACAACCATCAGCACATAAGGGGTTGAATGGGGTCCGTTGAGCAGCACACAGACCAACTCATACCATGGAGAGCCTCTAGAGTCTAGAGCCATGGTTTCATCGGCCTTTCGTTGGTCTAGAGTCTAGACCAACGAAAGGCCGATGAAACCATGGCGCTACGATCAACCCCCACGGTGCTGCTGCTGCCCCTCAACACACATTCAAGCCTGGGGGATAAAGTGCTCTGCAGCCAACGCAGGAATGATGAAAGCCTCTCCTCCATCATCCTCCTCCTCCAGGTGAGAGGAGGTCCCCATGCGGGAGGAGAGCAAGAACCAGAACCCAAGCTTCTGAAGGTTCTTCTCTTCCCTCCACTGAGACAACTGGTGGCCAACCCAGGCTGAATGGACTAAAGATGAAGACGTCTCGGTCTCCACAGAAGAACAACAAATGAGAGTTTTGCTACCAGAGAGTGATTTAAAGAGTTGAACAGGGGCTAGGCAATCGCTGCTTTCTGATTGGCTCAAAAACCCTCTCACCAACCCTCCCACCAATCACAAACAGCAAGATTGGGAGAGGTCTCGGCAGAATTAAGCATTTTCTTCATTAATAACTTTCTAGTCAAAATTAAAAAAAATTCATGGAAAACATTTCCAACTGATAAATACAAAAAAAACGAAACAAATAAGCAAATATAAATTGCATACCTACAAAGTATTTTAAAGCATTTTAAATATCTTTGATTGCCATTCAGATTTATTCCAAAGGAAAATACTTTCCCCCTTGCTTTCAGCATAAATAATTAATTACAAATTGATAATACCCAAACGTTACAAAATTCAGCATGTATTTGTTTTAAAAAAGTGCACCCTCCTTCCGGCGGATGTGGGCGGGGCCTGGGTTTGGGCGGGGCTGGTTAGCTAGTTAGCTAACTAGTTTGGGGTCTCAGCTGTGGAGGATGCAGGTTACCGTGGACTCATGTTTTCATAGTCAGGTTGTTTTTCAGGGCCATTTTCCTCCATTGTTCTTCCACGGAGAGCGCTGTGGCAGCCGCCGCCCCGACGGAGGCGGGGCTCTGTCCTCGGTAACCGTTGGTTACTATGAAGGTAACAGAGACACACCTGTGGGGAGGAGTCACAGGTGAGTGTCTGATATACCTGAAGGAACCCATCCAAGATCAGCTTCAAGGTCAGTAACCCTCCAATAACAGCCCACCAATCACAACCCTCAAATCACAGCCCACCAATCACAGCCCTCCTATCAGAGCCCTCCTATCAGAGCCCTCCAATCACGGCCAACCAATCACAACCCTCCTATCACAGCCCACCAATCAGAGCCCTCCTATCACAGCCCTCCAATCACAGCCCACCAATGACAGCACACCAGTCACAACCTCCTATCACACCTCCTATCACAGCCCACCAATCACAGCCCTCCTATCACGGCCCTCCTATCACAGCCCTCCTACCGTCCCCCCGATTGTGTTAACCAGACATCAACTCACCGTAGAGCATCTGTCAGCTGTCTTCTGGTCGCCGTCCACCGGGAGCCTTCAGGGTCTTGTTCTGGAAGAGACGAGGACATCCATAGAAGATAGATGGTAGAAAACACATCAGGAATCACAGTTCCATTACCAGGTGAAAGCCGTCACCGCTTGGGTCTACTATTCCAGCAGTGGAGAAAGTCCTCAGCCCTGATCATGAAGACTTGTTACGGGGTGAGATGTAACAGCGTTCTACCACCCGTCCTCCTCTTAACCCTCGCTCACCTTGTGTTTCTTACACTTCATGGAGAAGTTCTCCTCCACCAGTGCACAGTCTGGGGGGGGGGGGAGAGAGAGATCATGAAAATTGTTACTTAAAAATATATCTTAACTCAGCGTGATCTGCTAACTGTGTGCGTGCGTGCGTGTGTGTGTGGCTGCATCACACATGAACTGATCTCCTGATCTCCATCTCACTTTGATTTGGTGTTCCGATTTTGATTTGTTTACTCTGAATGCACTTTGTGATTCTACCATCTGTGAAAGGGGCGATTACAGATAGACATTCTGGCCGCCAGCCGACCCACTTCACGGGGGTGTTAAGGAAGGAGCCAGCAGGCGGGGCTGTGGTAGGCGGGGACCTCACCTGCCTTCGCAGCACATCTGTAGTGGTACTTGCTGGGGCAGCCCTTGGAGAGGCAGCCCAGCGTAGCCCCGAGGCTCCGACAGCCAGAACACACCTTCAGACAAACCACAAGTTAGACACACACAGGGCTGGGACACACGCACATACGGACACACGCACAAGCCTTACGGTTGCCTTGGCGACCCTGATGGCCTCCTCCAGTCCGTACAGCTTCCCCTTCACCAGGAAGACGCCGGCGGCCCAGACGCCACAGTCCTCGTGAAGCCAGTACTCGCAGGGCTCCTGGGGCACCGCGGGGGCGCTGTACCAGTCCACCTCCTCACCCTCTGCCACCGCCGGCGGCACGCCGCACAGCATCCTGGCCCGCTTGGGGGCGGGGCTCCCTGACGCCTCCTTCTGCAGGCATACCGCCCCTCCTCTCTGGGGCCACACCCCCGGGGGAGGGCGTGTGCGCCGCACGCCGTGGGAAGACGAGGACGAAGAGTCGGAGGCCGCCTCCTCTTCGTCTCCTCCCTCTTCCTCCTCTTCTTCCTCGGCGGTGGCGGTTTTGGGGCCGGAAGCGGCGGCCTTCTTGGTCTTGGCGGTGAGCCGGTAGCCGTCGGGGTAGTAGGGGCCGTGGAGGTCCCCCAGACCCACGGCGTTGGCCGACGCTCCGCACAGGCAGCAGACCAGCGGGCGTGGCTCCCGCCCGTGGACGGAGACGCGGCCCGGCCGGAGGCAGGAGGTGCCGGGCGTGGCCCCCGTCGGGAAGCTCCCGGAGGAGCCCTTCCGAGGGCCGTCCTCCTCGGCGTAGTTGATGACGGTGTAGCGACACGAGGAGGAGGAGGAGGGAGGCCGGCGCTGCAGCCGGACCAGCGGTGAGAAGGAGTCAGCCCGAGGGTCCCTCCGCTCCTCCTTGTAGTCCACATATTTCAGCCTGATCTCGGGCTCCGGGGGGGAGAACGGGAGGCCTCCCGGGGAATTCTTACACCTCCTCCTCTTCGGAGGTCGGGCCGCCTTTGTGGGGGAGACGCCGCTGCCTTTATTCGCAGCCGGCCTTTTCTTGGGAGACTCGGTGGGGGTCTGGACCTCAGCCCCGGGCGGAGGATAAGGGAAAGCGATCTCTCCCGGTTCCAAGGTCATCCCCTGCGGTGTGGTGTGGCGGCCTCGGGGGGAGGCGGGTGACCCTCCCTTCCCCTGAGGGGAGAACCCAGAAGCCACCCCGTGTGAGGACGGGCCGTTGTGGGGCAGGTTTTTGGGATTATTGAGGAGGTTCCCATCGGAGGTACAATCTTTACAATAGTCGGGGATAAGGCGCTCATTTCTACCCGCCTTGGCCCGGCTCGCCGCCTTCGTCTTCATAGCTGCAGGCGCCTCCTTCTGCCCTCCTACAAAGCGCTCCTCCTTCCAAGGGGAGCAGGGAGCAGGCGATTTTGTCTTCTTGGCGGCCTTCGACGGCGTCTTGCCGGCCTTCGACGGCGTCTTGCCGGCCTTCGGCGGCGTCGTGCCGGCCTTCGGCGGCGTCGTGCCGGCCTTCGGCGGCGTCGTGCCGGCCTTCGGCGGCGTCTTGCCGGCCTTCGGCGGCGTCGTGCCGGCCTTTGGCGGCGCCTTGCCGGCCTTTGGCGGCGTCGTGCCGGCCTTCGGCGGCGCCTTGCCGGCCTTTGGCGGCGTCTTGGCAGCGCCGAGGCCATCTTTTACTTTGTACGCGCTGGGGCAGAGGTTGAGGACCATGGCCACCAGCCTCGTGCCCCGGCCCAAGCGCTCCGGCAGCTTCCTCCGAGGCGGAGAGTTTCCCACCAACATGGTCTTTGCGGGGGGGTTTGCGTTTACGTGCTTTAAAGGTTCCCCGTCCGACACCTCCTTGGGAAACTCTCCACGGCCGGTCCGCCCCTCCTCAGTGGGCCGCGCTGCCGCCACTTTGGTTCCTCCGGACGTTGCCGCCGGAGGTTCGGTGGCGACGTCCGACCCGGGCCTACAGTCGCCGCTGGACTCAGCCGGTCCCGGGGGAAATGGTTCGATGGGAATTCCTGTGTCCCCTGGTCTGGAGGGGACCGAGGCCCGCTCCAGGGGGGTGGGAGAGGCCCGCTCCAGGGGGGTGGGAGAGGCCCGGTCCAGGGGGGTGGGAGAGGCCCGCTCCAGGGGGGTGGGAGAGGCCCGCTCCAGGGGGGTGGGAGAGGCCCGGTCCAGGGGGGTGGGAGAGGCCCGGTCCAGGGGGGTGAGAGAGGCCCGGTCAGGGGGGGTGAGAGAGGCCCGGTCAGGGGGGGTGGGAGAGGCCCGTCCGGGGGGTGGGAGAGGCCCGGTCAGGGGGGGTGGGAGAGGCCCGGTCCGATGGGGTGGGAGAGGCCTGGTCCGGGGGGGTGGGAGAGGCCCGGTCCGATGGGGTGGCAGAGGCCTGGTCCAGGGGGGTGGGAGAGGCCCGGTCCGATGGGGTGGCGGAGGCGGAGCCGTCGTCCTCCAAGACAGACGAGGGCAGCGCCCCGGCCACCAAAAGCGCCTCCCGTGTCCCGGACGAGGATTCACCGGGCCGCGGACGCCCGCTCAGCTGAGGTTTATGGCGTTGTCCTCCGTTCTCCGAACTCAGACCGCTGTCGTCGGTGTCATCCGGAACGCCGTTTAACGCGTGGTTCGACAACCCGGGCTGCACCGGACACAACCCGGACTCGTCCCCCACCCGGGCCAGAGCCTGGAACAGCTGGGTCCGCGTGGCGAGGTCCAGGGGACCGTCCGCGTGCTGTAGGTAGTACCCCGCCTCTCCGTTCTCCGACTCGCAGGAGGACCGCAGGGAGAACTTCCCGATGGAGCGAGCCGACACGGCGTCCTGCGAGGAGGAGGAGAAGACGTCGGAGCGCCTCACATAGGACAGCGTGACCGTGGTGTCCGAGAAGTCGGCGTCATCTGACCCAATCCCATCTCCGGACCGTGCGATGTCCGAGGAGGCAGCGGCGTCCACCGGGGGCAGCCCGGTTCTGCCGTTCTGCCCAGTGTCCGGGTACCACCTGGGGCTCACCATCCGCACCGCCTCGACTTTGGTCCGGGGGACGTCCACCAACAAGGAGGGGATGCTGCAGGCAGACGGGTCCTGAGGCTGCAGGTCATCCATAGCGCCTGCAGAAAGATGATGAAATAACAGGTCAAGTCAAGTTTATTGTCACATCAAAGTTTATACAAGTATAAGCAATGGGTGAAAATCTTATGTGCAATACCCGACGACAGACCGCAGTTAGAAGAAAAAAAAAAGAATAGAATAAAAAATAAGTAAAAAGTACAAACTATAAATATAAAGTATAAAGTTAAATATATAAATATATAAAAGTGCATATATAAAATGCTATATATTAGCACAGAAAAAGAGCAATATGTATATATAAATCAATGTAATAAAATATACATTGTTATATGCTATACGCCCTCGTTCAGCAGCCTGATGGCCTGACTGTGGAAGCTGTCTCTGAGTCTATTTGATACCACTTGATACTGAGGTATCACCTGACGTAACAGTGAGTACAGTTCAATGTCTTTATGATGCGTTTGGCCTTGGCCACGCACCACTGGTTGTATACATCCAGGAGGAGGGAGGGGAGGGGAGGGGGGGGGGGGAGTGGTCAGCACCACTTACACTTAATATTATTAATATTCTTAATATTATGATCCAGGTTTCCGTGTTTCCCTACACTGGGCTGACCCGGATAGGAAACAAAACAGTTGGTCGGCGCCGGCAAAGATTGGATTCGTGTACTGATGTATTGATTTAATATTCAAAGTTTGTCAAGTGGTTATCATAATAAGAATAATAACCACCTTTATAAACAGGTCAGAAGCAGACATGTTGCCGTCTTTAAGACAACAAACATGACTTAACGAGCGGTGACTCATAGGACGTGTTCCTCCTCACGTCGTAAGGTAACGTCCCCCCTCCCCTCGCGACACACGTCGCCCCCCGTCACGCGTCGCGCCAGGGGGACGCCGCTACGGGGTTAGCTTGGTGCTAACTAGCGTTTAGCTTTGTGCTAACTAGCGGTTAGCTAGGTGCTAGCGTGTGGCTAGGCCCCGGGACGGCTGAAACAAAGGCAGCCGGTCGAGGCTAACAGACGGCTACCGGCTCACAACAACTCACCCGGGGCCAGGTGCTCTCAAACCTTCCGAACCAAGGGCACGGCCCGCCCAACAGCGTGGTGCTCACAGCCCCGGTGGTGTCCCGGGGTGTGTGTCATGAACATGACGGTAGCGCCGGGACGCCGGGAGGAACGGGCGTTAGTTAGTAAGAGAAACGGGTCGAGTTTGACCGGAACGAACAGCACTCGGGTGCGCGTGAGGCGGGTATATCGTATTGTCGTTCCAGCTGCGCATCACGGCGGAGCATTACGGGAGGGAGGCGCTAAACGTGAATAATATTCATCCACTAAATACTAAGCTCCGCACTCTTTAAACACAGGCCTGAACACACATGTGTATTTAGGAAGACCTTTTTATGTTAAAATAAGTGTTCACTATTGTTAGTCATTTTATTTTGTGTTTGTTTGCTATGTTTTTAACTTTGTAGCACTCTTGAGATTTTTATAAATGAATGCAATACAAATACAATGCATTTATTTATTATAATTGTATTGACATGATCTTCATGACACCTTCATGATATTAACTCACTCAAAGTAATGTGTTGTTTTAGTTATTTAAATGTAAGTAATTCCTTCATTTGTCTGACGTCATTCATTTTCGATGGATTAATTGTGGGCGGGGTTCCATATAAGACCCAGGCTCGCGAGTACCGTAGTGTCTCCGTAGTGCGCATCACGCCGGAGCATTACGGGAGGGAGGTGAACGTCTTTATTGTCCTTACACAAGTACAACGGAATGGTGTAGCGATCCTCGCGGTGCACTTTCACACAAAACAGCAATTGAAAATATGAATTGTTTAAACAACTAAACAAAAACATTTCAATTGCCAAACATGAGTAAAACAAATGAAAGTCTTTGAGTTTCATGTTAAGTGCTCGATAAAATACATATTACAAACAACTACCGTTTACTTTCATTGGAACCAATGACGCCATTGCGTCGCCACAAAACCGAGTTGACGTCCGTCAGTTACAGCGGTTCTACTGCCCCCTGCGGGCCGTTCGGACTAACTGCTGTTTCTTTTGGGCTATCCAGAACTCTAAAAGTCGACACACATTTCTTCAAAAAACATTATACACTTGAATAGAACGGTTAGGGTATTCACTGACTAGACTGTCGAGTTCTCGGTAGAAAAACAAACTTAATATTTAAGTTAATATTTTAAAATATTAATATATTTGTAGAGGAACTCGGGGGGGGGGGGGGGGGGGGGGGGGTTCTTCGCCAGTGTTTTCCTTCTTGTCGGAGATAATATATACAGGATATATCTTATATATATATCATAAGAATATATACAGGATATATGCTGACCGACGAAGGCCTTGTTGTCCATCTATGCTGCTGTAGAGGACTATTACTCATTATCTGTTGTCGGAATTACAAAAACAAAATCACTCACAAGGATCAGGGTGCAAAAATATTTATTGCTAATAAACCTTTAGTCAGTGGGTGTACATTTGCTGTATATTTACAATAGAGTACATTGGACAGGAAATGTGAGGCAAAAAAAATTCAGAAACATTTCAATAAATAGCGAGGGAGGGCCACTGCAGGCAGGGGGAGGCGGGGTATAAATCTTTATATATATTCATATCACAAACCAAACCCATCCTTACTAACTCGCTCACCTTTCCACAGACCTACCAATTAAAGATGGAGGTCACACGTCACCGTTAGCATCCAATCACTCAGACATGGAGGAAACCTGCCCAGACGACTGATGGCGGTTTGGTTTTAAACCTCGTCACGCTCCGGGTTCCATAGCTTGTTGTGGGAGCTTCAGAATGTGCATAAGAGACTGACCGAGCTGCCCTGCCTCCAGCTACCAGTGGGACTCTGTCGCCTGTAGTGTGTAGCGCTGTAGATTACACACTTATGGTTTTAGTGAACGCATTTAGAGACGCTTGAATTAAAAAAAAACACAACTGACTATTTACAGTGCGGCCCGACATAACTCAAGATCGACAATAAGGAAAGTCACAGTTAGTGAAGTGCATGGAATGCAGACATAAAATTCTAACTTCATACCATGATTCGTCTAGAATACAATATATTTATAATAAGACCTTATTACATTGTTTTGTGACCAGTGTGTAGTGTTCTGTAACCGAGCTAACATGACAAAGAGTGGAGCCTGCAGGACACATGCAGCTAGCGGTAGGCCGGCGCTGTCAGCTAGCGGTAGACCAGCGGCGTCAGCTAGCGGTAGGCTGTCAGCTAGCGGTAGACCGGCGGCGTTAGCTAGCTGTAGTAGACCAGTGCCATCAGCTAGCGGTAGGCTGTCAGTTAGTGGGAGGCCGGCACTGTCAAAACTCCTTTGTGTCTTTGTCAAACAGGTGTAGCCTCTGTTCAGCAGTCAGCCCTTCCTTTAAACTCTGCAGGACCAGATAGGGAGAGAGAGACAGAGAGAGAGACACAGACCGACAGACAGACAGAGAGGGTAGAGATAGAGACAGAGACAGACAAGAACCAGAACATTGGTTAAACATGGACTATGATGAGCCCCCAGTGTGTCAGACCCCCCAGTAGTGAAGGCCATGCTTCATGTCCCGGTTCATTCACATGCTCCCGATGAACACTTGGACCAGCCCCCACGGAGTGAACGTCATAGAAAGACCACTTCAACGTTTAAACTGTTAAACGTTTACCAACGTCCACCGGTCAAGCAAAACACACACACACAAGTTTAGCCAAAACACACATGGTCAGGTGATGAGGTGACACGGGTTAGGAGGACTAAACAAACATTACAAACTTTAGTCATTACTTAAAACGACAAGACAAAACAAAACAACCACAACCACAACTGTGAAAGGCAAGGAGTGAAAAGCCCCAGAGGAGTTAGGAGAGAGAGGCCGTGTGGGGACACCGTGACGCAGGGGGGAGAGGAGGGGGGAGAGGCCGTGTGGGGACACCGTGACGCAGGGGGGAGAGGAGGGGGGAGAGGCCGTGTGGGGACACCGTGACGCAGGGGGGAGAGGAGGGGTGAGAGGGCATGCGGACGGGGGAGATGGGGTTGTTACGGCAACCAGTGCTTTCTGAACGGGGGTGCAGAGTGGATGCTTCTCAGGTTTACCTAAAAGGAGGAGGAGGAGAGGGCCCGGTGGCCCCTAACTGTCCCAGGGCATGTCCCGTCTCACAGACTGAGGGGAGGGGGACAGACAGAGAGAGGCGGGTTGGGGTGTGTGTGTGTGAGTGGCTCATGGACTGTCGAGGTTCGCTGATACGGCGACTATCAGGGCTTGACATCAACACCGGTCAGTGTCTTGTAACTTAGTTACTCTTACCGGTGACCTTTTGGTTGATTTACTATGAACCAACTAATCATTGTAGTTTACAAAAGGCATCTATAATAATGACATCAATTGGAGGTGATCACAAGTCAAAAAGCATCTCATTTGTTATTGGAACAACCAATTTGAACACCAAAAAGGATCTAAAGGTTTCAAACGGCTGCATCCATAGTCCAGCTTCTATGAGGGGGTTAGGCTGGAGGAAGTGCTGAGTGGCCGGTGACTTTGGGAAACCCCTGACCACAGGGGGTCGGTGAGCCCAGAAGTTCATGTCAAGCCCTGACAGTGACTATATCCTCCAGAAGTTCATGTCAAGCCCTGCTGCCACTACTGCAGTACTTTGGTCCTAACTTGATTCCACCTGTTCAGGACGCACCCTTCCTCTTAGCACTGGCATCTCAATACTTTGAGTGGTCACTAGCTCTATTGTTCTATTCTGTTGTTAGCCAACTTATTTTACATTTACCAGAGCACTGGTTCGGCTTGTTGGAAAGAAATGCACTTATGAGTTCTGGTGACTAGTAGTTCTCTTGCATACCATTTGAATGACCTTATTGTAATGTAATGCATAATATATATTATGTTACTATATATGTGTATCAGTGGAGGCTCATTGAGGAAAGGGAGGACCATCCTCCCTAACATTTCAGAGAAAAATGAACTTGCAAGAGAAAAATAAATACACATAAATGTAACAGATTCACCTGTGAAAATACTGATATTACTATTTAAACACTTTTAACACAACATCCTGTCCCCGTGTCAGAGTACCAACAGCGCCCCTATAAGGAGGTCCTTCCTCCCCCAGCTCCCACTGAGTGTGTACGGCGCTAAGGGAGGACCGTCCTCCATGAGGGCGGGGCTAGACAGAGGCTCTGAACCAATCAGCAGAGCTCACTGCGCTGATGAATACCCAATCAGAGTTTTGGGGGGCGGGTTATCATCATGCAAGGATCTATCTTGTATCATTCATTATTTCCGCGTTCAAGACTATATAACTAGATTTGATATTTCAGATTTGAAACTTTCGAGTTACGAATTCAAAAAGTCTGACCGTGACAAGGTGGTGTTTCTTTGGGTCGCGATTAGATGATTTGTGTGCATAACTGGTTTAACTATATGATAGTGTCTTATTTTATTTAAATACAGGTAAATATACTTACACAAAACAACGCTTCTTCCTCCTCAGATCACAATCGGTTTAAATTCAGTTTGGCTTACATGCTAAAATGACCCTAATACACCGTCAACATGTGTAGTGAGGCTCCTCCCTCCCTACTCTCACAACCACCAGCCCTCACTGATGTGTATATGTATGGATATATTATATTATAATAGATTGTAAGTGCATTGTTAATGCACTTCTGTTGACTAGTAGTTCTCTGGTGACTAGTAGTTCTCTGGTGACTAGTAGTTCTCTGGTGACTAGTAGTTCTTTTGTCTACCTGTTGAATGACCTTATTGTAAGTCGCTTTGGACAAAAGTGTCGGTTAAATGACTAATGTAATGTATTATCTCTATTGACCTGTAGATGGTAGCATAACACAAGATTTTCATTTCCTTTTTGTTGGGGTTTGGAGACCTCTGGTGGCCGTTCCCGTTAACGCGGGAACAACAGCGGAAACAGCTGGTTGTGGGGGGGGAGGAGGAGGAGGCGGCGCAGGTCAACATACCTTCGACCTCAAGGTGCGTTCCGAGCGCTTTGCCGCGGCGGCCGCCATCTTGAGGATGTCGGGGTTGCTTTTGGACTTCATGATGTCTGTGGGAGTCAACATGGAGAGATGAGAACAATAACAGAGAAGAACTAAATATATAACATACAATAATAATAGAGGATCATCCCAATATCCCGAGGTCCTGTACCGTATCCCCCTCTCTCCACCTCCTCCAGCGAGGACTCCCCCAGGGCCTGGTGGGCCAGCTGCAGCTGGTCCCGCAGCCTCCCCAGGTCCCGCTCCGCCTTGGCCTTGACGATGCTCAGCTCCGTGTAGATGTCCTTGTACTTGTCCGTGGCGTACTTCTTATCCTGGGGCAGAAGACGCCGTTCAGGGCTCACAGACTACGGCTAGAAAGATACTGCATTCATACAGCTGCTTTACCCAAAGCACTTCACAGTTATGGCCTCACATTCACCCGTTCATACCCCCATTGGGCGGGGTCAGCCATGCAAGGAGGCATGCTCCTGACCCTGACCCTGACCAGCTGGTCAGGAGCAGTCCGGGTCAGGGTGTCTTACTCAGGACACCTCACCACACTTGGGCCAGGGGATCGAACCAGACAACCTGCTCTACTGGTTCTCACACGTGGTTTCAAATGGAAGCCCAACACACACACACACACACACACACACCACACACACACACACACACACACACACACACACACACACACACACACACACACACACACACACACACACACACACACACACACACACACACACACACACACACACACACACACACACACACACACACACACACACACACACACACACACACACACACTCACCCGCTGGGCGGCCTGGAGCTCGTCCTTGAGGGAGTTGATCTCCTGCTTCAGGTACTGGACCTCCGACTCCTTGACCCGCAGCATGACCTAGAGGACGGCACCACGGGGGTTCATTAATGAACCCTTAATGAACATGAGTTAACGGTTCATTAATGAACCCTTAATGAACATGAGTTAACGGTTCATTAATGAACCCTTAATGAACATGAGTTAACGCAGTAAGAAGCATTACTACAAAGCACTGGCTTCGGGGCTGAGGGGAACCCTAAGCCTAATAATCTATACATTCAAGATCCAAGATGTTTTTATTTGCCATGTGCAACACGTACAATGGAATGCTTACTCCCCATTCCCTCGTTCACCATTAGTTAACTCTGAAGTAACAGTTAGTTAGTGCTTAGTACTGCTATGTTATGCACCCTTATTGAATCTTCATATTTCTAAGTGGGGCGGCAGTATGGCTCAGGAGGTAGAGCGGTTGCCTCACAACCGAAAGGTCGCTGGTTCGATCCCCCGGCTCCTCCTAGCAAAAACTGTCGAGGTGTCCTTGAGCAAGACCCCCTCACCCTAACTGCTCCTGACGTGCTGGCTGTCTCCTTGATGGCTGACTCCGCCGTCGGTGTATGAATGGGTGATGTGAGGACTTTACATGACTTGTAAAGCACTTTGGATAAAAGCCGGCATTATTATTATTATTATTTATTATAAGTCTTGAATCTTGATTTGAAAAAGAAAAATGGTGGCCAAATGAGGGAGAATCGATGACTGTTGGTTTGAGTATTCTGCCCACATGGTAACGGAACAGAGCAGCTTCAGAACGGACTCAGAGCACCCTGATTGGTGGGTCGAGGATGAACATCGAGGTGTCCTTTGGATCCCAGACGAGGCTCTGGTCTCCTCAGTGGAGGCGTGGTGTCAGGTGTCAGGAGAGAGTCTCACCTCCAGCTCGTACAGCTCCTTCCCGTGAACGGCCACGCCCCAGTCCCCGTCCTCGCTGCCCATAGACCGCATCTTGGTGATCTCCGCCGCCAGCCGGTTGTTGAGCTCCTGAGACACAGAAGGTTAGCTCAACGTCTGGGGGAGGGAGGCCATCAGTATAGCATTGTACACAATAAGGAAATGGAACAGACGGGAGGGGAGACAGTCCGACGTAGAAACAAACGTCATATTATTCAACAACAGATGGAACTAGAGGACCCTCAGTAGAGCACATCCCCCCCCCCCCCCCAACACCAAAAATACCCCTAGATCCGGAAATCTAAATCTATATCAACAATTCCTTGGTTGTTTGGTCCAATTCCGTAAATAACTTTATCTCGCCAACAGACAGACAAACAAACAAACAAGAGAGGAAACATAACCTCCATCCCTTGTTCAACGGCGGAGGTTAAAACATGGGAGATATAAGCGTCTGTCCGCCGTCCCGTCCGGCCTGGGTGTCTCCGGGAGGGCGTGGCAGGTACCTGGTTGTGTGCGTTCAGCTCCTGGTTCTCCCTCTGACACTGCCGCAGGGCCTGCCTCTCGGCCTCCAGTGCCTGGGCCAGGTGGGCGTTCTCCAGGCACTTTTGGGAGTACTGCTCCGACAGAACCTCGATCTCCCGCTGGAAGGAGCACAGCTCTTCCCTGTGAAGCAGCCACACACAGAGAGATGACAGACAGGGTTCAGCTCAGAGTCCGAGGCTCGTCTCCATATTAATTCACCGGTCCCGTGTTTGACACTTAATTTACCTCTCCCCCTCTTTTTAAGACTTCCAAAAAGACCAAGCAGATGTTTCTAAACACTCCCGAAGCAGAAGCGTACAAACTCGTTAGCACACCTCATTACCGTTTTCATAACCACGCCTTTGGGCTCATTGTAATTCAGGCGTAGCGAGCTAGCCAGCGCTCGCCGACAAACGACTGCCATGCTTCCAATGGGACCTGCTTATTATTTATGACGCGCCTCGAGACATTTCAACACCCGAGATCCGGTCTGAACCGCCAAGGGGAGAGAAGAGAAAAAGGGGACCGCCAACCGCCAAGGGGAGAGAAAGCACCATGACTTAAGCCATGAGCTTAAGGCTCATGGCTTCCTGATAGGAATCTTTGCTGGACTACTTGTGTACATATTCTGAATACATAAAAGCTTCAAGTGTTGCGTCATCTCATCCATACCAACATGAGGATGAGCTAATGATCCACCAGGTCCCAACACCTGCAGATTCCTCAGGGCCAGCCATGTGTTTCAGCATGCAGACGACACACACACACGCGCACACGCACACACACACACGCGCGCACGCATGGGTGCATGTCGTAATAAATGCCATGTTCCCTGTTAAGATCCAGGAGGCGGAGAGGGAACATTCACCCTCTGAACCCAAGGACCATGAGCGGTTCTTTATCTGGGTGTCGGCAGGGGGGCGATGGGGGTTTGTAAGCTGAGCGTTACCCCGTGAGGACCTCTATAAGGCAAACAGGACTCGACTAGGACCACTACCACTACTATTTGTTTATTAGTAGTGGTAGTTTAGTAGTAGTTTAGTAATTAGTAGTAGTTTATTATTATTATTATTATTTTGCATGATTATTTGCATGTTGCACATGGGAAAATAAGGAGATAGCAACCCAATAGCACGTGGCCACTTAAAACAAATGATGTCAGTGGCAGGTGGGACCCCCTGGTTCAAGACACCAGGTCTGAGAAGACAACTACTACTATTATACCAGCAGAAACAGACCGCTATGCAACAGGTGTTTACCACTGGGTCAAATGAACCCAATGCCCTCATCTCAAGTATTAGCTCATCTCAACTGAGTGCCTGGTGACAGTTTAAACCAGTGTACATAAGGGTTCTGTAGTAGATAAGGGTGGTTCTGTAGTAGATAAGGGTGGTTCTGTAGTAGATAAGGGTGGTTCTGTAGTAGATAAGGGTGGTTCTGTAGTAGATGAGGGTGGTTCTGTAGTAGATAATGGTGGTTCTGTAGTAGATAAGGGTGGTTCTGTAGTAGATAACGGTGGTTCTGTAGTAGATAAGGCGGTACGTGTTAGCGGTGGTTCTCACTCGTGTTGTCTGCGGATCTCGTCCAGGTCAGCGTTCTCCCCGTGGTGGCAGGCCTTGCGGGTCTTCTCCAGCTCCTTCTCCAGCTCAGACCGGTGGGCGTTCTTCATGGCTTCTATCGCTGTGGAAACAGAGAGATTCACCGGGCCGCCAGCTACCAGAGACTAACTCACCATAAAAGGGGACAACCGTCTCATTGACCGGAAGCTCCGCCATGACTCTGACACGTCTCAAAGAAGGTCCGAAGATATGCAAAGCATGAAACAACCGTCTGTAGCGGCTTGAACATTGTCTGTTTGAAGTACTTATTGTGTAAAATCGAGTAGACAACTTATTTTACGAAAATGCACTTATTGTACAAGGAAATGCACTTATGACTTCTGGTGACTAGCAGTTCTCTTGCCTACCTACTGTTTGTTGAATGCACTTATTGTAAGTTGCTTTGAACAAAATGCTGAAAGCTGCTAAACGACTCGTGTATTGTAGTATGTGTATAACGTTTAGAGTCTATTTTACATCCATCTATATTTTCTGACTGAAACTACAGATTGTGCAAAACAAAGGCCCACGTTCTCTTCTTCTCCTTAAGCATTAGAGGACAAATACACAAGAGATGCATCAAGAGTCAAGAGCGGAAAAGGACTTGGAAGGACAGGTTCCCCAAACCAACACCCAATCACGATGGCTTGGGGTCTTTCCCAGCTCATCCTGCAGTCTTCTAGGGTCAGAGAAGACCGCAGGAGAGCTGGGAAAAACCCAAAACCACGGTGATTTCCCCCCACCCGGCGCCGCTACTGACCGGAGATGGTGGCGGCCGTCTCCTCGGCCAGCAGGCGGTCCTTCTCCTCCTGAAGGTTCTCCAGCTCCCGCTGGTGCTTCCGCTGCAGCTCGTCCACCACCTTCTGGTGGGAGTCCTCCATGGCGGCAAAGCCGCGCTCGCATGTGGCCTGGGACGGACGGATGGACGGACACACACACACACACACACACACAAACACGCCACACGAGAGGCCGGTTAGTCAGAGTTCACCACTACTCGGCCCCCCAGGGGATCAGAGAACCTCCCAGCCTCGGGGGAGGAGCTAGCGGCAGGTACGAGAGCTACGGTTGGTTAGCCACGAGCGCAGGTTTACGAGAGGAAGGCCCCCACCGGCGGTAGGAGAGGTAGGTGTAGGCTAACAGTGAGTGATGCACACCGAGGTCGTCGCACTGTGCCTGGATAAAAGGCTTTGACTTCCTGCCAAAAGCAGACGGCCTGCTGGATGACTGCGTTCTAACGCTACCCTCAGAGCTCTGCCTTGTCTGGAGGCTGAAACAGGGATGAATACACTCATGTGGGCTGGGGGTCTCGGAGGGGGCCACTCCCTCCCAGATTCATATGCCTTCCAAAAACAGCAAGGACACGTCTGGTAAGTCTGTCCATTTCAAGAAGTACAAGCTTGTCTAGAGAGTGAACACCAGCATAGGATCAACACTATTTAATAATAGCACATATATGCTGATAAAGTATATCACTTTATAGTTGTGTTTTTCACAAGGGGGATTTGAGTGGCCTTTTTGGAAACCTTGATCACCAAGACAAGGCTCCTTTACATACTCCACAGCCAACCACTAATCAAGAGAAATCCACCACCAGCCCTCTCTCTCTCCCTCCCTACTTCACATCGCCAGCAGGAATAGAACAGTGGGCCCGGCTGTACTCCCACAGGGATAAAAGTCTGGGCAGCCATAAGAACCGTCCTGGACCAGACCAGAGACCAAGCTCGCCAGATCCTTCTCCACCCCCTGCTGGGCAACTTGCTTTCAGCCGGCGCTTTGCAGCTAGCAGCACCTGCGCTCCGCTTGGATGCATGTCAGGGCCTTGTGTCTTTACGTACGTGTCTGGGAGTTTAGAAGCTCATTTCCTGTTGAACCTCTCTCTAACAGACGACTGGAACACTCACAACAGACATTCCACACTAATTAGGCAGCTTTAAGGAACTGGTGGGAACTGATTAAATGCATGGGTTAGGTAGCGGAGCTTAATGTGTTGCAGCAGACCAGGGAAAGGAGCCCATTCAATAAACGCTTCCTTATTATGCATAAGCGCATATTTGAGATGGCCTCCAGTATAAAACATATCCTGAGGATACTTTGCACGACTGACCAGATGTATTGAGAGAATATTGTAGGAAGAACCCTATGCATTGGTTAGTGGGAAACAGCTTAAAGCTAGAGGTAATTAATATGAATTAAAATTCAAGTTGAACTCTCAGCCCCAGATTGGTTATGTAAAAAAAGGTTCATAGAAAAGCAACATTGAGCTACAAACCGAGGAACTCAGCAGTTAACCCAGTACCTCATTAACCATCACGGAGCTTCATGCAAATGTGTTGTTTTTTTGTTTGTTTTTTTAACTTCCAACCCATTCTACATTTGTCAACGGTGAAACCTGTGGGCAAAATGGGTTCCTCGGCACACAACTACCGCAGAGACCACCAACACATGCACTAAAGACCAAAGTTAGCCGGACATGCGACACTAAAGGAAGAACTGGTTTACAAAACAAAGAGCAGGAGTTTGGTTAGGAAGGCGACGGGACGTAAGGGAAGGAAGGGGGTTCGGCGGATGGTTCTGGGGGTCGGGGGCACAAGGGAACACAAGGCATCACGTTACGGACGACGGCGAGGACAAAGAAGCGCGTCCACCTTCAGGTTCTCCAGGTCTCTCTCGTATTTCGCCCCGAGGGCCGCCGGGTCGCCCTGCCGCTCCCGCCGCCGCATCTCTGCGCTCATGGCGGACACTTGGGCCACCAGCTCCTGGACGCGCTCCTTGAGGCCCGGGGTCCGGGAGAGAACCCGGACGTCGTCTCTGGACCCGTCGCTCGCCAGCCCCAGCGGGGTCACCAAGCTCCTCAGCTCGTCCATCTCCCCCTGAAACGTCTCCTGTAGGACGTTCCGCTCTGCCTTGTGCTTCTTCTTCAGGTGCTCCATGCACGTTGTCAGCGCATCCACCTCTTTGGCGTTCTCCTCAGTGCGAAGGCGAAGTGTCTCGCCGGCGTCGACCGCTTCTTGTCTCAGTGTCTCCGCCTCCTGCTGGTAAGCATCCTTGACCTGCCGCAGCTCCTGGCGGTGCCTGGCGACCGTATCCTGGAGCTCCATGGTTTTCTCCAGCGAGTCGATGGGCTCTCCTTCGAGCTGAACCAGAGCGGTCGGCCCAACAGGGTTTCTTCCCGTGGCCTCGGACAGACGGTCCTGCAGCTCAGTCAGTTTGGAGTTCAAATCCACGTTGATTTCCCTCAGTTTGGGACAATCAGTGCAGTCTAAGCTACCAGTGTGAAGTTGGGACTGCATTAGCTCCCTCTGGTTTTCTTGTTCAAGTTGAAGCCTCACGGTGACATACACCATATAGGCGTCTTTCACGGCATCAAGGAGATACTGGGTATGATGCTTCCGCTGCTTGTCCGGACAGAAAGCCATTAAAGCCAGTGAACGGAGCTTGTCGTCTTTGGACAAATCGACACTCGTGACAATTTGCTTCAAGAGATACGCCTTCTCTTCCAATGTTTGCCTCAACTCTTTCAAAATAAGAGAGTTTGTTCTTTTATCAAGCCAGGTGAACATAGCTGTAAAGTCAGCCTCCGTCAACGGAACGTCGCAATTCTCATCCGCGTTGGCTTGTGGGCAAAGCCTACAGATCAAAAACAGCAAGCTCTTCTCTGCCATCATACGCTCTGCAACATGCCGTCCAAAACCCTGAGTTGTCCCTTCACCGCGATCACTGATAGTCAGCAACTGACTCCAGAACTCTCCCTCCAACGCCAGCCTTCTCACACGCTTCTGATGAACAGTGGTCATCTCCTCTTGGGAAGAGCAGAGGTAAAGTAAAGTGCTTTTTAAATCATGGACCATTTTGTCTCCATGAACGTCAATGTGCCCCAGCATCTCAATTACCACACCGAGGGCCTCACATTTCATCCCAATGTCTTTGACTACCTGCTCCAGAAGTCCAGCTTCAACAACTTGCTTCTCACACATCTGAATTGCCTCTGTGTCAACATGCGTTGTCTCGTCACCCATACCTGCTTTCATCTCCACTTCTACACTCTGTTGTAGCGTCCTTATCTCGTCTTCCGCTTCTCTCAGCTTCTGCCTAACGATTTTTTCGGATTCCTCCTTTTGACTCATTAGCTGACTCTTCTGTACCTCTAGCTCTACACATCGCTGCTCTGTAGCTCGAATAATCGCCTCTTTCTCAAACAGCTTTGTCTCGGAAGCTTCTAGCAGCTCCTTAAGTCGCTCCAAGTCAGACCGCATCTCGTCCTCGTCGTCTTCAAAATCGGCTACCTGACATCCCAGCCCCTTCAGCGTGGCCTCCTTCAGCTGCAGCTTCTTCTCCGTGTCCCTAAGGGTGGTGCCGAGCTCCTCCAAGGTCACCAAGGCCTCGTGGAGCCTTAGAGACTTCTCATTCAGCTCCCGCTCGTAGTACTCCCGGTCTATTGCGTTCGCCTGGTTCTCCGCCAACACAGCCTTCACCCTACTCAGCTCCTCCTTGACCAGACGATGCTGTTTGCCAGCCTGCAGCTCCGCCAGCTCCGCCTTCAGCCTGTCTATCTCTCGGTCGGCCTCGGTCAGCTGGTTGACTATCTCCTGGTATCTCTGATTCAGCGCCCCGTTTTCGCCGGTCAGCAGCTCCACTTGCTGGGAGAGCATGGCCACATCACTCACAGCTTCATTTCCATGGCTTTCTATATTCGCCACAGGGCCATAGGGGCCGCCCATGCCTTCTAACGTGGTCCTCTGAGCCTTCCCGACCATGTCCTCCATGGTCAGGAGACGCATTTCATAGTCCCGGATGCTTTCTCCCGCCCTCAGGAGGCTCTTCTTAATGCTTTCATTCTCCACGTCCTGCTGATGTTTCCACCTTTCCAGCAGCTTCTGGTAATGACCTCGCTCCCTCTGCTCCTGACCCCCGCTGAGTGACTGTAAAACCTCCAGCAGCCCGTGGAGACTCACGGCTTCTCCGGTCATCACATCCTCCAGCTCCTGAATGCCCTCAGCGCTGTCCCACAGCAAGAAGCACACAGCCTTCTGGACGGGTTCCGGGGGCGGCCCGTCCAGAGAGGCCGGTCCGAGGGACTCCGAAGAGAGGCAGGGGTCCTTGTGTGTGACGAGCGGAGGCAAGAGGCCGAGCTGGGCCTGCATGTTGCGCTTCTTCAGCTCTTGGAGCTGCAGGAGCTCCTTGGTCTCTTGGTACTTCTTTGTCAAGCTCTGCGCTTGGGAACTAAGCGGCTCGGGCCTCTTCGACTGGGGACGCAGATCAGCCTCCTGACCCATAGGGGGCACCAGCTTGGAAAAGGGGACCAGAGAGTTGGTTAACACACAGCAGGGGACACACACACTTGCCAATTGTTTTTCGCTAACAAATACAGCCCATCACCTTATCTTTCACTAATAAAGAATATTACATCTACATGAAATAGCCCCAACATAATAATGTAAATTAAATGTAAATCAGTGTAAATGTTTATCAGTCCACTCCCTCGTAGGGTCTAAATGTGTCAGTTGAAAGCAATAAGAAAGATGTAATTCCCAGGGTTAGTTAATCACAAGAGAGCATGCAGGTAAAAAGGTTATATCATGGGGTGAGAGATGCAATATTAGTTCCAGCAGAATGCTTTACTAAGAGGTAAACGGCTGGAAGAACATGTCTTCCTCGGCAGGGATGTAGAACTCTAACAGAGATGATGAACTCTACCAGAGATGTTTGATCTCTACCAGAGATGAACTCTACCAGAGATGATGAACTCTACCAGAGATGTTTGAACTCTACCAGAGATAATGAACTCTACCAGAGATATATGAACTCTACCAGAGAGGTTTGAACTCTACCAGAGAGGTTTGAACTCTACCAGAGATGATGAACTCTACCAGAGATGTTTGAACTCTACAAGAGATGTTGAACTCTACCAGAGATGTTTGAACTCTACAAGAGGTGATGAACTCTACCAGAGATGTTTGAACTCCACAAGAGATGTTGAACTCTACCAGGGATAATGAATTCTATCAGAGATATTTGAACTCAACCAGAGATGTTTGAACTCTACCAGAGGTGATGAACTCTACCAGAGATGTTTGAACTCTACCAGAGATGATGAACTCTACCAGAGATGTTTGAACTCCACAAGAGATGTTGAACTCTACCAGGGATAATGAATTCTATCAGAGATATTTGAACTCAACCAGAGATGTTTGAACTCTACCAGAGATGTTTGAACTCTACAAGAGATGTTGAACTCTACCAGAGATGTTTGAACTCTACAAGAGGTGATGAACTCTACCAGAGATGTTTGAACTCCACAAGAGATGTTGAACTCTACCAGGGATAATGAATTCTATCAGAGATATTTGAACTCAACCAGAGATGTTTGAACTCTACCAGAGGTGATGAACTCTACCAGAGATGTTTGAACTCTACCAGAGATGATGAACTCTACCAGAGATGTTTGAACTCCACAAGAGATGTTGAACTCTACCAGGGATAATGAATTCTATCAGAGATATTTGAACTCAACCAGAGATGTTTGAACTCTACCAGAGATGTTTGAACTCTACAAGAGATGTTGAACTCTACCAGAGATGTTTGAACTCTACAAGAGGTGATGAACTCTACCAGAGATGTTTGAACTCCACAAGAGATGTTGAACTCTACCAGGGATAATGAATTCTATCAGAGATATTTGAACTCAACCAGAGATGTTTGAACTCTACCAGAGGTGATGAACTCTACCAGAGATGTTTGAACTCTACCAGAGATGATGAACTCTACCAGAGATGTTTGAACTCCACAAGAGATGTTGAACTCTACCAGGGATAATGAATTCTATCAGAGATATTTGAACTCAACCAGAGATGTTTGAACTCTACCAGAGATGTTTGAACTCTACCAGAGGTGATGAACTCTACCAGAGATGTTTGAACTCTACAAGAGATGTTGAACTCTACCAGGGATAATGAACTCTATCAGAGATATTTGAACTCAACCAGAGATGTTTGAACTCTACCAGAGGTGATGAACTCTACCAGAGATGTTTGAACTCTACCAGAGATGATGAACTCTACCAGAGAAGTTTTAACTTAACTCTACCAGAGATGTTTTAACTCTACCAGAGATGTTTTGACTCTACCAGAGATGTTGAACTCTACCAAGCCAACTAAACGTTCAAAACTGTGGATTTAGAAAAATTTTACAATGAAAAAAATAAAGATCTTGTAAACCCAATTCGCTTAGCAACCAAGATACAGTGGGAATCGAATTCACAAATACACAACATCCTGTCAAACAATCATGCACTTCAAAATCGACCACATCCAAGCGGTTACATGGCCAAGAGGGACGTCTGTTCTACATTAGATGTTAGAAGATGATGGAGATCTGGCTTCCATGCAGACGATTAGGAGACAAGGCAAGAGGTTATTCATCATACATGTTTGGGGCAACCACTTCATGGGCAGAAGCCAGTATGTGGTTACCAGTAGAAGCAGGGTGGACACGGTTGGGTCCCGTTGTCAATGGCATATTAAACACACATCTGCATGACATCCATACTACTACAAAGGCCTGAGGAGGAACGGGGGTAAGAGTACACCGTGGTCCAGGGGAAGCCCAAGCATCACGCATTGAGATGTCAACGTTCACTTCACATGCAATGAACTCATGCAATACACGTTATGGGGTAGTCGCCGCTGGCCAGCTGTGATGCCGGCCGGTCAGTCCGGATGTTTTCTTACGATACAAAACATGCAAGAGCGGTTAGGAGATGGAAGGGAAAGTACGGTGGGGGGCCGTGAAAAGACGTGGACTCTTAAACTCTTAAACGCGCAGGGAGCGCTCCTCCCTGCGTGACAAGTGCCTACGGGTGGATATGAGGAAGAGGACAATATGTGAGGACTCACCGGGGAGATGTAGCCACTGCGGACGTGGTGCTCTCTTTCCAGGGCCGTTCGGAGCTGGACCTCCAGCTCCTGCTTGTGCTGGCTAGAGTCCACCAGCTGCTGGTGACAGCCCTCCAGCTGGCTCTTCAGCTCTTCTACCTGAGGAGGCAACGCCATAGTTCAGAAGGCTCCGGAGAAAACAAACCACAAAAGACACCTGCACACCTGGGGATTAAAGCCCACGACACCGACCCAAAAGGCGTTCATTAAGACCTGCATTACAGATAGAGTTCATGTGCTGCTGAGACATGATGATTACACACCGTCGCGGGATCCAACCTTACTCTTTCACAAGCGTCAATAATGGAAAACACAGATGATCTCATCTCCCTATGGACCATCGTGAATTTAAGATGTTCCATAGAATTTAAGTGAGCAGATACAGAACACAAAGTTTTGTTGAATATCATCCATATATAAGGGATATTAAGCCTTTAGGGAAGATGTGATCGCTGCTCTTCCAACAGAGCTCTACAACATGAGAGCTGCTGTGTGGGACTCACCCCTTTCTTGTAGCTCTCCAGTAGTTTCTCCAGCTCTGCCGTGTCTCTGGGCTGCGTCGTCACGGGCAGAGGCACCTGCTTCTCCTCCCTCAGGGGGGTCTTCTCCACCTGCTGCCAGTGCTGCTCGATCACCTCCTCCACCCGCTGCTGCCTCTCCAGGGGGGAGGCGGTGCTGGCCGCCGCCGCAACAGGCCCCACGGGCGCCGCCTCCCCCTTCCTACCCTCGTAGTCCATCCTCCCGCCCTCGTCCACCGAGGAACCGACCTCCGGGGGGGGCGCCGCGGCCAACGTCGGGTCGTACCGCTTCCTCCTCTCCTCCCTCCGCCGGTAGAGGTCCGGGTCCCCGGTCTGGCCTCGGGCCTCCTGGGCCCGCTGCTGAGCCAGGGCCTGGGCGATGGGCCGGAACTCCGCCCAGTCGAACGTCTTCGAGCGGCCCTCCCGTCGCCGGTCACGTGCCCGGCTCCTCTTGAGGCCCAGGGCGGCGTCACGCTCCACGGACGAGACCTCGGAGGAGTCCTGGGTCACGTCAGGTCGGACCAGACCCTCCGGGGGAGCGAAGGCCCCGTGATCTTCTGTTGAGCTGAGGAATCCAATAAATGAATTAATACAAGCAGAAAACAATCACCGAAACCGGCATAAGAAGAAGAAAATACAATCCACCGAGTCCGGCGGCAGGACTCAGTCCCTCACAAAGTCACACACCTGGCCACGTCGGGGGCCGTGGACGGCCGGACGTTCTTCATGACGGCCTGGATCCAGTTCCTCCGGATCCCCGCCGTCATGGCCGACAGTGTGTGTGTCCCCTCCCGGGTCTACAGGCAGAGGAAGAGCAGGTTTACCACAAAAACATCAAATACAGAACACTTTTTCTACTCCACAGCCACAGGAAAAGTGGTCCTCCTCACGTGTATTTGAAAGCCATAGTTCCTCTGAGCCTGGTACTCTGTGACGTTGTAGCAGGTAGACAGCTCTATCTCCCCGTCCAGGTCTGAGGCCTGTGGTGGTAGCAGAAGAAGAGCGTCAACCCCAAAGTGTCTCACGTTGAAAAGCGTGTGGCAGAGGCGCGAGGCGAGAGGCTCACCTCCTCCGCCATGGAGTCCTTGTAGTAACGCAGGCTGTGATCCGTCAACACAAACCAATACTTCTTCCACTGGGGAAGAGACACAAGTCACACAGAGGTCAAAGCCAGTGCTTTTAAAACAAATTTAAAAATCAGAACAGTCGCCACAGAATTGTATTGACTAGAACAGTCAACCGTCTCTGCAGCACACAGCCGTGTCATAAAGAAAGGTGTAAAAACCTCTGAAGAACTCGGCTAAGGCCAAAGCATTCAACAGACATCCTCTCAGACCGCAGGCCTGAAACGTTTGGTGGAGCTGACTGAAAACAACCTTGTGTTTTAGGAGGAGCTCGCAGTGCGTTTTTACATTGGGGCACATGGCTCGCAACACAATCGCATCATGTTGGGACCTGGCAGTTCCGTCAGATCCCGCTCTTTACCGCAGAACGTACAAACGTTAGTATAGAACCCGGGTTCAGGTGGGTCTTGGTGGTTACGGGACCTTCAACCCGGGGGTTACACTACCTGGCCATGATCCTCCAGCTTCACCATCCAGCCCTTCTTGAAGTTCAACAGGTCCGGCTGGAAGGGAGGAGAAAGAGAGAGGGAGAGAGAGAGAGGGAGGGAAAGGAGAGAGAGGGAGAGGGAGGGAAGGAGAGAGAGAGGAGAGAGGGGAGAGAGGGAGAGAGAGAGAGAGAGAAGGAGGGAGAGAGAGAGAGAGAGAGGGAGAGGAAGGAGAGAGAGGGGAGGGGAGGGAAAGGAGAGAGAGGGAGAGAGGGGAGAGAGGGAGAGAGAGAGAGAGAGGAGAGGGGAGAGAGAGAGAGAGAGGGAGAGGAAAGGAGAGAGAGAGAGAGAGGGGAGAGAGAGAGAAGGAGAGGGAGAGAGAGAGAGGAGAGGCGTGTTCACAGTCAATATGAGCAGAGGAATCCGGACGCAATATTTTACCATGCAGATAAGAAAGGCAAACACGCAACTTTGGAAGCATTAGCAAATAAACACTTACTCTTGTGATTAACAGACTCTCACCGCAGCGTATTGTCATTATACATATTATCATTACACGTTATGATACACGGTCATAAGAAGCGGGCAAGCGAGTGCAAACACAGACGGCTAACGCAGTGCAGCGTTGCCAGACAACATGTTAACAGTGTTACATCCTGCAAACGGCCCTCCGACACCCCCATGCACACCTAGAGGTCCCCCCCAGGATGGGTTAGAAGCTCCACTAGGGGGACATGAGGATTGGAAATTAACGCCACAGGCCTGAGGCAACTTCAGATTGCCGTGTACACACACTCCAGCGCTGTCACTATATTGTAGTAGTCTGCTGTGACTCCACACAGTGGATGAAAACACACACACACACACACACACACACACACACACACACACACGTGAAATGTGACCGGAGAAAGCTGTCGCTAATTGGTACGCGCACACTTTCTCCCACCTCATGGGACATCACACGCAATACACACTGCAGAGGGTGGGTGCAACACACACACACACACACACACGCAGAGAGAGAGAGTTAACCTGAACAGAGGAGGAGGAAGAAAGGCCAGGACTGCCTCAGAAGACGGGAGGACTGGCCTACGACCTCCGCACTCTTACACAAGCACACCCCGGACCAGAGAAGAAGAATTAGTCTCTGCAGGCTTCTTTCAGACCAATAGCAACACACAGGTGATCACATTAGAACAAGAGCCTGAGGATCACCAGTCTGGATGACACATCACCACATAATGAGGGGAACATCCCCCAGAGCCACTAGCATCCTAGCATCACACACCCAGGTTTACTGGACCTTTATCATCTCCTTTGATGAACCTGAACAGTCATGATAGGATTACTCCAGGAGCCAGACTTGAACCCACAACCTTATAAGAATGTGGCTGGTGTGCTCCCCCCCCCCATGAAGGCTATGGGCCGGCCGAGCTGCTCTTGAAGTCCTGCCTCTTAACTGTTACCTAACCTCTCCCTGACCTCAGCAGTAGGACACAGGGGGACATTGTCTGAGGGAACACACACACACACACACACACACACACACACACACACACACACACACACACACACACACACACACACACACACACACACACACACACACACACACACACACACACACACACACACACACACACACACACACACACACACACACACACACACACACACACACACACACACACACACACACACACACACACACACACACACCAGGAATAAAGTATGTATATCCTGACCCTGCAACTGATTATGGATCACTATCACCAATAATTACAACAATACAATAACGTTTTGATTTGTTTGACCATTATTGCCTTCAGCCCTTCCATTAAAAAACGTTCACCACAATGCACATCGTGTCATGTCTGCATGTATTGTGAGAGCAGGTGACCGGGGTCCTCACCGTCATCACAGACTCGGTGGTGCGGCGGTCCAGGGACCGGGCCCTCCTGAGAGGGGGCCGCGTGGAGGGGAAGTCGGGGTCCTCTCCCGGGTCCTGCAGCAGACACACCAAGACACACCCAGGAGATCACAATCACAAGGCCTTGATGGTCCTCGCTACACAGCCACATTGTGGAGCCGTCCTCACCGTGCACTCTTTATACACATAACGGCAATTGAAAATACTTCAACTTAACAACAAAAAAATGTTAAAATCGCCAAATATGCATAAAAAGGCATATCTATTTGCTGTAACCTTTTGGACATATTGCAGTGTACAAGTAGTAAAAATTGGAAATATATCCATCCAAATGCGCGGAGGGACGTCAACATGTATTGACTTATCGATGCAATACAGTATTGTAGTTACACAGAACCCTCGGTTCTCTTGCCTACCTGCTGAATGACCTTATTGTAAAGTGGCTTAGGACTAAAGCGTCTGCTCACGTCATGACCGTAATGTAATGTGATGTTGTGTTGTGTTCCGTCCGCAGGCCGAATCGGTCCTAACCGTGAGATGACAGGAAGGGAAATTGAATTCATCTATCAATACATTTAGATTAATTTAGAGTTCATTTAGTTATATTTTGTTTATACTAGTTTTAGCTTAGTTTAGTTTGTTGTTATTTCGCTTTTAGGTATTAGTATATTTTGTGTGCATTTATTCCCCCCGTTTCAACTGTTAATTTCCCTCGGGATAAATAAAGTTATCTTGAATCTTGAAACCTTCTCCGTGGTGCAGCACAGCACTGAGCCACCGAGAGGACCAACAACAACAACACAACAACTAGCTGACAAAGCACCACCTCCAGGCCTCTCAGCTGCACCTGGGAGGCACAGGTGTGGAGGGCCATATCCAGGTTGGCACAATGCCAACACAGGTGGGTGTGTGTGAGTGTATGTGTGTTGAAATCTGCCCACACTACTTTTCATGCCCAGTTCTCTGTTCTGTAAGGGAGACGCACAATTAAAGTGACAAGTCAGACATAAATCAGTCGTCTTTCAACACTAAATTAGCATGATAGCGTAGCTTCAAAAACCATTACGGTGTGTTGTCAACGACAAGTCTGAGTCGTGGTAAAAAGACACTCTTTGTTTTGGGAGAGTCCCGTTAATCTGGTTAATCTGGTTATACCTTGCAGAACACCGAGTCACTTTTACCCTGAGCCTAGCCGTGAGTCTGTATTTTGAACACGTATACTTATATTTGTATTGTTATTGTATTCCTTGCCTTATATTTTATTATGTAATGCTTACTCTGTCTTCTTATTGTAATTGAACGTCTATTTACCATTTTGACACCCATTGGGCTGCAATTCTTGTATGAAAGGTGCTATGCAAATAAGTGATTATTCATTCATTATTCATCCAAACAGACTCACAAGTGAGGCTGAGAACAGTTGGAAATGTCCATCAGACGATTAGTCATACGGGCACGACAAGTTGTTATACACAATCAATAACATTCAGATAATCAATCATGTCAAGGATCATCTCTTAATGAAGAGAGTTTTGCTTGTGGCGTTACTGCTGGGCTGCTTGGGTGGTTCTGGACGTCCAACATAAACAAATTATTCTTTGTTTTGATTTTGGAAGTAGGAGCAGAGGGGCGACCAAGAGAGGGTGGGAAAGGGAAGTGGATCCTCCGGGGAATCCCACCACAGAAGAAGAAACAACGGAAACAAATACAAATGGACACACACACACACACACACACACTACCTGTTTGTGGACGCGTCTGCGCTCGCTGCGGCCCTGCCTCGCCCCAACGTGGTCGGCCTCCGCCTCCTGTTCCTCCTCCTCTTCCGCCTCCATCTCCATCTTCTCTGCAGCCTCCAGCTCCAGGGCCTCTAGCTTCTCGATCACGCCGGAGCGACTGGAAGGAACGAATACACGCGCAGAGACACACACACACACACTTGTTAGCAATTGTGATGAAGAATGAGGTCATCGCCAGAGGTCAAATAGTGTGGTCAGACATGCTCAATGAAGCTCGACCGTGGGAAGCTGACTTGAGGATATGCACGTGTGTGTGTGTGTGTGTGTGTGTGTGTGTGTGTGTGTGTGTGTGTGTGAAAACTGCACCGTCACACAACTCAGGCCACATAAAGACAGCAGCCCTGTGTTCTCCCTTCCAGGAAAAATGCTGACATCACTTCCTGAGCATACGCTCTTCTGTTGGGAGCCAGGAGGAAGAACAGCAGGTGAAGAGTGTTGAAATGACTCCATCGGCCCCCCTAGCTACACGCTGCTCCCTGAAGGAGTCCATCGCTAAGGTAAGTATCCTTAAAAGGTAGAGAGAGAGAGGCGACAGGTGGAGAAGTGTTTGTGAGAAACATGTGGTGTGTGTGTGTGTGTAGGAAATGTGTAGTATCAAACAGGACGTTCCTCCACCACACACACACACACACACACACACACACACACACACACACACACACACACACACACACACACACACACACACACACACACACACACACACACACACACACACCACACACACACACACACACACACACACACACACACACACACACACACACTTTAGTGTGTGTGTGAGACCTTTGACCTCAGCATACATGGAAAGTAGATGGTGTGTTTATACAATATACAGTGTGTTTACACAGTGCCTTGTCATACTATGTGTGATTACACTGGTTTTTTTATACATCGTGTGCTTGTAGTTGATTTACAGTGGGGTTTTATACAGTGTGTGCTTACAGTGTGTGTTTATACAGTGTGTGCTTAGTGTGTGTTTATACAGTGTATTATACAGTGTGTGTTTATACAGTGTGTGTTTATACAGTGTGCACACAGTGTGTGTTTACAGTGTATGTTTATAGTGTGTGTTTATACAGTGTGTGTTTATACAGTGTGTGTGTGTTTATACAGTGTGTGTTTATGCAGTGTGTGTGTATGCAGTGTGTGTGTATGCAGTGTGTTTATACAGTGTGTGTGTATGCAGTGTGTGTTTATACAGTGTGTGTGTATGCAGTGTGTGTTTATGCAGTGTGTGTTTATGCAGTGTGTGTTTATACAGTGTGTGTTTATGCAGTGTGTGTTTATGCAGTGTGTGTGTTATACAGTGTGTGTTTATGCAGTGTTATACAGTGTATTATACAGTGTGTGTTTATACAGTGTGTGTTTATACAGTGTGTGTTTACAGTGTATGTTTATAGTGTGTGTTTATGCAGTGTGTGTGTGTATGCAGTGTGTGTTTATACAGTGTGTGCTTCTGAAGAGTCTTAAGAGCGTCTCCACTTCCCAACGTCTCAGTTTTCCCTCAACCAAACCAATCAAAGCAAGTCGACCTCTACCCCTCTTTGCTTCCCCGTGCGGACAACACACACAACCTTTGCCAGGGTAAACACAGCAGAAGGAGGAGGCCTCTGCCAGCGTGGGTTACGTCCAACATCAGCTCACCGGGAGCGTTCTGTTTGGATGCCTTTAAAAGGATTGAACCGAGGTCGGTTGGCTAGACTTAAGCCAGCGTTCCTGGAAGAGGGAAGTCAAGACGGAGCCGGTCGACGGGGCGGAAAGCCTTCTACATTCACTCATTCACCTGACTGAGAGAAGCTCGGGGGGGTTTTAAAACTCCCCACCGCGGCTCTTGTGCCGTTTATGATGGTGATGTTTTGTCAGTTTGTCACTTTTACATAAGGACATTCTTGAAAGAGATTTAGTATCTGTTTGATGTACTTATTGTGTCAAATATAGGGAGCTTACTTATTGTACTTTTACCTGAGCACTGATTCTGCTCTTGGAAGAAATGTAATGTATTATATATGATGTTATTATGTGTGTATATTTATGTATCATCATGGCTTGTGAGGAAGGAAATTCACTTATGACTTCTGGTGACTAGTAGTCATCTTGCCTACCTGCTTTGGACAAAAGCGTTTGCTAAAAATATAATATATAATCTCAATGTACCTCAACGTCCATCCCTGGTTAACTAAATTATATATAATCTCAATGTACCTCAACGTCTATCCCTGGTTAACTAAATGTAGACGCCAACTACCTAAACTTCAACAGTCAACCATCATTTAGCCGGCGGGAACCGAGTTAAGATATGGTCAACCGACGACGGGACGGTGGTTTTTGATTGAGAACCAACTATTCCCGCCATATGAGAACAACAGATAACATACAAACGTGTGGAGAACAGGAGGTCGGCCGGTTCTGCGGAGAGAGAGGAGCAACGTGAACGGAGCTCAGAGGGAGAGGAGCGCTCACCTCCTCTCGGGGATGAGGACCGGGGCTCGACGGTGGCGATCGGGGCTCCCGGCCCGGCTCCTCTTCTCCGCCTTGCGAGCCTCGGCCTCCGGGCGCCGGGCCCGGGGCGTGTCGTGGCGGCGGAGGCCGGCCTCGGAGTCCAGGGAGCTCTGCGAGCCGCTGATGTGCGAGCCGTTGGACAGCGGCGAGCCGCCGGAGGGGAAGGGGTCGCTGGGCGCCGGCGAGGGGCAGCGGGGCACACCGCCCGGGCCGGAGCACGAGCCCGTCGGGGAGAGCGGGTCGCCGGCCAGGTGCGGAGACGGGGCGGCGCCGTGGTCCACCTCCTCACCGTTCAGCGAGCCGGCGTCTGAGCCCACGGAGGCCGCGTCTCCTGGGGATGACAGGCAGGCGAGGATTACAACACGACGATGAGGGCAAATGGAAGCAGGTTTACCGTTCAAGATCACCAACACACCGGTCCATCCTGTATCCTGCATGCATTCTATGTGAGTCCATTAGGTTGGGAAGTGATCCCGCCGTAGACTGTAGTCTGATTAACACTTGCCGGACAGGGTCGAGACCTTGTTGAACCGCACAGGTTAAACATGGTTTATAATGACCCTTAGAGCTTGAAGCTCGGATATGAGTGTGTAGGGAGAACTGGCAGACACAGGTCCAGCCGTTTAAAGCGTGCCGACCCACGCTAATGGAACAGCGGCGTCGCTTACAAAAAGGACCGAGGTGTGTGTGTGTGTGTTTATTGCTACATTTGAATTGAGTCCCTCCAGACCTGCAGGGGGCGGTAGAGAGCCCAGCGGAGACAGGTCGGCCGCGGACCACACCGTGGCCCCGTCCACCTCTCTCTGGCTCAGCTCCTCCTGCCAGATGATGGAGCTGGAGTCCGGAACCGTGTCGGCCTCGGGGATCCCGGAGCCCGGCACAGCCACCTTGGCCGGTCCAGGTTCCTACCGGAGACATCAGCAGCGCTCACGTTAGGGTCCAGGAAACGGCCTCTCTGCTCACGTGTGGCCTTATAGCGCTTTGTGAACCGCTTGAGACCGCTAGGATAAGGCTATGGCACAGCAACAGTAACGACTACCATGTGTGTTTTCTGCTTTTGTACGACAGCTTTTCTAAACAGATGTCTCCGTGAACCCACCAAAGATGTACACTGCCACCCAAAAGGTTTGGGGTTACCCAGAGGGTAATGTCTGTGTTTTCCCATGAAAACTCACTTTTATTCATCAAATGAGTTTCAAAATGAATAAAATATATAGTCAAAACATCGACCGGAAGGTTAGAAATAATGATTTTAACTTCATGAAACAATTATTTTGTTCTTCGAAACTATGCTATCATCAAAAAACATACTCCATTTGCTGCGATTTCACCTATGTCCTTCTAGCTGTCTTGAAACGTCCCCCCATGGGTCCTCCCACACGGTGGACTGCCTTGATGGACACTTCCTACCTACTGTACGGTCCAGCTGCTCCCACAACCACAGCTCAATAGGGTGGAGACATGGTTGACCACGCTGGCCACTCCATTATAGACAGAACACCAGCTGACTACTTCTTCCCTAAACAGTGCATGCATGTGCTTTGTGTCACTGTCCCGCTGTAGAGGGAAATGGAGTGATCACAGTTACCCTGTAACAGATCATCACCCTTCCTCCACCACGCTGGACAGACAACAACAAGCACTCATCCGGCCTCTTATCATTTGTTCCGTGTCTCACAAATGTTCTTCTGTGTGATCCAAACACCTCAAACACTTCCATTCATATCGTCCATACCACTTTTTTCCAATCTTCCTCTGTCCTCTGTTCTGTGATCTTTATCTTTTCCTTTTATTGGCCGGTCTGAGAAATGTATTTTTCCTTTGCCCTTTTCCTGCAGGCCCTCCCACTTCTCTCTCTGTTCTGGTGAGAGGCCGTTTGTGTGGTTCTACACCGTTAAGATCACCGTTAAGTTCTACACAGTTTGTGTGGTTCTACACCGTTAAGATCACCGTTAAGTTCTACAGTTTGTGTGGTTCTACACCGTTAAGATCACCGTTAAGTTCTACAGTTTGTGTGGTTCTACACCGTTAAGAGATCCTAGAAGATCTCCAGTTTCTTGGCAATTTAAATTTAAGAAGAAAGTGATTTGTTTCTGGCCACTTGGAGTCTACAGTGAAACAAACAAATGCAGATGTTCCACATACTCAACCGGCCAAGGAAGGATCATTGTACTGCTTCTCTAATCAACTGCTTTTCTGGACATTTCTAAGCAATCCCAAACTTTTGAGCGGCTGTGTGTACATGTGTGTGCATGTGCGTGCATGTGTGTGCATGTGTGTACACACACCACACACACGCACACTTATATAGTATGTAGTATAAAACCAATCAGACAACAGACCTGGGAGGTGGCCGGCTCCACCTTGCGCTTCTTCTTCTGGTTCTGCTTGTTGGTCCGGGGGTACACCACCAGCTGGTCACTCCACCTGCCACCAGAGAAACACACACGCAGAGCGTGAGGTCCATCTCGCCAACCCAACACACCGACACACACACCGACCTCCAGAGTGTGA
Organism: Muraenolepis orangiensis; assembly: GCA_027704905.1. Taxonomy (NCBI): domain Eukaryota; kingdom Metazoa; phylum Chordata; class Actinopteri; order Gadiformes; family Muraenolepididae; genus Muraenolepis; species Muraenolepis orangiensis. Next base: position 3,160,884 of record CM051014.1, on the reverse strand, counting down.
GGTCCACCTGGTCAACCCTCACATACCCGTTGATGACCTCCTTGTTCTCCGCCCTGATGAAGAACTCCTGCTCCGGGGTGACGATGCACAGCGCGTTCTTCTGGCCCGTCTTGGGCGCGGCGTCCACCACGTCCGTGCACTGGTTCATGTTGACCGTGCCTTGGGGCAGCGTGCTGGGCTGCCGAGGGGGGAGGGGGGAGGGACAAGAGGCTGGAGGTGAGGCGGTAGGCCCGGAGGACATGGTGATGGACTCATCGCTGGCCAAACAGAACCTTTGCTCTATCTTTCTGTGACATCGAGTGACACCGTGCGTGGCGTCGGCGATACGCCGTTAAAGTACGCAAGTAGTTGAACACATCAAGTACTTGAACACATCAAGTACTTCAACACATCAAGTACTTCAACACGTCAAGTACTTGCTGATGGGTGGCGGGGGGAGCTTGTGTCGTGCACCCGGCAAACCAACAGTTATAAGGACCGCCCCTCATCAGTACAATATACTATTGAATGGTTTTGAAACATCACACATGGACAGGATATATTGCTTTTCCCAACAAAACCATTAACCGAACAGACTCCGTCTCGTGTTTTCGCTCGTCGGGTTCCTGTACATTAAAAAGGCTGTACTGCTCCCGAGTGGACACGCAAACCCACCAGAGATCTGCGTCAAGTCGGATCTTTTGAAAACCTCGAAGACACGTACATTGTTAACAAAGGGTACCAATGGAGTCAAACCCCTAACACCGGAGAGTGTTGATAACGCCTTGCTCCAACAGTTGAGCTGGAGACGGGACCAACCGACAAACTGTGAGGTGACCACGCCATTTGGTCTCCTAATAAAGGGCATTTTTCAAAATCAAAAACGACAAAATATGTGGCTGGCGCACACACACACACACACACACACACACACACACACACACACACACACACACACACACACACACACACACACACACACACACACACACCACACACACACACACACACACACACACACACACACACACACACACACACACACACACACACACACACACACACACACACACACACACACACACACTATTTAGGGTCTAAAGGGGTGATGACCTCATCAGTATTGTCACCTGCTAGCTAATTGTCTGGGTTCACAGTGGGGGGGCAGGACGGCCCCCTGCGCCGGGAGCATGCGTATCCTCTTCAGTTGTGTTCCTGCTGCTGGCGCTCCTCAGACAGACAGATGTGAAACAGGTGCCGTCTGGCCTCCACACCGGGCTCCTTTTAAGGCTCTTTTCCAAGCGGATCCAGCTGTATGAAGAGCTGCCTGCAAGGGGCCAGGGGAGGGAGGGAGGGAGGCTACGCCGCCAAATATGGAAATGACCCCGGGCCGCCTTCAGGATGACTCCAACGGGAGCACAGAGGAGACGTCATTGAGGCCACTTGATGCAGAGGAGACCATCACACCGTCCCGGGGGGGGGGGGGGCGGGACACGTGTGTTACTGTGACACTGCGAGGGGGCGTGTGTATGCAAATGGCAATCAAACTGCTTGGGTGTGAAAGCGGTGAAAACACCCGGTTTATCCAGTCTGTATATTAAGCCTATGGCCCCCCGGACAAGATCGGCTTAATCGGATCCACCAAACTCCAGTAGATTTTAATTACTTCTTACTGGAGCAGAGCCTCAAGATAGATCTTTCTTTCTCTCATTCAGTCATAGATGACCAGGTCTATTTTGCCTTCAAAGTGAATTACAAATGCCGGTTTAAACATTTGATAAACCAGACAATTACTGGAACTGCGACAATGAGAGAGAAGACAAATGAGTGTTTATGAGCCCCACGACGAGCTTCCATAACGGAGAGCTGGCTTTGATCCCAACACTCGGCACAGGAAGTGAGCCCTCGTCCATCTCCACAGGCGAGGCTGAGGGGCGGAGACCGATGACCAAACACAAACATACTTCTTTGTAACTGCCGTCGGGGTTATTTGAAACCACGGCGGATTTCTGTCCTGGGAATTGTACTTTTTTGGGTTTGTTTGGAAACTTCCGTGCCTTCCCTACGCAGAGCGCTGTTCAAACCACAGATGCCATTAGGGGCATGGTTTTCATTTCCAGACAACAGATCCAACCACATCCTCTGATTGTGCGGGGCTATTTATAGCAGCCTTGCTGCGGGATACCGTTCCAGCCAAATTACTTTCTCACAGGCTCCTCTCCAGAGTTCAGCCTCTCTGGGAGAATGACAGGACCGCAGGCAACATAAAAGACTGAGAGGACTGAAACACAAATGGTACCGACCACATAAGTCAGCAGTGTGAAACACCGTCCCTTTATTCCTTTAATGTCGCCATCTAACAACCAAACAACCCATTGAGAACGGCAGCTTCTCACATCCTCAACAACAACCAAGCTGCTACTTCCTATCCTCCCGTCGGATTTCATTCTTTACGTTTCCTAATTGCAGCCGGAGCCCACAAGTAAACTGGTGGAAGCTTGACTTTTTTTTTTTTTAGGGGACTGTAAAACATGTTGTGCAAAAGCTGAAGTGAGCCAGCTGTGGGTGGGGATCCGGTGGAGAGAACCCGCTCTATGAAGGAGGGTAACCCCCGCTGAGGGGTTACCCTCCTTCATAGAGCGGGTGCTCTATAAAGGGGGTAAAACCCTCAGCGGGGGGGCCTTCCCCCTTGGGAGGATAGCATTAAGGAACCGTGTCCCACAGCGTCACGCTAGACTGCCTCAAAGCAGGCTATGCTTTTATAGGCCGCACACACGCCCACATCTCCCCTCAGCCGAGCAGAGAGGCTCCCCTCGGAGGTTCCTACCAGGTGCTGTTCAGACTAGACGGAGCCCCGAGGAGCCTGCAGCATCCCGGATGTACAGTACTGTAGAGTGGAGCCAAGGTAGGATGTTCTGCTTTCAGGAGATAAACCCACTCGATGGACCAATTGTTGAATTGTTGCTGTGAAATGGGCTGTTGTTTTCAAAAGATGGGCCTTTGTTCCAACCATCATTGACCTCTGACCCATCCCTTCCCCAGTGGTCTGCTTCACACCCGCTTTTAAATTTCCATCGCTCTCGGCAAATCAGTTCCCCCTCCCCCCGCCGTTCTCAGTCCTTCCTCTCGGACGGCCCCCAGCCCAGGGTTTCCTTCTCTCGCTACCTACCCCAACATACTCCCTCAGCGTGACCCTGTGACTCCAACATACTCCCCACGGTGTGACCCTGTGACCCCACCATACTCCCCACGGTGTGACCCTGTGACCCCACCATACTGCCCACAGCGTGACCCTGTGACCCCACCATACTGCCCACAGCATGACCCTGTGACCCCACCATACTCCCTCAGCGTGACCCTAACATACTCCCCACAGCGTGACCCTAACATACTCCCCACAGCGTGACCCTGTGACCCCACCATACTCCCCACAGCGTGACCCTGTGACCCCACCATACTGCCCACAGCGTGACCCTGTGACCCCACCATACTCCCCACGGTGTGACCCTGTGACCCTGTGACCCCACCATACTCCCCACAGCGTGACCCTGTGACCCCACCATACTGCCCACAGCGTGACCCTGTGACCCCACCATACTGCCCACAGCATGACCCTGTGACCCCACCATACTCCCTCAGCGTGACCCTAACATACTCCCCACAGCGTGACCCTAACATACTCCCCACAGCGTGACCCTGTGACCCCACCATACTCCCCACAGCGTGACCCTGTGACCCCACCATACTGCCCACAGCGTGACCCTGTGACCCCACCATACTGCCCACAGCATGACCCTGTGACCCCACCATACTCCCTCAGCGTGACCCTAACATACTCCCCACAGCGTGACCCTAACATACTCCCCACAGCGTGACCCTGTGACCCCACCATACTCCCCACAGCGTGACCCTGTGACCCCACCATACTGCCCACAGCGTGACCCTGTGACCCCACCATACTCCCCACAGCGTGACCCTGTGACCCCACCATACTGCCCACAGCGTGACCCTGTGACCCCACCATACTCCCCACGGTGTGACCCCCATAGTCTCCGTGTTGGCATGTCGGGGTCTGGGGCAGAACTGGTGTTTTCTCTCCCGTCTTTTCCTCTTTCTTTGGTGGTGGGTCCATCGTGTTCTCTGGGCTTTTTCTTCTTCTTCTTCCTTCTTCTTCTCAGTGGTTCTGTCCGTTTGTGGTCTTTGGGCCGCTAGCCCAGCTGGAGTTCACCAAATATGGGCATAGAAGAGGAATGCTGCCTGATGAGGATGAGGATGATGATGATGAGCGGAGAACGATGAGCGGAGTGACTAAATATAGCCCATCCGCCGCTCCTTCAAGAACCTCTGCGCTTAAAAAGCAGCGTGTCATTGCCGCTCTTCATAAGGTCTGAGAAACAACGGCTGCTTTACAGACATTATTATCTTCAGGCTCATCTCCCGCAGTCCAAGGAAGTCAGAGTTTATTCAAATCCATCAACTGCTGCTACTTGGGAGCCCGCCGGTAAACGATTGTCGTTAACACAACTGCAGTGTATTCATTAAAGTTCCCTTTGAACCGAAAGTCAGGAAATAACCATCGCTGTGAGCGCAATACGTCCCACACAGAGCCTTTTATGGACAGGGCCACACAGGGAAACCACAGCCCTTAATAGCACAGAAATAACCAGCTAATCAAATCAGCCCCCCTGATCCCGATGACGCCAAGGAATTCCGACGAGTCGAGACAAAAACACCAACCTAAATCGGTGCACCGATTTAGGAATGCTGCAGAAGAAAAGAAGAAACCTAATTAAGGCAGGAATATATCCTGCAGTCGGTACTTGTTGAGGGCACCATGTGTCACCATGCAGAGATGTTTCCACGAGGGATGGTCAATATTTAGCGGACGTTATGGCCGGCAAATGGATTTATGACAATATTTAAATATATATATACAAAATACAAAAAAAAGTATTGAGGGCACAATCCGCTCATTCAGAGAGCTTCTTTTTTTAAATTAAGAAACTTTAAAGTACGAGGACATGTACCTAATAATGACCAACATAATAGCAACAGACCCTCTCAGATCTACCCTATTCTGCTTCAACCACAGGTCTGCTCCGAGGCTTTGGGCACATTACAATAAGTCGTTCCCATTCTGGGGCGCACATCTGGGGAAAGAAACGGCCCTTCAACGCCCTGAAGACCGGTGTACGGGCCGGACCACGACCTGAAGACCGGTGTACGGGCCTTCAACGACCTGAAGACCGCTGTACGGGCCGGACCACGACCTGAAGACCGGTGTACGGGCCGGACCACGACCTGAAGACCGGTGTACGGGCCGGACCACGACCTGAAGACCGGTGTACGGGCCGGACCACGACCTAAAGACCGGTGTACGGGCCGGACCACGACCTGAAGACCGGTGTACGGGCCGGACCACGACCTGAAGACCGGTGTACGGGCCGGACCACGACCTGAAGACCGGTGTACGGGCCGGACCACGACCTGAAGACCGGTGTACGGGCCGGACCACGACCTGAAACCGGTGTACGGGCCGGACCACGACCTGAAACCGGTGTACGGGCCGCACAACGCGGGGCACACTTTTGGAAACGCCATGACGACAACAATGACAGGAAAACGCAGTGAGTGTGCAGACAGACACGTTGGGCGTGTCTCGCAAAACAGGCCCTGAAGCCTGAAGAGCGCTTCCTCCCTTTGTGGGCGTCACGGAGCTACAGGCCAGTCGGGACTTCAAGCGTCACCTCGGAGCGTGGCCTCGCCGTCGGTGGCGTGTCCGACGAGCGTCACCGACGGAAGGCGCTCCCCCCAGAACACCGGAAGCTGCCGGCGGCTCCCTGTCCCCGAGCGTAGAGCTGCCATTACCCACGCTTCACTCATTAATGATGTCATCAGTCTTTGATACCGACTGTTGACATTGATGCTTTACACAGCAGTAGGGTGGCTTGTTTGGACACCCCCCACGCAGGCTGTCCCACCCGAGGACGACGTTCTGATACGTTCATAATATATATATTATGTATATATAAATATATATATATATATAAATATAATATATATGTATTATATTATATATATATATGATTGACTGTAGAGGTACCACACCTAAGTCACCCCCACCTCAGACGGACATAATGATATTCAGCAAGACATTTTGTTCATCAAATAGTCAGAAATAACAGGAAAGTGCATCAATTTATGTCAAATAAGGTTACACAGATTCACAGGCCTTTATGATCCATGGGCTGATCTTGCGTCCAGTGGCTGTCAGGCAGGCCTCTAAAACGGCCCGGCCTCTGTTTACAACCACGCTAACCTCCACAAGCATCCGTGTGGCTGTGGTTTGGTTGGCTCATATGCCACATTTCCCCAGCTCTCTCTCACACACACACACACACACACACACACACACACACACACACACACACACACACACACACACACACACACACACACACACACACACACACACACACACACACACACACACACACACACACACACACACACACACACACACACACACACACACACACACACACACACACGGGTTCCCTTGACCCTGTACTACCTTGAGCTCCAACATGCTAACACCAACTCTGTGGAGTGTTGGTGACATGTGGAGGGAGTAGTGGTAGTATAGTATATTCCTTTCCCTTTTGAAAAGCCGTGAGATAAGCCTGGGCTGTAACAGTGGTGCCCCCAGCCCTGACAAACTGCCTTCAACCTTGATCTACATTCTCCGGGCCCTAGACTCTGTACACCCCACAACTCACCGATTCGTCCAGGGCGAAGCGCAGGCAGCCATGCTCGTACAGCACAAAGAACCGCCGCTGCCATTTCTGTGGGAGGAACAGAGCAAGGTTAGGGAGAGTGTAATCACCAGGTGGAGAATGTGCTTCAGAAAACAAGGCCCTGAGCCTCCAAGTCTAGACAAGACAAGAACCAGAACGTGAACTCAAAGTGTTTGACGTTTGAGCTGACGAGCTGAGCTGAGATTCTGCCTTCTAGAAGTTCAACGACTATGTTGTAAAAACGTCCAGGTTAAGGCCACACAGACCACCACTAAACCATTCAAAGATGTGTGTAATGTCCTATGTACTATGTGACTATGTGACAAATAGCAAAACGACTTGTGGAGAAGGTTCATTTGTGATCTAGACTCCACTAAGCCGTGCTCCGGTCACGTTAATGTAAAGTATAAACAAGGAAAGCTAGGAGCCCGCTTCGCCTGCTACGGCCAGTGGAGGGGAATCTGTGGGCACACAGGAAGTGATGTCATCAGCACATCGGGAGGCAAACAAACAATGAGAGTGAAGGCACGCAAAACACACGTCACCGGCTCAGAAGACGCTCCCACTGGATGGATTGCTTTATTATTTTGGCCAAACATTAGGCCCCTGCTTGCATCTTGAAAGAACCTGCTCCGTGTAACGTCTACCACATTACCGGGGGCTACCCTGGACCTCTGCATAGGGGAGTTAACACAGACCACTGCCTGCTCTTACCCTGGATCTCTGCATAGGGGAGTTAACACAGACCACTGCCTGCTCTTACCCTGGATCTCTGCATAGGGTTGTCGAAGTCGGTTCCCTCGGGGGCCAAGCACAGCCATCCCCCATAAATGGGTTTAGCCTGTAAGAGAGGGAAGGAGGAAAGAGCAATTTAGGCAATCATTAAAACTCAACGAGTGTGGGCTGGGAGTGTGTGGGGGGAAAGAGAGAGAGAGCGAGAGAAAGAGAAAGAGAAGAGAGGAGAGAGAGAGAGAGAGAGAGAGAGAGAGAGAGAGAGAGAGAGAGAGAGAGAGAAAGAGAGAAGAGAGAAGAGAGAGAGTCCTTTCCAGATGGCTCTCTGATCACCCGGGTATTTTGCAAACCACACAAACTCAGTTAGTTAGTGAGCCCTCTCTACAGGACAGTTAGTTAGTGAGCCCTCTCTACAGGACAGTTAGTTAGTGAGCCCTCTCTACAGGACAGTTAGTTAGTGAGCCCTCTCTACAGGACAGTTAGTTAGTGAGCCCTCTCTGCGGGCCTACAGGACAGTTAGTTAGTGAGCCCTCTCTGCAGGCCTACAGGACAGTTAGTTAGTGAGCCCTCTCTGCAGGACAGTTAGTTAGTGAGCCCTCTCTACAGGACAGTTAGTTAGTGAGCCCTCTCTACAGGACAGTTAGTTAGTGAGCCCTCTCTACAGGACAGTTAGTTAGTGAGCCCTCTCTACAGGACAGTTAGTTAGTGAGCCCTCTCTGCGGGCCTACAGGACAGTTAGTTAGTGAGCCCTCTCTGCAGGACAGTTAGTTAGTGAGCCCTCTCTACAGGACAGTTAGTTAGTGAGCCCTCTCTACAGGACAGTTAGTTAGTGAGCCCTCTCTACAGGACAGTTAGTTAGTGAGCCCTCTCTACAGGACAGTTAGTTAGTGAGCCCTCTCTGCAGGACAGTTAGTTAGTGAGCCCTCTCTACAGGACAGTTAGTTAGTGAGCCCTCTCTACAGGACAGTTAGTTAGTGAGCCCTCTCTGCGGGCCTACAGGACAGTTAGTTAGTGAGCCCTCTCTGCAGGACAGTTAGTTAGTGAGCCCTCTCTGCAGGACAGTTAGTTAGTGAGCCCTCTCTGCAGGCCTACAGGGCAGTTAGTTAGTGAGCCCTCTCTGCAGGACAGTTAGTTAGTGAGCCCTCTCTACAGGACAGTTAGTTAGTGAGCCCTCTCTGCGGGCCTACAGGACAGTTAGTTAGTGAGCCCTCTCTGCAGGCCTACAGGACAGTTAGTTAGTGAGCCCTCTCTGCAGGACAGTTAGTTAGTGAGCCCTCTCTGCAGGACAGTTAGTTAGTGAGCCCTCTCTACAGGACAGTTAGTTAGTGAGCCCTCTCTACAGGACAGTTAGTTAGTGAGCCCTCTCTACAGGACAGTTAGTTAGTGAGCCCTCTCTACAGGACAGTTAGTTAGTGAGCCCTCTCTGCGGGCCTACAGGACAGGGAGTGAAAGAAAGTGCTGGCCGTGCCTTTAGTCCGTCTGGCGGGCCAACCCGTCAGCCTCCCGCTCACACAAGCGGCAGACTCGTTAAACACCTTAAGCGACCTCCGCGGCGTCCCATGGAAATGAGCCAAGGCGGCCGGAGGACACATGCAAACGTGGCCGCCGCCGCCGTCCTCCAAAAAGACAGGAGGGGAGGCTTGAGAGGCCGTGGTTCAAGTGTTAACCATGATCACCCCCCCACCCCTTTCCTCACGTCAGGTGAATACCTCAGCTGGTCTGGAAGCGTAGCTGATAATTAGCATCTACCGCCAATAGCGAGCCTGTCTTGATGCTGCCGTGTCGATGCACGCCTGCCCTGTGGATCTACACACACACACACACGCCTGCCTTGTAGATCTACACACACACACACGCCTGCCTCGTGGATCTACACACACACACACACACGCCTGCCTCGTGGATCTACACACACACACACGCCTGCCTCGTGGATCTACACACACACACATGCCTGCCTCGTGGATCTACACACACACATGCCTGCCTCGCGGATCTACACACACACGCCTGCCTCGTGGATCTACACACACACACGCCTGCCTCGTGGATCTACACACACACACCTGCCTCGTGGATCTACACACACACGCCTGCCTCGTGGATCTACACACACGTCTGCCTCATGGATCTACACACACACACACACACACACACCTGCCTCGTGGATTTACACACACACGCCTGCCTCGTGGATCTACACACACACACCTGCCTCGTGGATCTACACACACACACGCCTGCCCCGTGGATCTACACACACACACGCCTGCCTCATGTATCTACACACACACACACACCTGCCTCGTGGATCTACACACACACACACACCTGCCTCGTGGATCTACACACACACGCCTGCCTTGTGGATCTACACACACACACGCCTGCCTCGTGGATCTACACACACACGCCTGCCTCGTGGATCTACACACACACACACGCCTGCCTCGTGGATCTACACACACACACACGCCTGCCTCGTGGATCTACACACACACGCCTGCCTCGTGGATCTACACACACACACGCCTGCCTCGTGGATCTACACACACGGCCCGTTTGGACTTGCAGAGTAGCACCTATGGAGGCCGATGAGTTGTTCCACAGCGGCCTTCTGGTTAAGCCACTCCGTGGCCTGGATGGATCAGATTTGCTTCTCATTAGGCAGACAGTGAGGGATGGACGGCTACGCTTCCTGCCTGCTGCAGCTCAGAGAAAGGTTGTTTTAAAGTGAGTGGAGCAGGAGCGAGTAGAAGGAAGTCACAAGGGGATCACAGCTGTTGAAGAACTCAACTTTGTGCTGAAAACGTACACACACACAGAGGAGCTTTGCTTCCTGTCCAATAGTCCCACGGTGTCACCCGGGTTCAACCCAACCTACACACCTCTGAATACAGAGACCAGGTCCCACTGACCCAGACCCCCCCAGGTGGGCGACCATTAACACTCCACTTCCTCTCCTCCACAGGCCATGGTTCCTTAGGGTCCTCTGTGTGTGTGTGTGTGTGTGTGTGTGTTGTCCTAATGGTAACTCCAGGCAACTGGACTAGTGGGAGGGGGAGGTGTTGCTTGGCCTTACTATGAGTGACAAAAAACAAACAGCCTGGCCGTGACACAGGTGGGTGGAGGGGGAGGCGAGGTCGGGGGGGGTTGTGAAAGTTATCTCATTGTGGTAACGCCTTCCTGCTGAAACTGTATTCCACTTGGCCGCGTGCACAGATATGCACTTTAGGATAGTTGGCTGACGTTTTCCCTATTGTTGGCGTCGACCGTGACAGGAGCCGGTGGACGCTCTGAACACAGACCTGCTGGTTCTGGTTCTTTTGAGACGGGGGGTCTGGAACTCAGGAACCTGGGTTCAGAGCATTGACCTCTGTGAAGCTCTGGTTCCCTTATTATCCAAACCCACACTTTCTCTCCAACTCCTTCCCCGGCTTCTTCTCCTCCCCCTCAACTCCAGAGATCAGATTCTTGGCGTTCTGTCCGTATGCCCCCGTTGTGTGTGTGTGTGTGTGTGTGTGTGTGTGTGTGTGTGTGTGTGTGTGTGTGTGTGTGTGTGTGTGTGTGTGTGTGTGTGTGTGTGTGTGTGTGTGTGTGTGTGTGCGTGCTCTCTCTCTCTCTCTCCCCCCCCACCGATCACTTTCCTCTTCTCCAAAGCACGGGGGGGAGGCGGGAAAGAGAGTCGTGATCTATACACCCTCCTCCTTTTCCTCCACTCAAAATCAAGTCATGTGACTAGTCGAGAAGGGCCTCGGCAACAGATGAAACGGGTTTGGACTTGGCCAACGGAACGCGGTTTCTGCAGGATAAGAAGCACCGCTGAGAGAGAGAGCGAGAGAGAGAGAGAGAGAGAGAGAGAGAGAGAGAGAGAGAGAGAGAGAGAGAGAGAGAGAGAGAGAGATCAGCAGAATGAATTAAAGTGTGTTTTCTCTTGTTGCAGCGCCCCCCCCCCTGGCACACCTTCTGTTCAGAGTCAAACAAAAGACATTTGTTTGTATTGGACACTGTCCTTCCTCTCGCCCGTCCTCTCTCCCAAACCCTCCCACGCGGGATATTAGTTCCATGTTGCCAGAGCCAGGCCCCGCTGGCTGGGTTGGCCATGTTGTAGCGTGTCGTGTGAATGAGCGACGGGAGCTGAATTCCCTCCACGTGGGCAGTGTAGTAGTAAGGTTTAAGGTACGAGGACCTGCCGCGCGCTACGGCGATGACGTGTGTTTTGGAACACGGCGTTTTGAACTCCAGACCTCAACCTCACCCCTCATCCTGCGCCACCAGGCGGCGCTGCTGCCAGGGAGACACCTGGAGGAACTCAAAGGGTTTGGAACAACCTTCAGCGCACCGTGTCGAGAGAGAGAGAAGGATTTGAGTGGCTTGACTCAGGAGTCTAGCCACTGGAAGGGTTAACTGTGCTTTACATCATCCGAGCAGAGAGACACACACACACACACACACACACACACACACACACACACACACACACACACACACACACACACACACACACACACACACACACACACACACACACACACACACACACACACACACACACACACACACACACACACACACACACACACACACACACACACACACACACACACACACACACAAGGCTGACGTTGTGGTTTTGGCTCTTCAGACGTGTTCAAGGGCCCATCTGGACCCCAGAGCCTGGGATCAATTACAGGACAGAGACTCAACTAATGGCCTCACACACACACACAGAGAGAGAGAGAGAGAGAGAGAGAGAGAGCGAGAGAGAGAGAGAGAGCGAGAGAAGTCAACGGAAAAAAACACAAAAAGCCCCAGAATAATGCAATCTCTTCAGTGTTGGCCTCTTTATCTGCAGATAAACAGACATGACGAGGAGAAGCAGGAATGTGTTCTGTGAGCGGCCCTATCTGGGAACTCACTGTTCAGTTACACCTCCTAGCGTGCGTCCGTTAGATGTGGGATAACGGTGTAGGCCGGGGCAAAGGAACCACAGACCAAGTTAGTTAGTTTGTGTGTGTTCACAGAGCTATCATCACTTTAAACTACCTGGATTGACCATAAAGCTAGACACATAACACATCCCTTAGACTACCATGTCCTGGGTGTTCCTGAACAAAAATGAACTTTACAGGCATAAAGATGTAGGTTTTAAAAACAAGACAGGACAACGGTTCTAATAAAAAGAGTATTCTCGGTGGTGGTGTGATGGAGGATGTGTGATGGAGGATGAGTGATGGAGGATGAGTGATGGAGGATGAGAGATGGATGAGAGATGGATGAGAGATGGATGGTGTGGATGGAGGATGTGATGGAGGATGTGATGGAGGATGAGAGATGGATGGTGTGGATGGAGGATGTGATGGAGGATGAGAGATGGAGGATGAGTGATGGAGGATGTGGATGGAGGATGTGATGGAGGATGAGAGATGGAGGATGAGAGATGGAGGATGAGAGATGGAGGATGAGAGATGGAGGATGAGATGGAGGATGAGAGATGGATGGTGTGGATGGAGGATGAGAGATGGTACCTGGGTCAGGTCTTGGTCCGTCAGGAGGTGCAGCTCCCGGGGCTTGAAGCAGTTCTGACACTTGCTCTTGTTAAAGATGTTCGCCTGGAACTTCCTGCACGTGTTTTCCTTGGCGGCAGACATGTTATTACTCCACTATGGAGGGTCCGGGGAAAGGGGGAAATCCGCCTGCTAAAAACGTCTTATAAAAAAACACAACCAGTCGTATCCTCCACCTGAAGGTCTTCTTCTGCAGACGTAGCGTTTAACTGCTGCGCACGAAGGAACACACACACACACACACACCGGAACCTTCTGCACAGATCTAGACCAGAACCTTCTGCTGGGTCGGTCGCGTCCACTCACTGCTTCCCACCATCAAGCCCGGCTGGTCCTCACAGCATCCCTGCCTGCACCCACACCGGCCGCCAGGTCGGGGAGAAGGTGTTGGCTAATAATAATAATAATAATAATAATAATAATAAGGGCTGGAGGAGGTGGACAAGGTGATGAAACCGCACGTCCCCCGTTACCGTTAAGGTCGGCTGCCTCACGCGCCGGGAGCCCCGCAGTCCGCCGCCACCTCCACACCACACACACCCATCATCAACAACAACAACAACACACTGAACCAGTGTCTCTCTCTCTCTCTCCGAGTCACGGCAGGGTGTCTCTCTCTCTCTCTCTCTCTCTCTCTCCCAGTAACGGCAGGGTGTCTCTCTCTCTCTCTCTCTCTCTCCCAGTAACGGCAGGGTGTCTCTATCTCTCTCTCTCCTAGTCAAGGCAGGGTCTCTCTCTCTCTCCTAGTCATGGCAGGATGTCTCTCTCCCGGTAACGGCAGGGCGTCTCTTTCTCTCCCGGTAACGGCAGGGCGTCTCTTTCTCTCCCGGTAACGGCAGGGCGTCTCTTTCTCTCCCGGTAACGGCAGGGCGTCTCTTTCTCTCCCGGTAACGGCAGGGTGTCTCTCTCTCTCTCCCGGTAACAGCACGGGGTCTCTCTCTCTCTCTCTCCCAGTAACAGCACGCTCTCTCTCTCTCTCTCTCTCTCACACACACAGCACGGTCTCTCTCTCTCTCTCTCTCTCTCTCTCTCTCTCTCTCTCTCTCTCTCTCTCTCTCTCTCTCTCTCTCTCTCTCTCTCTCTCAGTAACAGCACGGCCTCTCTGTCTCTCTCTCTCTCTCTGTGTTTCTCTCCAGGGATGCTAGTGGGGTTAGCCCCGTTAGCTCGCTGAACGACAACCCTCCTCCCCGGTGGTCAACCGGGAGTTGAAAGAAACCCGTCCGAGACGAACCGTTGTTCCGACGACCCCGAACGTAAACGCTCTACCGTTTACCGTTTACCGTGGTCGTACCGCGCCCGCCGACATCTATATCAACCGGGGCTTTGGGTTCGGTAACGGACACGATTAGCTCGTTACTGCTTCTGTTTTCTTCCCTCTTCCAGGCGAGATCTCTCTCTCCCGATGGATGGAGCTCTCGCGAGATCACAGAGTGGATACTGGGGATCTGACGGGTCGATCTCGCGAGAGATCACTGTCGCCGCCCCTCGCCGCGAGGACGAGGTTTTTTTTCCCCCTTAGGAAACTTCGAACCTGCGTTTTTTTTTATTTTTTATAGGGGGTCGTTTCTGCAAGTCCTGCACATTTGTGACATATAGTCGACTATTTTATGTCATAGTCCAGGTTTGTATTATTTTTGCAACAACTTAACTAGACGAGGCAGAGCTGTGTGTGTGTGTGTGTATTTATTTATTATGTTGTCTGTTCATCTCCTTCCAATACTTGAAAACTAGTACAAGTAGTGTTTTTTTTTCCTTATTTGTGTAGTAGAATATTTGCATTTAATAAAGAGGACTATACTTAAATACACTATCTTAAAATCAAAGTAACTATCAGTATTATCTAGTTGCTAAACTAAAGTGGTTTATCTCATCTAGGATGTCCTTTTTCCATTTCATATATGATCACATTTTCACAAACCAGCCACAAAGAGTTTTAATAAAGTGTGTGTGTGTGTCTGTGTGTGTGTGTGTGTGTGTGTGTGGGGGGTGCCAGAGAGAGATATTGTACACCACATATATGTGTGAGTAATAAGGGCTGACCCAAGCTGAGGCTATTATAGGCAGTAAGTTTCACCACATAGCGAGTGTGTCTGAGTCGATAGAGCGAGAGAGAGAGATAGAGAGTGAGAGAGAGGGTGAGGGTGAGATAGGGTGTGAGTGAGTGAGGGTGAGAGGGCTGTATGAATGGGTACGGGTCACAGAGGGAGTCGGACTAATACGTTGTTATCCATCTAAAGCCTGAGACTCATCCCGGTGGGAAGGATTAAGTGGCTGTGATGTAAGTGAACTATGAATACTTCAGTCTTACAGGTGTGTCTTCGGCGTGTGTGTTGTGTTGTGGTCTGAGATTCAGGTGACAGGGCAGACAACAACCCATGTGCTTAACTGTTAAAGAGTATTATTTCCGTGAGGAATACATTAAGTTTTGGTCATCGGTGGAGGCAGGTGAAGTTGCAGCTGTTTACGGCTTATAACGTGAACCTGGAGTGTTGGACTCTTGGAGGTGTCCGGTGACTGTATCCTGGAGGTGACACCAAGCCTCCAGCCTCGAGGCTCGGGGCTAGTAGAGTATATTTAGCCATTTAGCCTCAGACACACTTTACATGGTAAGTGTGTCTGAGGTAGGAGCACACACACACAGGCTTGTTTTCGAGCTGGAGGGCCGACCGATGTGAACTGGGCCTGTATTGTTGTGCTGCTGTTCGGGTGTGCACTACACTACATTACATTAGAATCATTTAGCAGATGCTTTTGTCCAAAGCCACTCACAATGAGGTCATTCATTAGGTAGACAAGACTACTACTAGACACCAGAAGGGCATTTCTTTCCTCACAAGTCTCCTAGAGCAGAACACGTGCTCAGGTAAAAGTACAATAAGTTGTCTCTCTAGATTTGACACATTAAGTCCATCAAACAGACTATGACACATAGTGAAGTCAATAGACACACAGAGCTAATAAGCAAACACCTAATAAACAAGCGCTGGCAAAACAAGAAATACAGCTTAACACAGAATAATAATGTGAACACTGGACTACGAAGCAGAGTATTACCAGCCGTCTATCTATAGACCATTGGTCTATATTTGCCTATTTGTTCTCAACAAACCCCGACTAAAAAGATTTATAAGCGTTGAAATATGATCCACATTCTCATCATATTTGTCAACCTTCCTCATGGGGAGCAAGGACGTATTTAGGTCTCAAGTTGTCCACAGTGGAAGCAATAAGCGGAGGGATACTACAGGCAGGCGCTCTCTGTAACAATCAACCACTACTACACAACGCAAAACTGCCCTGTTCTTCGTTAAACTAGTAGACCACAGAAGGTTGCTGGTTCAATCTCCCTCCTCCTCCTCCTCCTCCTCCTCCTCGAGGTGTCCCCTGAGCAAGACCCCCTGAACCCCAACTCCTCCTGACCGGCTGGCTGTCTCATTGCATGGCTAGGAAGGAGCCGGGGAATCGAACCAGCTCCTTCCTAGCCAAATGTGGAGGTGTCCCCGAGCAAGACACCCAGCTGGCTGTCTCCTAGCATGGCTGGCACCGCCGTCTGTGGATGAATGGGTGAATGGGAGGCAGTAATTGTAAAGCGCTTTGGGTAAAAGCAGCTGTATAAATGCAGTCCATTTAGCGTTCATCAGAGCGCTCAGATCAGGTCTATTGCTCGCTGCCGATTGCTCTATCCCGGGCTGACGGGGTCTGGTTCCGGTTCCTTCCGCAGAGAACCACATGGACGTCCCCTCGGTGGCGGTGCTGCCGCTGCTGGTGGTGGCGGCGGCGGGAGTCTACTTCATCTACAACTGGGTCCTGCGGTTCCTGTCCCCGTCCCTGGTCCGCAACAAGGTGGTGGTCATCACAGACGCCGTGTCCGGCGTGGGCAGCGGTGAGGACAAGGTGGTGTTTCAGGGGTGGTGTCCGGACGCCGGGAGTGCTTGTGTACAGACAGATGATCCGTTGAGACGTCCGATGTTGTGACAGCGGGGGTCACTCATGTAGGGTACAGAGGAGGGTCCATCAGAGGTTCAAATCACAGCTCAGGTGTACAACTTCACCCTCCCACACCCCCCCCCCCCCACCACCACCAAAACCAGCGGCTCTGTCTGAATCCCAGTGGTGCCGGACTTCCAACCGGATCAAACTGAGATGGTTCTCTGACCAGAGTCAAGTCAAGTCAATTTGATTAGTCTAACCCTTAATCACAGTTCCAGTCCCAAAGGGCCTTTTAATTTGCCAATGGAAGTTTAAAAATACAATACTATACTGATGATATATACACATGTTGAATTTTGCAAAAAGCATTTTAAAGTGCCAGTAGTGCAGCAGCATCATGAATTCAGTGCAGTACAGTGCAGAACAGTGAAGTATAATAGTGTAATGTAATATGGATGACAATGTTATGATAGTGGCAGCACTCCTAGTAGTTCAGTAGGCACTGCCTGTGGATAAAAACTATCCTTGGCCACATATTAACGACCCCCCCCCCCCTAACCCTAGCCCCCCTAAGGGCAAGAACAACCTCCCTGAATGATGGAGGAAGAAACCTTGAGAAGGAACTCCGAGTGGAGGGGATCCCTCCTTCCAGGGATGGTTAGTTTAAAGGGGCCATGAGTGAATACATAGTATAGCATGGCGTCTGTCTTCAGGTCATCTCGTTGTTGTTGTAGATATTTGTGGGGTTCTGTTCCAGAGTGCGCCCGGCTGTTCCACCAGGGAGGGGCCCGTCTGGTTCTGTGTGGGACCAGCTGGGACAAGCTGGAGTCTCTTTTTGACTCTCTGACCAGCGATGCAGACCTGAAAGAGGTGGGGAAAACAGCATTCAAAACACACGGCTACAAATTGCCACGATTTAACCAGTGCTTTAAACTTCCACATGCATGTTGCTATCAGTTTGACAATGATTTTGTGTGAATATGTTTTTTTATATTTGAATAATAATATGAATATGAATATGAATAATATTGGACAGGGCTTGGGAATATTGAGTTCATAGATGTCACCACTAATCTACCAATGCTCCATATCAGTGCACAATAGGGCTGAGCTGACGGCCCACTGAAGCCTGTGTCCTCTCTCCCCTCCCTGTGGTCCCCCCACTTCCTCCCCGGGTCCCACTCACACAATGGCAGGATATCCTGCTCTTTGACAGCAGGCCGTCCTCTGTGTCTCATCTGTCCACAATGATAACACAGCGGTCAGCGGTGAAGCATGCCAGAGCTCCCCAGCTGCACGCCGACCGGAGGATCCCGAGTCACCAATCTAACCATCTCATCACAACCATAATAATCCAGATCAAACACATATCCGCACTACTTTTTATTGGCATCGCAGCACCGTTTCAGATCCCGCGGTGGACCAAAAAGTAATCAGAACAACAACAACCCACTAGCCTCAGTAGAGCATCCCTCCACCACACCAACAACAACCCAACAGCCTCAGTAGAGCATCCCTCCACCACACCAACAACTCCCCTGCTTCCACATTTGGATCGGGATCTGCGCCAAAATCAAATCATCTGTTCCTTGGCCCATAAGTAATCTAACTACCAGTTTTGTCCGATTTGGTACTTCACTTTTTGAGTTATCTTGATAACAAACAAACAAACAAACCATCAGGGGTGAAAACATAACCTCCGCTCCATCTTATCAAACCAAGGACCTGGTGGATGTGGTTGCCAGGTCCCTGACCTACTGTACACACACACGCCTGTCGCGTCTCCTGTGTGGCCCCAACACGGCGGACCCACCTCTGGTCCCTGTGGTCTCTCTAGACCTTCGCCCCCAAGCTGGTGATCCTGGACTTCAGCGACATGGAGAGCATGCACGAGGTGGTGGCGGAGGTGGGCGAGTGCTATGGCTGCGTGGACGTGCTGGTCTGCAACAGTAGCATGAAGCTGAAGGCCCCGGTGCAGAGCGTCTCCCTGGAGCTGGACCGCAACATCATGGACATCAACTACTTCGGGCCCAGCACGCTGGCCAAAGGTAAAGGAGGGTGAGGTGTGTGTGTGTGTGTGTGTGTGGAGTAACCTCAGATCATGGACAACGGACCACCACCCATCCCACTGTAATGATGCCGCACCCTGACAGGTCTGCTGCCCACCATGATCTCCAGAAGATCCGGACACATTCTCCTGGTCAACAGCATCCAGGGCAGACTGGCTGTTCCCTTCAGGAGTTCCTGTGAGTGGTCGTCGTCGCCGTCGTCGTCGTCGTCGTCGTCCTCGTCCTCGTCCTCGTCCTCGTCCTCGTCCTCGTCCTCCTCCTCCTCCTCCTCATAGTTTATGTAGCACGACAGTGAACACACCCACAGACACACACACACACACACAACAGATTTCAACATTCCCTGTACGTCACTTGGGATGTAAACAACCGGCAGGAATCTAAAAGCCGCGGGTGGTGGTGGGCGTGGGGGGGTGTCCCAGAGGACTCCTCCGTCCAGACCCAGAGAGCCACGGGGGGGGGAGCGGGGGGGGGGGGGTGTGGAATGAAGCGGTGGGCGGGACACACACACCTGTCTTTTGTCTTTTGTGAATGCGTGTGTGCGCCTTTGTTTGTGGATTTGAAGACGCGGCCTCCAAGCACGCGGCCCAGGCCTTCTTCGACTGCCTGCGGGCGGAGGTGGAGGAGTACGGGATCTCCGTCAGCACCATCAGCCACACCTTCATCAACGCCTCGGGGCCGGAGCCCGGAGACACGCACACACAGGCCAAACCCGGAGGCCTGGCCGCATGTACGTACTGGGGAGAGAGGGAGGGGGGAGAGAGAGAGAGAGAGAGAGAGAGAGAGAGAGAGAGAGAGAGAGAGAGAGAGAGAGAGGAGAGAGAGAGAGAGAGAGAGAGAGAGAGATGGGGGAGAGAGGGAGGGGGGAGAGAGAGAGAGATGGGGGGAGAGAGGGAGGGGGGAGAGAGAGAGAGATGGGGGGAGAGAGAGGGAAGGATATAGAGAGAGAGAGCAGGTTAGAGGGAGAGGAAGAGAGAGAGAGGGGAAGAGATACAGGGGGAGGGGAAGAGAGAGAGAGAGAGAGAGAGAGAGAGAGAGAGAGAGAGAGAGAGAGAGAGAGAGAGAGAGAGAGAGAGAGAGAGAGAGAGAGAGAGAGAGAGAGAGCAGGATAGAGGGAGAGGAAGAAAGAGAGAGGGGGAGAGAGACAGGGAGACGTGTGTTTCACGTCCAGAAACACATTCACATCCTGTGTGTGTGTCTGTGTGTGTCTGTCTGTCTGTCTGTCTGTCTGTCTGTCTGTCTGTGTCTCTCCAGTCATCTCCAGCCAGCTGACCCATGGTGTGAGTCCGGCGGCGCTGGCCGGTGAGGTGGTGCGGACGGTGAGCAGGAAGAGGAAGGAGGTGCTGTTGGCTCATCCCATCCCCCGCGTGGCGCTGCTCCTCCGCTCCCTCTTCCCCCCCCTCCTCTTCTCCGTGCTGGCCGCCGGGGTCAAGGACTCCGACATGGCGGAGCAGATGTAACCGGAAGAAGACCGACCGCGCTTGTAGAAAAGATACAGGAAGGGTTTCCCCGTCATGTGACCTGAAGTTCGGTTAATATTTCAGAATTATTCGGAATTGGAATTATCAAGCAACCTGTTGTGGTTGTTTTTATACTGGTGAAGAAGTGCCAGAATGCCTTAAAAAGCCTTGATTAGCAGAGGTTAATCGCTAAGGTGCTTCAGTTGATGATTGCTTCAAATTCATCATTACTTCTGCTAATTTGGTACGCCTAACTGTTTCACCGTTGGTGATGTCAATGTCTCTCTTATTTTTGGTTTACAAAATAAATACATATGTGTATATGTATTTAAGGACGTAGGTTACTTAATTACTTTAAGGACTTAAAAGTGCATTTCATTTTTTCCTCCATAATGCTTTGGGTGAATAAAGAAGTTGCGGCGTTGCTCTGTCAGTACATGTAATGTGTGTCATTGCCGCCAGGTGGCAGCAACGTGTCATAGACAGCGCTCGAGCTCCGTTACCGTAAGGCTTCTAAATTCCTGCCTTCCTTCTCGATGCATTACGGTATTAGTCTTAATTACATTTCGAAGAGTCCAAATCCTATTCATTGTATTTGCATTGATATTGACTTCATACGACTCAATGTATGCGGAAACACATAAACACATATACACATATACATATACACAACACATATACACATATACATATACACAACACATATACACAACACATATACACATATACACAACACATATACACATATACACAACACATATACACATATACACAACACAACACATATACACATATACACAACACAACACATATACACATATACACAACACATATACACAACTACATATACACATATACACAACTACATATACACATACACATATACACAACACACTGTTATAGAACTGTTATGTGCGAATGCTGTTTGTGGACTACAGCTCAGCATTCAACACAATAGTTCCTGCCAAGCTCGACACCAAGCTGAGAGGTCTAGGCGTACCCCCATCCATGTGCAGCTGGATACTGGACCTCCTGTCGGACCGCCGCCAGGTGGTGAGGATGGGCAGCACCACATCAGAGCCACTGACCCTCAACACGGGAGCCCCCCAGGGATGCGTGCTGAGCCCTCTCCTCTACTCCCTCTACACCCACGACTGCATGGCTATGCACAGCTCCAACGTCATCGTCAAGTTTGCTGACGACACGACATTGATGGGCCTGATCGCCGGCGACGACGAGACAGCCTACAGGGAGGAGGTCGGATCGCTGGAGCAGTGGTGCCAGGAGAACAGCCTCGCCCTCAACGTCAAGAAGACCAAGGAGCTGATCGTGGACTTCAGGAGGCAGAGGGGAGAGCACAGCCCTATCTCCATCGACGGCGTTGCAGTAGAGAGGGTCAGCAGCTTCAAGTTCCTCGGCGTGCACATCTCCGAGGACCTCACATGGTCCACGCACACCACACACGTGGTGAAAAGGGCCCAACAACGCCTGTATTTTCTCAGGCGTCTGAAGAAATTCAGCATGGGCCCCCGCATCCTGAGAACATTCTACAACGGCACCATCGAGAGTGTTCTTACAGGGTGTATCACCGCCTGGTACGGGAACTGCACTGCACTCGAGCGCAGAGCGCTTCAAAGGGTGGTGCGGACGGCCCAGTATATCGTTGGAGGTGAGCTCCCCTCCCTCTTGGACATTTACAACCAGCGGTGCGTGGCCAAGGCCAAACGAATTATAAAAGACATTGCCCACCCCAGCCACGAACTGTACTCACTATTACCGTCAGGCAGGCGATACCGCAGTATCAAGTGTCGTACAAATAGGCTTAGAGATAGCTTCCACAGTCAGGCCATCAGGCTGCTGAACAAGGGCGTATAACATATAACAATGTATATTTTATTACATTGATTTATATATACATATTGCTCTTTTCTGTGCTGATTTTGCATTTTATAAATTGCATTTTTTATTTTTATTTTATATTCTTTATTCTATTTTTATTCTATTTTTTATCTATTTTTATCTTATTTTATAACTGCTGTCTGTCGTCGGGTATTGCACACAAGATTTTCACATCACTGCTTTATACTAAACTGTAAACTGTGAAGTGACAATAAACTTGACTTGACTTGACTTGATATACACAACACATATACACAACAACACATATACACAACAACACATATACACAACACATCTACACGTATACACAACACATATACACATACACAAAACACTTATACACAACACATATACACGTATACACAACACATATACACATATACACAACACATATACACAACACATATACACGTATACACAACACATATACACATATACACAACACATATACACCTATACAATACGCCCGAATACAGTTTGGTAAATAAATATGTTAGAACATGAGGAATGAGGAAAAGACCAGCTGTGTGTGTGTGTGTGTGTCTGTCTGTGTGTGTTAGTGATGTGTCGGTCGCGAACGAGCCGGCTCAAAGAGCCGGCTCTTTTTAGTGAACGACGGGAGCCGGCTCGCACCCGCGAACGAGCCGTTATTTATTTTTTTACGTTTGCTCCGCGTACATGCAGTGACTGAATGTCACTGTCATGACTGCATGTCATGCTGTGCATCACGTGAGGATCAGTGGCGTTGCGCAATATTTCGGGGCTCCCCCGCAGGTCGGACCATGGGGCCCCGCCCCCTCCCCTAAATCAATAATAGAGTGACATGGGATAGACATCGCGGCCACTTTTTTAAATGTTTATTTTTTCAGGCATCTTTTGTAAACAGTAGAGGTCAGTAGGAACTCATGTGTACCCTGTTGTACGGTGTTGTCGCGATCGTGAAGTCCAACGGGGGGGGGTGTTGTCGCGATCGTGAAGTCCAACGGGGGGGGGGGGGGGCTGCAGTGTACTAGGCATATGTGTACTCGGAAAAGCATATTATGTTGCGCAAATTATTTTAAAATCATATTTTACACATATTTCTGGGTGCATTCCATATTTTAAACACACACATATTGACAATTTATATATATATATTTTTTATTATTTTTATTTTTTTATATTTTGTTTGTGCGTGTGGTTTAGGGGGGGGCGGCGCCCCATCGCCCCCTATGGGCCAGCCGCCACTGCTGATAGCTGAACAGAGGGAGGGGTGACACTTCACACGGTGAAGTGTCAGTTTGCGTCGCGCAAATAAGATGAGTGAAAGTAGGAAAAGAAGCAGCATTTGGCTGCATTTTAACAATTGTGCAAACACAAAGGCAGAATGCAGAATTTGCAACATGACATGCACAGTTCTCAAGTGCCTGTGGAGGTGGTTTGTGGACCCTGCTCTATATGAGAGCAGGGTCCACAAACCACCTCCACAGGCACTTGAGAACTGTGCATCCAACAGTTTAGTTGGAAGAAAAAAGGCAGGTCAGACTGCCTGCTTCTGCCAGTGAGTCTACTCCACCTGTTGCTGCTGCAGCTACAGGATCTATCCCCCATGCATCAGGTACCCAAACACCAACAGCTACACAGACCTCAATAAGCCAATTTATATGCAATGAATGGCAATAGCAAAGGCAATGAATGACCCCAGCTAGACAGAACATAGTGGATGAAGAATTGGCCAAAATGATTGCAAGTGATTTCCAACCATTTTCCATTGTGGAGGACAAGGGATTCCGAAGCTTCACACAGGCTCTCAATCCAATGTATGTTCCTCCAAGCAGGAAAACACTCTCAAAA
>CM051014.1:3121618-3124118 GCA_027704905.1 Muraenolepis orangiensis | reverse complement strand
GTGTGTGTGTGTGTGTGTGTGTGTGTGTGTGTGTGAATGGCAGAGTGTGTGGTGTGTGTGTGTGTGTGTGTGTGTGTGTGTGTGTGTGTGTGTGTGTGTGTGTGTGTGTGTGTGTGTGTGTGTGTGTGTGAAAGAGAGTGTGTATGTGTGTAGTTGTATATTCCCACTTGTCTCTCTGTGTTCCATCCCTCTAAAGCAACAGTTGTCCACCGACCTGATCCTGGGTCTGCGTTCCTATCCCAGATATTCTGAAATCATTCCGCTTAAATCCCCCCCAAGTGTTATGCAAATATGTTAATAAAATATTACACAATAGATTTTCTCCCAATGCTAAAGAATCATTTGAAAAACGTCTTGATCCAAATTCGGATCCAGATCTAATCAACTGTTCCTTATAAGTTATCTAACCACCAACTTTGGTCCAATTCTGTGTATAATGTTTTCACAGACAACAGACAGACAGACAGACAGACAGACAGACAGACAGACAGGCGTGAGAACCTAACCTCTGGTCCATCTTGGATAGCGGAGGTTTGAGTCCACCCTGTCCCCCCGTCTGACCCTCTCATCATGTTCTAATTCCATAATCTTCACACGCTTGACTGTTAGCTAGTAAGCTTCTGCAGCGGATGGAGCGGTTAGCATAATTGGCCGGGCTAACCCCCACTGACAGCTCAGGGCGGGACGGTAGCGCTAAGAAGCGGGCCGGTGGAGCCACGAGACGCGGGGGAACCAGGAGTTCTGATCCGATGATCGGCCCGTTCGTAACGCGGTGGTTCCTCGTCCTGCATTCCACTTCCTGGCGCTAGGCTAAACGCTATGATCGCTCCACTGAACATAGTGTGTCTGCAAATCCAACAGATGACTGACTATTTTAAACAGTCAGTGAACCAAGTAGTGCGTCTGTGTGACTAGCTAGTCATGTGTTGTGTCAGTACCGGATAGAACCGCGCTAATGAAGCTCTTAAGACTATTAGCAGCTTAACGTCTGATACTGACACCATACATATGCTAGGCTAACATGTTCTCAAGGTGACTCATCAGTCAATCACAGTCTGAATGGATGAGAACCCATTGAACCCTTAAAGACCTTCCCTTTTGACTCGTTAAACCACCTCCTTGGATCTGATGTGATATTTGAAACTCTTATCAAACATATCGCTATGAGATAATAAACAGTTCAGGTTCACCTTATTGATTCTAAGGTTGGATTACAAATCATTCAATCATTATGACACGATGACAGAGAGCAATCCTCCTGTCTGTAAGATGGAGGAGTGGTTAGCACAGGGTTAGCACGGCGGCTGTCTCTAAGTAGGCTAACGACTGCCACCGGATCAGTAGCGGGACGCTAAGAGGCTTGTGAAGCCGATCTGAATCTCCAAATCAAAATCCTTAAACGACGCACCAAACAAGACATTTAGAATCAGGTATATGAACATTAACTCTCTCTCTCTCTCTCTCTCTCTCTCTCTCTCTCTCTCATCACCTCGTTACCGGGACAGCGAGTCTCTCTAGAACCTCCAGCAGAGGCTCACACACACACACACACACACACACACACACACACCCACACACACACACACACACACACACACACACACACACACACACACACACACACCACACACACACACACACACACACACACACACACACACACACACACACCTCATGCCACCTAAGTAGAGCTTATCTCTTCTTGGGAGTGCCTGCTCTGATCTGGCCTGGATTTCTCACCCCATGGATCACCACACCCACACACACACACACACACACACACACACACCACACACACACACACACACACACACACACACACACACACACACACACACACACACACACACACACACACACACTTGGCCCCAGTGTGGTTCAGTGACAGGTGGAGGAGGTGTTAGGGTGGAGATGACCAGCAGCCCCCTGACAGGAAGCTCTGTAGAACCACGTCCTGTCGATAGAACGGACAGATCCTGCTTCACCCCGAGGAGTCCGACTCTAACTGTGATGTTCTCTGGTTCCTTCATTTAGGTTTGGTTTAACTCATTTAGTTTTGGTTGAACTCATTTAGGTTTGGTTCAACCACATCTTTACATGCATGCTTTCATTGTATTATTTAGTATTCATTTGTTATGAGCTGCGATGATGTGTTTCTTTCACATATAAATCATGACTTTATAAACATTGCATGTATTTAGATCAGGCAGTCAGAGGAGATGGGTGGGCGGGGCTACAATGTACGGTGAGGTTAGGCGCTGCGCTGCGATTGGCCGGCAGGTATCGGCTCTCCCCCACCCACCCCCCCCCCCCCCCCCCCCCCCCCCCCCTTGTCCCCTCCGGCTGACTGACTGCTTCTCATTTAGCCGCCATTACAGATCCTTAGTTAACCTCCCGTTAAACTGGTTAAACCACAGGTTAGAGAGACGGGTTAAACCACAGGTTAGAGAGACGGGTTAAACCACAGGTTAGAGAGACGGGTTAAACCACAGGTTAGAGA
>CM051014.1:3116618-3119118 GCA_027704905.1 Muraenolepis orangiensis | reverse complement strand
GAGAGAGAGAGAGAGAGAGGAGATAACTCACCAGAGCCTGAGCCCTATAGTCTGTGGTATAATCCCGTGGAGACAGACGGCTCGGATATTAAAGCAGTAGATCTATCCTGTGTGTGTCCTCTGAGCGGGTGTGTGTGTGTCCTCTGAGCGGGTGTGTGTGTGTCCTCTGAGCGGGTGTGTGTGTGTCCTCTGAGCGGGTGTGTGTGTGTCCTCTGAGCGGGTGTGTGTGTGTCCTCTGAGCGGGTGTGTGTGTGTCCTCTGAGCGGGTGTGTGTGTGTCCTCTGAGCGGGTGTGTGTGTGTCCTCTGAGCGGGTGTGTGTGTGTCCTCTGAGCGGGTGTGTGTGTGTCCTCTGAGCGGGTGTCTGTCCCGGCCGGATGTCTCTCGGAGTGGGGAACCATTCGGGATGAAGTCGCGCCCGGAGCGCTCCTCCTCTGAACGGTGAGTGGTCCGCTCCGGAGGAAGTTATGTGACGGGAATGAGGCTGGAATGGCCTCCTCTCCTCGGAGCTCTGAGGGATGGCCGCTTTTTACCACCAGCACCACCAGCCCCAGCCGAGCGCGGAGTCCGTGCGTAGGGTCCTCCATCCCCGCCTGGTGACCATGTGCTCCGCGGGGCTCCTCGGCCTCTCCCTGCTCTACCTGCTGAGCGGCGGCTGCGGGGCGGACCCCCCCGGGAGAGGGGTGGACCCCCCCGGGAGAGGGGGCTCCGCCTGGCTCCGGGACGACGGGAACAACGGGACGGCGCACGGGACGGAGACGATCGTGGCTCCGGCGACTGACGCCGCCCCCGGTGACGCGGGACCGGAGAGCAACGCGACGCGGGACTGGGTCGCGGCGCGGCGGCTGCCCCAGGCGCTAATCATCGGCGTGAAGAAGGGCGGCACGCGCGCGCTGCTGGAGTTCCTCCGCCTGCACCCGGACATCCGCGCGCTCGGCTCGGAGCCGCACTACTTCGACCGGCATTACGCACGGGGCTTGGAGTGGTACAGGTACGGTGCGCCTTTTACGCACACGCGTAAAAGCAGCCAAATCGAATGTGAGTGTGTGTGTGAGTGTGTGTGTGTGTGTGTGTGTGTGTGTGTGAGTGTGTGTGTGTGAGTGTGTGTGTGTGTGTGTGTTTGAGTGTGTGTGTGTGTGTGTGTGTGTGTGTGTGTGTGTGTGTGTGTGTGTGTGTGTGTGTGTGTGAGTGTGTGTGTGTGTGTGTGTGTGTGTGTGTGTGTGTGTGTGTGTGTGTGTGTGTGTGTGTGTGTGTGTGTGTGTGTGTGTGTGTGTGTGTGTGTGTGTGAGTGGTGACTGTGTTGTATTTCGGGGCTGAAACGATTGTACGAACGAACGGTTGTTTGTGTAGAATCAGCCCCGTCCCACACAGCGTCGGGGACAGACACGCGCTGCCATCTGTTTGTGCCAATCTGGGCATGTACGCCAATGTGTGCATACGTAGCCTATGTGTGTGTGTGTGTGTGTGTGTGTGTGTGTGTGTGTGTGTGTGTGTGTGTGTGTGTGTGTGTGTGTGTGTGTGTGTGTATGTGTGTGTGTGTGTGTGTGTGTATGTGTGTGTGTGTGTGTGTGTGTGTGTGTATGTGTGTGTGTGTGTGTGTATGTGTGTGTGTGTGTGTGTGTGTGTGTGTGTTGTCCCGTCCACCAGCAGCAGAGTAATCATGGCAGAGGCCCAGAGCCAGATGTTACTGTTGTCATGTGGCTCTGTTCTGTACCCCTGGCTGTGTGTGTAAGGTTTATCCATGTGTGTTTGAGCCAAACTGTCTATTTATGTGTGTGTGTGTATGTGTGTGTGTGTGTGTGTGTGTGTGTGTGTGTGTGTGTGTGTGCACGTCTGAGCTATATGCCACCAGCTGTAGAGATTTCATGTGACTCCAGAGTGTAAATGGTCTGTCATAAGCATTTATTAATAGTCAGCAATTGGAACGTCCTATAGACTCATGTCTTTAACATCCCTCACTACTCACTAGTGAATAGTGAGAGTCTCACTACTCACTAGTGAATAGTGAGAGTCTCACTACTCACTAGTATAGTGAGAGTCTCACTACTCACTAGTGAATAGTGAGAGTTTCACTACTCACTAGTGAATAGTGAGAGTTTCACTTGCGTTAAAAAACGGCAGACGGACAAGAAGAGACGTCCACCAACAAAGATCTGACACATTTAATTATGAGACAGAAATGACGTCACTAACGGAGACTCAAGAAGTGTCCCAAAGAGTTTTAACTATATAGTCCTCCACATTGAACTACTAGAGAGGGAGTAGGGAACGAGGGAAGGATTTCACTATATAGTCCTCTACATTGAACTACTAGAGAGGGAGTAGGGAACGAGGGAAGGATTTGGGACACAGCCTAAGTCTTTACATCAATACATCAACACACCCAGTACTAGTGTGTATAGAAGTGTGTGTGTGTGTGTTTGTGTGTGTGTGTGTGTGTGTGTGTGTGTGTGTGTGTGTGTGTGTGTGTGTGGGGGTGTGAGTGGTTCAGTCACACCAGGT
>CM051014.1:3091618-3109118 GCA_027704905.1 Muraenolepis orangiensis | reverse complement strand
ATCTCACCGGTGGATTGGGTTCAATACTCTCGTGTGGATTATGATGATTATGAGCTAGTTTGAATTCATCACGGCAAAATCTCAATATGTCGCAGAACATGAAGTAGGATCTTCACATTTCTATTCATGAGATCTCCATCACAGAACATCACATTACATTCATTTAGAAGACACTTGTGTCCAAAGCCACTTACTATAAGGTCATTCAGGTAGACAGGAGATCTACTGGTCACCAGAAGTCATAAGTGCATTTCCTTCCTAACAAGCCATAATAATATATATACATACATACATTACCACATATCTAATAACATCATATATAATACATTACATTTCCTCCAAGAGCAGAACCAACAGTGAACAGTGACCACAGTGAAGCCAATAGAGAAACAGAGATGGGGTAGGGTCAGGGTCATTCCCGTGGTGGATGGCACAGGGCTGACCCCGGTGGTGCTGGTTCTTTCGCCCCCTGCAGGTGAGGTGGACTCCCAGTGGAGCCCGCTGTGGATCGGCCTGTACGCCCAGCACCTGGAGCGCTGGCTGGCCTGGTTCCCCCGGGGCCAGATCCACCTGGTCAGCGGCGAGGCGCTCATCTCCGACCCGGCGGGCGAGCTGGGCCGCGTGCAGGACTTCCTGGGCCTGCAGCGCATCGTCACGGACAAACACTTCTACTTCAACCGCACCAAGGGCTTCCCCTGCCTGAAGAAGCCCGAGGGCAGCGGTACGCCCCACTGCCTGGGGAAGACCAAGGGCCGCACGCACGCCGTCGTCCGGCCCGCCGTCGTGCGCCGGCTCCGGGACTTCTACCGGCCGCACAATCGCCGCTTCTACCGCATGGTGGGCCAGGACTTCGGCTGGCAGTGAGTCTCCGGTACGGCCGGACGGACGGCCCTGGTGGGCCCCGGACATCCTGTGAACAGGACCTACTGACGCCAACTGGACACGAGGCGAGGGGGGTGGACGTGTTGAGGCCCTCCTCCTGTCAGAGTTGGTACAACCCTCCTGGTTTAGCCCCTCCTCCTGTCAGAGTTGGGACAACCCTCCCGGGGTAGTGTTTTTACCCCCCCCCGCCCTCATTATCCATCCACCGGGTTTGAGACGTGGGTCTGAGGAGGATCCGGTCTCTGGTTCCGACCTTCCGTGATGACGAGGTCATCGCTACAACTAAAGGATAACGTCCTGACACCGTGAGGGGAGGTGAGGGGTGGGGAGGGACCATGAGGGGAGGTGAGGGGAGGTGAGGGGTGGGGAGGGACCATGAGGGGAGGTAAGGGGAGGTGAGGGACCGTGAGGGGAGGTGAGGGGAGGTGAGGGACTGTGAGGGGAGGTGAGGGACCGTGAGGGGAGGTGAGGGACCGTGAGGGGAGGTGAGGGGTGGGGAGGGGCCGTGAGGGGAGGTGAGGGACTGTGAGGGGAGGTGAGGGACCGTGAGGGGAGGTGAGGGGAGGTGAGGGGCCGTGAGGGGAAGTGAGGGACTGTGAGGGGAGGTGAGGGACCGTGAGGGGAGGTGAGGGGTCGTGAGGGGAGGTGAGGGGAGGTGAGGGGTCGTGAGGGGAGGTGAGGGGTCGTGAGGGGAGGTGAGGGACCGTGAGGGGAGGGGAGGGACAGTGAGGGGAGGTGAGGGACCGTGAGGGGAGGGGAGGGACAGTGAGGGGAGGTGAGGGGAGGTGAGGGGTCATGAGGGGAGGTGAGGGACCATGAGGGGAGGTGAGGGGAGGTGAGGGAAGCTGAACGGTACAAAGTGGAACTTCCTTTTCCCCGGGTCTGAACAGAGAGGATGAAATCAAAGCCGACATGTTCTCAACACACTCATCACTTTGTTCCCCTGCTTGTATATCTGTAACACCGGGGGTTGTGAGTTAAACGCCCCCCGTAAGCAATCGATGTGCATATCCAGTATCACCGCGGTCAGCAGGATTCCTGGAATCAGGGCAGGTGGGCCGGCGACCAAATCCCCGGTAAGATGGCCGCCTTGGGGGTAAGAGGATAAATGTTTGATGCGGGAGAGGAAGAGGAAGAGAGGCTTAGAGGAGCTCGGCGTGACTGAGAGCTTTTGTTTTGGTGAATAATGGATGTGAGGAAGAGGAACCGGCGTGGACCGCTGGTCCCTGGAGACGAATGTTCCTGTCCCTGTGAAATACTTCTGACTACCTAAGAGGAATTCCTCTGGAACTGCTGCTAGCGACTGGCTGGTTTGAGGATTTGCATGTATTTGCACTAGTTTGTAAGCATTAACAAAAAAACAAACATTAAAAATACTATTTTCAAGCATAAAGAGGACTTCTCTGTCAATTGATTGTAAGTTGTCGATGATATTTTATATAAAACATATTTACTATTTCTTAATGGTTAAACTAGGGTGTGCTATTTTTGCTTATTATCGCTCGCCCAAACTGTTAATACTAGAGGGCGCCATTACTGCTATAAGGGGAGGCTGGCGCCCTCTTGTGGAGAATGCTGTTTAGAGCAGTGAGAATACAGTAAGTACTACAAGAAAAATACTTTTAATTATGAGATATCCCCTAATACCCCTTTAACAATATTACCCCATAGAAATCCACAGTTTGTATCCATATCACTATTTAAGGTTGCAAAAAAGACACTTTAACATAAAGAGCACGACTAAACAATATGACGATCTAAAACACAACAAAATGACATAATCGCAAAGCCCATGCTTCAGCAAGAACAAAAACTAACTAAATACACACAATTATTAATTCGCTCTACTTCACAGTTTGCTTTCCAATAAATATATAAATAAATAAATAAATACATACACAATAGTATACAATACATATTTTTCAAATGCACTTTTAAGTCAATACAAATAACAATTGCAATCTTATTACTCGGCAGGCCTAGGTGTTTTCTAGAATATTCTGCTCTAATATACAATTGGACGTCCAAAGAAGCCCCCATCCGTCGGGTGTGTTTAAGTTAGTGAGCAGTAAGAACTATCAGCTAAACACATGGGAAGGTTAGGGTTAGGGTTAGGGGTAGGGGTAGGGTTAGGGTTAGGGGTAGGGTTAGGGGTAGGGTTAGGGTTAGGGTTAGGGTTAGGGGTAGGGGTAGGGTTAGGGTTAGGGTTAGGGTTAGGGTTAGGGTTAGGGTTAGGGTTAGGGGTAGGGGTAGGGGTAGGGTTAGGGGTAGGGGTAGGGTTAGGGTCCGTTATGTCCCTCACATCTCAGGAGGAAGCAGAACATCCACTACCACAGATATATCGATCTATATATATCTATCATGTAGGATAGAGCATTAGTATACATAGACATCAGACCACGGCTCTCTCTCTAAGGAGCTAATACAGAGTCAGGGTTTATCGGTGAACTGTAGGGAGGTCAGATGACGCTGTTTTGATGGAGCTTTAATCCAAGGCACTCAGAACAGCTCTCGCCCTTATCTTATCTTATCTTCTGATCCTGGCCCGAGTCAGAGATGAAGGTTGACGACAGCCACTGACACAACCCACCACCACCCGTCAGGGTGTAGGCTGAACTACCTCACATCACAGCATGGGGGCGCTGCAGAGCCAAGTGTGCAAAGGTTTCTCTTCTCTCTTGTATCCATGGATACCAGCGGGGATTTAAAGACGCCATCAGAAGCAGAGTCGGACGCATGAGAACCCTCGGGACTCATCAAAGCGCAATTTAATCTCAACAAACCGCGTGGCGAGCAAAAAGATGATGATAGTAACTTCAACCACATCAGTATTTTAGAAGAACAATTTAAACGCACTAAACACGAGAGAGAGAGAGAGAGAGAGAGAGAGAGAGAGAGAGAGAGAGAGAGAGAGAGAGAGAGAGAGAGAGAGAGAGAGAGAGAGAGAGAGAGAGAGAGAGAGAGAGAGAGATTGAGAGAGAGTGTGTGTGTGTGTGCGTGTGCGTGTGCGTGTGTGAAGGGGTGTGTGTTAATATTTGTCAACTCTGAGTTGGCCCTTAGTTTTGGCATTGCATCATGGAACAGGTAGTGCTACCAATACCATGCTAGCGCTAACCACACGTGCGAAAAACCTTAAAGTGACTGTCAGCAGAGGTCAAAGGTCAGCAGTCGTACCGCTGCTGCCGTGACTCAAAGACTCAGGGAACAGCTTCATCGGTTCTAACAGTGTGTGTGTGCGTGTGCGTGTGTGTGTGCGTGTGTGTATATGTGTGTGTGTGTGTGTGTGTGTGTGTGTGTATATAACTCTGTGAGTGTGTGTGTTTGCAAGACAAGTCCACAACATAGCTAAAAAAGAAACACCAAACCAACACCAACAGTCTAGAGGGCCCTCACTAGAGTCCAAACCTCCACCACACCAAACCCTGGATCCGGATTCAGATGTGGATCTGTGCCAAAATATAAACTGTTCCTCGGCCCTTAAGTAAACTACTGCCCCATCACACCAACGCAGTTCTATCCCCTGCTAAAACTAAACGGGCTGTGATCTCGGTAGAATGCGTAGTTTGGCGTAAAATACGATGCTAGTTGGCTCATAAGCGGTCCTCAATACGTCTATTTCGTTCTTAGCCAGTCTGCAGTCCATTTGTATCCAGTTCCACCTCGTTCTACCTCGTTCTACCTCGTTCTACCTCGTTCACAATACATCCAAGCCAGTTCTAACTAATTCTTACCCTGACCAACTGGTCCTCCCTCCGTCCTCACCTGGTCCCTGGTGCGTGTTACTCGCGTCCTGGCCTGACTGCTATGGATACCGAGAGCGTTGTAGCCAGTCCTCATTCAGGTTCAGGGCTCCGCGCTGAACACATCTCCTCCTACCATCTCCATCATGATGATGGTCTTCTCCAAAGAGAAGTCCATTCAGAAAGACAGGGCGAGCCAAATCAACTCTTATATTGTGTCAACGAAACAGAATGTGTTCCTCTCTAGAACATTGCAAAATAACCTTGCCCATTTTCGTGACACATTTACATGTGTAATAATCTTTATTGGCCCTCCATAAAATAATAAAGTTTCAGTTTCTTGGATAATATACTTCAAAGATACAATGCCATGTTTATTCTAGAAAACGCGATTTAAACAACATTGTTTCATAAAATATATGTGCGACTGCACCACGTCGTAACACGTCCCTGGTGGGTTCGAAGTACGGCAATTCCGTTCGTAGTCCGTCTATCTCGATTTAAGTTCAATCCGTCTGATTGCAGAACGGGATAAAGTCTCCGTCCACCAAGTTCCTAAACAGACTGTAAATAGTTGCTACGACGTCCACTACGTTCACTCACAGCTGCAGCCCGTTCCACAACATGTTCACCAACGTGTTGAGTAGTAGTTTGGTGTGATGGGGGTGACCACCAGGTTTACTCTAATTACTTACTTCACTTTTTGAGCTATCTTGCTAACAAATATACAAACAAACAGACAACAGACAGTGGCAAACACATAACCTCCGGTCCATGTTGGACGGCGGCGGTAATCACACGCCCCCCCCCCTCAGCAGTACTCCTCCCCCTGGCGCAGGTGGTGGTGCGGCAGGTCGTTGAGGTCCAGGAAGACGGAGGCCCCGGACAGCCTCCGCCCCCCGTTGGCGGAGGAGGAGGCGGAGGAGGTCAGGTGGTCGGCGTTGGCCGCGGAGGCGGGGACCGAGCTGATGTACATGTCCCACACCTGTCCCGGGGCGTCCCACACCTGTCTGGGGCCGTCCCACACCTGTCCCGGTGTGTCCCACACCTGTCCCGGGGTGTCCCACACCTGTGCGGGGCTGTCCCACACCTGTCCCGGGGTGTCCCACACCTGTCCCGGGGCGTCGAGCTCCAGCAGCTTCTGCTTCACCTTCAGGTTCTTCTCCATGTTGCGCTGCTTGTGCTTGAACTCCAGGATGGTCTTGGTGTAGCGGTTGATGGTGGTGACCGAGGACGCCATGCAGGCCGTGAAGGAGCTCCACGCCAGGCTGGAGGGAGACAGACAGACAGGCAGACAGACAGAGAGAGAGAGAGAGAGAGGGAGAGAAAGAGAGAGAGAGAGAGAGAGAGAGAGAGAGAGAGAGAGAGAGAGAGAGAGAGAGAGAGAGAGAGAGAGAGAGAGAGAGAGAGAGAGAGAGAGAGAGAGAGAGAGAGAGAGAGAGAGACACACACACAGAGAAAGAGAGAGAGAGACAGAGACAGAGAGAGAGAGAGAGAGAGAGAGAGAGAGAGAGAGGGAGAGGATTCTTGAATTTCCGAACACACTTCTCATACACAATACACCGTATAAACATATCTATTCTGTTGTGGAAAATAATGGACAACCATTACAAAATGTGACAAAATCTATCAAAATAACGTACCATTCATGCACGTTAATATATGCAAGATGAGGTACATATGCATGTAGTGAGGTCCAGTCCGGGATACGTACATGTAGGACCAGCTGTAGTCCCAGGTCTGGGGCTTCCAGTCCTCGGGGCCCAGGCTGACCGTCAGCTGGAAGGCGGTGGTGTACATCATGTGGGCCACCATGCCCAGTAGACCTAACCACGGAACACAACCAATCAACAGATCTGGAGGATCTTTAGGACCAGATGTCGGAAATAGGCCATCTCCATCATAAAGGACTGCAACCACCCTGGGCTCCATCTCTTCTCCCCCTACCGTCTGGTCGCCGGTTCCTCAGCATCCGTACAGCAAGGACTACCAGGTTTAAGGACAGTTTTTATCCACAGGCAGTGACCTACTGAACCGCTAGGAGTGCTGCTACTATCATAACATGTCATTAACATTACACTATCATAACATGTCATTAACATTACACTGTCATAACATGTCATTAACATTACACTGTCATAACATGTCATTAACATTACACTGTCATAACATGTCATTAACATTACACTATCATAACATGTCATTAACATTACACTATCATAACATGTCATTAACATTACACTGTCATAACATGTCATTAACATTACACTATCATAACATGTCATTAACATTACACTGTCATAACATGTCATTAACATTACACTATCATAACATGTCATTAACATTACACTATCATAACATGTCATTAACATTACACTGTCATAACATGTCATTAACATTACACTGTCATAACATGTCATTAACATTACACTATCATAACATGTCATTAACATTACACTATCATAACATGTCATTAACATTACACTATCATAACATGTCATTAACATTACACTATCATACTTTGCTGGACTTTCTGGACTCATCACAGTTACTGCACTGTATTCATGATGCTGCTGCACTACTGACACTTTAAATGCTCTTAAATATTTTTGCACAATTCAAAATATGTTAATATTCACTATGTTCTTTTTATGTTTATTTTTTATGTATATAGTATTTTTTATATTATTTAAAAAAATTCATACTGTATCTTAACATTAACCCCTCTGTTTCTAACTGGTTATTGGACTTCCTAACCAACAGACCCCAGTCAGTCAGGTTAGACAGTCTCTCCTCCTCCACCCTCACCCTAAACACTGGCGTCCCCCAGGGCTGTGCGCTGAGCCCTCTCCTCTACTCCCTCTTCACCCATGACAGCACTCATGTACACGGTACAAACACCATCATCAAGTCGACACAACGGTGGTCGGCCTCAACGATGAGGCAGCCTCCAGGGAGGAGGTCCAGCACCTGGTGGCGTGGTGCGCTGACAACAACCTGGCCCTCAACACCAAGAAGACCAAGGAGCTCATCGTGGACTTCAGAAAAACCAGAGCTGGCGCACACGCCCCCATCTTCATCAACGGACCCCCAGCATCTGCACTGTCTCAGACCAGAAAGCGCTGCAGAGGGTTTTGAAAACCGCCCAATGCATCGTTGGACTACCCCTCCCTGCAATAAACACTACCCACCACAAACCAAAAAATTGTCAAAGACACCTCTCACCCCAACCATGGACTGTTTTCCCTCCTCCCGGCGCTATGGAAACCTCTGTTCCAAGTCAAGCAGGCTTAGGGACAGCTGTCATCTCTCTGAACTCTGCACCACGATGACAGCCCCCCCCCCTCTGAACTCTGTACCACCCCCCCCCCCCCCCCACTCTCTGCTGCCCAACATACAAACTCTGAACCCTGCTGACAATACAATCTGCTGACAATACAATACAATCACCATCAATGTCTTCAACGGCCTTGCACTGTTTTTCTGTATTTCCTCAGGCGTCTGAGGACATCCAGCATGGGCCCCCGCATCCTGAGAACATTCTATACCGGCACCATGGAGAGTGTTCTTACAGGGTGGATCACCGCCCGGTACGAGAACTGCACCGCGCTTCAAAGGGTGGTGCGGACGGCCCAGTATATCGTTGGAGGTGAGCTCCCCTCCCTCCTGGATATATACAACCAGCGGTGAGTGGCCAAGGCCAAACACATCATAAAGACATTGCCCACCAGCCACCAACTGTACTCACTGTTACCGTCAGGCAGGCGATACCTCAGTATCAAGTGGTATCAAATAGACTCAGAGATAGCTTCCACAGTCAGGCCATCAGGCTGCTGAACAAGGGTGTATAGCATATAACAATGTATATTTTATTACATTGATTTATATATATATATATTGCTCTTTTTCTGACATATTGCATTTTATATATTGCATTTTAATATATTTAACTTATAGTTTTGTACTTTTTTACTTGTTTTTATCCTATTCTGTTTTTTATAACTGCTGTCTGTCGTCGGGTATTGCACATAAGATTTTCACTCATTGCTTATACTTGTGTAAACTGTGACGTGACAATAAACTTGACTTGACTTGGCACTGTATCATAACTTTCTACCTCTATTTACATATTCATAGTTGACATATTTATTGTTTACATACATACATTTACATTACCTATATATGTATATACATTTATATATATGTATCTTTTGATACAACTGCATACCCCTGCTCACTTGTTATATATTTAGAATCCTGCACATATCTCATACCTACTCTATAAGTAATGTTATACCTGTTTTTACATATTTTACATATTATTCAACAACTGTTCATTATATATTACCATGCACTTACTGCAACATTTCCACTCTGGTTAGATGCTAAATGCCTTCCTCTGTACTGTACGTGTGCTGTACACTGACAATACATTTGAATCTAATCTTATCTAATCTAATCTCGTATCACCAATCAGTCAATACACATGCAGTGTTGTATTTCGGCCACTGGGTGGCGGTGTCGCGCTACCTGCCCGGGACCATGGATGTAGCCTGGGACCCGTGAGAGATAAACATCAAATTCTTTCCTCAGTGTTTCAAATAGAACATCCGTCCCCCCCGAGATAAACAATAAACAACCCGTCTAAATGTTTGGTTTCATAAAACGTACATGTATCTTTATTCGGGTCAACCTCCACTGAGGTCAGAGTCCCACAGCGGCTGGGTTTGACTACAGAGGTGTCTGCTTGATTGATTGGGGATCGTTTGATTGGGTGGGTCCATTTCATGTGGGAGACGGGCGTGTTCTGATGGCTGCGGTGTGATGGATGGTGGCTGTTGCGTGTCCCCCCCCCCCCCCCCCCTCGCGTGTCACTTGGTTCGGTCCAGTTTGTTGATCTCGTGTCCCTCGTGTTTCCAGTTTGGGAAGCGGTCAATCTGGTTTTGTTTAATTTTCATCATCATACCATCAGTTTAATATTTTGACCTCTTTCTTGGTGTTTTAAAAAAATTTTTAGAAGTCCTAAATAATAACAATAAGGTAATTATATAATCCCAATCCAGGAGACTCCCGTGACGTATAGGCTCCGCCCACCAAAGCCTCGGACTATCATCTATTTTCACTTTTACACTTTGATCCTCGTCTGTCGACCCTGTCACTCACCTGCTGAGAACCATTTTGGAAAACTATTTAAAAAGTTTAATTAGAATTCACTTGGAATTCAGCTTTTGAAAGACTGTGTTAGAAAAAGGTCATAAAAAATGACCTTATAGAAAGGCTAAAAGTATGCATGTATATGAAGTATTTATATCACATCACATTACCATAGTAGTATACTTAAATACTATTACATACAAATGATGTATATAAAGGTGTTAGATTCCACATTATTATGATCCTGTAATTATCTAGACCCCATATATATACTGTATATAAACAGAATGTATACAGTGTATATATATATATATATATTAATTTTTTCTTCAATTGACTACCCAAGCGTAGCAGCGGCTAACACGCCTAATGCAGGTATAAACAAATAGGACGCTAGCTAGGCTAGATGCTAGATCCTATGCTAGCAGCGTATGCTCCACTGCGGGTCAAGCTAGCACCGTTTTTTGTATGAAGGGTCAAGGGCGCCTTGTTAGCTTAAGCTGTTAGCTGTGTGAAGGACACACAGCATCCCCGACGATAACACACACACCCGCACACACACACACACACACACACACACACACACACACACACACACACACACACACACACACACACACAGTCTGAGTCTCTCCTTCGTCCAGACGTCCTTATCGAGCCGTCAGATTTATCTACAGAAGTGCTAGCGGTTAGTGTGAGCCGCTGAAAGGGAGGCTTGTGTTATCTGTGTGGGAAGAGCTAGCGAAGCGGCTACAGTAGCAGATGCGCCGCTATCTGTCCATACAGATTAGGGCGTTGGCGTGGGAACCGAGGCTACTGAAGGACCAATCAGGTTGTCCAGGGCTGTCCTTTGAAACCCAGCATGGATACACCACTTGTTCAGTTCACTGTGTAACAGTGTTCAGTTCACTGTGTAACAGTGTTCAGTTCACAGTGTAACAGAGGGTTCAGTTCACTGTGTAACAGTGTTCAGTTCACTGTGTAACAGAGTGTTCAGTTCACAGTGTAACAGAGGGTTCAGTTCACTGTGTAACAGAGGGTTCAGTTCACTGTGTAACAGAGTGTTCAGTTCACTGTGTAACAGAGTGTTCAGTTCACTGCGTAACAGAGGGTTCAGTTCACTGTGTAACAGAGGGTTCAGTTCACTGTGTAACAGAGGGTTCAGTTCACTGTGTAATAGAGTGTTCAGTTCACTGTGTAACAGAGTGTTCAGTTCACTGCGTAACAGAGGGTTCAGTTCACTGTGTAACAGAGGGTTCAGTTCACTGTGTAACAGAGGGTTCAGTTCACAGTGTAACAGAGGGTTCAGTTCACTGCGTAACAGAGGGTTCAGTTCACTGTGTAACAGAGGGTTCAGTTCACTGTGTAACAGATTGCGGTGGATGCGTCTCTGACCAGCAGGGGGCCAGAGGAGGATCTTTCATCTTTCCTGCTTCTTTCTCACAGTCTGTCTCTGTTCTCTTCTGAGGAACAGCTCTTCCGTGACTCTGGTTCTTTGCCTTTCTAATCTTCGCCCTTGTGTTAAACAGACGGAATTTGAACACTAAACCACAAAAACAAGACGACTCCGAACCCTCTTTACCCACAATACCTTGCAGGAGCAAAGCCAGTCATTACCTAACAAGCGGATTACCCCTGAAGATCTCCATTGTTATTCCTCACCCCGAGGCCGTTCGCTCCGCACGGCGCCACCCCCTCCCCCCTCCCCCACCGCCTCCCCCACCCCCCCCCACCTCAGAATTATCATAGCATTATGCAAATGGAGGCCAGCCCTCTGTCACGGAGAGAGAGTGTCGAATCCCAGATACCACAGCCTCGTCTTGCTTCATCGGCATAAGAATTCATAGTGTCCTCTACACACTGGAACACCACTGGTCTGGACCACCAGGGAACACCACTGGTCTGGACCACCAGGGAACACCACTAGTCTGGACCATCAGGGAACACCACTGGTCTGGACCACCAGGGAACACCACTGGTCTGGACCACCAGGGAACACCACTGGTCTGGACCACCAGGGAACACCACTCCTCTATCGTCTAAAGAGTCTCTGTCTGTGGCCCTGCTTACACGAGATATCCAAATACCTTGACTCTGTACCACACTTTGAATCTAGATTGTATCTACATGCAAACAATCTGCTTTAAAGAGGAAGGACCGGAACTGAATCTTAGAACAGTGGAACAGAAAAGGTGGCACAGCGAGGTGTCAATGTCCGGGGGGTCTGAGATCAGCATGGGACCTGACACACAAAACATTAGCATCTGATCTCACTACTGGATTCAAAACATAAACATGAATAACATCCATCCTCTGGTAGGTAAGTTAGGGTTAGGAATGGGTCTCTGCTACAGCAGATTGTCACATCCTATTTTTATATTCTATTCTCCTTCCATATGAGCTTTTGGACTCATGACCTATCTCATGGCTACCTCTCAGGTTTACTAGATTTAGAACCTGTGACGGCTGTAATGTGAGAAGTGATATTGTACAATACACAACCGGTCCCCAAATCCCCAAATTATTATCCAGGCCAGCTCCTTCAGCCTCAATCCAACCATAAATCGGGGAAAACGTCTGGAACATTTAGGGCACAACAACGGGAGAATTGCTTCTTCTTAATTAAACAGTTTAAGTTTATCACCGCGGGGGGAATGTACGGCGCTGAACAACAAACCGTGTTTAGCGGCAGAGCGCTGGGCCCCCCTGGAGCCTCCACTCCTGTCCTAAACCCTCTCTCCATCACCGCCCGGACGCTTTAATAAAGTTTGTTCTGGCGTCTTCTAACGGGTCCTCTGGTGCTTGTTCTGGCCGGGAGGCGAGAGAGCAGACGCTGTTCTCCCTATCCTCCCTATTCCATCCGTTCAACCTCATAAAAACCTTTACCACTTTAATGTACACTCCAAATTCATTTCAGCTGTTTTAGGGCGTGG
Organism: Muraenolepis orangiensis; assembly: GCA_027704905.1. NCBI lineage: Eukaryota > Metazoa > Chordata > Actinopteri > Gadiformes > Muraenolepididae > Muraenolepis > Muraenolepis orangiensis. The sequence goes on along the minus strand of CM051014.1, from coordinate 3,096,409 downwards.
GCTGGATCTAATTTTGGTGGCGCTATGTTTCTGAACTTCTTAACTCTTGTATACATGATTCATGGCGCTCGGTTCAGCGGGGGGGGGGGGGGGGGTCTAGCTCCTCCAGTAGATTAAAGAAATGCGATCTAATTGAAGAAGATAACAGTGGTGAGGGTGGCAGGCGGGAGGAGCTGTATGTCCGCATCCTCCATCACTTTATTGCTCTTTTTATTGTGTATAGTTCATAGTATAAAGTATAGTACAGAGGAGGTGGTATATGGTGTTGTTCATAGTATATAGTATAGTATATAGTAGGTAGTATATGGTGTTGTTCATAGTATATAGTATAGTATATAGTAGGTAGTATATAGTGTTGTTCATAGTATATAGCATGGGTGTCAAACTCTGGCCCGCGGGCCAAATTTGGCCCGCGGGGTAATTATAGTTGGCCCGCGAGACAATACCAAATTACTACTAGAGCTGGCCCGCCGGTATTATACAGCGCATTCACCGCTAATACTACGAATCCCATAATGCTCTGCTGTTGTTTTCGCGCGCCAATCAGGACAGGACCCAGAAACGCCCTCTCCTCTGTGACAGTAGTCAAAGCAACATAGACCTGTCAGCGCGCTATCCCTTCCCAAAAATGGCGAAAAGAAAGGCAGAAAACAGGAGCTTTCTGGACAAGTGGGAGGCAGAATATCTGTTTACATATGTAAAATACAAACCTGTTTGTCTTGTTTGTGGAGTCAACGTGGCTGTAAGTAAGGAGTACAACATTAGACGACACTATGAAACGAAACTGTCACGGTTACGGTGGTTGGCAGGGGGCGTGGCCTAGCCACGTGCGCTGGTGGCGCACACACGCTCCTGTCAACAATCACGTTGGTTGGCAGGGGGCGTGGCCTAGCCACGTGCGCTGGTAGCGCACACACGCTCCTGTCAACAATCACGTTGGTTGGCAGGGGGCGTGGCCTAGCCACGTGCGCTGGTGGCGCACACACGCTCCTGTCAACAATCAAGTTGGTTGGCAGGGGGCGTGGCCAAGCCACGTGCGCTGGCCACACACACACACACACACACCTGGACTCAATTTCCCCCCCGTGTAATTTGTTCATCACCTCACCTGGGGTATATATACGTTGTCTTTCCTTTACCCCAGCGTGAGGTCGTTACTCTACTATTCACGTAGTTCTCCCGTCTGGTACCCATCGCCTGCAGCACATCAGATTAGATCAGTGTGCAATAATTAACGTTTTCTTTGTGCACTTTTTCTTGCTACAAGGCATGGGCTTGAATGGTTGATTTATTTATTATCATTTTATTTGTAAAATTATTAGCCAGTGGAAAAAGTTTATTTTGGTATTTAAATCAGAAGGCTGCAAATAGAAAAGAGGCATACGATTTTTATTAAAATTTTATTTATTTAATAAATTAATGCCATTGATGTGTTTTTTCATTTGAAATTCGATTTTGCATGTCTCCACTATTCAATTATATATTGTATGGTAATAAGCGATGCTTTGTTCAATGTTCGCCCGCGACTTTGTTCAGGTTTTACATTTTGGCCCACTGGGTATTTGAGTTTGACACCCCTGGTATATAGTATAGTATATAGTAGGTAGTATATAGTGTTGTTTATAGTATATAGTATAGTATATAGTAGGTAGTATATGGTGTTGTTCATAGTATATAGTATAGTATATAGTAGGTAGTATATGGTGTTGTTCATAGTATATAGTATAGTATATAGTAGGTAGTATATAGTGTTGTTCATAGTATATAGTATAGTATATAGTAGGTAGTATATAGTGTTGTTTATAGTATATAGTATAGTATATAGTAGGTAGTATATGGTGTTGTTCATAGTATATAGTATAGTATATAGTAGGTAGTATATAGTGTTGTCTATAGTAAAGTATTGCATAACTTTGTATAGTATAGTTTAGTATAGTGTAGTGTTGTATAGTATAGAATAGAAGTGTATAGTATAGAATAGTGTAGTATAGAATAGTGTAGTATAGTCTATTATTATACATATCATATATATGATTATAGCATTGTATAGTATAGCATTGTTGTTGAAATTCAGAATGCAGCAATCGTACCGTTGTACTTGTTACACACGGACAATAAAAACATCTTGAATCCTTTAAAGCGTCTCTGAAGCGCTGTAAAGCGGTGTCAGAACCGGTGTCACGCTCACTCCAGCAGACAACAGCAAAACCAGAAACCACTCCCAACCAAGTACAAGACCTCTCTCGATTTGACCATACCATCGTCCCTTTTCACAACTTTATACGTTAGTGACAAATAACAGTAATTAAATGTTCACCCAGCCAACAGAACTGGGGCTTATCACTGGGAAATGAAGTGGGCAGCAGGGGGTTAACTTCTGCTTTAATGTAATCTCACACCAACATCACTGAGTCGCCATAGCGACCCAGGAGGACGGTTCCTCAGAGTGGATCAATAGTAAGAAGAAGAAGAAGAAGAAGAAGAAGAAGAAGAAGAAGAAGAAGAAGAAGAAGAAGAAGGTCAGGTCTCCGTCCTGGAGGACCTTAATTACACACTGTAATTAGGGCCTGGTTTGGAGCACACAGTGTGTAGTTCAGTCATCTGTATGTCACTTATCCTTTCTAGCGATACGCTAAATAAAAATCACATTAAGATTATTTTGACAGATGTCACGATCGGGACATGATTCACCATTAGTGGGAATTATCATTTTTATGCATCACACTTTTCATTTACACTGAGAAAACGATCATGATGTGATGTTTTCCCCGAGGTTCCTCTACACCTGGGGAAGCAGGTGTGGGCATATTTCTGCAGCGGTGTTACACATGGTGTCAGAAGCAAGCTGCCATCTTGGTGGGGTCAACACATGAAGAATATTCTGCACATCCTCATCATCACCCTCATCATCGTCAGGTCGTTACCTGACAGGACGGTGAAAATGGCGGCGAAGGCATTCAGCTTGAGGCCGTCGATCACGTTGCCGATCTGACACACCTCGATGGACATGAGGACGCCCCCGGTGGCCAGCAGCAGGATGTACAGGCACTCTGCTACGATGCACAGCCACAGCACCCCTGGAGGAGGGGAGGAGAACAGCAGAGGGAGAACCCTTAGAAGGAGGGGGGGGGAGGAGGGGACATTAGGGGGGAGGAGGAGGAGGAGGAGGAGGAGGAGAGGAGGAGGAGGAGGAGGGGGAGGAGGAGGAGGAGAGGGGGGGAGGGGAGGAAGGTGAGGAGGAGGAAGAGGAGGAGGAAAAAGAGGAGAGGAGATGGGGAGGAGGAGGAGGAGGAGTGGGAGGATTAGGAGGAGGAGTGGAGGGGGTGGACGGAGGAGGAGTTGATGAGGATGAGGAGGAGAGGATGAGGAGGACAGATGGAAGAGGGAGAGGTGAAATTGATTTTCCAAAAAAACAGGACCAGGGGAGGGGAGAGGAAGTAACAACAATGTGTGTGTGTGTGTGTGTGTGTGTGTGTGTGTGTGTGTGTGTGTGTGTGTGTGTGTGTGTGTGTGTGTGTGTGTGTGTATGTGTGTGTGTGTGTGTGTGTGTGTGTGTGTGTGTGTGTGTGAGAGTGTAGGTTTGGTGTGTGCGTGCATTAGGTATGTTTGTGTGTGTGTGTGTGTGTGTGAGAGTTAGGTATGTGTGTGTGCTAGGTGTGTGTGTGTGTGTGTGTGTGTGTGTGTAAGGTGTGTGCGTGCGTTAGGTGTGTGTGTGTGTTAGGTGTGTGTGTGTGTGTGTGTAAGGTGTGTGTATGTGTGTATGTTAGGTGTGTGTGTGCGTTAGGTGTGTGTGTGTGTGTGACAGTTAGGTGTGTGCGTTAGGTGTGTGTGTGAGTGTTAGGTGTGTGTGTGTGTGAGAGTTAGGTGTGTGCGTTAGGTGTGTGTGTGAGTGTTAGGTGTGTGTGTGTGTATCAGGTGTGTGTGTGTTAGGCATGTGTGTGTGTGTGTATTAGGGTGTGTGTGTTTGTGTGTGTGTTAGGTGTGTGTGTGTGTGTGTGTTAGGGTGTGTGTGTGTTAGGTGTGTGTGTGTGTGTGTTAGGGTGTGTGTGTGTTAGGTGTGTGTGTGTTAGGGTGTGTGTGTGTTAGGTGTGTGTGTTAGGGTGTGTGTCTGTTAGGTGTGTGTGTGTGTGTCTGTTAGGTGTGTGTTAGGGTGTGTGTGTGTTAGGTGTGTGTGTTAGAGTGTGTGTCTGTTAGGTGTGTGTGTGTGTGAGTGTGTGTGTGTGTGTCTGTTAGGTGTGTGTTAGGGTGTGTGTGTGTTAGGTGTGTGTGTGTGTGTGTTAGGGTGTGTGTGTGTGTGTGTGTTAGGGTGTGTGTCTGTTAGGTGTGTGTGTGTGTGTGTGTGTGTGTGTTAGGGTGTGTGTCTGTTAGGTGTGTGTGTGTGTGTGTGTGTGTGTGTGTGTGTGTGTGTGTGTGTGTGTGTGTGTGTGTGTTGAGAAGCCCGATGACCTGCCCCCCCATATCATTAACCTTCTCTGTCAGCGAGACAGAGATGATACATCACCGGCCAGAGACACAGAGCACCTTGAGTCGACACACACACACACACACACACACACACACACACACACACACACACACACACACACACACACACACACACACACACACACACACACACACACACACACACACACACACACACACACACGTTGACACCTATATCTGGCCTGCTCTAGAGGTGGTTAATGCAGGAAGGATGTCTGTTCTCTTGTCATGTATGTAGCGGTAATCTGACAACTGACACCTCTCTATTACTGGGAAACCATCATCCAAGTGATGGACAACAGCGTT
>CM051014.1:3079118-3081618 GCA_027704905.1 Muraenolepis orangiensis | reverse complement strand
GTGTTGTTACCCAGACCCATCTTCTGCCCGCCATGTCCATGGAATTGCATTTTGTAATTGAATGGAATAATTTAGATTGTGCGGCGATGCATCTCTTCCCCCCGAGTGGTCCGACTGTAGATTGGGTTGAGATGCTTCACAACTCACTATATGTATTTAGTTTGTAGACACGGGCGGGACGTTTGTAGGCCGTGTACCTTTCCTTTAAAGGACTATGTTGTCTTTTCTTTCATCCTTTTGCCCTTCTGCTCCGGGGCTCCAGCTGGTCCTGGCCCGTCTCCTGGGTGAGGTGTAGTGAAGGAGGGAGGAGAGGACGCAGGAGGTAGGGATGGTTCTGGACCATGGCCAGATACTGTGTCTGGCTGGCGCTCCGTCTCTGTCTGTGTGTCCTTCCAGCTGGCTGTCTGTCTCAGAGACAGTCAGACAGACAGACAGACAGACAGATAGAAAGACAGACAGACAGACTAAGACAGCCTTAATTCATTTATTAGTTTGTCCCGCTGAAAGCACCGACCGATACTCACAGGGATGCAGGCACGCACAGAGACACACACACGCACACACACACACACACACATGCACACACACACACACACACACACACACACACACACACACACACACACACACACACACACACACACACATGCACACACTCACACCTCTGTATGGTGCATGCTGTGACCTCTCTAGTATGAAGGTTGTCTTTCTTCACACTTTAGGCCCCCTGCTGCTTACGAGGACAGGTCCTCATAACACACTGTTCACACCCGCCCTGATAATGGACCAGCCCACACTGGTCTTCATAACACTAGCGGAATAGGCCAACGGTGGCTAGTGAACTTCTACCGTGGCACCGTAGAGAGCGTCCTGGTTAGTGGCGTCACTGTGTGGTACGGTAACACCACTGAACAGGACAAGAAAGACATCCAGAGGGTCGTGAGGATGGCAGAGAAGATCATCGGGTGTGCACTTCCATGCATTGAGGAGATCTGTAGGACCAGAGGTCGGAAGAAGGCCATGTCCATCATAAAGGACCCCAACCACCCTGGGCTCCATCTCTTCTCCTCCATGTCCATCACTAAGGACCTCAACCACCCTGGGCTCCATCTCTTCTCCTCCATCTCCATCACTAAGGACCTCAACCACCCTGGGCTCCATCTCTTCTCCTCCATCTCCATCACTAAGGACCTCAACCACCCTGGGCTCCATCTCTTCTCCTCCATCTCCATCACTAAGGACCTCAACCACCCTGGGCTCCATCTCTTCTCCTCCATCTCCATCACTAAGGACCTCAACCACCCTGGGCTCCATCTCTTCTCCCCCATCTCCATCACTAAGGACCTCAACCACCCAGGGCTCCATCTCTTCTCCCCCATCTCCATCACTAAGGACCTCAACCACCCTGGGCTCCATCTCTTCTCCCCCATCTCCATCACTAAGGACCTCAACCACCCTGGGCTCCATCTCTTCTCCTCCATCTCCATCACTAAGGACCTCAACCACCCTGGGCTCCATCTCTTCTCCCCCATCTCCATCACTAAGGACCTCAACCACCCTGGGCTCCATCTCTTCTCCCCCATCTCCATCACTAAGGACCTCAACCACCCTGGGCTCCATCTCTTCTCCCCCATCTCCATCACTAAGGACCTCAACCACCCTGGGCTCCATCTCTTCTCCCCCATCTCCATCACTAAGGACCTCAACCACCCTGGGCTCCATCTCTTCTCCCCCCTACCGTCTGGTCGCCGGTTCCTCAGCATCAATACAGCAAGGACCATCAGGTTTAAGGATAGTTTTTATCCCCAGGCAGTGACCTACTGAACTGATGCTGCTGGTGCTGGTGCTGCTACTATCATAACATGTCATTAACATTACACTGTCATAACATGTCATTAACATTACACTATCATAACATGTCATTAACATTACACTATCATAACATGTCATTAGCATTACACTATCATAACATGTCATTAGCATTACACTATCATAACATGTCATTAACATTACACTATCATAACATGTCATTAGCATTACACTATCATAACATGTCATTAACATCACACTATCATAACATGTCATTAACATTACACTATCATAACATGTCATTAACATTACACTATCATAACATGTCATTAACATGACACTATCATAACATGTCATTAACATGACACTATCATAACACGTCATTAACATTACACTATCATAACATGTCATTAGCATTACACTATCATAACATGTCATTAACATCACACTATCATAACATGTCATTAACATCACACTATCATAACATGTCATTAACATCACACTATCATAACATGTCATTAACATCACACTATCATAACATGTCATTAACATCACACTATCATAACATGTCATTAACATTACACTATCATACTTTACTGGACTTTCTGGACTCATTACAGTCACTGCACTGTATTCACTTTATTGTTTTTTAAAATTATTTATTGTGTATTGTATTCTTAAAGTATTGTTC
>CM051014.1:3066618-3074118 GCA_027704905.1 Muraenolepis orangiensis | reverse complement strand
TATATATGATATGTGAGTTATTATAACAAATATCTTATATATGTTGCCCAATTGAAATCTGGATATAAATATTATTTTATTAACAATGTAAATAATGTCATTCATAATTATTAATAATTGTAAATGTCACATTTCATCATCATGAAATCATGAAAAAATGAACATTGTAATATTTAATAAAAATGGATAGACTGTATGTGTATCTACATTTCAACCATCGGGCTACATCCTCCCCTTTCTTTGTTTTTTTTTATGATTTATTTATGGAATTTTCAGGTTTTACATCACAAACAAAAATATACATCACAGTGTAACACAAGCTTCACAGTTACAACTCAAACAGAAATTAAGAAACAACATACTGACAAACAAACTTAAAATGAAATAAACAAATACATAAAAATAAAACAATATATATATATATATATAACAAAAATAAATAAATAAATAAATAAATAATAACAATAATAAAATAAAATAAAATAAAAAGTACACAGGTCAGATAGGTAGGTACAACAGGTCAAGGTCATTACTACACCAAGAGGGTAAGGAGAGGTTTTTCAATCGGAAGGTGGCGGGATAATTTGAATGGCATCTATATATTCAGAAAAGGGCTGCCAAATCTTATCAAACTTTGGTAGGGAGCCTCGTAGGGTATGCTTGATTTTCTCCAGTTGCATAAAATGAAGCACATCCCCAATCCAACGAGAGTGAGTGGGAACGTAGGGACCTTTCCAAGTCATAAGAATTAACCGCCTCGCCAGCAGACTTAAAAAACACAAAAGCCAAAAGATATTTGGGTAGACGTGACTCTGCCGGCAAGACTCCAAACAGAGCAGCAATAGGGGAGGGTGTAATGGGGATAGAGGTGACTTTGGAAAGAGTGTCAAAAACAGACTCCCAAAATGAAGCGAGAGAGGGACACAACCAAAACATATGACAGAGATCCGCAGGGGCCTGCCGACATCTCTCACATGTAGGATCAATGTCGGGAAAAATCTTTGGCAGCTTACATCTAGACCAGTGTATCCTGTGAACCACCTTACACTGCAGCACCCCATGTCTGGCACATATGGAGGAGTGGTGAACTCTGTAGAGAATAGCTTCCCAGGTCTTACAATCTATATCTTCCCCCAAGTCTTGTGACCAAATTGTATGTAGAGTGCAAGAATGGGGGATTGTAGCATAGCTATTTCATTACATAAACGTGTAATGGCGCCTTTCCCAATTGGATCCTGTTTCAGAAGCAAGTCTATGGGAGAAATCGGGGGAATCACAGGAAAGCCTGAAAAATGAAGAATTCTTGGATTCCTACGTTCCCAAATAAATTGTAAAATCCTGCCATCTAATTTACGGAAGAATGATTTCGCAATAAAGATGGGGATGCACTGAAGAAGGTATAACCATCTGGGAAGCACATTCATTTTTATACAATTTATCCGCCCAGCCAGAGACAGGGGGAGAAGTGACCATCGTTGAAAATCATGGGTCAGACGGTCCAGGAGAGGGGAAAAGTTATCTTTAAATAAATTGTCAAATCTGTTAGTTACACAAATCCCCAGGTACGTGAGCTTATGACGAGAGATTTTAAAAGGCAATCTACTCAAGGCATATGTCTTGGCCGCAGAGTTAACTGGCATGAGTTCACTTTTGCTTAAATTTAGTTTGTATCCCGAAATTTGACCAAAATGTCCAAGAATGGTAAGCACCAGGGGGATGGATTTATCAGGGTCAGAAACATACAGCAATAAATCGTCAGCATAAAGGGAAACCTTTTGCTCCACTCCACCTCTCATGATGCCTGGAAATGCACTAGTCCTAAGTGCTATCGCTAACAGTTCAACCGCTATTGCGAACAATAAGGGGGATAAGGGGCAGCCCTGTCTTGTACCCCTATCAAGGGGGAAGTAATCGGAATAATTACTATTAGTGCGTACACATGCCTCTGGCAGGGTGTACAATAACCTAGTCCAAGTTAAGAATTTCTCACCAAACCCAAACCTTCTCAATGTTTCAAAAAGGTAACCCCACTCCACTCTGTCAAACGCCTTTTCCGCGTCCAGTGATAATATCAACTCTGGTACTTTAGATGAGGAGGGATTGTATAATACATTGAATAAACGTCTGATGTTATAATAAGAGGATCTATTCCTAATGAACCCTGTTTGATCTATGGATATAATTGAGGGCAGTGTGGCCTCAAGTCACCGAGCCAGCACCTTGACATCATTTCCAAGTAAAGAAATAGGACGATAACTGCCACACTGAAGGGGATCCTTATCTTTTTTAAGATCAGAGAGATAGAAGCTTGGCGCAGCGTGATAGGTAGTAAGCCAGATTCAAACGATTCATTATACATGTTGAGCAGGAGTGGGGTTCGTTTCTCGGAAAAGGCCTTATAAAACTCGACTGGAAAACCATCAGGGCCAGGACACTTTCTACTCTGCATGGACCTCAGGGAAAGAATCATTTCCTCAGCAGTGAAAGGCTCTTCCAGTTCCGATACTTGCTCCGGATCAATGATTGGAATGTCCAATGACCGAAAGAAAGCACTGTATAATGAGGGATCAGGAGATTGTTCAGACGTGTAAAGAGAACTATAAAAATCCTTGAATTGATTATTTATCGATGTGTAGTCAAATGTTGTATCTGTTGGGGTATTAATTTGAGGGATTAGGTGGGACGCGGACATTTGACGAAGCTGATGAGCGAGCAATTTACCGCGTTTGTCCCCAAATTCATAAAAATTGTGTTGAGATTTTTGAAGCATTTCCGCTGCTTGTTTGGAAGCTAAAATGTCAAATTTGGCCTTAGCAGTGAGAAGTTTTGTATAAAGGTCTGGGCTTGGCAAGGACGAATACTGTGCTTCAAGTTCAGAAATTAGCCTGGAACATTTAGATTTATCCTCTGCAGCTTTTTTCCTCTGATAAGAAGTGCACGAGATGATCTGCCCCCTCAGATAGGCCTTACACGCCTCCCAGATCACAGAGGCTGATACATCTGGCGTGACATTGAAAGAGATGAAAACATCTATGCTCGTATTCACAAAGTCAACAAATGCTGGATCTGAGAGCCATAAGTTGTTAAAACGCCAGGGAGAGTGCTGCATAAAGCCACCTGAAAGAGAGAGGTCAGTCGAAACAGCTGCGTGATCAGAGATGACAATAGGGCCATATGAGCATTGTTGAACATCGGGGAGGAGCCTGTGGTCTAACAGAAAGAAATCAATGCGTGAGAATGAATGATGGACAGGGGAAAAGAAAGAATACTGTTTAACATCAGGATTCAACAATCGCCATGGGTCTGAGACAGCATATTGGGCCATGAATGCTTGGATGACCTTGGCAGATTTGGAGAGAGTGGAGGGAGTGATAGAAGAACGGTCTAGAACTGGATTACGACAACAATTAAAGTCGCCTCCTAAAATGAACTGGTGCGTTCCAAGATCCGGTATAGAAAACAGAAGCTTTTTGTAAAAATTCTCATCATCCCAATTAGGGCCATAGATATTTACCAAGGTGAGACAGATGTTATTAATCTTCCCAGATACAATAATAAAATTACCATGGGGGTCGGATATGACCCTGGAGACGGAGAACGGCACTGATTTGTGCACCAGAATTGCAACTCCCCGCAATTTGCTCGTAAATGAGGAGTGATATAACTGACCAACCCAGTCCTTTTTAATTCTAAAATGGTCCCCTTGTTTGAGATGGGTCTCCTGGAGGAACGCACTTCTAGTGCCCAAACCCTTGAGATATGAGAGAACCTTATTACGTTTTAGAGGTGCATTTAATCCCTTAACATTCCAGCTGGTAACCCTCAAAGCACCACTAGGTGCTGGTCCGCTGTTACTGTTGGACATAATGGATTGGGAGAGAAACCAAATAGTAAAAACCTATCCTGAGGAGAGTTGACTTCACCAATATATACATTTCAAAAAACGTAGCAAACAAACCCCGCCCACCCCGCCAGAGCCCCCTCCCCAAACGAGGCGGCAGCAGCATCCCCAAAACTAACACTTCCCTACATACCCACATAACTAACACCAAAACCGGGTGACTATATATGAATCATAATGCAAACAGTAAAATAGTAAACCTTTATGAATTGTTTCAAACCTAATACAAAAATATGTCAGGCCATAATAGCAAAACAACAACAAAACGGAACCTGCCTCAATGCAATAGGAAACACTCAGATTGTGTGAGGGGTAACAGTTCAATCCCACTACCCGAGGGGGCGAAAGACCTGCTCATAGGTTAGAAAATATTACGCTTTGAAAAGTAGCACTAGTAGGAGCATGACGTTGTTTTCAACAGAATTATCCATAACACATTGAAAGATAAAGAAAGAGAAAAAACCCGCCCGGGGTTCACCGTAATGTAGGCTAAACATGACGTCATAGCTCCACAGCGCGCAATAAATGCTTAACAGTAATGCAAACTTGCCTCTTGCACTGAACGTGTATAGTTACCAAATATCCAGCCGTATATTTCCATTAAAACTCGTTGTAGGGTAATTAAGGAAGAGGACCAGTAAAGTAAATGTTAAAACTCCGTCGGTCCGACGTCAAGTCCAGTCCAAGTGGCAGGCTCTCGCCAACTGTGGCCACAATATCCAATCGCCATAGTTTTGAGCAGTCCAGCACACCTCAATATCTCCGTATCCAAACAACTGAATGAGGGAAAATAGAAAAAGAAAAATACATGTTTCCTCAGAGCACGTCGGCAAAGCAACACACTACTGTGGCGTTATATCCAGCTCGACCAGTCGCGAAATCAAGCCTCACACACTCCCGGGACCGGGAGCAAGACGTTTAGCAAAGACAGTGGCCTCCGTGGGGTTCTCGAAGTAATGCTCTTTCCCATCGGGCAGCGTAACCCTCAGACGCGCGGGGAAGAGGAGCCCAAACTTGACACCAGGGACCGACCGGAGCATTTGCTTAGCCTTCCAGAACTCTGCACGTTTTTTCGCGACAGCCGCGGCCAGATCCGGAAAAATGGAAATCCTATTCCCACCTGGAGACTTGAGACCAACAGGACTACCAACAGGACTACCAACAGGCAGGACTACCGACAGGCAGGACTACCAACAGGACTACCAACAGGCAGGACTACCGACAGGCAGGACTACCAACAGGCAGGACTACCAACAGGCAGGACTACCGATAGGCAGGACTACCAACAGGACTACCAACAGGCAGGACTACTGACAGGCAGGACTACCGACAGGCAGGACTACCGACAGGCAGGACTACCGACAGGCAGGACTACCGACAGGCAGGACTACCGATAGGCAGGACTACCAACAGGCAGGACTACCGATAGGCAGGACTACCAACAGGACTACCAACAGGCAGGACTACCGACAGGCAGGACTACCAACAGGCAGGACTACCGATAGGCAGGACTACCAACAGGACTACCAACAGGCAGGACTACCGACAGGCAGGACTACCGACAGGCAGGACTACCAACAGGCAGGACTACCGACAGGCAGGACTACCAACAGGACTACCAACAGGCAGGACTACCGACAGGCAGGACTACCAACAGGACTACCAACAGGCAGGACTACCGACAGGCAGGACTACCAACAGGCAGGACTACCGACAGGCAGGACTACCGACAGGCAGGACTACCAACAGGCAGGACTACCAACAGGACTACCGACAGGCAGGACTACCAACAGGTAGGACTACCAACAGGACTACAAACAGGCAGGACTACCGATAGGCAGGACTACCGACAGGCAGGACTACCGACAGGCAGGACTACCGATAGGCAGGACTACCAACAGGCAGGACTACCGACAGGCAGGACTACCGACAGGCAGGACTACCAACAGGCAGGACTACCAACAGGCAGGACTACCGATAGACAGGACTACCAACAGGCAGGACTACCGATAGACAGGACTACCAACAGGCAGGACTACCAACAGGCAGGACTACACAGGCAGGACAGGCAGGACTACCAACAGGCAGGACTACCAACAGGCAGGACTACCAACAGGCAGGAGTACCAACAGGACTACCGACAGGCAGGACTACCAACAGGCAGGACTACCAACAGGCAGGACTACCGACAGCAGGACTACCAACAGGCAGGACTACCGACATGACTACCAACATGCAGGACTACCAACAGGACTACCAACAGGCAGGACTACCGACAGGCAGGACTACCAACAGGACTACCAACAGGCAGGACTACCAACAGCAGGACTACCAACAGGCAGGACTACCAACATGCAGGACTACCAACAGGACTACCAACAGGCAGGACTACCGACAGGCAGGACTACCAACAGGCAGGACTACCAACAGTCAGGACTACCAACAGGCAGGACTACCAACAGGCAGGACTACCGACAGGCAGGACTACCAACAGGCAGGACTACCAACAGGACTACCAACAACAGGACTACCGATAGGCAGGACTACCAACAGGCAGGACTACCGACAGGACTACCAACAGGCAGGACTACCAACAGGCAGGACTACAACAGGCAGGACTACCAACAGGCAGGACTACCGACAGGCAGGACTACCAACAGGCAGGACTACCAACAGGACTACCAACAGGACTACCGATAGGCAGGACTACCAACAGGCAGGACTACCAACAGGTAGGACTACCAACAGGACTACCAACAGGCAGGACTACCAACAGGACTACCAACAGGCAGGACTACCAACAGGCAGGACTACCAACAGGCAGGACTACCGACAGGCAGGACTACCGACAGGCAGGACTACCGATAGGCAGGACTACCAACAGGCAGGACTACCGACAGGCAGGACTACCGACAGGCAGGACTACCAACAGGCAGGACTACCAACAGGCAGGACTACCGATAGACAGGACTACCAACAGGCAGGACTACCGACAGGCAGGACTACCAACAGGCAGGACTACCAACAGGCAGGACTACCAACAGGCAGGAGTACCAACAGGACTACCGACAGGCAGGACTACCGACAGGCAGGACTACCAACAGGCAGGACTACCAACAGGCAGGACTACCGACAGGCAGGACTACCGACAGGCAGGACTACCGATAGGCAGGATTACCGACAGGCAGGACTACCGACAGGCAGGACTACCGACAGGCAGGACTACCGACAGGCAGGACTACCGATAGGCAGGACTACCGATAGGCAGGACTACCAACAGGCAGGACTACCGATAGACAGGACTACCAACAGGCAGGACTACCGACAGGCAGGACTACCGACAGGCAGGACTACCGATAGGCAGGACTACCAACAGGCAGGACTACCGATAGACAGGACTACCAACAGGCAGGACTACCGACAGGCAGGACTACCAACAGGCAGGACTACCGACAGGCAGGAGTACCAACAGGACTACCGACAGGCAGGACTACCAACAGGCAGGACTACCAACAGGCAGGACTACCGACAAGCAGGACTACCAACAGGCAGGACTACCGACATGACTACCAACATGCAGGACTACCAACAGGACTACC
>CM051014.1:3054118-3059118 GCA_027704905.1 Muraenolepis orangiensis | reverse complement strand
GTTTTAATGTCACTGAGGCAGGCGGAGAGGGTGGCGTGGGTGGCTGGGGTGATAGCTTTGGCGGAGAGATATAGCTGAGTGTCGTCGGCATAACAGTGAAAGCGGAGCCCGTGGTGGCGAAGGATCTGACCGAGGGGAAGGATGTATATGATAAAGAGTAGGGGACCAAGTACAGAACCCTGGGGGACACCGTGAGTGACTGGGGCAGTGGAGGATTGACAGTTATTGATGGAGATGTATTGGTGGCGGTCGGAGAGGTAGGAGGTGAGCCAGGAGAGGGCGGTGCCGGTGATACCAATGAAGTGCTGGAGGCGGGAGAGGAGGATGGAGTGGTCTATAGTGTCAAAGGCAGCGGTGAGGTCGAGGAGGATGAGGATGGTGAGGGAGCCGGAGTCGGCAGAGAGAAGTATGTCATTGGTAACCTTGAGGAGGGCGGTTTCCGTGCTGTGTCTAGTGCGGAAGCCGGACTGGAAGGGTTCGTGAAGGTTATTTGTGTCAAGGTGGGCTTTAATTTGTGAAGCGGTGACACGTTCGAGCATTTTGGACGTGTAGGGGAGGTTGGAAATAGGACGGAAGTTGATGGGGTTACCGGGGTCAAGGCCGGGTTTTTTCAGTATGGGGGTGATGGTAGCAAGCTTGAGTGAGGGGGGGACGGAGCCGATGGCCAGGGAGGAGTTGATGATGGTAGTGATGAGTGGGGAGAGTGAGGGGAGGCAGTCCTTAACGAGGGAAGAGGGGATGGGGTCAAGGGCACAGGTAGTGGGTTTCATACTAGTGACTAAGGAGAGTAGGTCGGATTCGGTGATGGGGGTGAAAGATGAAAGTGGATGGAGTGGAGGGGGGGGGTCGGTGGGCTGAAAACCGGGAGGAGAGGAGGGGGCGGAGGCAGCTAGCTGTGTGTGGATGTTGTCAATTTTAGTCTGGAAGAATGACAGGAAGGAGTTGCAGGTGCTGGTGGTGAAGGAATTGCTGGTAGTGTCTATGGGTTTGAGCAGTTTGTTTATGGTGGAGAAGAGTGTTCTGGGGTTGTTGGAGCCGGTACGGATGATGGAGGAGTAGTGGGAGGATCGTGCGTGATTGAGTGCTTCTGTATATTGTTGTTGGTGAAGTTTGTAGGCATCGAGGTGAATGGTGAGTCCGGTTTTTTTGGATAAGCGTTCCAGTTGGCGGCCCTGAGTTTTGAGGTGACGGAGTTCGCTAGTGTACCAGGGGGCGGAGTGAGTGAAGGAGACGAGTTTGGTTCTGATGGGGGCGATGTCATCAAGACAGGATGAGAGTGTGTTATTGTAGAAGTTGACTAGGTCAGTGGGGGAGACGTTCGGGGTGGGGATGGTGTTGGAAATGGCGTTGGTTAGGGCAGCAGAGAGGGAGGGAAGGTTGATGGATTTGAGGTTTCGAAAGGATATGGTGCGTTGCTGTTTAACGGGGTGGGGGGGGATGTTGACGTCTAGGGTGATGGCTAGGTGGTCAGAGATGGTGAGGTCGGTGGTGGAGAGGTTGTTAATGGAGATGCCAGAGGTGCAGACTAGGTCGAGGGTGTGTCCTTTGTTATGGGTGGGGAAATCAATGTGTTGGGTGATGTTAAAATAATCTAAGATGTCCATGAATTCAGTGGTGTGGGTGCAGGTTATGGAGTCGACGTGGATGTTAAAGTCGCCGAGCAGCAGTACAGATGGTGAAATGGCAAAGAGCTGGGTTAAGAATTCAGATAGGTCAGAGAGAAATTCTGGGATTGGCTTGGAGGGGGGGCGATAGATGACGGCAGTGACCAGGGGTTTGGGACCAGGTAATTTAAAAGTGAGGTGTTCGAATGAGGGAGGGGTGGGGAGGGATAGTGCAGTTGTAGTGATTGACTGGTGGTGAAATACAGCTATTCCACCACCACGACCGTCCTGGCGGGGTTTTTCCAGATAGCTGTATCCTGGGGGTGTAGTTTGGTTGAGGTAGAAGTAGTCCAGTGGCTGTTGCCATGTTTCAGTTACGCAGAGGAAGTCCAGTTTATTGTCAATAATGAGCTCGTTGAGAATGAGACTTTTATTGCTGAGGGATCTTGTGTTAAACAGGGTGAATTTCAGGGACTTTTGTTTTGAAGTTGAGTTGGCGGAAGTGGGTAGTGGGCGGAGGTTTAAGGGGTTCACGTGGGGATTGATCTGATGACGTGAGTTGTTGTGATGACGGGAGGCGGAAGTGCGGGGGCTTTCTAAATTGGAGCAGAGAGATGGGATAATGTTTATGGCGGTGGATTTATAGAAAAACTTGCGACGGGAGCTTCTGTGGATGTAGCGGTGGCGTTGTAGCAGTCCGAAGTCTTTTATTGCTGAGATGAGTTGCGCGGGAGGAGGCGATCGATGGTTAAGCAGGAGGAGCTGCGCCGCTGTGTAACGCAGTGCCATGGTGAAAACAGGACCGGGACAGGTGGAGGCCTGCCGGGTCTGCCTTCAGCCGCGGGTGCGGCGGTGATCTTCGGGGGTTGTGGAAGGCAGCGGTCCCAGCCAGACATGGGCTAACCGCACCGGGACAGGTGGAAGCCTGTCCGGGGTCTACCTTCCAGCGAGCGGTGGTGGAATAGAAGTCCGGCTGGATACAGGTGAGTTCTGGGCCGGTGGCCGAGTGTTTGTTGAGGGCAGATGGTAATCCAAGATTGACAGTCGCAAAACAGATGGTAATTGATGTTAATCCAAGAAATGGTAATCCAGATACTGTAGCTGGACGGAGGTTAGACGGAGGGAGAAGCGGCAACCAAAGCGTGCCAGCGTCCTCTCTCTCTGTGGCCACCAAGGATGAGATGCAAATGAGCTGCTTGATCTCACCTGATGGAGCTTGCAAAACTACTAGTCACCAGAGAACTACTAGTCACCAGAGAACTACTAGTCACCAGGGAACTACTAGTCAGAGAACTACTAGTCACCAGAGAACTACTAGTCACCAGAGAACTACTAGTCACCAGAGAACTACTAGTCAGAGAACTACTAGTCACCAGATAACTACTAGTCACCAGAAAACTACTAGTCACCAGAGAACTACTAGTCAGAGAACTACTAGTCAGAGAACTACTAGTCAGAGAACTACTAGTGACCAGAGAACTACTAGTCACCAGAGAACTACTAGTCACCAGAGAACTACTAGTCACCAGAGAACTACTAGTCAGAGAACTACTAGTGACCAGAGAACTACTAGTCACCAGAGAACTACTAGTCACCAGATAACTACTAGTCACCAGAGAACTACTAGTCACAGGAAGTCATCAGTGCATTTCCTTCCTAACCAGCCATAACAATGTAATATATACATATACACATATAGAATAACATAATATATAATACATTACATTTCCTCCAAGAGCAGAACCAGTGCTCAGGTAAAAGTACAATAAGTTGTCTCTCTAGATTTGACACAATAAGTCATCAAACAGGACTATAATGACCAATACTGAAGCCAATGGAGTCACAGGAGCTACTCAGCAGAGAGCTACAGATTTCCGATGACTTGGCGTGGACCCGCAACACGGAGGTCATGCTGAAGAAGGCACACCAGCGCCTCTATGCTCTGCGGTGCCTCAGAAAAAGCGGAATAGGCCAACGGTGGCTAGTGAACTTCTACCGTGGACAAGAAAGCCATCCAGAGGGTCGTGAGGACGGCAGAGAAGATCATCGGGTGTGCACTTCCATGCATTGAGGAGATCTGTAGGACCAGATGTCGGAAGAAGGCCATGTCCATCATAAAGGACTGCAACCACCCTGGGATCCATCTCTTCTCCCCCTACCGTCTGGTCGCCGGTTCCTCAGCATCCGTACAGCAAGGACTACCAGGTTTAAGGAGAGTTTTTATCCACATGCAGTGACCTACTGAACTGCTAGGAGTGCTGCTACTTTCACTTCCATGTCATTAACATTACACTATCATAACATGTCATTAACATTACACTATCATAACATGTCATTAACATGACACTATCATAACATGTCATTAACATGACACTATCATAACATGTCATTAACATGACACTATCATAACATGTCATTAACATTACACTATCATACTTTGCTGGACTTTCTGGACTCATCACAGTTACTGCACCTGTACTGCACTGTATTCATGATGCTGCACTACTGGCACTTTAAAAAGATTTTTCTTAAAAATAAAAAAAACATGCACATTCAACACATTATCACTTTGCTGATCTTTTCTTTTGTTTATTTTTATTGTATATATTATTTATATTTTTATTTAATTTTTATTTAATTTTTATGGTGTTGTTTTGGAGATGTTTACTGCGGGAGGGAATGGGGAGTCAGCGTTCCTATGGACTTACAAATGGCCGATAAAACATCTTGTATCTTGTATCAGCAAACGCTAATAAACAAGCTCTAGCAAACAATAGAGCTAACAAGACGCAGGGAGCAATCAGAGGGTTCCCGGTTAAGCAGGGTGATTAATCTGTGACGTGATGTTCGAAATATGCTAAATTATAGTCCCGTAGGTAGTAGTTAGTAACACGCTTGTTCTGGGGGAGGAACACACCTACCTCACGACTATCCACAGAGGTGCCTCGCGTCTCTGCTTCCTGCGTCACGGTAGCGTGTAAAACAAGCGTGTAGAGAGAGAGAGAGAAAGAGCGGCGGCACCGCACCGCTAAGCTGGAGGTCTCTTTTTAGGTCTCTCTTTGGGTCTTTCTTTAGGGCTCTCTTTGGGTCTCTCTTTAGGTCTCTCTTAAGGTCTCTCTTAAGGTCTCTCGTTAGGTCTCTCTTTAGGTCTCTCGTTAGGTCTCTCTTAAGGTCTCTCGTTAGGTCTCTCGTTAGGTCTCTCTTAAGGTCTCTCTTTAGGTCTCTCTTTAGGTCTCTCTTAAGGTCTCTCTTTAGGTCTCTCTTTAGGTCTCTCTTAAGGTCTCTCTTTAGGTCTCTCGTTAGGTCTCTCTTTAGGTCTCTCTTTAGATCTCTCTTTAGGTCTCTCTTAAGGTCTCTCATTAGGTCTCTCTTTAGGTCTCTCTTAGGTCTCTCTTT
>CM051014.1:3020913-3040618 GCA_027704905.1 Muraenolepis orangiensis | reverse complement strand
GTGCTCTAGTTGGGTAGTTTAGTGCTCTAGTGTGGTAGTGTAGTGCTCTAGTGTGGTAGTGTAGTGCTCTAGTGTGGTAGTTTAGTGCTCTAGTGTGGTAGTTTAGTGCTCTAGTGTGGTAGTTTAGTGCTCTAGTTGGGTAGTTTAGTGCTCTAGTTGGGTAGTTTAGTGCTCTAGTGTGGTAGTGTAGTGCTCTAGTGTGGTAGTTTAGTGCTCTAGTGTGGTAGTTTAGTGCTCTAGTTGGGTAGTTTAGTGCTCTAGTTGGGTAGTTTAGTGCTCTAGTGTGGTAGTTTAGTGCTCTAGTGTGGTAGTGTAGTGCTCTAGTGTGGTAGTTTAGTGCTCTAGTGTGGTAGTGTAGTGCTCTAGTGTGGTAGTTTAGTGCTCTAGTGTGGTAGTTTAGTGCTCTAGTGTGGTAGTTTAGTGCTCTAGTGTGGTAGTTTAGTGCTCTAGTTGGGTAGTGTACCGGTCCACGTTTACCTTCCTCTTCTTGAAGGCCTGCCTGGCCAGGAACCCACGACAAGCGGCCTGGAACAAGGTGAGGTTCCTCCTGGTCTGCACGTCCCGCTGCTCCTCCAGCTGGGGGAGGGTCCCGGCTCTGAAGAACACCTGAAGGGAACGGGTCCACGAGTCACACTCTTCATACAAGTTGGCCTGTGTGCTCCCGGCTGTCAATCAAATGAATGCGATGGACATGCCGGCATTAAGAAAGAGCGAGCATTGCGGCTCACGGGAACTCTTTGAAATTGAATTCTAAAGTCCTCCTGCTGCTTTCTCAAGTCTCTCTATTTAGAAGTACTTCTCAGTCATTTAAAGTACATTTGAATATGGAAATGAATGAATAGCAACAGCTTTTTGAAATATAACAAAAAAATAAATAAAATGAAAACTAAATAACAAAAAGAGCAGTGTACGTACGTATAGTTTTAACTTACTCTACTTAACCCCATCTGGAAGTTGGTCTTCTCCAGCTCCAAAAAGTCCAACAGCTCCTCCACTGCCTACACACACACACACACACACATTTTGGGTGGCTTCAGAGATCCAGCTACCTCTGGTGGGCCTGCAAAGGTTGTGACCTGCTTGCCAAATAAGAACAAGATAAAGACACATTCATGAACCCCTTCCCTTCTCACCCGGAAGTGGAAATCCTAAAATAAGTGGAAGATGCTTCCTCACCATCCCGTGGGAAGTCTCTTATGACATTTGAGTCTGCTGATTATGATTACTATAAAGTGAAGCCCTTTAAAGCACACACAGCGTACATTTAGTCAACATGATGATATTGTGTTCTACACAACGGAGCAGAACTAGGGTGTAAGTGAGAGAGGAACAGTGAGGTGGCCAAAAGGGACCATTAAGATGAGATTGATTTAGCAAGCAAATATTTGCTAAATCAAGTGTTTCTTTCTACTGCGGCTCTAATGTTGACTAAGCTCGATGTTGAATATCTTCTGGCAATGTCACACGGCCCATCCAAAATGAGCGGTAGCACTAGCCACAGTTTGACCCATGTACACAGCTCAATGCCCTGCATTGTACTATAAACTACTTATGCAAATGAGACCCTCTCCTTTAATCAGCTTAAGAAGAGAGCTAATCGCCGGAAAGTAGCCGGCTAGTGAGAGAAGACAGAGATAGAGCACCGGACCTCCTGTACAAGAGACTTGATAGATAACGAGGGAGGGAGGGAGGGAGGGAGGGAGGGGGAGGGTGGGTAAAGGAAGGGGGAGATAGAGGGAGGAGGAGATAGAGGGAGGAGGGGGGGGGGGGGGAGAGGAAGGGGGAGATAGAGGGAGGAGGAGGGGGGGGAGAGAGGAAGGGGGAGATAGAGGGAGGAGGAGGGGGGGGAGAGAGGGAGGAGGAGGGGGGAGAGAGGAAGAGGAGGAGGGGGGAGAGAGGAAGAGGAGGAGGGGGGAGAGAGGAAGGGGGAGATAGAGGGAGGAGGAGGGGGGAGATAGCGAGAGGAGGAGGGGGGGAGAGAGGAAGGGGGAGATAGAGGGAGGAGGAGGGGGGAGATAGAGGGAGGAGGGGGGGGGAGAGAGGAAGGGGGAGATAGAGGGAGGAGGGGGGGGGAGAGAGGAAGGGGGAGATAGAGGAGGAGGAGGGGGAGAGAGGAAGGGGGAGATAGAGGGAGGAGGAGGGGGAGATAGAGGGAGGAGGGGGGGGAGAGAGGAAGGGGAGATAGAGGGAGGAGGGGGGGAGAGAGGAAGGGGGAGATAGAGGGAGGAGGAGGGGGGAGAGAGGAAGGGGGAGATAGAGGGAGGAGGGGGGGGGAGAGAGGAGGGGGAGATAGAGGGAGGAGGAGGGGGGAGATAGCGAGAGGAGGAGGGGGGAGAGAGGAAGGGGGAGATAGAGGGAGGAGGAGGGGGGAGAGAGGAAGGGGGAGATAGAGGGAGGAGGAGGGGGGAGATAGAGATGGGAGATAGCGAGAGGAGGAGGAGGGGAGAGAGGAAGGGGGAGATAGAGGGAGGAGGAGGGGGGAGATAGCGAGAGGAGGAGGGGGGGAGAGAGGAAGAGGGGGAGAGGGAGGAGGAGGAGAGGGGGAGAGAGGGAGGAGGAGGAGAGGGGGAGATAGCGGGAGGAGGAGGGGGGAGATAGCGAGAGATGGAGGGGGGGAGAGAGGAGGGGAGGGAGGAGAGGGAGGAGGAGGAGAGGGGGAGATAGAGGGAGGAGGAGGGGGGGAGAGAGGAAGGGGGAGATAGAGGGAGGAGGAGGGGGGGAGATGCGAGAGGAGAGGGGGAGATAGAGAGAGGAGGAGGGGGGGAGATAGAGAGAGGAGGAGGGGGGGGAGAGAGGAGGGGAGATGAGAGAGGAGGAGGGGGAGATAGAGGGAGGAGGAGGGGGAGATAGCGAGAGGAGGAGGGGGGAGATATCGAGAGGAGGAGGGGGGGAGATAGCGAGAGGAGGAGGGGGGAGATAGAGAGAGGAGGAGGGGGGAGATAGCGAGAGGAGGAGGGGGAGATAGCGAGAGGAGGAGGGGGGAGATAGCGAGAGGAGGAGGGGGGAGATAGCGAGAGGAGGAGGGGGGAGATAGCGAGAGGAGGAGGGGGGAGATAGCGAGAGGAGGAGGGGGGAGATAGCGAGAGGAGGAGGGGGGGAGATAGCGAGAGGAGGAGGGGGGAGATAGAGAGAGGAGGAGGGGGGAGATAGCGAGAGGAGGAGGGGGGGAGATAGAGAGAGGAGGAGGGGGGAGATAGAGAGAGGAGGAGGGGGAGATAGCGAGAGGAGGAGGGGGGAGATAGCGAGAGGAGGAGGGGGGAGATAGCGAGAGGAGGAGGGGGGAGATAGCGAGAGGAGGAGGGGGGGAGATAGAGAGAGGAGGAGGGGGGAGATAGCGAGAGGAGGAGGGGGGAGATAGCGAGAGGAGGAGGGGGGGAGATAGCGAGAGGAGGAGGGGGGGAGATAGCGAGAGGAGGAGGGGGGAGATAGCGAGAGGAGGAGGGGGGGAGATAGCGAGAGGAGGAGGGGGGGAGATAGCGAGAGGAGGAGGGGGGAGATAGCGAGAGGAGGAGGGGGGAGATAGCGAGAGGAGGAGGGGGGAGATAGCGAGAGGAGGAGGGGGGGAGATAGCGAGAGGAGGAGGGGGGAGATAGCGAGAGGAGGAGGGGGGGAGATAGCGAGAGGAGGAGGGGGGAGATAGCGAGAGGAGGAGGGGGGAGATAGCGAGAGGAGGAGGGGGGGAGATAGCGAGAGGAGGAGGGGGGGAGATAGCGAGAGGAGGAGGGGGGGAGATAGCGAGAGGAGGAGGGGGAGATAGCGAGAGGAGGAGGGGGGAGATAGCGAGAGGAGGAGGGGGGAGATAGAGAGAGGAGGAGGGGGGAGATAGGAGAGGAGGAGGGGGGAGATAGCGAGAGGAGGAGGGGGGGAGATAGCGAGAGGAGGAGGGGGGAGAGAGGAAGGAGGAGAGGAGAGGAGGAGGAGGAGGAGGAGGAAGAGAAGAGGGAGGAGGAGGAGGAGGAGGGGGTTGAGGAGTGGCAGGAGAAGGAGTGGCCAGAGTGATGTACAGTCACTACTGGGGGTGAGATAAGGGAAATGTTAGCGTGATAAGTAGCGCTAAGCGGTCATACCACCGGTGGAAGAGGGGGGTGTGGCCGATTATGCTAATGAGACTGTTTAAAAGTGAAGGAGAGAAAATGATGTCACTGGCTTCATTAGCATGCGGCCGTGTCGGCCATCAATCATCAGTGATGATGACAGGTGGCTGCCAATAGAATCCTCAACAACATCCCCTCTGAGACTGTCTGTCTCTCTCTCTCTCTCTCTCTCTCTCTCTCTCTCTCTCTCTCTCTCTCTCTCTCTCTCTCTCTCTCTCTCTCTATCTCTCTCCCCCCCTCTGCCTCCCCCGGAGACAGTTCCAGAGAAAAGTAGGACACAAAGAGAAAGATGGAGGCCAGATAGTCCAGAGACAGACAGACAGACAGACAGACAGACAGACAGACACCCAGTCAGCCAAAGTGAGTGACAGACAGCCCTACACACACAGGGAGAGGGAGAGGTCGTAAAAAGCTTTAACCTCCCTGGCTGACAGCCCGCCATCTCTCTCTCCCTCCAGCCCAGACTGAGGCGACGGCTGGCTGGGGGAGGAGGGGGGAGGAGGGGGCGGAGGGGGAGGAGGGGGAGGGGGGAGGAGGGGGAGGAGGGGAGGGGGAGGGGGGAGGAGGGGGGAGGGGGGAGGAGAGGGCGGAGGGGGAGGAGGGGGGAGGAGGGGGAGGAGGGGGAGGAGAGGGCGGGGGGAGGAGAGGGGGAGGAGGGGGGAGGAGAGGGGGAGGAGGGGGAGAGGGGAGGAGGGGGGAGGAGAGGGCGGAGGGGAGGAGAGGGAGGAGGGGGGGGAGGGGGAG
Source organism: Muraenolepis orangiensis (assembly GCA_027704905.1). NCBI lineage: Eukaryota > Metazoa > Chordata > Actinopteri > Gadiformes > Muraenolepididae > Muraenolepis > Muraenolepis orangiensis. Next base: position 3,035,780 of record CM051014.1, on the reverse strand, counting down.
GAGAGGGAGGAGGGGGAGGGGGAGGAGGGGGAGGAGAGGAGGAGGGGAGGAGGGGGGAGGAGAGGGGGGAGGAGGGGGGAGGAGGGGGGAGAGGGGGAGGAGGGGGGAGAGGAGAGGGGAGGAGGGGGGAGGAGAGGGAGGAGGGGTGAGGATGTTTGGCCCGTCTGAGGCGGTGAGAGCTGTACCTCGGCAGACGGTCCTTAATGGCTGTAAACTGTTCTGGGGTCAGCCGCCAGCCGCCAGCCACCAGCCGCCAGCCTCCAGCCTCCAGCCTCCAGATAATGAATTCCTGTTCTTTTAATAGGCGGGAAGCTGCCTCCTAAACGCTGCAGCGGAGGCCGGAGACTCGTTAGAACCCTTGGACGTCCTTGACCGGGGTTCTTCTTCATGATTGGACGACGGAACATTAACTTTAATACGCTGTCCGCTGGTCGGTTCACCGGGGACCAATCAGGGTGATGGGGAGAACCTTGACCTCCCATTGGTCGAGGAGGAGGAGGGGGAGGAGAAGGAGGAGGAGGAGGAGGAGGAGGAGGAGGAGGAGGAGGAGGATGGGGAGGAGGAGGAGGAGGATGGGGAGGAGGAGGAGAGGAGGAGGAGGAGGAGGAGGAGGAGGAGGAGGAGGAGAGGACAGAAGAGCTGTTTATTTTCCTGATAGCCAGACTAAGGAAGAGGAGAGATCCAGGTAGATATGCTGGAGTGTTGGTTTCCTTCCAATGATCAACAACACAACAAACCAACAACAAACCAACAACAAACCAAACAACAAACAAACCAACAACAAAACCAACACAACAAACCAACACACAACAACACACCAACAAACCAAACCAACAACAAACCAACCAACAAACCAAACCAACAACAAACCCAAACCAACAAACAAACCAACAACCAAACCAACAACAAACCAACAAACAACAAACCAACAACAACAAACCAAACAACCAAACCAACAACACAGCAGTTGGTTATAGAACTAAACAGAGAGGAGAGAAATGGACGGATATCACTTACTGCTGCCTCATTCTTTACACTCTGACAGCACTGGACTACAAATTATATTTGTGTGCCAGCAAAAAGTGATGGATGAGTATATATATATATATATATATTATATATATATATATATATATTATATATATATATATCCAACCTGTCAGAGGAATTAAGAGCATTCCCTCTTTCCCTCTCCCCTCATTCCCTCTCCCCTCTTTCCTCTCCCCTCATTCCCTCATTCCCTCATTCCCTCTCCCCTCATTCCCTCCAGCTGGGACGTCTGTCTGTGTGATTAAGGGGGATTCAAACAGGTTAATGCTAACAGTGTGAGGAGGAGAGGGGAGTGAAGGAGAGAGGAGAGAAGGGAGGGGAGGAGAGGGGAGGAGAGTGGAGGAGAGAGGAGAGAAGGGAGGGGAGGAGAGGGGAGGAGAGGGGAGGAGAGAGGAGAGAAGGGAGGGGAGGAGAGAGGAGAGAGGAGAGAAGGGAGGGGAGGAGAGGGGAGGAAGGAGAGAAGGGAGGGGAGGAGAGGGGAGGAAGGACAGAGGAGAGAGGAGAGAGGGGAGGGGAAAGAGGAGAGGAGAGGAGAGAGGAGAGAGGGAGGAGAGGGGAGGAGAGGGGAGGAGAGAGGAGAGAGGTGAGAAGGGAGGGGAGGAGAGGGGAGGAAGGAGAGAAGGGAGGGGAGGAGAGGGGAGGAAGGAGAGAGGACAGAGGAGAGAGGAGAGAGGGAGGTGAGCTGTAATTTTAGACTGAAGGTGATGTTCTAATGAATAAATGATATCGTCTAATGGATGTCGTACGGCCCGGCCGGAGGTGTGACATCATCAGGCACGGAGCTGATTCTGATCTGTTTTTCCGGCGGGAAAACCGAGCAGCGGTCCAGCGGCAATTCCATGATTTTCACGGCCCCTCCATTAGTCAACCTTCAGTGGTCTGGAGAACATGAGCTCTGCTCTGGTACCGCTAGCCAGCCATCCCGCCACCGGCCAGGTGCTAGCCAGCCAGCCCTAACCAAGTGCTAGCCAGTCAGGTGCTAGCCAGGTGCTAGCCAGGTGCTAGCCAGGTGCTAGCCAGGTGCTAGCCAGGTGCTAGCCAGGTGCTAGCCAGGTGCTAGCCAGTGCTAGCCAGCCAGCAATAGCCAGGCGCTAGCCCCCTGCCAGCTAGCCACTCGCCAGGCGCTAGCCAGGCGCTAACGAGGTGCTATCCAGCCGCTAGCCAGGCTCTAGCCAGGCGCTAACGAGGTGCTAGCCAGCCGCTAGCCAGGCACTAACCAGCCACTAGCCAGGGGTTCATTTACATTAACATTTAGGTTGCTAAATAAAATCCATGACCTCTGGAGAATGAAGGTGGAGGGAAATTTGGAAGGGAAATAAAACGAAAAACAAAATGGTCAAACATAGTCATGAATACAGATCAGATCACAATGAGAGAGAGAGAGAGAGAGAGAGAGAGAGAGAGAGAGAGAGAGAGAGAGAGAGAGAGAGAGAGAGAGAGAGAGAGAGAGAGAGGAGGGAGAGAGAGAGATTATTTGGCTCACAGTGAGATAAATTATTCCATTAGTTCTCACTGTCCTCCATCTTTCTCTCTTCTGATTAATAGCCAGAGGGCCCATGAGGACAGGAGGCTAAATTGCCATGTCGCCCATAACCAAGTGACCCGTCAACACACACCACCCTCCACCCTCCACCCACCACCCTCCACCCTCCACCCTACACCCTACAGCCACCACCCTACACCCACCACCCTCCACCCTACACCCACCACCCTACAGCCACCACCCACCACCCTACACCCACCACCCTCCACCCTCCACCCTACAGCCACCACCCACCACCCTACACCCTCCACCCTCCACCCTACACCCACCACCCTACAGCCACCACCCACCACCCTACACCCACCACCTTCCAGCCACCACCCACCACCCACCACCCTACAGCCACCACCCTACAGCCACCACCCTACACCCTCCACCCACCACCCTACAGCCACCACCCACCACCCACCACCCTACAGCCACCACCCACCAGCCACCACCCACCACCCTACCACCACCACCCTCCACCCTACAGCCACCACCCTCCACCCACCACCCTACAGCCACCACCTCCACCCACCACCCACCACCCTCCACCCACCACCCTACAGCCACCACCCACCACCCACCACCCTACAGCCACCACCCTACAGCCACCACCCTACACCCTACAGCCACCCACCCACCACCCTACCCAACACCCACCACCCTACAGCCACCACCCACCACCCTACCACCCACCACCCACCACCCTACACCCACACACACCACCACCCTACCACCCACCACCCACCACCCTACAGCCACCAGCCTACAGCCACCACCCACCACCCTACCACCCTCCACCCCACCACCCCTACAGCCACCACCCACCACCCCTACAGCCACCACCCACCACCCTACAGCCACCACCCACCACCCACCACCCACCACCCTACACCACCACCTACACCCACCACCCACCACCCTACAGCACCACCCTACAGCCACCACCCACCACCCTACCACCCACCACCACCACCCTACAGCCACCACCCTACAGCCACCACCCTACAACCACCACCCACCACCCTACACCCACCACCCACCACCCTACAGCCACCAGCCTACACCCACCACCCTACAGCCACCACCCACCACCCTACACCCACCACCCTACCACCCTCCACCCTCCAGCCACCACTCACCACCCACCACCCTACAGCCACCAGCCTACAGCTAACCCCCCCCCCCCCCCCCCTCCTCCCTGTCTCTCTCCCATGTCGGCGCGGCCTTTATGTTCTCTTTTAATGGAAGTCGTTTAAATATTTGAATCTGAGCACCAAGACCACACACACACACACACACACACACACACACACACACACACACCACACACACACACACACACACACACCACACACACACACACACACACACACACACAGTCTATCAGCTTAATGTCTGTTCTTATTGGTTGGCCCGTGAAGTGAGCTGCACGGATTGCTGCGTTTGACGGGAGCAACGAGGGTGATGTGTGGAGAGATGGGGGAGGGGGGGTAGGGAGGGGGAGGGGGATAGGGAGGGGGAGGGGGGAGGGGGGATAGGGAGGGGGAGGGGGAGGGGGAGGGGGGGGGGGATAGGGAGGGGGAGGGGGGATAGGGAGGGGGATAGGGAGGGGGGGATGGGGGGGGGATAGGGAGGGGGAGGGGGAGGGGTGATAGGGAGGGGAGGGGGGATAGGGAGGGGGAGGGGGGGATAGGGAGGGGGGATAGGGAGGGGGATAGGGAGGGGGAGGGGGGGGATAGGGAGGGGGAGGGGGGATAGGGAGGGGGGATAGGGAGGGGGGATAGGGAGGGGGAGGGGGGGGGATAGGTGGGGGGGGTGATAGGGGGGGGGGGGGAGGAGGATGAGGAGCGGTAATGCCAGAGACCAGAATAACTTCCAATATCCCGCGTTTGACCCCGACATCAACGGAGGGCCAAGCGGCGACAGCTCCACAACTTTTCTCTTTAATTCTCGTTTCTCTTGTCAAAGTTTGATCAAAGTGTCCGATCCTCTGATCTGTAAGGAACCACAAGCTCACATCTAATGGCCGTCCTCCGGGCTCTGGTGCTGCACCAATCACCTTATTGTAAGTCGCTTTGGACAAAAGCGTCTGCTAAATGACTGTGATGTGATGTTCTGTGATGAGTCAGCTGCTGGGGGAACTGTTGTGGTGAGCCAGGGTTGGTGTCTGGTTGGAGCAGCCTCACCTGCCCCCAGTCAGACTGATTAGAGTCTGGTTGAAGCAGCCTCACCTGGCCCCAGTCAGACTGATTAGAGTCTGGTTGAAGCAGCCTCACCTGGCCCCAGTCAGACTGATTAGAGTCTGGTTGAAGCAGCCTCACCTGGCCTCAGTCAGACTGATTAGTCTGGTTGAAGCAGCCTCACCTGGCCCCAGTCAGACTGATTAGAGTCTGGTTGAAGCAGCCTCACCTGGCCCCAGTCAGACTGATTAGAGTCTGGTTGGAGCAGCCTCACCTGGCCCAGTCAGACTGATTAGAGTCTGGTTGAAGCAGCCTCACCTGGCCCCAGTCAGACTGATTAGAGTCTGGTTGAAGCAGCCTCACCTGGCCCCAGTCAGACTGATTAGAGTCTGGTTGGAGCAGCCTCACCTGGCCCCCAGTCAGACTGATTAGAGTCTGGTTGAAGCAGCCTCACCTGGCCCCAGTCAGACTGATTAGAGTCTGGTTAAAGCAGCCTCACCTGGCCCCATTCAGACTGATTAGAGTCTGGTTGAAGCAGCCTCACTTAGAGTCTGGGGCTGCTGGGTGAGGCTGCACTGTGGGTCCAGCCTCCACCACACCCCCAGGAGGAGTGCTAGCAGGGAGCATCTGCTTGTTAAAGCCGTCTCAGACCCTGCAGTAACCCTGATGACTCATTCCCCTGTGTCCTTGTTGTGAGGAGGAACCCCAAGTATCAGGTTAACTGGGATCCAGCATCGACTGCTGCTACAAACTCATGTGGTAGATTTCTTTTGGCAACGATTCCAAAACTGCCATCACTCCGGAATGACAGCTGTCAAGTTGTGAGCTGGGGAAGAACGCCTGACAGTTCAGATGACCGTTTGAATGAACGCTGTTGGATAGAATGATGTTCCTCATTATTATGTCATGCTCTTGTTTGACAAATTACAAAATAAATACTTGTTACTCATACAAACATTTGAATGAGTCATTTGATATTCATATTTAATATTTATATTTTACAGTAGAATACTTTACTCTGCCGTAATGCGGTATACAGTACTGTGAATAACAGTACTTCTACTATAATAAAATATAATATAATATAATATAATATAATATATAATATAATTAGAGTAAGTTTAAAAAAATGTACACACACACACTCTCCCCCCACACACACACACGGACACACACACGGACACACACACTCCCCCCCCCCCCACCACACACACACACACACACACACACACACAGGTATGTGTGTCATATATACTGTGGCTGCATTCTGCAGTCCTCCTCATGACAGACGGATGAGAGATGCCGTTGGACGAGGTCCTCCATGACTAGTAAATAGAAGTGATGGATGCTGGAGGAACCGGCAGACAGGCGGCCGCTCCCCCCGGTCCAATTACCCACCGGACCGCCGGATATCCACCGGGAAATGAGGATATTAATATCCCCTGCTGACTGTTTACACCCCCGTCTCTCTAGAAAAGCCTGGAAATGCTGAAAAACAACACAAACATATCTTTTTTTTTGGCACAATAAATACCAGCGGTTGTTTACCGGAGCAAATGATTCAGTCTGTTTCTAAAAATGTTGAATGTCTTCCATCCATCCGAAATCCCACGGACACACACCCATAGCATTAAAGATATCCATTCACACACGGACGGATGAATGGATATCTTTAATGTTATGATTTTGGATGTTCAGATTTTTCAGGTTTGGTGTCCTCCCGATTTGACCCTGTGACGTGGAGACTGTACCCGTCATTCAGACTCAGGGCTACACCAATACAATTTGGTCTGGACTGGACTTGGCTTTGCTTGAACCTCGTCGCCAAGGCAACAGTATATTAACCCCTAGAGGAGAGGTGGTGATGGAGCAGTGCTGATCGTTAACCTCGTGAACAGGTCACCCACAACACGTCCCTTCCTCCCTCACGGAGGAGGAGGAAGAGGAGGAAGAGGAGGAGGAGGAAGAGGCCCTCTATGACCAGAGACACAGACCTGGCTCACCACACCGTCTCTAGGTCTGTGGAGATGACACACGGAGCCTCTCTCCACAGAGCCCAGAGAGATCAGGGTTACTGGCGTGTTAACGTCGTGGGGGTAGGTGGGCGCTTCACGTGTGTGTGTGTGTGTGTGTGTGTGTGTGTGTGTGTGTGTGTGTGTGTGTGTGTGTGTGTGTGTGATTGTCACTCGTTAAGTCTACCCACGCTGCTCTGGTAGATCACCTGTGATCAGTGTTGTGTGTTGGTCCTACGACGACGACGACGACGACAACTTTGTGACAAGGGAGTGGATTAAGACCTCAGATGGATGGTTAGCAAAGACCCGGATCAGACTATCTTCCCTGGACCTCCTGGACTGACTACCGTGACTGCTCTGTTCTGCACTTTAATAATTCATCACGCTGCTCCACTCACTACCGAGCCGTACTCTGGGCACCTCAGAAGGCTTTTGGCGCCATCCGCAATATGCATATATCAGACATTTTATTGTTATAGTATAGTATTACGTATTACAGTGTAGTGAGGGTAGTATAGGATTGTTGTTGTGAAATATATACTGCGGGAGTGAATGTAGATTAAACATTCCATTATACTTGTTACACAACACAGAAATAGAGAATGTTGAAGAGCCGCCCAGAGAGGCCTGGTTGTTTCCCCCTCGAGCGTCTCGTCTGCCGTCTGCGACGTGAGGGGTTTGTCACTTTGGTGTTGTTTACGTTGCCCTTAACAACGAGACAACAAGAACCCCACGACAACAACAACAAGGAACCCAGAAGACGAGAGGAGGGATGACTCTCATGGTCTTTCATTGGGAGAGACGATGCAGAAGTTTAATCTCTAAAGGACTAAATATACTTCACTCCTTTCAGAAGCCGGCTCAGAGCAGCCTATTAAAAATGCAGGGTTAGGTTTCGTAAGATCGCTGTTCATTCTGCAATATAAGAGAGCACAGGGGGGTTGTGACTTTATTATTGTGTGTGTGTGTGTGTGTGTGTGTGTGTGTGTGTGTGTGTGTGGGGGTGTGTGTGCGGGTGTGTGTGTGTGTGTGTGTGTGTGTGTGTGTGTGTGTGTTCTACGGAGCTCAGGTCTCACTCAGAAGTCGCCTCCTCCTCCTCCTCCCCCTCCCCACAGAGCCTTTCATTAGGAGGGAGGATTAGTGGACCGCTGGCTCAGAGAACGCTTCTTCATTACGAGAGGAGAGGAGAGACCAGCAATACATGAGAGAGGAGAGACCAGGAATACAAGAGAGAGAGGAGGAGAGACCAGGAATACATGAGAGAGAGGAGGAGGAGACCAGGAATACATGAGAGAGAGGAGGAGAGACCAGGAATACATGAGAGAGAGGAGGAGAGACCAGGAATACATGAGAGAGAAGAGAGACCAGGTGGGTAGGGAGTGATGGGAGAGGGTGGGGGAGGCAACATTGGGAGATGCCAAATTCCGTCAGACTAGGAGGAGGGAGGAGGGAGGAGGGAGGAGGGAGGAGGGACAAGGTTTAGTATGCACATCAGGTCTCTGTCTCCCCCATCGTCTGGAGGCACCCTCCTCCTTCTCCTCCCCCTCCTCTCTCCTTCACCTCCCCCATCACCTCCTCTTCCTCCAACTCCTGCTCCTCCTCCCCTCCTCTCTCCTCCCCTCATCCTCCTCCCCCCTCCTCTCTCTTCACCTCCCCCTCCTCCTGCTCCCCTCCCTTCTCCTCCCCCACTCCCCCTCCTCTCTCCTCTCTCCTCCTCCTCTCTCCTCCTCTCCTCCTCCTCCTCCTCTCCTCCTCCACCTCCTCCCTCTCCTCCTCGTGTGTTTAGAAGGAGGAGGATGAAGACCAGGTGGGGTAGCTGGGTATATCAGAGCCATCCAGATGATGGAGAGGCGGGACTGTAGCCTAATGGAGCTCGGCGTGGCGCTGAGCTCCCCGGTAAACATCTGGAGACCCGGCCAGCTCTCTCCTCTTTGGTGTGCGAGTGTTGAGCTGAACAACAAACAGGAACCCACGGAGCAGAGAGGCTGAAGCAGCTTATTGAAGGGAGGCTGTTTAAGGTTTAAGGGGCTTGTGTGTGTTGTCTGGAAAGTTGTTAGATGTGTTTGAAGCACACACTGCACCGATGGGGACCACTTCAAGACTTGGTTTGAAGTCAAGTACGCAATACAATACAATAATATGTTTCGCTGGGCAACCGTATTACACTTTAATCCAATCAAGAACGACACATCCCTAGAGGCCTCTGATCTGAACCTAAAGGTTGGTTCTGCAGCCTGCGACGCCCCACTTTGTTCTGATTAAACTGGGTTTTAAGAAAGATGGTTCTCAAGTCACCGTGGGTAACTTTAAAAAGTAGTTTGATTAGATTCAGCAGTCTGCTTGTTAGAGAGAGTTCAGTTAAAGGGGTCCTAGTGAACTCCCGGGCGTGGGAGTGGGATTAGCCATTAGCCAGTCTGTGAGTGTCCACCCAGATCTATGAAGGATAGATCTGTTTAGCAGCCTAGACTACATCTATCCATCATAGATCTGGGTGGACCCTCCCACTGTGTGACGACAGAGTCACAGACTGTTTTAGTCACATGACACATGACTTAAATATGCACCCCCTCCATATTGGCTACAAAGAGAGAGAGAGAGAGAGAGAGAGAGAGAGAGAGAGAGAGCAGGGGCATGGGTGAGAGAGAGAGATAGGGGGAGAGATAGGGGGAGAGAGAGAGAGAGAGCGAGAGCAGGGGTGAGAGAGAGAGAGAGAGAGAGCAGGGGCATGGGTGAGGGAGAGAGAGGCAGATACGTGTCCCCTCCAGTGTGGAAGTAATGGTAAATGGTGGCTTTACATATCAAGTCTCACATTCACCCACACATTCAACCACCAACGGAGGAGTCAGCCATCAAGGAGACAGCCAGCAGGTCAGGAGCAGTTAGGGTGTCTTGCTCAAGGACACCTCGACAGCTTTTGCTAGGAGGAGGCGGGGATCGAACCAGCAACCTTCCGGTTGTGAGGCGACCGCTCTACCTCCTGAGCTATACTGACGCCCCAGTGTGACCTGGACCTGACTCTCTCCATGGTCCAGACGTTCATGCGTCCATACGATACACCACGGGGAGAGCAGACACCACGGGGGAGAGGAGAGCAGACACCAAGGGGGAGAGGAGACACCAAGGGGAGAGCAGACACCAAGGGGGAGAGGAGACACCACGGGGGAGAGCAGACACCACGGGGGAGAGGAGACACCAGGGGGGAGAGGAGAGGAGACACCAAGGGGGAGAGGAGAGGAGACACCAAGGGGGAGAGGAGACACCACGGGGGAGAGCAGACACCAAGGGGGAGAGGAGAGCAGACACCAAGGGGGAGAGGAGACACCAAGGGGAGAGCAGACACCAAGGGGGAGAGGAGACACCACGGGGGAGAGCAGACACCACGGGGAGAGGAGACACCAGGGGGGAGAGGAGAGGAGACACCAAGGGGAGAGGAGACACCACGGGGGAGAGCAGACACCAAGGGGGAGAGGAGAGCAGACACCAAGGGGGAGAGGAGACACCAAGGGGGAGAGCAGACACCAAGGGGGAGAGGAGACACCACGGGGGAGGAGAGCAGACACCAAGGGGAGAGGAGACACCAAGGGGGAGAGCAGACACCAAGGGGGAGAGGAGACACCACGGGGGAGAGCAGACACCACGGGGGAGAGGAGACACCAGGGGGGAGAGGAGAGGAGACACCAAGGGGGAGAGGAGAGGAGACACCAAGGGGGAGAGGAGACACCACGGGGGAGAGCAGACACCAAGGGGAGAGGAGAGCAGACACCAAGGGGAGAGAGACACCAAGGGGAGAGCAGACACCAAGGGGAGAGGAGACACCACGGGGAGAGCAGACACCACGGGGGAGAGGAGACACCAGGGGGAGAGGAGAGAGACACCAGGGGGAGAGGAGACACCACGGGGGAGAGCAGACACCAAGGGGGAGAGGAGAGCAGACACCAAGGGGAGAGGAGACACCAAGGGGGAGAGCAGACACCAAGGGGGAGAGGAGACACCACGGGGGAGAGGAGACACCAGGGGGAGAGGAGAGCAGACACCAAGGGGGAGAGCAGACACCAAGGGGGAGAGGAGACACCATGGGGGAGAGGAGAGCAGAGGAGAGGAGAGCAGAGGAGTGGAGAACAGGATTATAGCCGGTCGCTCAAGGCACCTTCACCTGACTTCTCCTCAGAACCTCCATGGCGTCCTGTGGGGCCGAGGCCGGTCTCCCGTCACTGAGGCTCAGCGAGGCTGAAAGACTCCCAGCTACGGTTTAAACATCCATTCTATGCAAATGAAGCTTGTCTTTGATCCGTGTTTACCCGCCAGGAGAGAGAGAGAGAGAGAGAGAGAGAGAGAGAGAGAGAGAGAGAGAGAGAGAGAGAGAGAGAGAGAGAGAGAGAGAGAGAGAGAGAGAGAGAGAGAGAGAGAGAGAGAGAGAGAGAGAGCCCAGGAAGTCAGGTGAAGGATGTGTGTGTGAAGCATCCTTCTCCTCCAGCCACAGGCTTTGAAGTTTGAAGCTTCACAAGACACTCAAGTAGAGAGGAGGAGGAGAAGGAGGAGGAGGAGGAGGAGGAGGAGGAGGAGGAGGAGGAGGAGGAGGAGGAGGAGGAGAATAAGAAGTGGGAGAAAGAGAGAGAGGAGGAGAAGGGGAAGGAGGAGGGGGAGGGGGGGGAGGGAAGGAGGAGGGGGAGGAGAAAAAGGGGGAGGGGGAGGAGAAAAAGGGGGAGGGGGAGGACAGAGGAGGGGTGTGAGAAGGGGTAAGAGGGGAAAGAGAAGAAGGGGGAGGAGAGAGGAGGAGGGAAAGGAGAAGGGGGGAGTGAAAGGAGGAGGAGTGAGGAGGAGGAGGAGGAGGAGGAGGAGGAGGAGGAGGAGGAGGAGGTAAAAGAGGAAGAGGCATTATTTAAATCACACCCCCAGCATCGCTCACAAAATGTGCCTAAATCATCTCAAAATCAGTTAATCTTAAGATCTGGAATCATTGGAAACGCGACACGTGTCTCAGTAGAACAACAGCCCAGTTTAGTGGCTAAAGCCAAACCCAATCTAGCTAATGTCACTAATCCAACCGCAGAACAGCAGCTTAAAACTCCAATGTTATGCTTTCTATTCTCCGATTAGACCTTTGAGATATTCATCTTTCATGTTCAGCCCGTGGAGGAAGAACAATCCATTGTCTTATTTTAATCTTATCTTTTTCCTCCATCTAAGTTCCACCCTAAACTACACCCTAAACTACACCCTAATGCCGCTGTGCACCCGTGGGTGAGGGGAGAACAACTTGAATTGTACAAGGGCTAAGCTCCGAGAGAGAGAGAGAGAGAGAGAGAGAGAGAGAGAGAGAGAGAGAGAGAGAGAGAGAGAGAGAGAGAGAGAGAGAGAGAGTATAAATAATACAGAGAGAGAGAGAGAGAGAGAGAGAGAGAGAGAGAGAGAGAGAGGAGAGAGAGAGGAGAGATGGGAGGGAGAGAGATGGGGGGAGAGAGAGAGAGAGGGAGATGGGGAGAGAGAGGATCTATACTCTGTCCAAGCCTCAGGTTGTGATCCATGGTTCCACAGAGGACCACACGGCTGGTGTCTCACTAACTCTTCTCTTCTGTCTGAACACAGCAGGAGAGCAGGGCATCTTCCACACACACACACACACACACACACACACACACACACACACACACACACACACACACACACACACACACCACACACACACACACACACACACACACACACACACACACACACACACACACACACACACTGTGTACATCACAGACACACACACACACTGTGTACATCACAGACACACACACCGTGTACATCCACACACACACACACACACACCGTGTAGCCATCAGTCCACCGTGCTTCCAGCCCGGAGGTGTATTGGGAAGACCAGAAGCAGACCACGGTTCATATGACACACCGTAACCAGGACTACGGCCCAATAATAATATATCATATAATAATAATATATATAATAATAATTATAGCAAACTAACTGGTGTGATTGTGGAGTTTTAACCAAGTTCTAACACCCACAGTTTGTATCCACAGGCAGTGAGCTACTGAACTGCTAGGAGTGCTGCCACTATCATAACATGTCATTAACATTACACTATCATAACATGTCATTAACATTACACTTCATAACATGTCATTAACATTACACTATCATAACATGTCATTAACATTACACTATCATAACATGTCATTAACATTACACTTTCATAACATGTCATTAACATTACACTATCATAACATGTCATTAACATTACACTTTCATAACATGTCATTAACATTACACTATCATAACATGTCATTAACATTACACTATCATAACATGTCATTAACATTACACTATCATAACATGTCATTAACATTACACTATCATAACATGTCATTAACATGGCACTATCATAACATGTCATTAACATTACACTATCGTAACATGTCATTAACATGTCACTATCATAACATGTCATTAACATTACACTATCATAACATGTCATTAACATTACACTATCATAACATGTCATTAACATTACACTATCATAACATGTCATTAACATTACACTATCATAACATGTCATTAACATGTCACTATCATAACATGTCATTAACATTACACTATCATAACATGTCATTAACATTACACTGTCATACTTTGCTGGACTCTCTGGACTCATCACAGTTACTGCGCTGTATTCACTTTATTGTTATTTTTTTTATTATTTATTGTGTATTGTATTCTTAAAGTATTGTTCTATAAATGTATACTGAGGGAGGGAATGGGGAGTAAGCCTTGTATTGTGCATTTTACTTGTTGCAAATGGAAAATAAAAATCTTGTATCTTGAAATTTCAAGTATGCAAATGGCAGCGAGTAGAGCGGAGGTGTGCTGTGTTTGGTACAGTGTTTGACTAGAGGACATCTTAAGATGTTCTCGTCTAGTTCCACACGTTGTGACAGACCTTTAGGGGTGAGAATAGCAGCACGGCCCACAGTAGTTTAAAGAGAGAGAGAAAGACATTCATCCCCTCTTTCGCTGCACATTACCCAGAATGCTTTGCTGTGGTGCGGGGTTGATGTTTGATGAGCAGGCGTGCGGAGGGAGAGCAGGTGTATCGGTGAAACCTAAAACAACAGAGAGCGGTGATTTGCTGACAGAACGTCTGGGAGGAGAAGAAGCCCCGCGCTCTGGGCCCCGCGCTCTGGGCTCTGTTGCTCTGGGCTCTGGGCTCCGGGCTCTGGGCTCTGTTGCTCTGGGCTCTGGGCTCTGTTGCTCTGGGCTCTGTTGTTCCTTGGACCTGAAATAACAACAAGACCATCCTGAGGAGGACAGACGCCCCACCAGACAACCATGTTGGACATATTATCACTTGTAGTGGTGCAGGCTCTCTCTCTCTATCTCTCTCTCTCTCCCCCTCTCTCTCTCTCTCTCTCTCTCTTCTCTCTCTCTCCCCCTCTCTCTCTCTCTCTCTCTCTCTCTCTCTCTCTCTCTCCCTCTCTCTCTCTCTCTCTCTCTCCTCTCTCTCTCTCTCTCTCTCTCTCTCTCTCTCTCTCTCTCTCTCTCTCTCTCTCTCTCCTCTCTCTCTCTCTCTCTCTCTCTCTCTCTCTCAGTCTCTGTCTCTCCACCACTCTCTCTTTCTGTGTGTCTCTCTCTGTCCTCTCTCTCTCCCTCTCTCTTTGAGAGAGAGGGAGAGAGAGAGAGAGAGACAGACAGAGAGAGAGAGAGAGAGAGAGAGAGACAGAGAGAGAGAGAGAGATCTACATCTATCTACAGACCGTAGCCTCCCTCCACTACACCGATGCATCATCTTCACACCCCCTCCACCTCCTTCCTCCCCGACACCTGAGGAGATGTTTCTAGTGCTTCCTCCCTCCCTCCCTCCCTCCCTCCCTCCCTCTCCACACAGCTATGTTATGAATATGAGAGCGAGCACTTAGCGCAATTCAAGTGGAAAATGGATTTGCGGGCCGAACGTCCATCTTAATCCTCCTCCCCGTCGAGGAGGAGAGAAGGACCGTGGGGCGTCCTGAACCCACCGCTTGGATTCAGGAGAGGAAACGCCTGGAGAGAGACCAGGATGACCAGGATGGTCATCACACACACAC
>CM051014.1:3013413-3015913 GCA_027704905.1 Muraenolepis orangiensis | reverse complement strand
CAACAACCACCACAACAACAACAACAACAACAACCACAACAACAACCACCACAACAACAACAACAACAACAACCACCACCACAACAACAACAACAAGCACAGCAACAACCACCACCACAACCACACGCACACACATGCATACACTATACGTATTGTTGTGTATTGTATATACCTACGTATTACTGTAATAATACTGTACATTTATCTTCATTTATCAATACATTTAGATTTCATTTAAATATATTTTTGTTTATACAATTTTTATTTAGTTAGTTTTGTTTTTTAGCTTAGGTATTAGTATTTTTTGTGTGTGCATTTATTCCCCCTGTGTCAACTGTTGCACCTTAATTTCCCTCGGGATTAATAAAGTAATCTGAATCTGAATCTGAATCTGAATGCACACACACATGCACACATGCATGCACACACAGACCAGTATGCACATATAATTGTGTGTGTGTGTGTGTGTGTGTGGCTGTCTTGACTGATTCTATGCTACTTTAGCTGTCTTTCTGAAAGCTACGGTCTTCAGCCGTAGATCAGCTCCGTCAGCGCAGATAGAGGAGATGACCTCTTGACCCGGGTCTCGGCCGGCGGGGCTTGGCCCTGATTGCCCGGGTAGCACAATGCGCTCTGATTACAGCTCTCTGTAATCAGAGTCCTCCACCTTCATCTGCCTCCACCTCGTGATGAGCGACACCTGGTAGCACCACCCACCTCTGGAACACACGCACAGAGGAGGAATCAGAACAGGATTCACTTAAGAAAACGTTTCATTGTGTCAGAGTTCACACACAGTTCACACTTTACCCTTTTCTTCTGTTGTTTGACCCAGAACATGTAGATGATAACTGTAATGTAATGTAATGTAGTGTGATGTAGTGTAATGTAATGTAATGTAATATAATGTATTGTAATGTAATGTAATGTAGTGTGATGTAATGTAAATGTGAAATGGGCTTCATCTTGATAGAATGTATTTTATATGTGTTGCTGGCCAACAGCTGTTCTATTTTAGCAGAATCATCGCAGTAAGCACGGCTCAATATATATATATATATATATATATATATATATATATATCTGTTGTCAAAAGCAAATCGTCGACGTGGCAAAGCTGAACTAATATCAGGTGAAGGGAACAGAGAAGAGAGTTATTAACTAGGAGCATCACGGCTCCAGACCCTGGACCATCCACCACCCATCCCCACAATTTATAGTCCCACACAGGAAACCGCTGAAGGTCACACGCACGCACACACACACACACACACACACACACACACACACACACACACACACACACACACACACACACACACACACACACACACACACACACACACACACACACACACACACACACACACACACACAGACTGTGGGTTTAAAAACTCACACCTCACAGCTCATCTAGAATTCATGAGGCCTGCCCATCACTCTCCGGAGGGACCAGGGAGAAGTCAGTCAGTCCGCGCTAACAGCCGGACGCAGGTGGTGGCTTCTGGAAGCTTCTCCCTCCACTCACTAGAAATAACACACAGCAGAATTTTGATTAGACTTGCCATCTTATTATCATATTTATTTTAGTCACAAGTTATTGTATTCTCAAGTTGGTATTGCAGTATAGTAGGGGTGACGGTAGTGACAGCTCTGGGAGCAGGTATACACTAAGACATTACATTACATTAGACGTTAAACAGCTGCTTGTTTTCCAAAGCCACTTACAATAAGGTCATTCAACAGGTAGACACGACAACTACTAGACACCAGAAGTCATAAGTTCATTACCATCCTAACAAGCCATAATAATATAATATAAACATATAACACACATATCAGAACATAATATATAAAACATGACATGTCCTTCCTAACAAGCCATTATAATAATATAATATATACATACATATACAAATATAAAATAAAATATATAATACATTACATTTCCTTCCTAGCAAGCCATAATAATATTATATATACAATACATATATACATATATAATAACATCATATATAACACATTACAATAAGGTCATTCAACAGGTAGACCAGAGATCTACTGGTCACCAGAAGTCATCAGTGCATTACCTTCTTAACCAGCCATAATAATATAATATATACATACATATACACATATATAATAACATAATATATTATACATTACATTTCCTCCAAGAACCAGTGCTCAGGTAAAAGTGCAATAAGATTTGACACATGCTGAAGCCCAATCCACCTCTCAAGTGGATTGGATTGGATATAAATGTGTGTGGCTTTTTCTTTGCTTCCTGGAAGATAAAAATAGTGAAAATATGTGATTGTTGTATTTGTATTTACTGTAAAGCTCAGTGTGTGTGTGTGTGTGTGGTTGGTTTAAGCAGCCTCACCTGAGGCCTGAGTCCTAGTGGCTGGTGAGGCTGCTCACCTGTGGGTCCTTGTTAATGGAGGCCCACAGGTTAAAACAGCCTCCTCCATCTGTTCTCCAGGATTCAAACTCGCAA
>CM051014.1:2998413-3005913 GCA_027704905.1 Muraenolepis orangiensis | reverse complement strand
TATACTACTACTTCTACTACTACAATTACTACTACTACTATACTTATATAATACTATACTACTATATTACTACTCTTCTTGAATCTTGAATCTTTAATCTTGAACGACACATGAGACGAGGAGACGAGAGGACAATCATTCCAAAGAGTTGTGTTCCGTTTCCTGTGAGCACTGAGAATATAAGGAGAGAAGGGAGCAGATAAGGAGAGAAGGGAGCAGATAAGGAGAGAAGGGAGCAGATAAGGAGAGAAGGAGCAGATAAGGAGAGAAGGGAGCAGATAAGGAGAGAAGGGAGCAGATAAGGAGAGAAGGGAGCAGATAAGGAGTGAAGGGAGCAGATAAGGAGAGAAGGGAGCAGATAAGGAGAGAAGGAGAGATAAGGAGAGAAGGGAGCAGATAAGGAGTGAAGGGAGCAGATAAGGAGAGAAGGGAGCAGATATGTCAAGTCAAGTCAAGTCAAGTTTATTGTCAGCACTGTTGTCACAGTTTACACAAGTATAAAGCAGTGGTGTGAAAATCTTATGTGCAAAACCCGACGACAGACAGCAGTTATAAAAATAAGATAATAATAGATAAAACTAAAAATGCAATTTATAAAATGCAACATATCGGCACAGAAAAGAGCAATATGTATATATAAATCAATGTAATAAAATATACATTGTTATATGCTTTACGCCCTTGTTTAGCAGCCTGATGGCCTGACTGTGGAAGCTGTCTCTGAGTCTATTTGATACCACTTGATACTGAGGTATCGCCTGCCTGACGGTAACAGTGAGTACAGTTGGTGGCTGGTGGGCAATGTCTTTATGATGCGTTTGGCCTTGGCCACGCACCGCTGGTTGTATACATCCAGGAGGGAGGGGAGCTCACCTCCAACCATATACTGGGCCGTCCGCACCACCCTTTGAAGCGCGGTGTGCAGTTCCCGTACCAGGCGGTGATCCACCCTGTAAGAACACTCTCGATGGTGCCGTTATAGAATGTTCTCAGGATGCGGGGGCCCATGCTGAATTTCTTCAGACGCCTGAGGAAATACAGGCGTTGTTGGGCCCTTTTCACCACGTGTGTGGTGTGCGTGGACCATGTGAGGTCCTCGGAGATGTGTACGCCGAGGAACTTGAAGCTGCTGACCCTCTCTACTGCAACACCGTCGATGGAGATAGGGCCGTGCTCTCCCCTCTGCTTCCTGAAGTCCACGATCAGCTCCTTGGTCTTCTTCACGTTGAGGGCGAGGCTGTTCTCCTGGCACCACTGCTCCAGTGATCCGACCTCCTCCCTGTAGGCTGTCTCGTCGTCGCCGGCGATCAGGCCCATCAATGTCGTGTCGTCAGCAAACTTGATGATGACGTTGGAGCTGTGCATAGCCATGCAGTCGTGGGTGTAGAGGGAGTAGAGGAGAGGGCTCAGCACGCATCCCTGGGGGGCTCCCGTGTTTAGGGTCAGTGGCTCTGAGGTGGTGCTGCCCATCCTCACCACCTGGCGGCGGTCCGACAGGAGGTCCAGTATCCAGCTGCACGTGGATGGGGGCACACCTAGACCTCTAAGCTTGGTGTCGAGCTTGGCAGGAACTATTGTTTTGAACGCTGAGCTGTAGTCCACAAACAGCATTCGCACATAACAGTTCTTTCCCTCCGGGTGGGAAAGGGCAGTGTGGAGGGCCATGGCAATTGCGTCGTCCGTGGATCTGTTTTGACGATATGCAAATTGCCATGGGTCCAGCGTGGCAGGTAACACGGAGCAAATAAAGTCCTTGACCAACCTCTCGAAGCATTTGCTGACAATCGAGATGAGGGCTACAGGTCTATAGTCATTCAGGCATGTTACCTTGGGTTGTTTAGGGACATCTTGAAGACCGCGGGAACAACAGCCTGGGACAGGGAGAGGTTGAAGATGTCTGCAAAGACTCCTGCCAACTGGTCTGCGCATGCTCTGAGGATGCGGCCCGGGATGTCGTCGGGGCCTGCCGCCTTACGGATGTTCAGCCGCTTGAAGGTGCAGCGCACATCTGCCTCCGAGATGCTCAGCAGGCTGGTCTCCTCAGGCGGCGCTGGCTTCGGCGGGCTGCCGTTCACATCGAACCGAGCAAAACAAGTATTTATCTCTCCTGGGAGGGAGGTAGAGGAGTTCTCTACACAACTGGTTCTCCCTCTGAAGTTCGTTATCGTCTGTAGCCCGAGAGGAGAGAAGGGAGCAGAAAAGGAGAGAAGGGTTCAGATCAGGAGAGAAGGGAGCAGATAGGGAGAAAAGGGAGCAGAAAAGGAGAGAAGGGTTCAGATCAGGAGAGAAGGGAGCAGATAGGGAGAAAAGGGAGCAGATAAGGAGAGAAGGGAGCAGATAGGGAGAGAAGGGAGCAGATAAGGAGAGAAGGGAGCAGATAAGGAGAGAAGGGAGCAGATAAGGAGAGAAGGGAGCAGATAGGGAGAGAAGGGAGCAGATAAGGAGAGAAGGGAGCCGATAAGGAGAGGACGGAGCAGATAAGGAGAGAAGGGAGCAGATAAGGAGAGGACGGAGCAGATAAGGAGAGAAGGGAGCAGATAAGGAGAGAAGGGAGCAGATAAGGAGAGGACGGAGCACCAGCGAGGGACAATTTCCGGTGGAAAGTGAATTAGGGAGGGAGGACTGTGTGTCATGGCCTCATCAGTGGCTCTAATGTCAGGAGCCTCAGGAACCTCAGGGGCCCTCAGGGGCCACGCACACACGCATACACACACACACACACACACACAATTTTGGTATTTGGTAATTGCTGGTTCCCGATTGGTCTTTAGTTTCTGTGTCACGGCTTCCAGGAAGTGTGTTCCCACCATGATGGCTCTGTTAGCTTAGCATCTTAGCCTCATTTAACGTGTTAACTTCTCACTCCTGGACAACAGTCACCGGATAGACTTGAACATAAGTGTGTGTGTGTGTGTGTGTGTGTGTGTGTGTGTGTGTGTGTGTGTGTGTGTGTGTGTGTGTGTGTGCGTGCTCACCAACAAGGTCAAGTTTCATTACCTCTAATAGGTAATGTTTTCATCGCAGGTTATGCTGTGTTATGCTATTTGTTTTGTTATGTTGTTTGTTTGTCTGGTTAGATTACTTATGGGCAAGGGAACAGATCCAGATCCGAATGGGGATCCAGATGATGGCCCTATGTTGACCCTGTACCGACCCCTAGCATCAACACGTTGCCAGACGCCCGGGAGCGCTTGTTGTTGCTGGGTTTGGGAGGCAGAGAGACTATGTGTTGACCCAGCAGAGAGCACAGGATGTGTATCCATGGGCTCTCTCTCTCTCTCTCTCTCTCTCTCTCTCTCTCTCTCTCTCTCTCTCTCTCTCTCTCTCTCTCTCTCTCTCTCTCTCTCGCTCTCTCTCTCTCGCCCTCTCTCTCTCTCTCTCTCGCCCTCTCTCTCTCTCTCTCTCTCTCTTTAATACCCTCTCTCGCCCCATCTGTTTGCGTTTCCAGCAGGTGATCTTCCTCTCCTCTCATCTCCTCTCTCTCCTCTCCTCTCCTCTCCTCTCTTCTCTTCTCTTCTCTTCTCTTCTCTTCTCCCCCCCTCTCCTCTCCTCTTCTCTCCCCTCCTCTCCTCTCCTCCCCTCTCCTCTCCTCTCCCCTCCTCTCCTCTCCTCTCCTCTCCTCTCCTCCCCTCTCCTCCCCTCTCTGTCACGTTGCCTCGGTAAGAATGTAAACACACAGGGCCGTAAACACACGCATACGCACACGTGTGCACACCGAGACGCACAAATCAAGCGCACCAGCATCTGGTGTCGTGTACCTGATGGACCAGGGAGCGTCGTCATGGAGATACGATGCTCTGGACGCTGCATCACCATCATCACCCGTCATAACACAGCAGTGCCACGCCCGCCTCACGCCATCACCACCCGGCACCTTGTTCACTGGGAACCCGCTCTGCCTCACCTTCACCTGGAGGGTGGAGGGAGAGGGTGGAGGGGGAGGGTGGAGGGAAGAGGGTGGAGGGGGAGGGTGGAGGGAAGAGGGTGGGGGGAGGTTGGAGGAGAGAGGGTGGGGGAGAGGCTGGAGGGGGAGGGTGGAGGGAAGAGGGTGGAGGGAGAGGGTGGAGGGGGAAAGGGTGAAGGGGGAGGGTGGAGGGAAGAGGGTGGGGGAGATGGTGGAGGAGAGAGGGTGGGGGAGAGGGTGGGGGAGAGGGTGGAGGAGAGAGGGTGGAGGAGAGGGTAGGGGAGAGGGTGAGGGAGAGGGTGGAAGAGGGTGGGGAGAGAGGGTAGGGAGAGAGGGTGGAGGAGAGGCTGGAGGAGAGGATGGAGGAGAGGGTGGAGGAGAGAGGGTGGAGGGGAGAGGGTGGCGGAGAGGATGGAGGAGAGGGTGGAGGAGAGAGGGTGGAGGGGAGAAGGTGGGGGAGAGGGTGGAGAAGAGGGTGGAGGAGAGAGGGTGGAGGGATGAGGGTGGGGGAGAGGGTGGAGGAGAGGGTGGGGGAGAGGGTGGAAAAGAGGGTGGAGGAGAGAGGGTGGAGGGATGAGGGTGGGGGAGAGGGTTAAGGAGAGGGTGGGGGAGAGGGTGGAGGAGAGGGTGGGGGAGAGGGTGGAGAAGAGGGTGGAGGAGAGAGGGTGGAGGGATGAGGGTGGGGGAGAGGGTGGAGGAGAGAGGGTGGAGAAGAGGGTGGAGGAGAGAGGGTGGAGGGATGAGGGTGGGGGAGAGGGTATTGGAGACAGTTGATACCTAAACAATTTATGCAGCCGCTGGCCGACCCCTAGGCCCATTAGAGGAGGAAGGTAAACATCAGAGAGAGGAGGTCAGGAACATCTCCCTCTGGAGGCCCTGTTTACCTGATATGTGTCTCTACCCTCCACCCTTCAACACATCCACCCTCCACCCCCCAACCTCCACCCTAACACCTCCATCTCCTCCACCCTCATCCCTCCCTCCTCCACCCTCCACCCTCCACCCTCAGCCCCTCCAACCGCCACCCCTCCTCCATCACCCTACTCCCCCCTCTACTCTACCCTCCTCCCTCCTCCCTCCACCCTCCCTCCACCCCAACCATCCACCCTCCACCTTCAGCTCCTCCACCCTCAACCCCTCCTCCCTCCACCCCTCCCCTCCACTCTCCTCCCTCTCTCCTCCACCCTCTCCTCCACCCTCTCCTTCTCCCCCTCCCTCTCTCCTCCACCCATCCCCACCTCCACCCTTTACCCTGTCTCCTCCACCCATCCCCACCTCCACCCTCCACCCTGTCTCCCCCTACAGTCCGTCCACCCTGTGAATTTTCAACAACCTTTCACTGGAAATTCACTCAGAGAATTTATGACTCCACTTCACTGAGAAGTCCCTGATGCAATATGCTCCACACACACACACACACACACACACACACATACACACACACATCCAGAAACATGCACACACACACACACACACACACACACACACACACACACACACACACATACACACACACACACACACACACACACACACATACATACATACATACATACATACATACATACATACATACATACACACACACACACACACACACACAAACACACACACATAAATACACACACATCCAGACACACAAAGACACACGCACACACACACACACATGCGTATGCAGATTGACTTGGTGGGAAGCATTTGCGGCTATTTAGCGAAGTTGAATCCATGTGACTGTTGGACCGTACCAAGAGAGGAAGGTCCAGGCACGGGATCTCTGAACCATGATACAACCTAGTCATGATTACTGTACCGCAAGGATACACCAGGGGCAGTACAGCTCAGTCTGTTCAGACTTGGCATGGCACTGGAAGGTTGCCGGTTCAAGTCCCTGAAAACACCTGGGCACTGCTGAGGTAGGATGATACTAGGATGGGTTAAATGCAGAGAAACACATTTCACTGTGTGTCTCTATGTATTAAGCATCGTTGTTATCCACAGGCAGTGAGCTACTGAACTGCTAGGAGTGCTGCCACTATCAGAACATTGTCATTAACATTACACTTTCATACTTTGCTGGACTTTCTGTACTCATTACAGTTATTCATACAGGGGCAGCTTCAGCCACAGACTGTCAGCACCGAGATGCTACAGAACGCCACAGGAGGTCCTTTCTCCCTGTGGCCATAAGACTTTACAATGGATCCCCCTCAGGTGGTAAGAGGGACAGAGGAGGCACAGTGACCTGAGGTCCTCTCTCTCTCTCTCTCCCTCTCTCTCTCTCTCTCTCTCTCTCTCTCTCTCTACTGTGTTTTGTATGTTGCTATTTTGCCAAATACTGCACCTTACCTCATCTTGTTGAACATTGCACTTTCTGTAATACACCTCATCCCATCTTATTTTCATCTTATTATTATTTTGAACATTTGTGTGTTTCTCTCTATGTATGTATTGCGACTGTTGCGCAACAATTTCCCTCTGGATAAATAAAGTCCATCTATCTATCTATCTAGCACTGTTCTGCACTGTACTGCACTGTATTCATGATGCTGCTGCACTACTGGCACTTTAAATTGCTTTTAAATGCTTTTTGCACAATTCTACACAATTACATATCATCCTTCAGTCACTTTAATGTTCATTCTTATTGTATATTTTTTTTTTTATAATATTGTGTTTTCGGAATCCCTACTGCAGGAGTAAGCATTCCATTGTACTTGTTGTACTTATATATTGTACATTGTTCTTGTATATTGTACATTGTACTTGTATATTGTACATTGTACTTGTATATGGCAATTCAGAATCTTGAATCTTGAATCTTGAATCTTGATTAAAGAGGATTCAATCATCCAGATTTAGATTGAGGATATCCAGGCGTTCCTCCCGCCTTAGTGAGCCTGGCCTGCGGGGCGGAGACACTGGACCCCAGGTGGTCTGAGGAGCTGAGACACTGGACCCCAGGTGGTCTGAGGAGCTGAGGGCTGATGGGGTTCTCAATCCCCGCTAGATTTATCATCTTTGTATTTTCTCCAGTGCCGCGCTGGAGTGTTTAGTTTCTCATGGTCCGAATGTACACAGCACAGAGTCTGTGTTACACGGACGTAAACAGGGCTACCACGCTACGTACCACGCTACGTACACGCCCAGAGCCGCGCTGTCAGACCCAGGGATGGATGGTTACTGGTCCACCGCTCCAGGTGGAAGAAACCACTGATCTGAACTAGATTAAAAAATGTTTAAAAAATACACAAACTGTATATATACAAACTGCAAATACACTAACTGTATATAGTATACAGTTCATGACCGTGGACATTTACAAACAATACATGGGCTGTATATCAGCTCTTTAAATCTAAATATCTAATTCTGGAGGATTGAATCCTCTTTATTGGTCCCATGTAAACACACACAGCTAAATGTGTTTCACTGCATATAACCCATCCTAGTATTAGGAGCAGTGGGCAGCTATTGGATATACAGAGCAGCGTAGGGGTCTGGTGCCTTGCTCGAGTGCCCAGGTTTTTTCGAGAACTTGAAACGACGACCTTCCAGTTTCAAAGCCAAGACCCCAAAATAATATATTGATATATATA
>CM051014.1:2960913-2993413 GCA_027704905.1 Muraenolepis orangiensis | reverse complement strand
ATTGGCTGCCCGACCTGTCAATCAGGACGCTTTAACACGCGGGGCTGAATGGCCTAGAACATGAAGAACAGAAGCGGGGTTCTTCTGTTCTCTCACTGCGTTCACTCGGCGGCAGGTAGTAGGACGTGTGTGTGTTTCCTAAAGCGCGTATCAATTATGTTCTCCCTCTGGTCCCCGAGAGGAGCCGACAGAGAGCCGACAGAGAGCCGACAGAGGCCGACAGAGGCCGAGCCAAACACTAGACAGACCGGCCGTGTGTCTCCGGGGGGCGGATGGAAAACATGACAGTCTGGGACCGACCCGTCGAGTCGAGTTCCTCCTGCAGCGCAACGCACTTGCTTGTTATCCTACCGTTATGTGTGCGTGCGTGCGTGCGTGCGTGTTACACTGTGTGTGTGTGTGGGGGGGGGGGGGGGTCTTTCAGTGTGTGTGTGGGTATTTCAGTGTCTCTGTGTGTGTGTGGGTCTTTCAGTGTGTGTGTGTGGGTCTTTCAGTGTGTGTGTGTGTGTGTGTGTGTGTGTGTGTGTGTGTGTGTCTCTCTCTCTCTCTCTCTCTCTCTCTCTCTCTCTCTCTCTCTCTCTCTCTCTCTCTCTCTCTCTCTCTCTCTCTCTCCTGCGTTGTTAGGTTAGGTTTGAGTATAACTAATAGTAAACAATATCATTTAATAAGCGCTTGGTGAGCAGGCCTCGTCTGGCTCTCATCGCTGGGCTCGGGGAGACGAGGTGATGGCCCTTTAACACTCGGGGAGACGAGGTGATGGCCCTTTAACACTCGGGGAGACGAGGTGATGGCCCTTTAACACTCGGGGAGACGAGGTGATGGCCTTTAACACTCGGGGAGACGAGGTGATGGCCCTTTAACACTCGGGGAGACGAGGTGATGGCCCTTTAACACTCGGTGACCCCAATTACAATACAATCATACCGCGAATAGGAGGATTACAAACGTTATTATTATTATTATTATTAGGATTATTATTATTATTATTATTATTATTAGGATTCTTATTATTATTATTATTAGGATTATTATTATTATTATTAGGATTATTATTATTATTATTATTATTATTATTATTATTATTATGTGGACGCGCTCTTTACGAGGAACTAACAAAGATGGATTTAAATCACATGCATTTCTTTAAATATATAAAATATTTTTGTTTTTAAAAATAAGATATTACATATTAACCTTAGGTCACAAAAACTGAGTACCGAAAGGTGAAATGTCTTTCGTTAATATAAAAGCATTAAACATTAAGCAACTGTTAAGGAAATAAATGGTTTCCATAGGCCTACCAACAAATATATAATAATAATAACATTTATATATATCAAACACTAATTGTATTTTCAAAGCTAACTCAGTTTAAAGATCTAAATGTTGATGGTGAACAATAGGGAATTGTTCAAACTGATGTCATCATATCTTCTAGAAGTCCACTGTGTTACTAGGAGCCTAACAGCAAGTCCTCATAAAGCACTGAGAATTTAAATCAAATTAAGGTCAAGTCATTAGCAGCCTCCCAATTAAACCGAGTCAAGTGTTATTGGCTCTAAACGCGTGCTCGTGTAATGGATCAGTTCGAGTCAGGTGCAGGCGCGTTGGGGTCCTGACGTGCGACTCTTTACCGCCACCACCTGGTCACACACGAGCACTGCACCACCTCCTCCACTTACTGAGAGGAAATAGGAACGTGAGATATGAGTATGAATATGAATATATTTATTATTGTACCCTATCATGGTGCATAAGCATGTTTACCTCGGAGTCTGTAGCTCTAACATGACATAACTAAACCCGGTGGGTTAAGACAAAATGGACAAAATAAAGATGAGATTTGTTCTTCTGAAGGTGGAGGCCTCCACTCTGGACAGGTTGGTGGAGAAACGGGCCGACTACATCAACAACTGCACCGTCACCCTCCAAACCGCCGCGCGCTCAACCACCACTGGTGAGTGGAATATATTAGATTAGATTAGATTAGAGTAGATTCTAATGTATTGTCAGTGTACAGTACAATAGTACAATACAGCGAAAATAATTTGGCATCTAACCATAGTGCAATATATGCAGTATATGTGCAATATATGCAGATAATATATAATTTACAGCTAACAGTGGTTAAAAGTCTACTAGGTATAAAAACAGTTCTAAAATTGCTTATAGAGTAGGTATCGGATGTATCGGATGTATGTATCGGATATGTGCATAATAATATATATATATATATATATATATATATATATATCAAATATGAAATGACAATCAACTCAAAGTGATAAAGGGTTAGTGTTGTCCTGTGTGTTTTTGATTGATTGATTTTGAATTGATCAGGAATCTGGTGCAATGGCAGCTTCGACGTGTTCGTGTGCTGGCCGTCCTCCCGTCCGGGGAACGTGTCGGTGCCCTGCCCCTCCTACCTGCCCTGGATCCCTCAAGGTGGGGATCACACTCCTCACAGCTTGTACCTAACATAACTCGACTAGCTTCATGTACTCATCAGGATTAGATTAGATTAGATTCTAATGTATTGTCAGTGTCACAGCACAAGTACAGTACAGCGAAAATAATTTAGCATCTAACCAGAGTGCAAATGTTGCAGTAAAGTGCAGGTAATATGATATCATTTACAGTTTAAATTGACAGGTTAAAATACAGTCACTCTGCGCTCTGCCTTGATTAGTATCAAATAAAAATTAAAAAGATGTTTACGCTGAAAGAATACGTCATTAGTAGATTAGATTAGACTACCTATGTCCGTGTTTTTCGACCCAACAATATTATTTGATAGTTTGATAGTGTAATGTTAATGACATGTTATGATAGTGTAACGTTAATGACATGTTATGATAGTGTAACGTTAATGACATGTTATGATAGTGTAATGTTAATGACATGTTATGATAGTGTAATGTTAATGACATGTTATGATAGTGTAACGTTAATGACATGTTATGATAGTGTAACGTTAATGACATGTTATGATAGTGTCACGTTAATGACATGTTATGATAGTGTAATGTTAATGACATGTTATGATAGTGTAATGTTAATGACATGTTATGATAGTGTAATGTTAATGACATGTTATGATAGTGTAATGTTAATGATATGTTATGATAGTGTAATGTTAATGACATGTTATGATAGTGTAACGTTAATGACATGTTATGATAGTGTCACGTTAATGACATGTTATGATAGTGTAACGTTAATGACATGTTATGATAGTGTAATGTTAATGACATGTTATGATAGTGTAATGTTAATGACATGTTATGATAGTGTAATGTTAATGACATGTTATGATAGTGTAATGTTAATGACATGTTATGATAGAGTAATGTTAATGACATGTTATGATAGTGTAATGTTAATGACATGTTATGATAGTGTAATGTTAATGACATGTTATGATAGTGTAATGTTAATGACATGTTATGATAGTGTAATGTTAATGACATGTTATGATAGTGTAATGTTAATGATATGTTATGATAGTGTAATGTTAATGACATGTTATGATAGTGTAATGTTAATGAGAATGTTATGAAAGTAAAAACTATCCTTAAACCTGATGGTCCTTGCTGTACGGATGCTGAGGAACCGGCGACCAGACGGTAGGAAGGAGAAGAGATGGAGCCCAGGGTGGTTGCGGTCCTTAGTGATGGACATGGCCTTCTTCTGACATCTGAGATTAATCTACTCACCAAGACAGAGTGCAGGCGACGCCCTAACAGTGCGCCTCCCTCCCCCAGACTCCCCCAGGTCCAGGCTGGTGCACCGGGTGTGTCTGCAGGACGGCTCGTGGCGTCGGGAGGAGAACTCCTCTCTCCCCTGGAGAGACCAGACTGAGTGCCAGGAGCTGGACCACTTTAAAGACAAGGTGGGAGGAGGGAGGGAGGGAGGGGGGGGGGGGAGGAGGGAGGGAGGGAGGGAGGGGGGAGAGAGGAGGAGATGGAGGGAGGGAGGGAGGGGGGAGAGAGGAGGAGATGGAGGGAGGGAGGGGGGAGAGAAGGGGAGATGGAGGGAGGGAGGGTGGAGAGAGGAGGAGATGGAGGGAGGGAGGGAGGGGGGAGAGAGGGGGAGAGTGAGGGAGGGAGGGGGGAGAGAGGAGGAGATGGAGGGAGGGAGGGAGGGGGGAGAGAGGGGGAGAGGGAGGGAGGAGGAGATGGAGGGAGGGGGGAGAGAGGAGGAGATGGAGGGAGGGAGGGGGGAGAGAGGGGGAGATGGAGGGAGGGAGGGGGGAGAGAGGGGGAGATGGAGGGAGAGAGGGGGAGATGGAGGGAGAGGAAGAGAGGGAGATGGAGGGAGGGAGGGAGGGGGGAGAGAGGGGGAGATGAAGGGAGGGAGGGGGGAGAGGGGGAAGGGTTCTGTAAGTCTTAATAAATCGTTTTTAGATTCATATCTGTTTGTGTATGTGTGTGTCTTTGTGTGTGTGCGTGCGTGTGTTCCAGGAAGCCAAGGTGTTCCGTCAGAGTGCCCTCAGGGTGGTGTCTCTGGTGGGCTACTCCCTGTCGCTCTGCTCCCTCTCTCTCGCCACGCTCCTCATGGCCTTGTTCAGGTCAGTGGTCACACACACACACACACACACACACACACACACACACACACACACACACACACACACACACACACACACACACACACACACACACACACACACACACACACACACACACACACACACACACACACACACACACACACACACACACACACACACACACACACACACACACACACACACACACTTACCCTTCCAACAGTCTGACGGTGCACCGCTATGTCCCGGCCACCAGGCGGCTCCACTGCACCAGGAACTACATCCACATGAACCTGTTCCTGTCCTTCATCCTGAGGGCTCTGTCTGTCATGCTCAAGGAGCTGCTCATGCACCTCATGTACAGCAGGAGGCCCACCGACGAGCCCGGGTGGAGGTCCTACACCACCTCTGGGGTACGGTCAGCACACGGGCACAGGCACACACACCACCACCACCACCTAAACACACACCACCAGCTAATCACACACCACCACCACCACCTAAACACACACCACCACCTAAACACACACCACCACCACCACCTAAACACACACCACCACCTAAACACACACCACCAGCTAATCACACACCACCACCTAAACACACACCACCACCACCACCTCATCCTACACCACCTCATCACCTTCACCACCTCATCACCTTCACCACCACCACCTCCACCACCACCACCTCATCACCTTCACCACCACCACCTCATCACCTTCACCACCTCATCACCTTCACCACCTCATCCTACACCACCTCATCACCTCCACCACCACCACCTCCACCACCACCACCTCATCACCTTCACCACCTCATCACCTCCACCACCACCACCTCATCACCTTCACCACCACCACCTCATCACCTTCACCACCTCACCACCTCATCACCTCCACCACCACCACCTCATCGCCTTCACCACCTCATTACCACCACCACCACCACCACCACTTCCACCACCACCACCTTCGAATCACAATCACACACCACCTCACCACCAATACCTCCACCTCCAACACCACCACCATGACCAAATCACACCACCACCTCCACCACGATCCTAATCACACCACCACCTCCACCACAATCCTAATCACACCACCACCTCCACCACAATCCTAATCACACCACCACCTCCACCACGATCCTAATCACACCACCACCTCCACCACGATCCTAATCACACCACCACCTCCACCACCATATTTCCACCATATTTATATATATATAAATATATTTATATATATATATATATATATAAATATATTTCTATATATATATATATATATTTTAATATATATATATATATATATATATATAAATATATTTTAATATATTAATATATATATAAAAATATATTTTAATATATATATATATATATATATATTAATCTATTTTAATATATTTATATATATATAAAAATATATTTTAATATATATATATATATATGTCCAGGTTTTGTTTAGTGGAATAATGATATATATATATGTATATATGATGTATTTCCCAGCTGACGGTGATGTGCCGGGTGTCGAAGGTCACCCTGCAGTACTTTGTGTCGTGTAACTACTTCTGGCTGCTGGTGGAGGCCATCTTCCTCCACACCCTCCTCTTCACCGCCGTCCTCACCAAGAGGCGTCTGCTGAAGAGATACATGTTCCTGGGCTGGGGTCAGTACCGCATGGGTCGGTGGCAGAGTGTGTGTGAGCGGAGCAGAACACACACTCCTCCAGAGGGACTCTGAACCTTTGTCTTCTGTCTGTGGTTTGCCAACGAGACTGTATATATATATATCTATGACAGCGTGTGCATTTTTACATTTTCACTGTTCCTGTATACCGTATATATTTGAATCTTGTTGAACTGTTGATATAACCCTGCATACCCCTGATCACTACCTGTTCAATACTTGTATACTTACCTGTATATATATATATATATATATATATACCTATTATTATGCACATGTCTCACAAATACTCTATAAGTAATCTTATAACTGTGTGTGTACCTAGTAGACTGTCTTTTAGCCACTGTAAACTGTAAATTATATATTACCATGCACTTTACTGCAACATTTGCACTTACAGTGAATTATTTTCGCTGTACTGCACTTGTGCTGTGCAATGACAATACATTTGAATCTAATCTAATCTAATCTAATCATAGGGGATGGGGGGGGAGAGAGGGGGAGAGAGGGGAGAGAGAGGGAGAGAGGGATGTTAAGGGATGACACGTAGTGGTCAGCGTTATGGGGAAGATGATCATGAGGATTCAGCTGACCGACGTACGCCTTCCTCCCTGCAGTCACTCCGCTGTTGTTCGTCACTCCCTGGACGGTGATCAAGATCCTCTACGAGAACAAGGGGTGAGTTATAACACTCTGTCACTCTATCACTCTATCACTCTATCACTCCTTCACTACACCACTCTGTTACTCTATCACACCATCACACCTTCACTCCATCACACCTTCACACCATCATTTACATTTACATTTAGGGCATTTGGCAGACGCTTTTATCCAAAGCGACTTACAAGGTGTACATTTGTTGAAGCAGACAATAGCATAACGCTGAGGTACGTGAACATAAAAATAGAGCAGTTCACAAGTATTCATATTAACAAGATGAATAACACAATTTGGTACTGCCAGGTCACCTGCTTAAGTAGCTGTGGTAAGAGCGTGTTATCAACATTAAGGATATACACTTGCTAGAATATACAACATGCTAAGAGCTATTAATGTCAGGACTTAAGCAAGTTAGGGGTTCACAAAGGAGAAGGAGGGTTCATGGAGAGTCCAGGTGGACTCTGAACAGGTGGGTCTTGAGTCTCTTGTGGAAGCTGGCGAGGGACTCGGCCGTCCTGACATGAGACGGGAGTTCATTCCACCTGTGGAGCCAGAGCCCTGAAGAGCTGGGTCTTGGACGAGCGATGCTTGGTTGTTATCAGTTATCACTCAATCACTCCTTCACTCCTCACTCCATCACTCCATCACTCCTTCACTCCTTCACACCATCACTCCATCACTCCATCACTCCATCACTCCTTCACTCCTTCACACCATCACTCCTTCACACCATCACTCCTTCACACCATCACTCCTTCACACCATCACTCCTTCACACCATCACTCCTTCACTCCTTCACTCCTTCACACCATCACTCCTTCACTTCATCACTCCTTCACACCATCACTCCATCACTCCTTCACTCCTTCACACCATCACTCCTTCACTTCATCACTCCTTCACTCCATCACTCCATCACTCCTTCACACCATCACTCCTTCACACCATCACTCCATCACTCCATCACTCCTTCACTCCTTCACACCATCACTCCTTCACACCATCACTCCTTCACTCCATCACTCCTTCACTCCTTCACACCATCACTCCTTCACACCATCACTCCATCACTCCATCACTCCTTCACTCCTTCACACCATCACTCCTTCACACCTTCACTCCTTCACTCCTTCACACCATCACTCCTTCACTTCATCACTCCTTCACACCATCACTCCATCACTCCTTCACTCCTTCACACCATCACTCCTTCACTTCATCACTCCTTCACTCCATCACTCCATCACTCCTTCACACCATCACTCCATCACTCCTTCACTCCATCACTCCTTCACACCATCACTCCTTCACACCATCACTCCTTCACACCATCACTCCTTCACTCCATCACTCCATCACTCCTTCACACCATCACTCCTTCACACCATCACTCCTTCACACCATCACTCCTTCACTTCATCACTCCTTCACTCCATCACTCCTTCACACCATCACTCCATCACTCCTTCACACCATCACTCCTTCACTCCATCACTCCATCACTCCTTCACGCCATCACTCCTTCACACCATCACTCCTTCACACCATCACTCCTTCACTTCATCACTCCTTCACTCCATCACTCCTTCACACCATCACTCCATCACTCCTTCACACCATCACTCCTTCACACCATCACTCCTTCACACCATCACTCCATCACTCCTTCACTCCATCACTCCTTCACACCATCACTCCTTCACTCCATCACTCCTTCACACCATCACTCCATCACTCCATCACTCCTTCACTCCTTCACTCCTTCACACCATCACTCTTTCACTTTATCTCTCCACGCTGCTTCGAGGGACGGATGCTGATGCTGAGGGTTGTGGTTCTCCTGTGTGTTTAGATGCTGGTTCATCAGCAACCGGTGGTTCTGGTGGATCACAAAGGGCCCCATCACGCTGGTCGTACTGGTGAGTGAACCTTCTGACCCGATACGTCACGGCCGTGGCTGAATGGTGATGACATGGTGATTACAGAGGCCTTCTACCCGTGAGGACGTGTGAGGGGAGGAGAGCTGCGGTCACAAGATTGTCCTCTTACTAACACTTTTACACTGTCCACAATGTATGTATATATCATCCACTAGATGATAGATGATATCTATCATATATTAGATATGAATAGATCATCTATTAGATGATAGATATATACGATATATATATATAATCTAATGGATGATATATGCATATATATGATCCATTCGATTTAAAGGATGATATAAACAATATATTATCCATTATCCATCCTTATTTTGATTGTGTATTGAATTGTGATAGTATGGAGTTGTTTATATTATATAGTATAGTATATAGGATAAAGTATATCATGTTGTTATAGTAAGTATTGTTGTAGAAGTTCAGAATGGAGGGGTGAATGGGGAGTAAGCATTACTTTGTACTTGTTACACAGCCAAATGAAAGAATCTTGAATCTTGGTTTTTAATTTCATTGGTCAGGGTTTAAGTGTTACCTACTGTACATATTTCTGAGGTTTTTATTTTGTGTTTTGTGTGTAGATCATTTTCTTCATCTTCATCAAGATTCTGCTGCTCCTTCTGTCCAAGCTCAGAGCCGACCAGGTGAAGTTCACCGACTACAGATACAGGTAAGGGATACAGATACAGGTAGGGGATACAGATACAGGTAGGGGATACAGATACAGGTAGGGGGTACAGATACAGGTAGGGATACAGATACAGGTAGGGATACAGATACAGGTAAGGGATACAGATACAGGTAGGGGGATACAGATACAGGTAGGGGATACAGATACAGGTAGGGGGATACAGATACAGGTAGGGGGTACAGATACAGGTAAGGGATACAGATACAGGTAGGGGGTACAGATACAGGTAGGGGATACAGATACAGGTAGGGGATACAGATACAGGTAGGGGGTACAGATACAGGTAGGGGATACAGATACAGGTAGGGGGTACAGATACAGGTAGGGGATACAGATACAGGTAGGGGGATACAGATACAGGTAGGGGATACAGATACAGGTAGGGGATACAGATACAGGTAGGGGATACAGATACAGGTAGGGGATACAGATACAGGTAGGGGGATACAGATACAGGTAGGGGGATACAGATACGGGTAGGGGGATGGAGATGGGAGCATGTTGCTTTGTGACATACGGTTGACCTTCCGGTTGCCAGACAACCCCATGCTCTACCCCCCTAACACAAGCTCGTAAGCGGTAGCATCAGGACTGTTATCGGTCCCCATCATCATCATCATCATCATCCTCTTCCTCTTCTTGGTTGTGGTGGTGTCGGCCAGCTTGCTGCGTGCCACCCTGATCCTGTTCGCCCTGCTGGGTGTCCACGAGGTGGTGTTCACCGTGCTGATCGACGAGTGTGTGGACGGGAGCAGTCGCTACGCCCGGGACTTCATCAACCTGACCCTCAGCTCCTTCCAGGTGCTTCCCCCCCCCCAAAACCCCACCCAAACCCAAACACCTGACACCTGATGAGGGAGGTGTAGTAAAACGCTTCTCTCTCTCTCTCTCTCTCTCTCTCTCTCTCTCTCTCTCTCTCTCTCTCTCTCTCTCTCTCTCTCTCTCTCTCTCTCTCTCTCTCTCTCTCCCTCTCCCCCCTCAGGGGTTTGGGGTCGCCGTGTTGTACTGCTTCGCCAACGGAGAGGTGAGACGCTGGGTGTGTGTGGGGGGGGGGGGGGGACCACCTGCAGTGAAGTGATCACATGGTGATCCTCATTCACATTTGGACAAGACAACTTAGACAGTGAGAGAGATCTAAGCTGTGTGTGTGTGTGTGTGTGTGTGTGTGTGTGTGTGTGTGTGTGTGTGTGTGTGTGTGTGTGTGTGTGTGTGTGTGTGTGTGTGTGCACATGCAGGTCCAAGCAGAGGTGAAGAAGCGCTGGCAGCTGTTCCTCTTCACCCACCGCTTCCAGGTGCGGAGCTGCCTGGGGGCCACGCCCCTCAAACACCTGTGGAAGTGCTCCAGGGGGCGGGGCCAAACCCAGTCCCAGCAGCAGAGCGAATGGTGCGACGAGGCGGGCGGGGCCTCCTCCTCCGTCACCACTACCACGTCCGCACACCCCCGCCTGCTGCAGGTGGCCGTCCACGGCGGCTGCTTAGCGCCCGGGGACGTCAAAGGTCAGAGGGAGCACAGGTTCTGCGACAAAAGGCCGTCGAGCAGCGACGGGGAGACCCTGGAGGAGATACTGGAGGAGATGGAGTTCTGAGGCCTCCTCCGTCTTGGGTACACACACCCCGAGGCCGGCCGGAGACCGGCTCGGTCTCTGGGTCCATCCTCTCTCGGCAGGCCGGAAAGACTCCAAAGACTTTCTAATCTCTTAACGTGGAGCAATCAAAGAGCTCCAAGGATCAAATAAAATAAAAACTTCTTCTGCTTCCATGGCGACGGAAAGCCGATCCAAGAGCTGAAGAAGGATATGCTAACAGATGAACGTACCCTGACACGGAAGAACTTTCTCAGAGGAGATCATTTTTGTCTTTACTTCCAGCCGGACACAGCAAACAAAGATACATTCATTACATTCAATTAGTCATTGAGCAGACACTTTTGTCCAAAGTGACTTACAATAAGGTCATTGAACAGGTAGGCAAAAGAGAACCAGCTGTGCATTTTCTTCCTAACAAGCCTCCAAGAGCCAGTGCTGAGGTAAAAGTACGATAAGTTGGCCAACAGCAGAGCTAACAAGCAAACAATAGAGAAAACCACTAGATCAAACTGGACGCTGGGTCAGAGGTCAGAGGTCAGGGTAGTGCTTCCTGAGGTGGGAGGTTTTCAGCCTGCAGGGCAGCGACTCTGGGGTCCTGACATCAGGGGGGGTCATTCCTCCACTGAGGGCCACAGGACAGAGAGGAGCTGTGGGCGTGGAGACGTTGTTCTCCATATCGTAAACCCTTAAACCATCCATTCACCACGTGAGGGGAAAGCTGCTGAAAGTGTGTACTATCGCTTAATATATATACATATATATATATATATATATATACATATATATATATATATATACATATATATGTATATATATATATATATGTATATATATATATATATATATATACATATATATGTATATATACATATATATGTATACATATATATATATATATATATATACATATATATGTATATATATATATATATATATATATATACATATATATGTATATATATATATATATATATACATATATATGTATATATATATATATATGTATATATATATATATATATATATACATATATATGTATATATATATATACATATATATGTATACATATATATATATATATATATACATATATATATATATATGTATATATATATATATATATATACACATATATATACATATATATGTATATATATATATATATATACACATATAAATATATATATATACACATATATATGTATATACACATATATATATATATATATACACATATATATATATATATATATATATATATATATACATGTGTATATATATATATATATATATATACGTGTATATATATATATATATATCTATGTCTCGCTGTGTCAGGCCAGTCAAAAACATTCATCTGTACCACGCTAGATATGGATTGATATTCATATATATACTGTATATATGAATACAATGTATTTGTCTTTTTGGGGGGGGAATGTGAATATGTAATACAGTTAATGTAAGTGCTGAATATGTGTTGCAAAATGTCACAATGCTTACATATTGTTTCTCACAAAGTAAGTGAATATGTATATGTATATGTATATGTATAGTGAAGGCATTTTGTCCAACTGTTGAAGATATCTTGTATTGTATCTTTAGTGCTGTGCTGTGTAGTCATGTACTGCTAACACTGTGATGTATGGATGTTCACAAATCAAATACAAGAGAGAAGCAGTCCAGGCTAACATGGGGCCGTCAAACGACTTCTTCTTCCTGTAAACATGAGACAGGAGGAGGAGGAGGAGGAGGTATATTGGAAGGTAGAGACAGTTGGTACAGGCAGAGCGTCCATGCTCTCCTCTCTGAGTGTGTGTGGTGGTGGCTGGTTTAACCTGTGGGCCTTCATTACCAAGGACCCACAGGTATGCAGCCTCACCAAGCTCTAATCAGTCTGACTGGGGCCAGGTGAGGCTGCTCCAACCAGACTCTAATCAGTCTGACTGGGGCCAGGTGAGGCTGCTTCAACCAGACTCTAATCAGTCTGACTGGGGCCAGGTGAGGCTGCTTCAACCAGACTCTAATCAGTCTGACTGGGGCCAGATGAGGCTGCTTCAACCAGACTAATCAGTCTGACTGGGGCCAGGTGAGGCTGCTTCAACCAGACTCTAATCAGTCTGACTGGGGCCAGGTGAGGCTGCTTCAACCAGACTCTAATCAGTCATGGTGGGAATTCTGCGGCACACGTCCAGTGGTCATGTTCTGAACTGTTTAAGAATAAGGTCATCCAAAACTAAATAAGTCTTCCTATGGTATTTAATATAAACAGGTAAAAACACATAAACAATCAATAGGCCGAGCGCTCGGTCGCTCAGTCCGGGAGTTCTCACCACACGTCTCGCAAGGCGTGCAGAGAGAAGTCCAACGCACTTACAAGAGCGTCTCCCTTTTCAGTTTAGACACAATAGGTGACACGTAACTTCAAACGATCGTGACAATTCTATGAACCCCCGCCCCAGCTCATCTCCATGTTGAGGGGGGGGGGGGGGGGGGGCAGGATGCCAGACGTCATGCTGGGCTAAGGATACACAACAGTAGTGAAGCACCTCAGGGTTGAAAGAGCTCCTCTTATGTCTAGCCGGCTCAGGGGTTGGAGGTGTTACAGAGAAATACCTACTATTCTTCAATCAACATATGGTGGGGCATAGAGGGTCACAACAACAGAGGTGTTTTCCCATTTCACTGGGGCCAACCAGACTCTAATCAGTCTGACTGGGGCCAGGTGAGGCTGCTTCAACCAGACTCTAATCAGTCTGACTGGGGCCAGGTGAGGCTGCTTCAACCAGACTAATCAGTCTGACTGGGGCCAAGTGAGGCCGCTTCAACCAGACTCTAATCAGTCTGACTGGGGCCAGATGAGGCCACTTCAACCAGACTCTAATCAGTCTGACTGGGGCCAGGTGAGGCTGCTTCAACCAGACAGCACAAGTACACGACAGAGAAATCATTTTGCATCTAACCAGAGTGCACATGTTACAGTAAAGTGCATGTTAATATATAATGTACAGTGGTTAAACGGTATAAAATAACTTATAGAGTATGTATAAGATATGTGCAGAATTATAGGTATATATATATATATATATATATATATATATATATATATATATATATATATATATATATATATATATACACACGTAAGTATAGAGGTATTCAACAGGTAGTGAGCAGGGATATGCAGTTGTATCAACAGTTGAAGATTCATCCATCCATCCATCTTCTCCCGCTCATCCGTAAGGAAAGAGACCACGGGGCAGACCGAGGTCCAGGTGGGAAGAGACCACGGGGCAGACCGAGGTACAGGTGGGAGGAGACCACGGGGCAGACCGAGGTACAGGTGGGAAGAGACCACGGGGCAGACCGAGGTACAGGTGGGAGGAGACCACGGGGCAGACCGAGGTACAGGTGGGAGGAGACCACGGGGCAGACCGAGGTCCAGGTGGGAGGAGACCACGGGCAGACCGAGGTCCAGGTGGGAGGAGACCACGGGCAGACCGAGGTACAGGTGGGAGGAGACCACAGGGCAGACCGAGGTACAGGTGGGGTGATTACATCTCCACACTGACCTGGGAACGCCTCGGGATCCCCCAGTCAGTTGAAGATTTGTTACGCACCCCAGTGGAGGGGCGCAACACAAGGCAACAGACATAATAGGTGAGGGTGCAGCGGCACAAAGTCAGGAAACAGTTTGCAAAAATAATAATATTTATTTATAAACACAGCAACACAGAGAGCAAGGAGGACTACCAGTGGCACCAAATCAAACACAAAAAGGAAAAGAAAACCCACCCCCCTTTACAGGCGCCAAGCGCCCAAAAGTACAGCGGGTGGTGCTCACTCTAAGCTGGTGTCTCTAACAGCAGGTCACCTACGTGATGCAAAGTGTAGACCCCAGGGTATCTTCCTGTCCTCAATTGTCCCTGTGTGCAAAAACAAAATGGTATTATACAGAAAAAGGAATCACCATAGGCTGGGAGAACAAGGATAAACAAATATACAAAGGTTAGGATTAAACAGAACTGCGCAACAGGCAGGAACACAAAAGATACAGCTCTCACCCCAAAACGTACCCTAAGAGCCACGGCTCTATACCAAACGAGTGTGGAGGTTGATTGCAGAGTGGGATCAGGTGGTGCTGGGGGACTGGAACCAGGGGAACATCTTGGGGGAAAAGATACATGTAGCCACAGGAGGGAGACAAAAGACAACCACCACCTGCCTACATACATAACACACATAACATAAATCCCCAACAGAAATGGACCGCGTCCGTAACACTCGCCCCCATAAAGAGTCAGCCCATGGCTGACGATAACCTAACATCACCATTACCAAATTTTACAATCGTTCCCTAAAACAAAACACATTCCCACGAGCTAACCACGAGAAAGGGCATCGGCAAACACATTGTCTGTGCCCTTCTTGTGACGGATGACAATATTATATCCCTGCATAAGCAGAGCCCACCGCATTAACCGTTGGTTGTGGTTATACATGCGATGTAAAAAAACAAGTGGGTTGTGGTCTGTGTGGACAACCACAGGCTCCACACTAGACCCCACATAGACCTCAAAGAATTGGAGAGCAAGCAGTAAGGCCAACGTCTCTTGCTCTATTGTAGAGTAGCGTGTTTGGCTGCCGTTAAACTTTTTTGAGAAGTAGCCCACAGGATGGATCAAACCCTCCGAATCGACCTGAGTCAGAACTGCACCAACACAACTCGCATCAACCTCAACAGAAAATGGTTTACTAAAATCAGGAGCACTAAGGACTGGGGCATTGCACAAAGGGGCTTTACAGCTTTCAAAAGCTATCTGACATTCATCTGACCACACAAAAGACACCATGGGACTGATCAGGTCAGTTAGAGGGGCTGCAATTAAGGAGAAATTCTTACAGAACCCCCTGTAGTAACCCGTCATCCCGAGAAAACGACGCAACTCTCGCCGTGTGGTTGGTACCGGGAAAAATGTTATGGCCTCTATCTCGGCCTCCAGAGGACGACTTTACCATCGCCCACCTGTTCCCACGTAGGTCACTGGTGCTTTTCCGAACTCACATTTTGCTAAGTTCAATGTCAGAGAAGCGTCTGCCAACCGCTGGAACTGTTCCCAGCGAGCCCACGAGAGCAGCCCAATCTAACGAATGCACCACCACATCGTCCAGGTACGCTGTACAGTTGGGCACATCTCCCAACACTATGTTGATCAGCCTTTGGAATGTTGCTGGTGCGTTTCGCATTCCGAACGCCATAACGGAATACTGTAGGAAAGTATCAGGTGTGACAAAAGCAGACATTTCTGAGGCCCTAGGCGAGAGTGGCACCTGCCAATAACCTTTCAGAAGATCCAGTTTTGTGACATACCGGGCTGACCCAATGGTATCCACGCAGTCATCAATGCGTGGCATAGGAAAAGAATCAGGAATAGTTATTGCATTCACTTTACGATAATCTGTGCAAAAACGGTGAGTGGTGTCTGGTTTCGGCACCAACAGGCATGGGGAGCTCCATGGACTCCAACTGTGATGTGCCAAATGATGCTCCAATAAATATGCCACCTCCTGCTTCATCACTGCTCTCTTCACTGCATTTGCCCCATAAGGATGCTGCTTAACTGGCCTGGCATCACCGACATCTATGTCGTGTTGCAGAACGGTAGTGCGGGTTGGAACATCTCCAAACAAAACAGGAAAATTGTGAATGAGCGCCACCATGTCAGCTTCCTGCTCCTTACTTAAGTGTGGCATCAGGGAGGGAAGGTTCAACAACATCTCAGAGTTGCTTAAGCGAGGAGTTTGTTGCTGGACCTCACAACCATTTAAACCATCCTCCTCACTCACTGGTACTGCAGCTCCCACAGCGGCCCCAGGGGGCGTACTGTGTCTCTCAGGCTGCAGGTCGCCTCTGGGATGGTAACGTTTCAACATGTTTATGTGACACACACGGGTTTTCCTTCGCCTATCAGGCGTCCTGACAACATAGTCAGTATCACTTAATTTTCTCTCAATGGAATAAGGGCCAAAAAAACGAGCACACCTAGAAGAACCAGGGATGGGCAACAAAACTAAAACCCTGTCATCGGACTGGAAAGAACGTTGGAGCGCCTTTCTATCAAACTGCCGTTTCATAGAACTCTGAGCAGCAGAGAGACTCTCCTTAGCGACACTACAAGCCTCATGCAGCCGCTCCTTAAACCTACACACATAGGACAATACCCCTCTCTTCGGAGGTTTGTTGTGCAGAGTCTCTCCCATAAGCTGATCCTTTAACACCCTCAAAGGGCCTCTTACTGGATGACCAAACACAAGTTCAGCTGGGCTAAAACCTAGTGACTCCTGAACTGTTTCTCGAACTGCAAATAGAGCTAGGGGAACACCTTCATCCCAGTCTCTACCGCTCTCCATGCAATACTTGCGTAAGACCGACTTGAAGGTCTGATGCCACCTCTCCAGGGCACCTTGCGACTCAGGGTGATACGCACTTGAGACTCTGTGAGATATAGACAACGACGTTAACACCTGTTCAAATATCCCTGAAAGAAAATTAGTACCTTGATCGGTTTGTACTATTTTTGGCAGCCCAAACGTAGAAAAAAACTTGATCAGGGCTTTTACTACCGACTGAGATGTTATTTTCCTAAGAGGAATAGCCTCAGGGTACCGTGTTGCTACACACATAACCGTTAAAAGGAACTGGTTACCAGACTTTGTTTTCGGCAGGGGACCAACACAATCTACCAGTACATGTTCAAACGGCTCCCCCATAGCTGGGATCGGGCGAAGCGGGGCAGGTTTAATAACCTGATTAGGCTTCCCTGCGACTTGACATACATGACAAGTTTTATAGAACCTGGTTACATCCCTCTTTAACCCGGGCCAAAAGAAGTGCTTTAACACTCTGTCATAGGTCTTTGTAATGCCTAGATGTCCTGACCCAGGATGATCATGAGCTAAAGACAAAACAGACTGTCGATACGGTGTAGGCACAACAATCTGAACAACATAACTCCACTCATTCTCAAAATCCCTCCGTGATTTCCACCTCCGCATCAGCACCTCGTCTTCAACTAAATACGGCACTTCCTTGTTTCTAGCTACCTCTGGAGCAGTAGCACAACATGTGGCTAAACTAGCTTCTTCCTTCTGAGCAACGATCAGCTTACCCCGAGTCATGGGTAACTGGGTTGTCTCAGAGGTGAGCGTATCCCGCTGAAGGGTCATTCGGTCACTCGTCTCAACAGTAGGCTGAATAGACACAAGTGGGGAAGCATGCGTGTCAGACAAATTAGTTGCAAACCTGTCTCTGACAGGTCAACTACTTCACCCAAATGACGTGCTCGAGCACGGGTGACTGCACCAATTGTGAACACTTCAGGGAACGTTTGAGCCAATACATCAGGTCACAAAATCTCAGGGCGCTCCAAAACCTCCAAAACTGGCATAACTCTGCCACCAGCGATGTCATTTCCCAACAGAAAAGTGACACCCCTCATTGGTAACGATGGCCGCACGCCCACTTTGAACACTCCCTGTGCTAAACCACAGTTTAAATGTATTCGATGGAGAGGCACCCATTTCGATGCCCTGCACCAACACACTAGAGCAATTTGATGACTCATCACAAAACGGTAGCACGTCTGACAATATAAAAGACTGTGCTGCCCCAGTATCCCTCAGTATGCGCACTGGACGCTGGTCCAACTCACTACCACTGAGAGAAACCATTCCGTCCAAC
The DNA here is from genome assembly GCA_027704905.1 of Muraenolepis orangiensis. Classification (NCBI taxonomy): domain Eukaryota; kingdom Metazoa; phylum Chordata; class Actinopteri; order Gadiformes; family Muraenolepididae; genus Muraenolepis; species Muraenolepis orangiensis. The sequence goes on along the minus strand of CM051014.1, from coordinate 2,974,539 downwards.
ATAAACGGTCTGGACTAAACCAACCTCTTTTGGTCGCCTATTTGGCGGAGACTGCTTGCGTTTTAACATAAAACAGTCATCCTTAATGTGTCCCACCTGATGACAATAATAACATTCTCGGTCCTCCTTGTAGCGGGGAGATAATAAGCGGGGCGGGCTAGCGTGCGTTTCAGCTGGAGTTTGAGCAGAGGGATGAAAATCCTACCCTCATGTCGTAGAGTACCAAACGTTTGTCTATGGGTCAGCACAAACTCGTCAGCGAGCACCGCAGCCTGTGCCAACGTCCCAACTTTTTGTTCACTGAGATACGTTACTAACCGGTCAGTCAGGCTGTTCTTAAATTCTTCAAGTAACATCAACTCAGACAGAGAATTAAAATCAGCCACGTTACTTGCCTTACACCAACGATTAAACAGAGACTCTTTCTCCCGAGCGAACTCCACAAAAGTCCTGCTAGGCAATTTTTTGTGAGCTCGAAATTTCTGTCTATATGCCTCCGGCACTAGTTCATAGGCTCGAAGCACAGCCGTCTTGATAGCGTCATAAGACAAGCTGTCATCCAGAGGGAGGGCTGACAAAATCTCCTGGGCTTTCCCAGTCAATTTACATTGGAGCAATAGAGCCCAGACCTCTTTAGGCCATTTCAGAGAGGTAGCAACTCGCTCAAAAGCACTGAAATAAGAGTCTACCTCTGCCTCACGAAACTGAGGTACTAGAGATATATTTCTACTCACATCAAAACCTCCCACAGCCGTGGAAGAAGGTTGAGCAGGACTCTTGGCTTTAGCAGCTTCCAGTTCTAGTTGCCTTATTTTAACCTCCGTTTCCATCCGGCGGGCCTCCAGCTCCATTTTCCTAATAGCCAACCGATGACTATTCTCCTCCTTCTGTGCCTCGAACTGTAACCGTGCTAAACTTAACCTAAGACTGGCCTCCTCAGTACTTGGGGGCATTGGAGATGGGACACCCGTACGAGGAGGCTTATCCTCTACCTCGACGACCCCTTCTGTAACCGCTCTACCATCTCAACTTCCTCTGCCTGCTCCTCCTCCGAGTCAGAACGAGGGGAAGAAATAGCAGACGTACCGTCACCCGTACCGAGCACCTTCTTATATACCAACAAACGTACTACCTCTTCTTTCAGCTTCTTCTTTTCAGACTTTGCCAGGCTTTTTGAAAGGCTAACCGAAAAATGTGAGGCAATAGCACACAGATCCTCTTTTCTACAACGCTCAAGATGCTCAACCGAAGGATCACACAAAAAATCCTCTACACTGAATGTAGCCATAATTATTAAGAGGTTAAACAGCACAACCAACCTAACCAAATGACCATAATTACCAGCCTACTTAACGTGCCCACAGCACACCAACACTCAAATGTCTGTTGTCTATTGACGAGCCCCCATTCTATGTTACGCACCCCAGTGGAGGGGCGCAACACAAGGCAACAGACATAATAGGTGAGGGTGCAGCGGCACAAAATCAGGAAACAGTTTGCAAAAATAATAATATTTATTTATAAACACAGCAACACAGAGAGCAAGGAGGACTACCAGTGGCACCAAATCAAACACAAAAAGGAAAAGAAAACCCACCCCCCTTTACAGGCGCCAAGCGCCCAAAAGTACAGCGGGTGGTGCTCACTCTAAGCTGGTGTCTCTAACAGCAGGTCACCTACGTGATGCAAAGTGTAGACCCCAGGGTATCTTCCTGTCCTCAATTGTCCCTGTGTGCAAAAACAAAATGGTATTATACAGAAAAAGGAATCACCATAGGCTGGGAGAACAAGGATAAACAAATATACAAAGGTTAGGATTAAACAGAACTGTGCAACAGGCAGGAACACAAAAGATACAGCTCTCACCCCAAAACGTACCCTAAGAGCCACGGCTCTATACCAAACGAGTGTGGAGGTTGATTGCAGAGTGGGATCAGGTGGTGCTGGGGGACTGGAACCAGGGGAACATCTTGGGGAAAAGATACATGTAGCCACAGGAGGGAGACAAAGACAACCACCACCTGCCTACATACATAACACACATAACATAAATCCCCAACATAAATGGACCGCGTCCGTAACAACGAGGTACAGGTGGGAAGAGACCACGGGGCAGACCGAGGTACAGGTGGGAGGAGACCACGGGGCAGACCGAGGTACAGGTGGGAAGAGACCACGGGGCAGACCGAGATACAGGTGGGAAGAGACCACGGGGCAGACCGAGATACAGGTGGGAAGAGACCACGGGGCAGACCGAGGTACAGGTGGGAAGAGACCACGGGGCAGACCGAGGTACAGGTGGGAAGAGACCACGGGGCAGACCGAGGTACAGGTGGGAGGAGACCACGGGGCAGACCGAGGTACAGGTGGGAAGAGACCACGGGGCAGACCGAGGTACAGGTGGGAGGAGACCACGGGGCAGACCGAGGTACAGGATGGGTGGAGACCACGGGGCAGACCAAGGTACAGGTGGGTGGAGACCACGGGGCAGACCGAGGTACAGGTGGGAGGAGACCACGGGGCAGACCAAGGTACAGGTGGGTGGAGACCACGGGGCAGACCGAGGTACAGGTGGGTGGAGACCACGGGGCAGACCGAGGTACAGGATGGGTGGAGACCACGGGGCAGACCGAGGTACAGGTGGGAAGAGACCACGGGGCAGACCGAGGTACAGGATGGGTGGAGACCACGGGGCAGACCGAGGTACAGGTGGGGTGATTACATCTCCACACTGGCCTGGGAACGCCTCGGGATCCCCCAGTCAGTTGAAGATTAATATATATATATATATACGGTAGGTACAGTAAAAATGTAAAAATGTACATGGCTATCATACAGGTATGTAACCAATACATATGTAAACTATATGTAGAGGTAGGATACTATAGGGATACTATAGGGATACTATAGGGAGTTATAATATGATTTTATGAAATAGTATGATTTAGTATCTTTATTTGACAACATTAACATGGCATGTATTGTGATAAAGGCCACACATTATACAGTAGTTTCAAAAGTAGACACCTCTAAATAATAATCCAAATACATATAAACACTCAAACGCAATAGAATACTTCACTACTAATACGACAACACAAGTTCTGGGAGGTGGTTTAATTCTGAACCGTCCAATCAGCGACGCGTTTGAGCCGCTCTGACGCCCAGTGGTCAGCCAATGGGAGTGTCTGCTCAGCGATTGGCTGTCTGACCCACGGGGGGCGTGTCCGCCTGCCTGAGCCCAGGCTGCGCAGTTATCCGCTCGTTCTGCTCCGGTCTCGCGTTCACCGGACACCGGAAACACAACCACCACCACAACTACAACCACCACTACAACCACCACCACAACTACCACCACAACCACCACCACAACTACTACCACCACCACCACCACCACCACCACAACGACGACCCCCCCACCGACCATGAGCGACCACAGCCGGACCGGGCCGCAGCCCGTCGCCTATCTGACGCGCGTCCAGAGCTTCAGCGCGTCTCATCGGCTACACAGGTTTGGTGTGCGTGTGTGTATGTGTGTATGTATGTGTGTGTGTGTGTGTGTCTGTCTGTATGTGTGTGTGTGTCTGTATGTGTGTGTGTGTGTGTGTGTATGTATGTGTGTGTGTGTCTGTATGTGTGTGTCTGTATGTGTGTGTGTGTGTGGCTGGTGTTTGGTCCTTTCTTCCTCTACTTCACCTAAACATAATATATACACACACACACACACATTAATAGCCTGGTGGTGGATCATCTTAATCTTAATCTTAATCATCTTCATATTTTTAAATCATTTGATCTTGAATCCCTTCAGCTTCATCCTCTGCGCTGATGCTTCCGCCGACTTTTTTCAGCGCAGCCTGTTGCGTGTCTCCCCCAGAGGCATCATGGGAGTTGTAGTTTATTCCCACCCTCTCCCCGCTATAATATGATAATAATAATAATAATAATAATAATAATTATAGTAATAATACAAATAATAATAATGACAGAAATAATAATAATAATTATAATAATAACAGTAATAATAATAATAACTATAATAATTACAATAATAATAATAGTAATAACAGCAATAATAATAATAATTATAATAATAATAACAATAGTAATGTAATAATATATGCTGCTGTCTCCTTTTTTTTAGTGTGGAACTGAGCGACGAGGAGAACAAGAGCGTCTTTGGGAAGTGCAACAATCCCAATGGACACGGACACAACTACAGAGGTCCTCCATCCTCCACCCTCCACCCTCCACCCTCCACCCTCCACCCTCCATCCTCCATCCTCCACCCTCCATCCTCCACCCTCCATCCTCTACCCTCTACCCTCCATCCTCTACCCTCTACCCTCTACCCTCTACCCTCCATCCTCTACCCTCCACCCTCCACCCTCCACCCTCCATCCTCCACCCTCCATCCTCTACCTCTACCCTCCACCCTCCATCCTCTACCTCCACCCTCCATCCTCTACCCTCCATCCTCCATCCTCTACCCTCCATCCTCCACCCTCCATCCTCTACCCTCTACCCTCTACCCTCTACCCTCTACCCTCCACCCTCTACCCTCCACCCTCCATCCTCCATCCTCCACCCTCCATCCTCTACCCTCTACCCTCCACCCTCCATCCTCTACCCTCCACCCTCCATCCTCTACCCTCCATCCTCCATCCTCCATCCTCTACCCTCCATCCTCCACCCTCCATCCTCTACCCTCTACCCTCTACCCTCTACCCTCCACCCTCCATCCTCTACCCTCCACCCTCCATCCTCCATCCTCTACCCTCTACCCTCCACCCTCCATCCTCCATCCTCTACCCTCTACCCTCCATCCTCTACCCTCTACCCTCCACCCTCCATCCTCCACCCTCCATCCTCTACCCTCCATCCTCCACCCTCCATCCTCCACCACCTCCTCCTGTTGCTCTTCTTTATTAGTTCAATCAGTCTCGTTAAGTAGCGTTCACTTAATGAAATGTTAAGATGAGGGGAAATGAATGTTGTGAAACAAATGCAGTTGGCCTACTGTGTGTGTGTGTGTGTGTCTGGTGGAAGCAGCCTCACCTGGCCCCAGTCAGACTGATTAGAGGCTGGTTGAAGCAGCCTCACCTGGCCCCAGTCAGACTGATTAGAGTCTGGTTGAAGCAGCCTCACCCGGCCCCAGTCAGACCTGATTAGAGTCTGGTTGAAGCAGCCTCATCTGGCCCCAGTAAGACTGATTAGAGTCTGGTTGAAGCAGCCTCACCTGGCCCCAGTCAGACTGATTAGAGTCTGGTTGAAGCAGCCTCATCTGGCCCCAGTCAGACTGATTAGAGTCTGGTTGAAGCAGCCTCACCTGGCCCCAGTAAGACTGATTAGAGTCTGGTTGAAGCGGCCTCACCTGGCCCCAGTCAGACTGATTAGAGTCTGGTTGAAGCAGCCTCACCTGGCCCCAGTCAGACTGATTAGAGTCTGGTTGAAGCAGCCTCACCTGGCCCCAGTCAGACTGATTAGAGTCTGGTTGAAGCAGCCTCACCTGGCCCCAGTCAGACTGATTAGAGTCTGGTTGAAGCAGCCTCACCTGACCCTCAGTTATACTGATGACTCTATGGCTGGTGAGGCTGTACACCCGTGGGTCTTTGAGGCCCACAGGTTAAAGCAGCCTCCACCACACACCCTCAGGAGCAGCTCTAGCATGTTCCATCTGCTCTGTTTGTTCAAACATCTCATCTCTACAGTAGACCTGAAGACTCATCCCCCTGTGTTGATGTTTCTTGTTTTCAGCGGAGGTGACGGTACGAGGAAAGGTACGCGCCTTCACGTCCTAGAAAATAAATATGAGCTAATGTTTAGTGGATGTTTTTAATGCTAAGGCCTCGTGGGTCGATAGGATTCACACAGCCTGAAGGTGTGTGACGGGGCGTCCTGATGACCACCAGACTGATGGCGTGTGTGTGTGTACCTTTACAGATCAACAGAGTGTGTGTGTACCTTTACAGATCAACAGAGTGTGTGTGTACCTTTACAGATCAACAGAGTGTGTGTGTTCCTTTACAGATCAACAGAGTGTGTGTGTACCTTTACAGATCAACAGAGTGTGTGTGTTCCTTTACAGATCAACAGAGTGTGTGTGTACCTTTACAGATCAACAGAGTGTGTGTGTTCCTTTACAGATCAACAGAGCGACGGGTATGGTCATCAACCTCACAGACCTGAAGAGCTGCATTGAGGTGAGGTCGCTTCTACTATACAACACTGGGATTCTGTCTTGGCTCCATCTGTGTCTATTCTGTCTATTATTTTACATTTGCTTCGTCTTACCATAACAATACTAATCTGTAATATTTACAGATACTGGTTTGTGTTCCTTATTATTTTCACAGTATGTTGTTCTTCTTCTTTTTTGTCAATGTTATCTTCATACTTCATACGTCATATTGACCTGAACTAAAAAGTGAAAAAGTGAAAAGTTAAAAGTATTTTTGGTCAAACCCCTGTGCTGAACAGCATGCGACGCTCTGACCTTTGACCACATAACCAGAGTTAGACCACAAGACCTTTGACCTTCATTCAGGTCTTGTGGTCTAACTCTCGTTATGTGGTGAATACACTACTTAATGGTAAATTGGTCGCCATATGTTTCTGTCTGTCTGTACATCTTGGTTAATACCGGTGGGCCTTTGACCAAGACATGTAGACATGTAGACCTCTCCTTATAGAGAGGAGAGGGTTACAAACTGAGATCACAATCAAATCAATATTCTAGATTTCATTCTGTGTACGTCCTCTTCCACAGGAAGTGATCATGGGGCCCCTGGACCACAAGAACCTGGACCAGGACGTCCCGTACTTTGCCAACGTGGTCAGGTGACTGGGGGAGGGGTGATGTCTTTTAAGTCAATTTTATATATTTGTATATATATTTGACTGCAGTCTGATGATGAGATGGGGTAGAGACACAAGATACAACACTTTGATTTGCCATTTGTAACTAAACCAAAAAGAGCAGCAAAGTGACATAAATGATATGACATGTGGTTTATTAGATCATGTAGAGAACCTCTAGTCTAGAACCTATCAGTCTGATGAGATGGACCATGTAGAGAACCTCTAGTCTAGAACCTATCAGTCTGATGAGATGGACCATGTAGAGAACCTCTAGTCTAGAACCTATCAGTCTGATGAGATGGACCATGTAGAGAACCTCTAGTCTAGAACCTATCAGTCTGATGAGATGGACCATGTAGAGAACCTCTAGTCTAGAACCTATCAGTCTGATGAGATGGACCATGTGGAGAACCTCTAGTCTAGAACCTATCAGTCTGATGAGATGGACCATGTAGAGAACCTCTAGTCTAGAACCTATCAGTCTGGTGAGATGGACCATGTGGAGAACCTCTAGTCTAGAACCTATCAGTCTGATGGTTAGATGGACCATGTGGAGAACCTCTAGTCTAGTACCAGTATCAGTCTGATCAATAGATATGGTGGACCAGGAACATGTAGAGAACCTCCAGTTTGTACGTCGGTGTAACGGAAAAGCTGTAAGAGCGAGTGGTTCTTTAGCGACGTTTCTCCGTTCCGCAGCACCACGGAGAACCTGGCGGTGTACATTTGGGACAACCTGGCGAAGGTCCTGCCAGTCGGGGAACTCTACGAGGTCAAGATCTACGAGACGGACAAAAACATGGTGGTGTACCGAGGAGAGTAGAACCAGCAACCTCTCTCACCAGAGGTACCTCACGTTGACCCCAGGGGGGGGTCACTCTTCTGTGGGCTGATATGACTTAAATGATACGAATGAAACAGGTTAAATACCGAATGACTGGAACAGTCACACCACCGCGTCAATGAAGCAGACGAGGGTGAAGAATCGATGGACCAGCAGGTTGACCTCTGAGACGATACACAAGGCTGGTGATCATTATTTATAGTTATTAACTATTTTATAATTATTGTTTTATTCAGGTCACGTTTTGACAACGGACACTTGAAGGTGACTCAGTTGTGTGCATTGACTGCACTGATGTCCTCTCACTGCAGGTTATTACACCTGACAGTCAGTTATACTGTACAATGTGTAATGAAAAGTATTCCAATGATTATGGTTATTCATAGCAGCTGTAGCAGGCTAATAACTGGTCAACATGCACATTCCTCTCTGTTCAGTATGTTCAATTAAACTACTTCAAACCATGTTTGCCTCCCCTTCCCTTGCATGAAGCCTATGACATGTTCCCTAATACCGTATTGACCCGAATATAAGACGACCCCGATTATAAGACGACCCCTCTTTTTCAAGACTCATTTTGGAAAAAAATAAAAATAATTTTGAAGACTAAATCTTTTTTTTTATAAAGAAAATAATTTTATTTGAAAATAATGATAACACACATTACACATTGTGTTCAAATTTGCCTAACTTGGCAAACAAAAACAAAACAGGCTAGATAGATTGCAATGAAACAGTAGTGCAATAAAACGGTAGAGCAATAAAACAGTAGAGCAATAAAACAGTGCAACATTTCAGAACATCAGTCTATTGGTCACATCACGTCTTCTCATTCAGCTCGTCTTCTACATCGCTGGTTGTTCCTCTCACTCCCGCTATCGTCACTCACGGTGTCTGCTTCTGCTCCTCCCACATCACGTCCTCCTCGCTGCCATCCATTTGATACGCAGCATTTCTTAACCCATTAATGATGCTTTCTGGGGAAACGTCAGCCCAAGCCTGGATTTTTCCAGACGGTGTCAGTGCGTGATTAGCAGCCAGGAGCCACTCTGTGGATCTCTTGCGCAGATGAACCTTGAATGGTTTGTTAACGACCACATCCAACACCTGCAGCTGGCTTGTCATTCCGCCCGGTATGATCACTAGGTCACCATTCAATTCTTTCACTTGCTTTTTGACTGGCTCAGTCAAGTGTCCACGGAAAGCATCCAGAATCAACATGTTCCTCTTCTTTCTGAGTCCCCCACGCCGTCTGCCCCACACCACCTTGAGCCAGTCCACCACAAGCTCCGTCTCCATCCAGCCCTTTGCCTGGGCACTACCATAATGCCAGCTGGCTGCCTCTTTAGGTACAGTCACTGCCTCTTTAGGGACAGTCACTGCCTCTTTAGGACAGCCACTGCCTCTTTAGGTACAGTCACTGCCTCTTTAGGTACAGTCACTGCCTCTTTAGGGACAGCCACTGCCTCTTTAGGTACAGTCTTGCGTTTTAAAACCACGTACGGGGGAAGTTTAGTCCCATCTGCGAGGCGCGTTAACATGACCGTTACTCGGCTCTTCTCGTTTCCAGTAGACTTCACAATCACTGATTTGTCGCCTTTCTTATGCACCAGTGACAGATGTTGGCATGTCAAAATACACAGGCGTTTTTCTTTTTTCAAGTTGGTCGCTGTGTCTCTCCATTTCTATCTCTCCAGGTAACTGTTTTTATGTACTGTTACTTTAAGACTTTGAGTTACTTTAAGTGTCGCGCGGTGTCTCGGAACACTCGTTTGGCGCGATCTGTTGTTGCGCAATTACATGTGCAATTACGGTACATCGAAAAGTCTAAACCCCGATTATAAGACGACCCCTCTTTTTCAGATTTTTTTCTAGGAAAAAAACCCCGTCTTATATTCGGGTCAATACGGTATGTACTTTAAAGTACTGTAATGTTTATGTAAGCCACTAGGGGGCGCTGCAGCGCTCTGAGGGTCAGGATCGCTATTAGATTAGATTAGATTCTAATGTGTTGTCATTTCACAGCACAGTACAGCACAGCGAAAATCATTTAGCATCTCCTTACTTTTTATTTACTGCAAATGTTGCAGAAAATGGGATTGATGAGCATGGTTCTCCAACCACGCGTCTATTTCCCAGTGAGGTAAAGTACTAAAGAACGGACCTACTTGTATTTTAAAATATATATATATATATATATATATATATATATATATATATATATATATATATATATATATATGTAATATATTTTGTGAAACCAGACACATCGTGGTTTACATCACCGATAGACGTTTTATTAGGATGTTAAAGTGTTTTAGGCTGTATTGTTACTTTATACGTTGTAGTCGCGCATTCACGACCAGGTCTGCCTGAATGTTACTTTCTATCCACCAGGGGGCGACATCTGACTATTTAAATCCCACTTCCACACAATTCTGTTCCCCATTCATTCATTCAGTCATTCATTCATCCATCATTCATTCATTCATGTCATCCTCATCGCACTTTCTTAACTAGTTCCTCTCCCACCAACCATCCATTCTCTGACTCTCAGAATGGATCAAGCGATGAACTGATGACTAATAAGTAAACATTGCATTCGATTATCAGGTAGTTTAACCTTGTTTAACCTAGTGTGTGTGTGTGTGTGTGCGTGTGTGCGTGCGTGCGTGTGCGTATGTGTGTAGTGTGGGGTTGGCAGACAGTCAGACAGACAGACACACAGTCAGACAGACAGACAGACAGGCAGACAGACAGACAGTCAGTCAGTCAGACAGACAGACAGACAGTCAGACAAACAGACAGTCAGACTCTGGAACCTTCCAGTTCCAGAACGTTCCTCCGGCGGCTTCCATAATTACAACCTCTCGTTCCAACCTCGTAATTCGTCAAAATTCGAGAGAACAAGCGAGAAAGTGATCTCCCCCCCCCCTCCCTCCCTCCCACCCCCCTCTCCCCCTCCCTCCCTCCCCCCCTCTCCCCCCGGGACGATGTGTCACGGATGAGTCCTCAGGATAACGCAGGAACATGAAGGGTTGACTGACAGGCCGCCACACGCATGAGGGAGGGAGGGAGGGAGGGAGGGAGGGAGGGATGGATGGAGGGAGGGAGAGATGGAGGGAGGGAGGGAGGGAGAGATGGAGGGATGGAGGGAGGGAGGGATGGAGGGAGGGAGGGAGGGAGGGAGAGATGAAGGGAGGGAGGGAGGGAGGGATGAAGGGTGGGATGGAGGGATGGAGGGATGGAGGGAGGGAGGGAGGGAGGGAGGGAGGGATGAAGGGAGGGAGGGAGGGAGAGATGGAGAGATGGAGGGAGGGAGGGAGGGAGTTAATATGAGAGGGATTCAAAGAGAGGAGAAACCCCATTTGTTTTCCGATTGGTCGTAAAAAGCGGTGGGAAAACGTCCACCAAAGTGGTTTAAAAAATAAAGAAGTGATTGTTGGGGTGTGATCTGCAAGCTCCACGTCACTTGGTGACGTCTGTCAATGTTTAATTAAAATAAAGCATTCATCATCAGCGTTGTGTGTGTCTGCATGTTTCTGTTTGACATGTTTCTGTTTGACATGTTTCTGTTTTTCTGCAATCTCTGCAGCGTTGACAATGAGAGACACCTGAAAAGACCCGTTAGTAATGAACACAAACAGTTCATGTTCTTATTATTATATCACATTATATTATATTAACTGTCATTTTCCCCCCACTCTGCTGAACATTGACAACAAGCACAAACAACAACAGCTTAAATAATAATATCTAGATGTGAAATAATGATAAGATATCAAATAATAATAATGAGATACACAGACGTACAAGTATGTGGTTCCTGTGTGAGGAATCCCGCCGGGGTGGAGGAGGGTGGGGTGGCTCTGTTATCAAGCTGTTAGTGGGTGGTGTAGCTGCAGGCTGCGCCGTGTGTGTGTGTGTGTGTGTGTGTGTGTGTGTGTGTGTGTGTGTGTGTGTGTGTGTGTGTGTGTGTGTGTGTGTGCGTCTGTGTGTGTGTGTGCATGTGTGTGTGTGTGTGTGTGTGTGTGGAGGGGGAGGGGGGGAGCTGTTACAGCTTGTTCATGTTTTCTTTTAGCTTGTCAGCCAGCTCAACCTCCCTCCTCTCCTCCCCCCATGCTGCTTGGCTCCTCTCAGGGTCAGGTAGTAGGCGTTAACACACACACACACACACACACACACACACACACACACACACACACACACACACACACACACACACACACGCACACACAGACGCAAACAGGCGCGCACACACACACACACACACACAGATGCAAACATGCACGTACAATGCACTAACGCAGTTCTTTGACACACATTAACTAATTCTGTACACATTTCCTAGAGTGTCAGAGATCACACACACACACACACACACACACACACTCACATGCTCCCCCCCCACACACACACAAACACATGCATACACACTCACACACACACACACACACACACACACACACACACACACACACACACACACACACACACACTCACACACACACATGCATACACATTAACACAGACAGACACACAGACACACACACACACACACACACACACACACACTCACACTCACATGCTCCCCCCCCCCCCCCCCCACACACACACAAACACATGCATACACATGAACACACACACACACTCACACACTCACACACCCTTTTCCCGGAGCCAGTGAGTGAAGGCAGCGTGCGAGTGCGGTCATCCGGCCCGGCGGTGTGACGATGGAGAAGAAAGTGTGTACGATCAAGACAGCCTTCCACCAGTACCGCTCCTCCACCGACGACATCCACAGCAATGTGAGCCTTCACTCCCTCTGACCCGTCTGGGAAAGGCATGCATTTGATCCTTTCCTTTCACCTCACCTCCTTCTTCTCTCCCCTTCTGTTTCTCTCTCTCTCTCTCTCTCTCTCTCTCTCTCTCTCTCTCTCTCTCTCTCTCTCTCTCTCTCTCTCTCTCTCTCTCTCTCTCTCTCTCTCTTCGGCGTGTCACGCCAGTGTTCGACTGGTGGATCGAATTCTCACTCGCCCCCCAGTCGTCTCGGCTTTCATCCTCTTGTCCCTCCGCTCTCCGTCAGTCGGCTTCTTCTTCTTCTTCTTCTTCTTCTTCTGGGAGTGTGTACGTTGAAGTGTCTTGCAGCGTGCAGCTGTCTGCACGCTGCAAGTGTCGTACATCATGCTGTCTGTACGTTAACGTGTCGTTACCTTTTCTCTCTGTGCGTTAAAGTGTCCTAACCTTGTTTGTACGTTAAAGTGTCGTAATGTTGTTTGTGCGTTAAAGTGTCCTAACCTTGTTTGTGCGTTAAAGTGTCGTAATGTTGTTTGTGCGTTAAAGTGTCCTAACCTTGTTTGTGCATTAAATTGTCGTAACCTTGTTTGTGAGTTAAAGTGTCGTAACCTTGTTTGTGCGTTAAAGTGTCGTAACCTTGTTTGTACGTTAAAGTGTCGTAATGTTGTTTGTACGTTAAAGTGTCGTAACGTTCTTGTATGTTAAAGTGTCGTAACCGTGCCGTTCGTATGTTAAAGTGTCGTAACCTTGTTTGTGCGTTAAAGTGTCGTAATGTTGTTTGTGCGTTAAAGTGTCCTAACCTTGTTTGTGCGTTAAATTGTCGTAACCTTGTTTGTGCGTTAAAGTGTCGTAACCTTGTTTGTACGTTAAAGTGTCATAATGTTGTTTGTACGTTAAAGTGTTGTAACGTTCTTGTATGTTAAAGTGTCGTAACCGTGGCGTTCGTATGTTAGTGTCGTAACCTTGTTTGTGCGTTAAAGTGTCCTAACCTTGTTTGTGCGTTAAATTGTCGTAACCTTGTTTCTACGTTCAAGTGTCGTTACCTTGTTTCTACATTAAAGTGTCGTAACCTAGTTTCTATGTTAAAGTGTTGTAACCGTGCCGTTCGTACGTTAAAGTGTCGT
>CM051014.1:2950913-2953413 GCA_027704905.1 Muraenolepis orangiensis | reverse complement strand
ACACACATACACACACATACACATACACACACACACACACACACACACACACACACACACACACACACACACACACACACACACACACACACACACACATCAGGTGTAGAGGAACAATATAAGGACGGGGGCCCTTTTGCACAGACCAGTCCTTAGTGACCAGGAGGGAGAGGTTACAGTACAGCTGTTCCCAGACCAGCTGGACCTCCTTAGTGACCAGGAGGGAGAGGTTACAGTACAGCTGTTCCCAGACCTGCTGGACCTCCTTAGTGACCAGGAGGGGGAGGTTACAGTACAGCTGTTCCCAGACCTGCTGGACCTCCTTAGTGACCAGGAGGGAGAGGTTACAGTACAGCTGTTCCCAGACCAGCTGGACCTCCTTAGTGACCAGGAGGGAGAGGTTACAGTACAGCTGTTCCCAGACCTGCTGGACCTCCTTAGTGACCAGGAGGGAGAGGTTACAGTACAGCTGTTCCCAGACCAGCTGGACCTCCTTAGTGACCAGGAGGGAGAGGTTACAGTACAGCTGTTCCCAGACCTGCTGGACCTCCTTAGTGACCAGGAGGGAGAGGTTACAGTACAGCTGTTCCCAGACCTGCTGGACCTCCTTAGTGACCAGGAGGGAGAGGTACAGTGGCACCAAAAACGAAAACTATGGCCAATTACAGTGTGAGCATATCAGGGACCTTCAGCATTCTATATATTCTCCATGGGAAAAATGGATGGCATTTTTGTCAATCAGTGTGAAATGCAGCTGTGTCTGTCAGTATATATCCCTCTATTCACGCTGTTCTACGTCTATGGATCGGACCGGCTTGTCGCTAGCAGTAGCCGTGGTTTCCACCGCCACATATAAGGAGATAACATCACGACATCAAGAAAGAACCGTATGACCACATATTTACCATATCTCTCATTCCCCTCGTTCCCTCCTGGCTCTCTCTCTGAGAGGAGGGATTGAGGGGGAATTGCCGTGTGACAGAAAGTGGGACGAGGAGAGTTTCCTCTGTCTGGTGTCTGCTGTCTGGTGGAGCCAGCAGCTCAGAGCTGGGGGGTTAGCCACGGCCGGCTGGGGGACAGCATGGTTCATCTAGGCTGAGGTATCTTATTGATGTGTGTGTGTGTGTGTGTGTGTGCGCGTGTGTGTTTGTGCGTGCATGTGTGTGTGTGAGTTGGAATAGAAGTCAGAGGAGTCAGACGGTGGGGTAGGTGTGTGTGGGACACCGATCTCTCTCCCTCTCTACACACTACTGGCAGAGAGAGAGAGAGAGAGAGAGAGAGAGAGAGGAGCTGGGGAGAGGAGGGAGGAGATAGGAGGAAGGAGAGAGGAGCTGGGGAGAAGAGGGAGGAGAGAGGAGGAAGGAGAGAGGAGCTGGGGAGAGGAGGGAGGAGAGGAGGAAGGAGAGAGGAGCTGGGGAGGAGGGAGGAGAGAGGAGGAAGGAGAGAGGAGCTGGGGAGAGGAGGGAGGAGAGAGGAGGAAGGAGAGAGGAGCTGGGGCGAGGAGGGAGAGAGAGGAGGAAGGAGAGGAGCTGGGGAGAGGAGGGAGGAGATAGGAGGAAGGAGAGAGGAGCTGGGAGAGAGGGAGGAGAGAGGAGGAAGGAGAGAGGAGCTGGGGAGAGGAGGGAGGAGAAGGAGGAAGGAGAGAGGAGCTGGGGAGAGGAGGGAGGAGAGAGGAGGAAGGAGAGAGGAGCTGGGGAGAGGAGGGAGGAGAGAGGAGGAAGGAGAGAGAGCTGGGGCGAGGAGGGAGGAGAGAGGAGGAAGGAGAGGAGCTGGGGAGAGGAGGGAGGAGAGAGGAGGAAGGAGAGAGGAGCTGGGGAGAGGAGGGAGGAGATAGGAGGAAGGAGAGAGGAGCTGGGAGAGGAGGGAGGAGAAAGGAGGAAGGAGAGAGGAGCTGGGGAGAGGAGGGAGGAGAGAGGAGGAGGAGAGAGGAGCTGGGGCGAGGAGGGAGGAGAGAGGAGGAAGGAGAGAGAGGCTGGGGCGAGGAGGGAGGAGAGACGAGGAAGGAGAGAGGGGCTGGGGAGAGGAGGGAGGAGCGAGAGGAGTCAGGGTTGAGTCGTGAGGAGAGAGCAGCTGGGGTGAGGAACCGGAGAGCGATGGAGGCGCGTGCCTCCTCCCTGATCTGCCAGGAGAGGCGTGAGGTCTCAGCTCTACACCAAGCTGTAAGTGCTGCTCTCCTCTCTATGTGATGTATATCTCTATTATCTCTATGTATGCTCTCTCTCTCTTCCCATCGTTCAACACTTCTCTTTCTCCCTCTGGATCACGTGTTGGCTCAGTATGTCCAAGCGGAGCCTCTTTCGATGACTCAAGCGTCGGTTTGACCGCAGGGAAGAATTTCTGCCGGCAAAGGGGTTTGTAACGAGGACCGGAGGACAGAATATTCATTGGTTAATGATAGCGTTTGGAAAAGTCTGCTGCCAGGCTGTTTCCCTACTTTCTTTCTTTCTTTCTTTCTTTCTTTCTTTCTTTCTTGCTTTCTTTCTTGCTTTCTTTCTTGCTT
>CM051014.1:2940913-2943413 GCA_027704905.1 Muraenolepis orangiensis | reverse complement strand
ACCACACTGTACACACTAACACACTGTACACACTGACACACTGTACACACTAACACACTGTACACACTGTACACACTAACACACTGTACACACTAACACACTGTACACACTGTACACACTATACACACTAACACACTGTACACACTAACACACTGTACACACTGTACACACTGTAGACAATAGCAGTGTATACAGGGACCGTGATGTTGCAGGCAAACTGCTCAACACACAATGCTGACGGTGGCAGACACACGAGCCTCTGCCACTGAGCACATATTTTGGAAATGCGGTACAGTAATGATTTATAAAATGCCCTCGTATTCCGTTAAATGTTCCAAAAGTCCCGGCTGTGATAAACCGCCCCGTCAGACAATAAAACAGCAGACCAGGGCCGGCGGTTTGCAGTGAGTTGATCGTCAGTCGTTTCCAGTCCAGTCCTGTGGAGCTTCCATGTTAGATAGAGGACCTCTGGTCCCTGTGAGAGAGAGAGAGAGAGAGAGAGAGAGAGGAGAGAGAGAGAGAGAGAGAGAGAGAGAGAGAGAGAGAGAGAGAGAGAGAGGAGAGAGAGAGAGAGAGAGAGAGAGAGAGAGAGAGAGAGAGAGAGAGAGAGAGAGAGAGGGTCTTTGTGTCTTGATTGAATGGCTAAGGGACAGGAGGGTTGTAGTGCCCTAACATACGCTGTGGTAAGTTGTTCTGATTTCGTCTGGTTCGTTGGTCTGGTTCTGTTCTATTCTCTCTGCTTGGTCCTGACCGCTTGTGTCTCTTCTCTCAACGCCGACGGAACTGGACTGAAGTTCACTCCAGGCTTTCATTCAATATTCTGCTTTTCGCTTGACTTGACTTCCTCTGGGCAACGTTTCTTGAGTTCTCCCATTGTTATGATGCTATGCCTGTATCAGAATCACAATCAGGATGTCTTTATTGTCATTAAGTACAACAACATTGTGTAACAATTCATGCATATATACTGTATATATATATACTGTATATATACATATGCTGTTACCTACTGTATGTGATGAAGTAGTGCAAAATTAGAAATATTGACGTGGGGTAGGATGTGAACGTGTAGTATTGTAGTATCGCTGCAGTCCAGTACTGTAGTGGACGGTTAGTAGAACAGTCAGTCAGTGTTTGACAGCTGCAACATACGATTGACCACGCCCACTTCAACCTTGACAGGAAAATCCACATATTAATCTCACATAATTACACTACGAACTGACAAACTGATGAGATGTATGCGTCTACCAGCCACCACGCCTATGCAATCAACACAGACACACAATGAACTAAGGAACTAAGGAACTAAGGAACTGATGAACTAATGAACTGATGAACTACTGAACTACTGAACTAATGAACTACTGAACTAATTATCTGATGAACTAAGGAACTAAGGAACTAAGGAACTGATGAACTACTGAACTAATGAACTAAGGAACTGATGAACTAATGAGCTAATGAAGTGATGAACTCTCACACAGAGAACAGAAGAACGTCCTTCTCCCAATGCACCCCTAAAATACCACCCACTTGTCTGTCTGTCTAACTGTCTGTCTGTCTCCCTGTGTCTCTGTCTGTCTGTCTGTCTGTCTGTATGTGTATGTCTCTCTCTCTCTCTCTCTCTCTCTCTCTCTCTCTCTCTCTCTCTCTCTCTCTCTCTCTCTCTCTCTCTCTCTCTCTCTCTCTCTCTCTCTCTCTCTGTCTGTATGTCTCTCTCTCTCTCTCTCTCTCTCTCGCTCTCTCTCTCTCTCTCTCTCTCTCTCTCTCTCTCTCTCTCTCTCTCTCTCTCTGTCTGTATGTCTCTCTCTCTCTCTCCCCCCCACCTCTCTCTCTCTCTCTCTCTCTCTCTCTCTCTCTCTCTCTCTCTCTCTCTCTCTCTCTCTCTCTCTCTCTCTCTCTCTCTCTCTCCCCCACCCCACCAGGACCAGGACAGCGGCCGGGCCCAGGAGCAGCGCTGTGTCCGGTTGGAGCGGGTGCAGGCGGGGCTGGAGGAGCAGCTGGAGGAGGAGATGGCGTGCTCCGCCCAGCTGGCCCAGCACCGCGACCGCCTGCAGGCCGAGTGCAGCGGGCTGCAGCGGGAGATGGACCAGATGGAGGGCGCCCTGGCCTTCGCCCAGCAGGAGAAACAGGTAGAGGACGGGCTGAGGGTGGGAACGCTGTGGAACATGATGGAACATGATGGAACATGATGGAACAGTACGGAACATGATGGAACATTATGGGAACAGTACGGGAACAGTATGGAACAGTATGGAACATGATGGAACATGATGGAAACAGTATAGGAACAGTATGGAACATGATGGAACATTAGGGGAACATTATGGGCGTCTTGTGGGAATGTTTCCGAAGTGCCGTGGATTGGATTTCAGTCCCTTGGAGAACCTTCTAGTTCCACGAGGTTGGAACTGGTTCCTAGAATGAAGACAGAATCAGGGTCCCGATGGGGTGCGTAGGGTTCCCCTCCCCAGGGGTGGTGTTAGGGCCCCACTCC
>CM051014.1:2933413-2935913 GCA_027704905.1 Muraenolepis orangiensis | reverse complement strand
CTACTCTACTAATATCTATTTATACACACACTTGTTTTGTTATTACCTTTTTATTATCTTGTTAATATCTTGTTATTATGTTATCTTCTTGTTATTATTATTATGTATCTGGTTATTATATGTTATTATCTGGCTATTATGCTGTATATATCTTGCTCTTGTCTTAAAGATTCCTTAAAGCAGCTGCGGGTCAGACTTGAGGGTTTGTAAACTGAGCTATCTATTGTCACCGAGCTGACGGATGGCTACAGCGTTTAGGACTTACATTCCAGCTCCTAAATTAAAGTTAGAACTAAAGAACTGTCAAGAACTAAAGTTCTTGACACGCAATCAATTGATCTACAGAACAGAATCACTCACGCTAACGCAAAAAGGATTTTAGGGGCAAAAGAAACAAAGAAGAAGAAGAAGAAGAAGAAGCCAAGCAATCACTCAACAATCTCCTACATGTTCATCAGGCTTCATACCTACATGTTCATCAGGCTTCACACCTACATGTTCATCAGGCTTCATACCTACATGTTCATCAGGCTTCACATCTACATGTTCATCAGGCTTCATACCTACATGTTCATCAGGCTTCACACCTACATGTTCATCAGGCTTCACACCTACATGTTCATCAGGCTTCACACCTACATGTTCATCAGGCTTCATACCTACATGTTCATCAGGCTTCACACCTACATGTTCATCATGCTTCATACCTACATGTTCATCAGGCTTCATACCTATACGGTCATCAGGCTTCATACCTACATGTTCATCATGCTTCATACCTACATGTTCATCAGGCTTCATACCTATACAGTCATCAGGCTTCATACCTACATGTTCATCAGGCTTCATACCTATACGGTCATCAGGCTTCATCCTCCCACGTGTGACTCACATTACAGGAGAAACACACTGCAATGTTTGTTTGTTTTCCAGTTCTGATTGGTTCTGAGCTCTGGTGGAACCCAGTGGTGTCAGTTCTGATTGGTTCTGAGCTCTGGTGGAACCCAGTGGTGTCAGTTCTGATTGGTTCTGAGCTCAGCTCAACACAGCAGTGTTGTGAAATGAACAGCTTAGACAATGAGGTAAAGGTCAGGATAGGGTTGAGTTAATCACACTATTTCCTGGGACTAGACCATCAAATGACTCTCTCTCTCTCTCTCTCTCTCTCTCTCTCTCTCTCTCTCTCTCTCTCTCTCTCTCTCTCTCTCTCTCTCTCTCTCTCTCTCTCTCAGGAAGGAGCTGGAGATCAGCAATACGGCCACCAAGCTGGAGGCTGAGGAGGCGCTAAGCTCCGCCCTCGAGAGGAGGAGCAAAGAGCTGCAGGTTTGTCTCCACCTGGGTGTGCGTGTGTGCGTGCGTGCGTGTGTGCGTGCGTGCGTGCGTGCGTGCGTGCGTGCGTGCGTGCGTGCGTGTGTGCGTGCGTGCGTGCGTGTGTGTGGGCTGTGCCGCAACTTCTTTGAGAGCATTCCGGCCTTTCATCACAGCTGCTGTGCCCTGCGCTGTGATTGGCCGAGTCGTTTCACAGCCTCCCGTCCGTCAAGAGATGGGTAACACCCATCGCCCTTCCCCGTCCCCCCTTACTCCTCCTACCTCTACTCCTTCCATCCCCCTACACACACCACACACACACACACCACACAAACACACACACACACCACACACACCCCCCCTACACTGAGTGTGTTTACAGCGTTAACCCTTCTGAGTGCTGCCACCAGGGGATCCTGGTCTTAGAAAGTGGGTCCGTTTCTGGTTTTGTTGTTATAAAAGGACCTTAAGCAGGCTGATAAAGGACCTTAAGCAGGCTGATAAAGGACCTTAAGCAGGCTGATAAAGGACCTTAAGCAGGCTGATAAAGGAGCGTCTGATCACTCAAACACTAAGAGACGAGTGGGAGGTTTGACCTTAGGAGAACCTGATGAGGAGACAAAGGTTATGCTCAAGGATCTCCTCTTAGCTCCGTACTGCAGGAGGGAACAGGTTAGAATACGGTATATTATAAAAACCGGCTTACTGTTATAATATCCCATAATAACCCCGGGTGGCCTCACGCCTTCATGGTTGTGTGTTCATGTTTGAACGCCGCTCAGGCTGCCTCGGAGCAAGGCAGCGTGCCTCGGAGCAAGGCAGCGTGCCTCGGAGCAAGGCAGCGTGCCTCGGAGCAAGGCAGCGTGCCTCGGAGCAAGGCAGCTGCCTCGGAGCAAGGCAGCTGCCTCGGAGCAAGGCAGCGTGTCGTGGTCTCAGAGAAGAAGAGCAAAATAAAGAGTGCCTTTGTGTCTCTGTTATGAGGAGGACGTGAAAAGCCATGTGTGTGTGTGTGTGTGTGTGTGTGTGTGTGTGTGTGTGTGTGTGTGTGTGTGTGTGTGTGTGTGTGTGTGTGTGTGTGTGTGTGTGTGCTCAGATATGCTGTGCATAGCTCTACACCTACAGATGCTGACGTGGGTAGAAACATACTGTACATACATGCAGACAGACAGGCAGACAGACAGGCAGACAGGCA
>CM051014.1:2913413-2923413 GCA_027704905.1 Muraenolepis orangiensis | reverse complement strand
ACACACACACAGGCACACGTACATGTACACTTTTACACACACACATATACACATAGACACATACAAGTATACATTCACACACACACATATACACATGCACACACCACCACACACACCACACACACACACACACACACACACACACACACACACACACACACACACCTACACATTTCATCTATGATATTTATCTAATATATAGTACAGCAGCACCATTGAAGTGCGTGTGCGTGTGTGTGTGAATGTGTGTGTGTGTGTGAATGTGTGTGTGAATGTGTGTGTGCGTGTGAATGTGTGTGTGAATGTGTGTGTGCGTGTGTGTGCGTGTGTGTGTGAATGTGTGTGTGAATGTGTGTGTGCGTGTGCGTGTGTCCAGTTGGAGATGAACAAGAAGCGGGAGGTGGATGTCCAGCGTCTGAGGCGGGACCTGGAAGAGGCCACCGCCCAATCGGAGGCGGTGGCCTCGTCGCTACGGAAACGGCACGGCGACGCCATGGCGGAGCTGGGGGAGCAGTGTGAGGGGCTGCAGAGGACCAGGGCCAAACTGGACAAGGAGAAGCAGAGCCTCCGGGTGGAGGTGGAGGACCTGGCCTCCGCCCTCGACACCCTGCAGAAGGCCAAGGTCAGAGGTCGCTGCTCAACAGGACCCCTGAGAGGGTTTACGCTGTCCTGAAGCTGCTTTACCGGGGGGGGGGGTGTGTGTGTTTATAGGGGCGTCTCCAAAGGGGGTGTGTCCATATGGAGCGTATCCGCACAGGCTGTGGTCATATGGAGTGTGTCAATTGTGGGCGTGTCCACTGGAGGGGGTGTATCAAGGTTGTGTGTCTGTGTGTAGTTTAGGTTGTGTGTCTGTGTGTAGTTTAGGTTGTGTATCTGTGTGTAGTTTAGGTTGTGTGTCTGTGTGTAGTTCAGGTTGTGTATCTGTGTGTAGTTCAGGTTGTGTGTCTGTGTGTAGTTCAGGTTGTGTATCTGTGTGTGGTTAAGGTGGTGTGTCTGTGTGGTTAAGGTTGTGTATCTGTGTGTAGTTAAAGTTGTGTGTGTGTGTGTGTGTGTGTGTGGTACTGCAGGCCTCTGCAGACATCCAGCTGAAGAAGCTAGAGGAGCAGCTGTCTGACGCCTGCAGTAGAGGAGACGACCTCCAGAGGGCGCTGACGGAGGTCACCGTGGCCAAGAACAGACTCTCAGGTATAGTACAGTTACTACGGTGATGGATATAAATGCTACATCAACTGTTCACTGGTCTGTGTTGGGCGGCAGTGGCTCAGGAGGTAAAGCAGCAGTCAAAGGTTGCTGGTTCTCTCCTCCTAGCCGAGTGTCAGGGTGTCCCTGAGCAAGACACCTGACCCTAACTGCTCACGACCAGCTGGTCAGCCTTGCATGGCGACACTGCCCTCGGTGTATGATGGTGTGTAGCAGCCTCACCTGACTGGGGCCAGGTGAGGCTGCTTCAACCAGACTCTAATCAGTCTGACTGGGGCCAGGTGAGGCTGCTTCAACCAGACTCTAATCAGTCTGACTGGGGCCAGGTGAGGCTGCTTCAACCAGACTCTAATCAGTCTGACTGGGGCCAGGTGAGGCTGCTTCAACCAGACTCTAATCAGTCTGACTGGGGCCAGGTGAGGCTGCTTCAACCAGACTCTAATCAGTCTGACTGGGGCCAGGTGAGGCTGCTTCAACCAGACTCTAATCAGTCTGACTGGGGCCAGGTGAGGCTGCTTCAACCAGACTCTAATCAGTCTGACTGGGGCCAGGTGAGGCTGCTTCAACCAGACTCTAATCAGTCTGACTGGGGCCAGGTGAGGCTGCTTCAACCAGACTCTAATCAGTCTGACTGGGGCCAGGTGAGGCTGCTTCAACCAGACTCTAATCAGTCTGACTGGGGCCAGGTGAGGCTGCTTCAACCAGACAACCCAACCACACACTCCACAATGTGTATGAGTGGATGTATGAACATGAATGTGTTGGCTGTCTGTGTACCTGACGGAGAAGATGGAGCATGCAGTGTGTTTGACAGCAGCCTCACAAATTAAATGTAATTCGGAACATGACAGGTATAATAGCAACACCTGAGGCGCAGTGGATGCTGCAGGGCTCCACTTATGTTGCAATCTCCATGTACTCATCTTGGAACTCACCCATCGGATTCCTCGTGGACGGAAAATAGGGATCCTTCACCCCCTCTGGTTCCATGGAGATATTCAGGGCAGGAACGTACCTGCAGCTTGTTTCGTGTATATAGGTTATGTTCTGAACTTGTACAATGTCTGCCTGGGGTTCCGGCTTCATGGTCTTGCATGGGCAACGATAGATGATAAAGGTATCTATTAGTCTTAATATTACTGTTTATCACTCAGCCCACGCATGACACATGTCATTAGACAGCAGCTGGGGGTTGAACAGGAAGTAGTATTTCATGCAGGAAGACTTAGTTGTGCAGCTTTGAGACATAGATCATTTAAATACAAGTGGGTCATTGATACTATGACCAATACCCTGATGATTCTCTACGTCCTGTTTCCTGCCCTCTATGTCCTGTTTCCTGTCCTCTACGTCCTGTTTCCTGTCCTCTACGTCCTGTTTCCTGGCCTCTACGTCCTGTTTCCTGTCCTCTACGTCCTGTTTCCTGTCCTCTACGTCCTGTTTCCTGGCCTCTACGTCCTGTTTCCTGTTTCCTGTCCTCTACGTCCTGTTTCCTGTCCTCTACGTTCTGGTTCCAGTGGACAACTCTGACCTGAGCCGGCAGCTGGAGGAGGTGGAGGGCCGAGCCTGTCAGCTGACCCGGTCCAAGTCTCTGGTCCACACGCAACACGAGGAGCTCCGGAAGAGCTTTGACGAGGAGATCAAGGTGTGTGTGTGTGTGTGTGTGTGTGTGTTTGGTTTGTGTTGAATCGCATGAAATTCGGTGAAATTGAAACTTTGAAACATTTGTGAATTGTAATTCACTTGGAAATTTTAGTGCTAGGAAACTTTTCATCAGTTCACATTCAAATTAAGATGAAATACCTGATTCCTATCCCCCTCTCTCCCTCTCTCTCTCTCTCTCTCTCTCTCTCTCTCTCTCTCCTCTCTCTCTCTCTCTCTCTCTCTCTCTCTCTCTCTCTCTCTCTCTCTCTCTCTCTCTCTCTCTCTCCTCCCTCTCTCTCTCTCTCTCTCTCTCTCTCTCTCTCTCTCTCTCTCTCTCTCTCTCTCTCCCTCTCTCTCTCTCTCTCCCTCCCTCTCTCTCTCCCTCCCTCCCCCTCTCCCCTCCAGAGCAAGCAGTCTCTGGGAGGTGCTCTGAGCTCGGCCCGGCAGGAGTGTGACCTCCTGAAGGAGCAGCTTGAAGAGGAGCAGGAGAGCAGGCAGGAGCTCCAGCGTCTGGTCTCCAAGCTGAACACTGAGAGCACGCACTGGAGGAGTCGGCAGGAGGCGGACGCCCTGCAGCACGCCGACCAGCTGGAGGAGACCAAGTAGGGGGAGAACCGGAGCAGCTGCTACCTTAAGGGAATACTCAAGGAGAAGTCAAAGTAGTGTTAAAAACACCACTCGCATAAGGAGTAGGTGGTTTGAAAGGTACTTTGAGTACAAGTTACAAAAAAGAAAAGACAGCTACTAATTGCAGACTTAACTTGTTTCTTCATCAGAATTGCATGAGATTATCCAGTAGAATTAACAGATAATTCAGTAGTAGTAGAGGGATATCCAGTAGTATGTAAGGGTTATCCAGTAGTATTAAAGGGTTATCCAGTAGTATTAAAGGGTTATCCAGTAGTATTAGAGGGTTATCCAGTAGTATTAAAGGGTTATCCACAGTATTGAAGGTTGTTTGGTTCCCCAGGAAGAAGCTGATGTCTCGGCTCCAGGAGGCTGAGGAAGCGTCCGAGGCGACCCAGGCCAAGTGCTCCTCGCTGGAGAAGACCAAGCAGAGGCTGCAGGGGGAGGTGGAGGAGCTCTGCATGAACTTTGAGAAGGTACTACCGACCGGACCGCTGGTCTCCAGGCCGTGGACCAGCGGTCCGGTCTTCCATTATGGGTCTTCCAGTTTGGAAGTGAGGGTCACGCCTTGGTAGAGACACAATCACTGGTGATCCTTAAACCCAAGGAGGACAGTTTGAGCCGGCTCAGGCTCGGGTCCCACGGACAATGCACCAGAATGACCTTTTGGATCCTGAGATGAAAACGTTTAAGAAGCCAATGAATCGAAGGCCACCCTTTTGAGAGGCAACAACTCAGAATGGGGTTGAACAATTGCATTCGATTGCCTTGATTCAATCGCCATTTTCTTTACATCCAGGGTGTGTCTAAACAACCAAACCAACCATCCATCCCATAATAACCCCGTGGTCTCCCCCCTCTCCTCACCCCCGTCCCAGGCCAGCGGGTGTGGGCAGGCCCTGGACAAGAAGCAACGTGTTGTGGAGAAGCAGCTTTCGGACTGGCGTCAGAAGAGCGAGGACCTGGTGGCGGAGGTGGAGGCCTGTCAGAAGGAGAGCCGCCTGCACGCCGCTGAGCTCTTCAAGCTCAAGTCGGCCCACGAGGAGGCGCTGGAGCAGCTGGAGGCCCTGCGCCGCGAGAACAAAGCCCACCAAGGTAGCCCCCGCGTAGCGTGTAGCATAGCGTGTAGCATAACATAGCGCCCGTCGTAGTGTGTAGCGTAACATAGCGCCCGTCGTAGTATGTAGCGTAGAGTGTAATGTGTACCATAAAGCTCAACGTGTAGTGTATAGCGCATCGTATATCATAGCATGTATCCTAGGACATAGCCTGTAGCATAGTGTATAGCATAGCGGATAGCGTAACATATAGCGTAGTGTAGCATACTGTCACATGGTAGCACATATTGCAACAACATATTGTAGCATAATATCCTGTATCCTAGCGTATAGCGTAACACCACATGGTAGCGTACAGCGAGACGTAGCAGGATGGTGCAGCTAGCCGTGAGAAATAACAAGCAGGTTCTCCTCCGCTCCATCAGAGGAGATCGGGGACCTGACGGAGCAGCTGACGGATGGCGGTAAGAGCGCCCACGAGCTGCAGAAGGCCAAGAAGAAGATGGAGATGGAGAAGGAAGAGCTGCAGGGGTCCCTGGAGGAGTCTGAGGCCGCTCTGGAGGTACGTCACCGCGCCTTTGGAGGCTGGGAACACTCCGAGGTTCATCATGACGGGACATGCGTTGCTCTGATGATAACCGATCTCACCACGGTCACACTTTTTTATTTTATATTTTTTATTCTTTATTTATATGTACTTTTTAAAGTGTCACATTCATGTTGTCTGCATTTATGCAAATAGGGACATTTGTGTATTATTCTTGTACTTTAGTATTTTCAAATTTGTAATTCTTGTAAATTCTGCGCACTTCTTCGGAACATTTAACTGTACATTGTACCTTATTAAACCCCATCTATAGTAAATATATATACTATATACTATAATAACATGTCACTGTACACTGTACCTAATTATACATGTGACAAAAAAACACAACTATAGTATAGTATACATATATAATATATAATATAATATCATGTCACTGTACATTATACACTGTAACTTATTATACATGTGACTAATAAAACACATCTATAGTATAGTATACATATATAACGTATAATATGATAACATTTCACTGTACTTTATACATGTGACGAAGATACCAAATCTAATCTAATCTGGAGGACTATGGAATGCTTGCAGGTTTTGTAGTTGAGTGGTGTTGATGTGTGGGTTGACAGGAGTCTGAGTCTCTGGTATCGTCCATCCCTCCCCCTCTCCCCCTCTCCCCCTCTCCCCCCCTCTCCCCCTCTCTCTCTCTCCCCCTCTCCCCCTCTCTCTCCCTCCCCCCCTCTCCCCCTCTCTCCCTCCCTCCCCCTCTCTCCCCCTCTCCCCCTCTCTCTCTCTCCCCCTCTCTCTCTCCCTCCCTCCCCCTCTCCCTCCCTCCCCCTCTCCCCCCTCCCTCCCCCTCTCTCCCCCTCTCTCCCTCTCTCCCCCAGGCTGAGGAGACCAAGGTGCTGAGGCTGCAGCTGGAGCTGTCCCAGGTGAGGACAGACTTAGACCGCAAGCTGCAGGAGAAGGAGGAGGAGGCTGAGACTGCCAGGTACTACCTCACCCTCACCCTTAACCTCACCCTTACACTAACCCTAACCCTCACCCTAACCTCACCCATACCCTAACCTAACCCTCACCCTAACCTCACCCTAACCTCACCCTACCCTCACCCTAACCTCACCCTTACCCTCACCCTTAACCTCACCCTAACCCTACCCTAACCCTCACCCTCAACCTAACCCTAACCTCACCCTCACCCTTACACTTACCAACACCCTCCCCTCACCCTAACCCTACACCCTAACCCTCACCCTCACCCTACCCTACACTCACCCTTACACCTACCCTCACCCTCACCCTAACCCTCACCCTCACCCTACCCTACACCTACCCTCACCCTACCCTAACCCTCACCCTAACCTAACCCTAACCCTCACCCTTACCCTTACCCTTACACTTACACTTACCCTCACCCTCACCCTCACCCTACACCTACCCTCACCCTCACCCTAACCTCTCCCTAACCTCGCCCTAACCCTTACCCTCACCCTAACCTCACCCTCAACCTAACCCTAACCTCACCCTCACCCTAACCCTACCAACACCCTCCCCTCACCCTCACCCTTACACTTACCCTCACCCTACACTCGCCCTAACCCTACCCTCACCCTCACCCTTACCCTAACCCTCACCCTAACCCTACCCTTACACCTACCCTCACCCTAACCCTACCCTCACCCTTACACCTACCCTCACCCTAACCCTTACCCTTACCCTCACCCTTACACTACCCTCACCCTCACCCTTACCCTCACCCTTACACTAACAACACCCTCCCCTCACCCTAACCCTTACACTTACCCTCACCCTCACCCTCACCCTCAACCTAACCCTTAACCTCACCCTCACCCTAACCTTCCTAAAGACAGTGGCTTTGAGTTTCCACTCTAGAGCTGCTGCTTCGTAGTCATTTTGACTGCTCTTGTGTTGACAGAGCGCTGGCGATTTTATTCGTTGATATTCGATCCTCAATAACTTTTTAATGACATATAATTGTGAACCAGGACCTCGGAAAATATGTAGTATGGAGGGGAACTCGCCACTGAGATCCTGACCAAATGAATAAAATGTTTATTGGCATTTGTATTACTAGAATTATATCATATTTCTTCCTTTCGATTTGGAATGGTAACGGGTCACTCTGCCACCAGCTACCGTGAACCACCTAGAGGCCGTTAGAGGAACTACATGCTAGTCTCTACCGTGAACCACCTAGAGACCGTTAGAGGAACTACATGCTAGTCTCTACCGTGAACCACCTAGAGGCCGTTAGAGGAACTACATGCTAGTCTCTACCGTGAACCACCTAGAGGGCGTTAGAGGAACTACATGCTAGTCTCTACTGTGAACCACCTACAGGCCGCTAGAGGAACTACATGCTAGTCTCTACCTGAACCACCTAGAGGCCGTTAGAGGAACTACATGCTAGTCTCTACCGTGAACCACCTAGAGGCCGTTAGAGGAACTACATGCTAGTCTCTACCGTGAACCACCTAGAGGCTGTTAGAGGAACTACATGCTAGTCTCTACCGTGAACCACCTAGAGGTCGGTCGAGGAACTACATGCTAGTCTCTACCGTGAACCACCTAGAGGCCGGTAGAGGAACTACATGCTAGTCTCTACCGTGAACCACCTAGAGGCCGTTAGAGGAACTACATGCTAGTCTCTACCGTGAACCACCTAGAGGCCGTTAGAGGAACTACATGCTAGTCTCTACCGTGAACCACCTAGAGGGCGTTAGAGGAACTACATGCTAGTCTCTACTGTGAACCACCTAGAGGCCGTTAGAGGAACTACATGCTAGTCTCTACCGTGAACCACCTAGAGGCTATTAGAGGAACTACATGCTAGTCTCTTCCACAGCTTTCAGCTGTCACTTGGAGTTAATCTACTAATAAACCAAATGACTACAGTTCCTCTGGTCTGATAGCGATCATCTGCATCGCAATCATGATATTCATCTGTTTTACGTTTTGAGGGACAGGAAGAAATCGTGATTGAGTTGAACATATTTCCCCAGTCCTGTCTCCATGGCTCCTCCGCAGGTACGGGACTAATTCACACTGTCACTGAAGACTGATTCATCCTTTCATCTCTTCTCCTTGTCTTCTCTCTCCTCCGCTCTGTTCCCGTTTCCTAGCTTCCTCTCAATAAAGATGATTCCGGGCCATCGCTATGGCAATACAACAAACAAAATGTGTTGAGCAGGGGGGGGGAAATATAATCTCAAATCCCAATCTGTTGATCCCTTCCAGACGGATAACCACACACACACACATGGTGGTTCATCAGTGGTTCATCCTCATTTCAGATAGAAATAAACAAGAGTTCTATATTCTATAAGTTCCATGTTCTATAAGTACAGTGTGTATATATTATTACACACACACTCGTCCTTATCCACGTATATATCTGTCTATAACGATACCTACGTCCCTCTCAGGAAGAACCACCAGAGGGCGCTGGAGTCCCTGCAGGCAAGCCTCGACGTGGAGGTGAAAGGTCGCGGCGAGGCTCTGAAGCTGAGGAAGAAGCTGGAGGCGGACCTGGGAGACCTGGAGCTGCAGGTGGACCTGCTGACCAAGAGCAACGCAGAGCTGGGCAAGAACGGCAAGAAGCTGCAGCAGCAGATCAAGGTGTGTGTGTGTGTGTGTGTGTGTGTGTGTGTGTGTGTGTGTGTGTGTGTGTGTGTGTGTGTGTGTGTTTCTAGCAGTGTATTCTCCCTGCAACTTCTCCACTTCATACCACGGTTTGAAATAATAACATCTCCTCGGCAGCGGTGCGTTGAGAGGAAAATCAGTGGGTTGCCAGATTGGTTTGGCAGCTTGGAATGCGTACCAAAAAAGAGATCCACAAATGTCAGCGTGAAATTCTAAGAAAATGTAGAGTGATCTAAAATAAACAGTTTATATATAATAAAAACATTTAAAAATAAGCCAGAGTCATAGATACTGTTTCCAATACCAACCACCGAACCACCACTGAACCACCTCTCCCCTCCTCCCCTCTCTTCCTCCTCTCTCCCCTCCTCCCCTCTCTTCCTCCTCTCTCCCCTCTTCCCCTCTCTTCCTCCTCTCTCTTTCTCTCCTCTCTCCCCTCCTCCCCTCTCTTCCTCCTCTCTCTTTCTCTCCTCTCTCCCCTCCTCCCCTCTCTTCCTCCTCTCTCTTTCTCTCCTCTTTCCCCTCCTCCCCTCTTCCTCCTCTCTCTTTCTCTCCTCTCTCCCCTCCTCCCCTCTTCCTCCTCTCTCTTTCTCTCCTCTCTCCCCTCCTCCCCTCTCTTTCTTCTCACTCTTTCTCTCCTCTCTCCCCTCCTCCCCTCTCTTTCTTCTCACTCCCCTCCTCTCCCCTTTTCCTCTCTCTCTCCACACTCCCCACTTTCCCCCCTCTCTCACCTCTCCTCTCTCCTACCCCCTCTCTCCCCTCTCACCTCTCCTCTCTCCCCTCTCTCTCCTCATCTCTCTCTCTCTCTCTCCTCCTCCCCCAGGAGCTCCAGGCTCTGATAGATGATGAGGTGCGGAGCGGGGAGGAACGGCGTGAGGAGCAGGTGGCTGTCGACCGCCGCTACCTCATGGTGTCCGGTGAGAAGGAGGAGACTCGAGCCGTTCTGGAGACCACGGAGAGAGCTCGCAAGTCCCTGGAGACGGAGCTGCAGGACACCGCGGAGAAATGTGGCCTCTTCAACAACCAGGTGAGGGTCTTAACCAGAGTTAACAACCAGGTGAAGGTCTAAACCAGAGTTCACAACCAGGTGAGGGTGTTAACCAGAGTTAATAACCAGGTGAGGGTCTTAACCAGAGTTAACAACCAGGTGAAGGTCTAAACCAGAGTTCACAACCAGGTGAGGGTGTTAACCAGAGTTAATAACCAGGTGAGGGTGTTAACCAGAGTCAATAACCAGGTGAGGGTGTTAACA
>CM051014.1:2905913-2908413 GCA_027704905.1 Muraenolepis orangiensis | reverse complement strand
TGAAGAAAATGCTGCCCCGTTTAACGTTTAGGGAGAGGATTATGCTTTATATTATAGAACGTTTATTAGTCATTGAATCACGGCCACTTGTAACGCTGTACATATAGTCAGCATTTTAAATGGTGCTGTAATAGTGGACCAAGTGAATTGTGAACACCTAAAATATATATGTGAAAAATCTATGAAAAAATATAGACTACATCAATAACCTTAAGAGAAGAGTGACCCAGAATTTAGGATATTAATATTTTGTACTTCGGTTCATGTGATATTTTGCTAAGATTATATTCTATGTAAATGTCAGAAAAATGTCTGTAAAAGTGGTGATATTATCTTCAGAAAGAAATTATAATACATTTTGAGCTGCCTATATTATAATATTATTGTATATTTACCCTTGAATAATGGTTTGAACTATACTAGGTTACATAAATATATAAATATGATTTTACTGCCCGGAATCAAAAATACCATCAGAGTAAAGTATGCCAAATTTCTGGTGTATCTTTTTAAGCATCATGATTTGATTGACATAATTCAGAATATCTTAATATACAGTTATAGTGTTAAATTATTGTAAAGAAAATTGGAAAATTGAATATGGAAAATTGTCATTAGAATGGGAGGATTTACACATCAATGAATAGATTTAATTTCGATTCCTGCCAAACATTTCAAATTTG
This sequence comes from Muraenolepis orangiensis, assembly GCA_027704905.1. Lineage (NCBI taxonomy): Eukaryota > Metazoa > Chordata > Actinopteri > Gadiformes > Muraenolepididae > Muraenolepis > Muraenolepis orangiensis. Next base: position 2,907,730 of record CM051014.1, on the reverse strand, counting down.
TCCAAATTATTCTGTCTTTGAATATTCCTTTTTTTGTTCCAAAAATAAAAATATTTTTTAATTCCAATTTTTTTTGTAAACACAATTAGCAACAATGAAAGAACTCAAGAGACCACTGAACAGTAGAATATATCTATCTTTAATATATCTTTTATTTATGGAAATGGACGCCCGCCGTTGATCAGTTAATGTTTATAGAAATCTATGCCGTCAGTGGTCAAAATAATACTTATTATAAGCACACTAAACATAGACCACGTGTTGTTTTTTATAGACCCATTTTGTACAAGTTTCAGGACCGTTCTGAGACATGTTTCCGATGTGATTGATATTTGGCAGCGTGGAGGGAGAGGAGCCTGTAGTTTACCTGTATTAGAATGGGCTAAATTGAATGTCAGAATGATGCGTAGTATGCATTAAATCTATAATATTGGTGCAACATTGGCTACATATTTATAGTACATCCAAGCAGTACAATGGAATCCTTCCAGGAGAATTCACCTTCCAAGGACATCGTTTCAAAACGTTTAGATTTCATTTCTGCATCCTGTGACCTGCTCTCAAACGACCACGTAAAGATTAGTTTAATCTGCCTTACGCTTCAGAAGCATATCACACGCAATTCAAAGAAAAGTACATCTAAATGATTTCTAATGGGTCAAAATGATTTCACATTTTTGAGCAGAAAGTGCAAATTGCCATTTTAGTCATACACCTGGATTAATTAATAGTGACAATTAAAGAGGCAATAGAATTGATCAACTTTTACGCATGTGATGGAATGAGAACATGTTTCACCGAACATCAGAGCATGCACCACGGTCCACAACAGCGACACTAGTAGCACACTAGCACCGCGACCACTGGGCCTCGTCCTGCCAGCCAATTGGCCTCTTTAGTCACCTAGCGGCCATCTTGGTTCTACACACCTCAGTGTTTCAAATCAAGATGGCCGCTAGGTGGTTTCACTGGGTCATTTGCGGCAACAGTTAAAGGGCGTTCAACAACTGCGTACATTTCGGTTTGCTTACAGTCCAACCGTCCCGTTCCCTGGCAGCGGAGTTAGAGGACGTCTTTACAGAGCTTCAAAAGCACGCGTCCAACAGTGTTTGCGCTGCTGTGCTTACATACTAAAGCTTTTTAATATTTTCCGCCATTTCTGTGCCATTGGTTGCCTCCCGCTCATTCTCCGCGGTATCCAACGGCTTAAAATAAAAAAGGTAATTTCTCGTCCAAACTTCCGAGTCCATTGTTGTGCCATCTCGGCCTCCGCCGACGCCAACCACACGGAAACACGTGACGACATTACGTCAACCTACCAAATGCTCACGCAAAAAAAACAACACATTGGGGAACAACACTGTGTGCTGGCTGGACGTCGCCCCCTGCTGGCAGGAGGGAGCTTAGTACGACTTGAGGCTCGATATTCAGTGGGTGCCGACTTCCTTAATCAGTTTTGTTTCGTTCCGAACCGCCGAACCTGCAGATGATCCAATTCAAACCAAGTCAACTGCCTCTGTTCAGGTGGCGCTGACTCTCAGGTCCGTCTCTGTTTGTTATGTTTATATTTGCTGTCTGTTCTGTCTGTTTGGTAGGATATACCCGGAACCCGTCCGGTTAGTGCGGACACACGTGGTCAGATCTCGATGTCCACAGGCCGGATGTCTCCGGTCTTGTGCTCCTGCACCCAGAGCTCTCTGTCCCTGGCCGGGTCCACGCCCTGGAGCAGCTGGTCCACCGGCTCCATCGTCTGGACAAACAGGGAAAGGCACGCTGTTAGTTCTGTGAGCAGAGCAACGCTTCTCAAGTCCTAACAT
>CM051014.1:2893413-2900913 GCA_027704905.1 Muraenolepis orangiensis | reverse complement strand
CCAGGACCGTAAGGGTCTGGAGCCATTACCCGCATCATTTGTCAAGTTGTCTCCGAAGATTCTGGAGAAGAATTTTCACCATTTTATCACAAATGGAAAAAAAAAAAGCATTTTGGTCCACACACGACGCATCCGTATATGAGTAGGAGGTTTGTGGACAACAGAACAGTGATGGGTGAGTGGAGGTGGAGGTGGACTGGGAGGGTGGAGGAGGTGTTACGAGAGGAGGAGGAGGAGGAGGAGGAGGAGGAGGAGGAGGAGGGGAGGAGGAGGAGGAGGAGGAGGTCTTCACCTTCTCCACGGTGGCGTAGCGCCCGATCAGCTGCTTCCGCAGGTCGGCGATGTGATGGTCGAAGCGCTTCATGTCCTTCTTAAAGTTGTCCCGGAAGGACAGTAAGGGCTTCTCCACCTCGCTTTGGAGCTGCCAGGGGGGGCAGAGGGGGGGCAGAGGGGGGGCAGAGGGGGGGCAGAGGGGGGGCAGAGGGGTTACATCAACGCTCCGTTTCTCTATTTTGAAATGACCATTTGATGTGTCTCTGATTGGGATTACGCTTGCGGTGAAAGCAGAGGGAAATGAAAAGCTTTGTGTCTGCGGAGGAAGGGCTGCTGTCTGACAGAAAGGTCATCACAATGAATCGCTTCAGCTATTCGAGAGAAAACTAAAGTTTTAAAGAAGGTCCCAGCCGCCTGGGTCTGTGACACAGAGAGTATTTCATATTGCCGGGACCTATGGGGGATCGGATGTTTCTGGAATGAGACGCCAAAAAGAAACAACAACGTCTCCATGCCGGCACACGACCGGCTGACCACCAGGCCTGCGTCGGGACGTCCAGCTGAGTGTCACTCAAGTCAAGGAATCCATTGGATGCACAGAATTTTATAAATGTCTTCTTCCCCCTCTCTCTCTCTCTCTCCATCTCTCCTCGCTCTCCCATCCTCTCTTTCTCCCTATACTTCTCTGTCTCTCCCCTTCTCCCATCTTTCTCTCTCTCAGACTCCCCCCCTCCATCCTCTCTCTCCCTCTCCTAATCCTCTCTCTCTCTGCACTTCTCCCACCCTTCTCCCCCCCCTCCCACCCTCAGTGCTGGCGACCTCATCCCCAGAGCAGCAGAGACTGCGTGTCCCCACCCGGCATGGCTGGGTTTACTGATCCTAAGCAGCCTCCCTTGCTGTCTGTTTAAGAGAGAGGAGAGGTCAGATACACACTCATCCCCATTCCCCGCATTCCTTACATCAGTGTCTCCCGTACAGCTGGGGTCCGACCCCCCCCCCCCCCCCCCCTCACTTCAGAACGACTCCATGTTGGAGCAGGGATGTTAACGGAGGAGAGCTTTTGGAACAGAGCCACGAGGAATATGATCCGTTACTACCCTCGCTACATAACTTTTTACTGTTTCTTCCGTCCAGGAGACGTACTTTAGCGGTCCCAGACGGGACATTGAGGACCCCTGTGCATCTCAGAGAGAGAGAGAGAGAGAGAGAGAGAGAGAGAGAGAGAGAGAGAGAGAGAGAGAGAGAGAGAGAGAGAGAGGTGGTGCTAAAGTCTGTGTGTGTGTGTGTGAGTGGGTGCTATACTTTCTTTCGCTTCTAATTAGTTTCTGACTTTGTTCTGGGGGGCGGAGATCTGTACGAGCCAACAGAAACTTTCAAACTTTCAATGTAGGCAGAGTCTGTCTGTATAGGGTTCAGATCAACACTGTGTCGTAACTGTGGAAATACACACATTAAAATCCCCTTCTGAAGGGGAACATCTTCCTCACGAAACAGGGAACAGGGAGTAACTTTCTGTAACTTTTGGTTTTTGCCTTCTGACTCAGAAGTTCTGTTACAACATAGTGGGAGTACAAAATCACAGCGTTCTGCTAGAACCCAGTAGGACTGATCAGAAGTTCTACTAGAACCCAGTAGGACTGATCAGAGGTTCTACTAGAACCCAGTAGGACTGATCAGAGGTTCTACTAGAACCCAGTAGGACTGATCAGAAGTTCTACTAGAACACAGTAGGACTGATCAGAAGTTCTACTAGAACCCAGTAGGACTGATCAGAGGTTCTACTAGAACCCAGTAGGACTGATCAGAGGTTCTACTAGAACCCAGTAGGACTGATCAGAGGTTCTACTAGAACCCAGTAGGACTGATCAGATGTTCTACTAGAACCCAGTAGGACTGATCAGAGGTTCTACTAGAACACAGTAGGACTGATCAGAAGTTCTACTAGAACCCAGTAGGACTGATCAGAGGTTCTACTAGAACCCAGTAGGACTGATCAAAAGTTCTACTAGAACACAGTAGGACTGATCAGAAGTTCTACTAGAACCCAGGACTGTCAGGTTCACTAGAACCCAGTAGGACTGATCAGAGGTTCTACTAGAACCCAGTAGGACTGATCAGAGGTTCTACTAGAACCCAGTAGGACTGACGGGTCCCCGCTCACCTTGGAGGAGAACTTTAGATGAACTTCAGCTTCGTCTGCAAGGCTCTTCTTCAGCTGGGCCCACGCCTCACCCAGCGTCCTGAGAGAGAGAGAGAGAGAGAGAGAGAGAGAGAGAGAGAGAGAGAGAGAGAGAGAGAGAGAGAGAGAGAGAGAGAGAGAGAGAGAGAGAGAGAGAGAGAGAGAGAGAGAGAGAGAGAGGGAGAGAGAGGGAGAGAGAGAGAGAGAGAGAGTTAAAGTTAAATATTACACACAGGGAAGACCACACAGGCTTTAAAGGAGGGATTGTCTGGGAGGTGGAGGAGGTGGAGGTGGAGGTGGATGTGGTGGTGGGGGGGTGGGGGGAGGAAGCACCATTATAGTAAGGATAAGAGAAGAGAGTAGGAGGATGGGGAGAGAAGGGAGAGAGAGAGAAGAAGGTGTACAAGTCACAAGATGTAGTGGGAGGAATCTGCACACACACACACACACACACACCACACACACACACACACACACACACACACACACACACACCACTTAACAAAGTCACACATGCACTGAGACAGATGGAAGTGCTCGGCCGGGGGGGCGAGAGAGAGAGAGAGAGAGAGAGAGAGAGAGAGAGAGAGAGAGAGAGAGAGAGAGAGAGAGGAGAGAGAGAGAGAGAGAGAGAGAGAGAGAGAGAGATGCCCGAGGAGTCAGTAAATCTGGAGGAGAAGCTGATCTGAGGTCAGAGATGAGAAGGCTTGGCAGTGTGTAGATAGATATATAGATATAGTTATGAATAGATATAGATATGGATATAGTATATATACCACAGAACTCTAGTACCAACACTAGTGTAGCGTTCTTGGTGAGTCCAGTCATTCACTGGGAAATGGAATACAAAAGAAAGAAGAAAAACACTTGTTTTGTTTTGAAGGATTTTTCCCACATGTCAGACTACTGGGTCAGGGGTCACTTCAAAGACATACTTGGAATTCCTTCAGACGTAGGAACACATTCCAAACCGCAGGGCAGCCCTCAGGCACCTGCTCTGACCCGGGACCCTGCCTGGACCCAGGGGGGTCCCTCTGACCTGGGACCCTGCCTGGACCCAGGGGGGTCCCTCTGACCTGGGACCCTACCTGGACCCAGGGGGGTCCCTCTGACCTGGGACCCTGCCTGGACCCAGGGGGCTCCCTCTGACCTGGGACCCTACCTGGACCCAGGGGGGTCCCTCTGACCTGGGACCCTGCCTGGACCCAGGGGGCTCCCTCTGACCTGGGACCCTACCTGGACCCAGGGGGGTCCCTCTGACCTGGGACCCTGCCTGGACCCAGGGGGGTCCCTCTGACCTGGGACCCTACCTGGACCCAGGGGGGTCCCTCTGACCTGGGACCCTGCCTGGACCCAGGGGGGTCCCTCTGACCTGGGTCCCTACCTGGACCCAGGGGGGTCCCTCTGACCTGGGACCTCCCAAAACACTATCCACAGTCCACCAGTCTCCGTCACACGTCCGTGTGTGGTTGGTGTCTAGTTGAAGCAGCCTCACCTGGCCCCAGTCAGACTGATTAGAGTCTGGTTGAAGCAGCCTCACCTGGCCCCAGTCAGACTGATTAGAGTCTGGTTGAAGCAGCCTCACCTGGCCCCAGTCAGACTGATTAGAGTCTGGTTGAAGCAGCCTCACCTGGCTCCAGTCAGACTGATTAGAGTCTGGGGCTGCTGGGTGAGGCTGCTCACCTGTGACCCACGGGTCTAACCAGCCTCCACCACACACACTCAGGAGCAGCGCTAGCAGGGACCTCCTGCTCTGTTCACTCCAGCTGACTCCTCCTCTTCCTGTGCCCTAAAGAAGCCATTTTAATGACATGTGTCGGCGTGGAACATAACTCCAGAGATGAGACGAGACCGTCGACGGCTACGACACGCGATGCTACGTCTTCTCCACCAGAAGCGCCCGGCGGCTCCATGGAGGAACACTTCACCCTCACACGCCTCGGGACCGGCCAGCCAGCAGGCCGCTGGAGAACAGCCGGCCGGGCGGGGCGAGGCCCGTCCGCAGGGCGGGAAACCGGCTGACAGAATGCCCATTGTCCGGCCGCGACGCTCAGCGGGATAATGGCGCCATTGTGTCCGTGTTCTGGTTCTGGGTGTGGGCGGAGCCTGTCCGCTATTCTCCACATTTCTATACGGAACAATGGCCGCTACATCCCACGCGGCCCGCGGGGAAACGGCTTCTACTCCGACGGCGGGAGTCGAATAATGAGGAGATAAAACTAGAGGGCCCTCAGTTAGAGCATACCTCCATCACACCAGAAAGACCCGGAACAGGATTCAGATCCGGATTTGCACTTAAATAGGATCAACTGATCCTTGGCCCATAAGGAATAAGTAAGTCGACCACCACAACTTTTGTTGAATTCCATAAACTTGAGAGTTAACTTACTAACAGACAAACAAACCTCCCAGAAGGAGGAGGAGGAGGAGGAGGAGGAAGAGGAAGAGGAGGAGGAGGAAGATGAGGAGGAAGAGGAGGAGGAGGTACTGAGAGATTCTGTCCAACTCGGACTTTGTTTGGGCCTAGCGGGCGGAGTACACTAAGTCGTCTTGCGTTGCCATGACAGCCCAGCTCCTAGCGCTAGCGCTGACCCCCGCTCAGATCTTTATTACAGAGGCCCCCCCCCACCGCCCCCCCGACGCCCAGACGCCGCTGACCTCAGCAGGATCTGACTTGAGACACACACACACACACACACACACACACTCAATGCTAAATGGTGTCTCCTCTTATTGCATTTTTTTCATCCTTTCATCCATCCTTTCCCCTCCCTCCCTCCCCTCTCCCTCTCTCTCTCTCTCTCTCTCTCTCTCTCTCTCTCTCTCTCTCCCCACTCCCCTCCCTCCCCCCCACCCTCTCCTCCCCTCCATCCCTCACTGACTCCCTCCTCTCTTTCCTTCTCCCTCCCTCCCTCCCCCTCTCTCCCTCTCTCTCTCCCTCTCCCTCTCTCTCTCTCCCCGCTCCCCTCCACACACACCTCCACACACACCTATACATATATACACAAACACACACACACACACACACACACACACACACACACACACACACCTATACATATATACACAAACACACACACACACATATATATACACATATATACACAAACACACACACACACACCTATACATATATACACAAACACACACACACACACCTATACATATATACACAAACACACACACACACACATATATGCACCTATACATCAGGGTTTCCGTTAGCCGGTATTTACCGGTTTTTAGCGGGTAAAAATTATAAAAAAACGGTAATTAAAAAACCTGCCGGTCAAAATGTCCGGTAATAATGTTCATACTAAACTGATTACTAATCAGCTTTATTACTGCCCCTCCCCCCCAGACGGGTGACCCAATGAAGTGACCAATCAGCTGCCCCTCCCCCCCGGAAGGGTGACCCAATGAAGTGACCAATCAGCTGCCCCTCCCCCCCAGAAGGGTGACCCAATGAAGTGACCAATCAGCTGCCCCTCCCCCCCAGACGGGTGACCGAATGAAGTGACCAATCAGCTGCCCATCCCCCCCGGAAGGGTGACCCAATGAAGTGACCAATCAGCTGCCGCTCCCCCCCAGAAGGGTGACCCAATGAAGTGACCAATCAGCTGCCCCTCCCCCCCAGAAGGGTGACCCAATGAAGTGACCAATCAGCTGCCCCTCCCCCCCAGAAGGGTGACCCAATGAAGTGACCAATCAGCTGCCCCTCCCCCCCAGAAGGGTGACCCAATGAAGTGACCAATCAGCTGCCCCTCCCCCCCGGAAGGGTGACCCAATGAAGTGACCAATCAGCTGCCCCTCCCCCCCAGAAGGGTGACCCAATGAAGTGACCAATCAGCTGCCCCTCCCCCCCGGAAGGGTGACCCAATGAAGTGACCAATCAGCTGCCCCTCCCCCCCAGAAGGGTGACCCAATGAAGTGACCAATCAGCTGCCGCTCCTCTCATGACGTCAAGCCGCCCGACGAGATGCAGGTGCAGTGATGGCCGCTCCACGGCTATGGGGCTTTAATGTTAGCGCTCCACGGCTATGGGGCTTTAATGTTAGCGCTCCACGGCTATGGGGCTTTAATGTTAGCGCTCCACGGCTATGGGGCTTTAATGTTAGCGCTCCACGGCTATGGGGCTTTAATGTTAGCGCTCCACGGCTATGGGGCTTTAATGTTAGCGCTCCACGGCTATGGGGCTTTAATGTTAGCGCTCCACGGCCTGTGTTGTGCCCGTGTCAAGCGACCAGCAGAGAGGGGCTTCTCCCTCAGAATGGTTTGAAAACATCACTGCGGAGTCGTCTGGAGGAGGAGAGAGTGATGATCTTATGCGGATTGCAAGCTGCTAAGACACATTAGACACCTTTGATTTCAGCTCGGCTCAGAGGACTTTGCCGCAATGAAATGAAGGAGAAAGCTAAAAGTTGCCTGGTAGCCTACAGGGTCAATGTGATGCCATGTAGCCTATGTTAAAACGGACTACAGATGTTACAGGGGTTCTGAAATAGCCTCGATTTTTGCGGCTAACGAGGTTTTGGCTCAATCGTTCTTGTTCGTTTTGTTGTTCATTAAATAGTCTAATTTATTTGAGGTCTTTGTCATTCTTTCGTCAATCTAGGTGTACGTTATAGTTGCGTTTGTAATAGTTTTTGAAACATGATCGCTAAGTTTAGAATGTGTCCGGTAAAATAAAATCTGTCCGGACACTTGACCGGCAAGAAAAAAATCCTAGCGGAAACCCTGATCTATATATATATCTATATAGATATATATATATAGATATACACACACACACACACACACACACACACACACACACACACACACACACACACACACACACCACACACACACACACACACACACACACACACACACACACACACACTGGGGTGAAGAAAAAGTTCCAAAATGTTGCATTTTCTGAAAATGTTTCTGTTGCTGAAGCGTTGTCATGGAGACGGACCTTCCGGTACTGACTCACATCCTTCCGTCAGTTCCCCCTTTTCATCTGTGATGTCGCAGTGGGCACAGTGTGTGTGTGTGTGTGT
>CM051014.1:2880913-2883413 GCA_027704905.1 Muraenolepis orangiensis | reverse complement strand
GTGCAACACAGTGAAAGCCTGAACAGCAACATAGCCCCGCCCCCTACATTAAAGGTGTAGTGTTTAGCGGAAGTTGGCGAGAAGGCGTTTCAAGGCAGGGCCTAACCCTAGTTTGAACAGGGTTTTCCTGTGTGACAGGAAGCAGGACAAGTAATGTACAATAGAACATTATTTATCAACATATTGTGTTTCATGCGGTCATAAGGAATATGTGTACACCATGTCCCGTCCTCATACAGGGGCAGCTTCAGCCACAGACTGTCAGCACCGAGATGCTACAGAACGCCACAGGAAGTCCTTTCTCCCTGTGGTCATAAGACTTTACAATGGATCCCCCTCAGGTGGTAAGAGGGACAGAGGAGGCACAGTGACCTGAGGTCCTCTCTCTCTCTCTCTCTCTCTCTCTCTCTCTCTCTCTCTCTCTCTCTCTCTCTCTCTCTCTCTCTCTCTCTCTCTCTCTCTCTCTCTCTCTCTCTCTCTCTCTCTCTCTCTCTCTCTCTACTGTGTTTTGTATGTTGCTATTTTGCCAAATACTGCACCTTACCTCATCTTGTTGAACATTGCACTTTATCTGTAATACACCTCATCCCATCTTATTTTCATGTTATTATTATGTTATTATTATTTTTATTTAGAAATTTCCTCTATGTATGTATTGCGACTGTTGCACAACAATTTCCCTCGGGATAAATAAAGTCAATCTAATCTAATCTAATCTAATCAACAAGTCTTTGGTCGGAAACAATAGAAGAAATACTCTTTAATCAAAACCTTTTCAGTCAAGCAGTAATTGAACCTCGGGTCTTTGCGATCAGCAGATGGAACGCTTCTTCTGATAGACGACCACCCGACGAGCGGAAAGGGTCTACGTCTAAAAACAGATCACACCCACTTCCTCATCAGGGTGCTGCACCCATATACAACAGGAAGAAGAAGAAGAAGAAGAAGAAGAAGAAGAAGAAGAAGCATGAAGAGAGAGAACGACTCACTTCCTCTCTTCCACTTCCTTCCTCGCCGATCTCTCCGTTCGTTTCAAGGGGAGCATTTGAGGGAAATTAACCACACTTCACCGTCAACATGGGCAGAGCAGGGGGGAGGGAGAGAGAGAGAGAGAAAGGGTGAGGGAGATGGTGAGAGGGAGGGAGAGAGGGAGGGGGAGAGAGAGAGAGGGAGAAATAGAGAAAGACAGGGAGAGAGAGAGAGAGAGAGAGAGAGAGAGAGAGAGAGAGAGAGAGAGAGAGAGAGAGAGAGAGAGAGAGAGAGAGAGAGAGAGAGAGAGAGAGAGAGAGAGAGAGAGAGGGTGGGGTCCTCCAAGCGTTTCGATTTCATTGGGGGGTTTCAGATGTCCGGTGTCCTGGCCTCGGTGCCTCGGTGCGGTATCAGAGGCAGCAGACGGGAGGCTGAAGGTCCAACGGTCTTAGGTAATGGCTCTATTCCTCTCCATTAGCCCATCGTTAGCCAATCAATAACCAGGAGGATATTCACGGATATCCTCGCAGAAACAAAGCGCTAACCTATTTAGCGCACGGAAATTGTTTTTCAATGGCTTCTGCGCTTTTCCAGGCGGTCAGTACAGTCCAAACAATTTATAACCCCATTCCATTTGTCCAGTGTATGCTGGTAAAAGTACCACTTACACACAATACTCAATATACTCCAGTGGTGAAGCGTCAGGGCCTTCAAGGTATTCAGAGAAGACCCTGGAACTCTCAGATGAAACAAAAAAAATTGAATTAATTGTATTAATAAAATGTAATACAATTTAATCAAATTTAAATCAAATGAATAAATGAGAATGGTATCTGTGTTGTTATCTGTTATATTACAGTTACGTTGATTTGTTTGTCTTTCTTGGTCCATGCACGACGCATTTGAGTGGTTTTGTGTTGGAAAAACAATGAATCAACCAATCAGATATTTTTCTGGGTTGCTGGGAAGAATATCCTTCAACCAAAGTATTCCCGATGACTTTGGCCCTTAGACTGAATGAGAGCGTACGTTTGGATTGACAATTTGATCAACCAATCATATAGTGATTTGTAGCCAATGGGCGTATTCTTTCAGATGTCCCCACAGCTCAATAGGGAGCTAGAAGGTCTACTGGCTGGAGCGAGAGGGGATCTAGCGTAGTGCTACATTTTTTCTTACGTCAAAATGGCAACAGGCGAAGATGATGGGCTGTTACTTCACTACATGGACACTGCTTTACGAACTATGGTACACTTGGAAATTGGCTGCGACAATCTTATCTGCCTAAATGAGATAAGGCATTAAGTGACTGCCTCCGTGACATCCGTCTGACTAGAAAAACGTTGGACTTCACGATGTTCGCGATCGCGACATACCCCCCCCCCCCACCCCGTCGGACGGTGATAGTGGGGGGGGTCGCCAGTCTTCAGTCTGTTATGTTGGGGGTCGCGGGCTGAAAAGTTTGGGAACCCCTGGTCTACAGAAGGTCCAGTTGTGATAGACACGCTTCGCCACTGATATATACAATATG
>CM051014.1:2853413-2855913 GCA_027704905.1 Muraenolepis orangiensis | reverse complement strand
TGCTGACTTCCTTAACTTACTTACTGACTGGCTTACTTACTGACTGATTTACTTATGTACATATTTACTGTCTTACCTGTTTACTTACTTCACTTACTGATTTACTGACAGACTGATTTACTATTTATCGCTACAATCAGCCTAACCCATCATATCCGTCATCTCTTCTGGATGCTAAACCTTGACTTTCTAGCTCAGCCTGTCTAGTCATGACGATGATGAAGGTGATGAAGATGAGGATGGGATCCGGCCCGGGGCGGTATGACATCATCCTCACGCCCAAACAACAGTGTGTGATTATAAATGGAATCTAGCATATTTAATGTATAATGTCCTACAATGTGACAACATGAATTACCATGCACTTTGGTGTTAACCTAATGCACTGCACTTTAACCTGCTTATTTAGTTTAGTTTTTTAAATAGGGTTAGTGACTGGTTAGGGTTAGTGACTGACTGACTGGTTAGGGTTAGTGTCTGACTGACTGGTTAGGGTTAGTGTCTGACTGACTGGTTAGGGTTAGGGTTAGTGACTGACTGGTTAGGGTAAGTGACTGACTGACTGGTTAGGGTTAGTGACTCACTGACTGACTGGTTAGGGTAAGTGACTGACTGACTGGTTAGGGTTAGTGACTGACTGACTGACTGGTTAGGGTTAGTGTCTGACTGACTGGTTAGGGTTAGGGTTAGTGACTGACTGACTGACTGGTTAGGGTAAGTGACTGACTGACTGGTTAGGGTTAGTGACTCACTGACTGACTGGTTAGGGTAAGTGACTGACTGACTGGTTAGGGTTAGTGACGGAGTGACTGACTGGTTAGGGTAAGTGACTGACTGACTGGTTAGGGTTAGTGTCTGACTGGTTAGGGTCTGATGGATGAGGGTATGTGTGAGGTTCATGGGGGTGGTGTATATACGATGGTGTTAATCTGTTGGTATTTGAGGATCAGGTTTCCCCCAGCAGGCCTCCACCCTGTGGGATCTCTTTGAGACGCGTCCCATGTCAGTGGATCTCCGTCGGGTGGAGGAGAGAGTCAGTCGGCAAGCTGCTCCCAGGACGCCTGCTCCTCCCGGACCACCAAACCCCTTCTGTCGTCGTGGGACGTTTGCATCTCTTTCTGCCATTTTAGACCTGACTCTACAACGGGTTTACACACCATCAATGGAATGAGTGTGTGAGTGAGGTCAGGAGCGTTGGTCTCAAGTGATGAAGTAACAAGGATATGGTCCTCCTCTAAAAGAAAATACCTCTCTCTCTATCTCTCTCTCTCTCTCTCTCTCTCCCCCCCTCTCTCTCTCTCTCTCTCTCTCTCTCTCTCTCTCTCTCTCTCTCTCTCTCTGTCCTTCTCGGTCTCTCTCTCTCTCTCTCTGTCCCTCTCTCTCTCTCTGTCTCTCTTTCTGTCTCTCTCTCTCTCTCTCCCCCTCTCTCTCTCTCTCTGTCTCTCTCTCTCTCTCTCCCCTCTCTCTCTCTCTCTCTCTCTCTCTGTCCTTCTCTCTCTCTCTCTCTCTCTCACACACACACACACACACACACACACACACACACACACACACACACACACACACACACACACACACACACACACACACACACACACACACACACACACACACACACACACACACACACAGATCCTCACAAGAGGGTGTCACTCTCCAGAGACACATGGTGCTCCCTGAAGCCACAGTGATCAGGCCAGAGGGATGAGATGATGGGAGAGAGGGAGAGAGAGAGAGAGAGAGAGAGAGAGAGAGAGAGAGAGAGAGGAGAGAGAGAGAGAGAGAGAGAGAGAGAGAGAGAGAGAGGTGAAAGAGGGAGAAGGGGAGAGAGAGACAGGGGGAGCGAGAGGGAGAAGGGGAGAGAGAGACAGGGGGAGCGAGAGGGAGAGGGAGAGAGAGAGAGAGAGAGAGAGAGAGAGAGAGAGAGAGAGAGAGAGAGAGAAGAGGGGAAAGAGAGAGAGAGGGCGAGAGGGAGAGGGGGAGAGAGGGAGGGGAGGAGGGGGGGAGGGGGAGGGAGGGAGAGAAGGAGACGGGGGAGGAGGGGGGAGAGGGAGAGAAGGAGACGGGGGAGGAGGGGGGAGAGGGGGAGGGAGGGAGAGAAGGAGACGGGGGAGAGGGGGGAGAGGGGGAGGGAGGGAGAGCGTATGCTTGACCATGGTTACAGAGAGCAGCTCTCCCCCGCCCTGCTGCACACAGACAGAAGAATCCCACTGGAATGTGTGAGGAATGAGGAAGTAGGGGCTTCCAGTCAGACACTGACCCTAACCAGTCAGTCAGACACTAACCCTAACCAGTCAGTCAGACACTAACCCTAACCAGTCAGTCAGACACTCACCCCTAACCAGTCAGACACTGACCCTAACCAGTCAGTCAGACACTCACCCCTAACCAGTCAGTCAGACACTCACCCCTAACCAGTCAGTCAGACACTGACCCTAACCAGTCAGTCAGACACTAACCATAATCAGTCAGTCAGACACTAACCCTAACCAGTCAGACA
>CM051014.1:2758413-2850913 GCA_027704905.1 Muraenolepis orangiensis | reverse complement strand
ACAAAGATCTATGAAAAACACTCGATTATATGTGAGAACTATACTTGTATATATCTCTTACTACAGAAGATGCACTTAGATGTTTCTAAGATATCATTTTCATAGCATTTCCGTCAGTCCGGCCTACGTAAAGCCCTGCTGTTGTGTGTTCGACCGGACACCGCTAGGGGGCGCTGTTGTCACTGCTATTACCTCCACAGGTGAAACCGCTCCGGACATCTCCCAATATTAATAAATAATAGTTAATATTATTTGCAACTGCTGTGCAAATTATAATTAATATAATTAATATTATAGTGTGGTGGACTGACACAAATCCCCAACGGAACTATGGGTGGGGTATTGTTAGTGCACAGGACTTACATAGTCAGTCTGTTCTCTTTCACTGCTATGAGAGTTTGTTTACAACTTCCATGTCTATTGAACGTCTCGCTTTGACTTTGGATGACCCGCCTCCGACTCCCGCGCACTACACTGGTGACCCCCGACCTAAGTCTTGCTGAAGTATCCGAGACTCAACCCAACATGTGGAATAACGCTGCTATTCTCGAATTGCTGGAGTTTCGGGACACATCCGCGGCAGTGTGGTTCAGGCAGACGGAGGCTTAATTCGCCGTTCGCGGAATTACAGATAACACCGCACCCTATTCCCATGTGGTCTCGGCGCTGGGGAGCTCCGCTACGGCCCGGACGGTGGCCCCTCTCCCTGCCCTGGATCAATATGCAGCGTTCCTTCGACCCATCGCGGTCAGAACGAGCCCCACGTCTGTTTGCTATTCGTGGCCTCGGAGACAGCAAGCCTTCCCAAAACATGGAAATGATGCTGAACCCGCTAGGTACGGAAGAACCACATGGCGGCACACGCCTCCATGTACAGATAGGGCTCGCTAATATAAACCCGCGCTTTAGCTGAATAGGCTAACCGTTTCTTCCGAGCTACCCAGCGTTTTACCCCCGAGGTGTTAGCCCTGACACACACTTACACTCTCCCGGGCAGAGACATGCTTACTAGCGGAGGCCCCGTGGCTACCTATATGGCTAACGTAGCCATGCTAGTCCAGGCATGTGCTATTTACCCACGCGCTTAGTCGCTCCCATCGTTACTACGAACCAACGGAAAACCGGTCTGCGCTCAGTAATGCCGCAAGCGTGGGCACAACAAACCGGCTGCTGTTCATCAGAGACTCTCACCGGGCCCACATTAACGTCTGCTAGCGACACCCCTATCCGCACCTACGGCACAAAGACAGTGGACCTGTGTTTCGGGGGCCAGCGGTTTACATGGAACTTCGTCATGGCCGACATCTTCTTCCCCCTCCTCGGTGCAGACTACCTGCGCTCACGGACTACTTGCAGACGTCAAGAACAGCCGTCTGGTGAACGCACCGATATATTCCTGGTTTGCGTGTGTCTGCGGCGAGGTGACATACAATCAACGCCTTCTCCTTGAGTTTCCCAGCTTGACGCAGCTCACCTTTTTCAACCCCACTACCAAACACAGGGTTGAGCACCACATTGACACTAAGGGCCCCCCCGTCTATGCTAGGGCCTGACGGGTCAGGGCCTGACAGCCCTTGGGCCTCGGAGCTTCACATCGTCTCAAAGCAGACGGCGCTACGACACCCAACCGCTACCCAATCCCCCACATCCAGGACTTCTATGCACACCTGGCAGGCAAACTGGTTTTCTCCAGTGGACATGGTGTATGGCTACTACCAGGTTCCGGTGCATCCCTCAGACGTCTCCAAAACGGCGGTGATCACGCAGTTGGGACTTTTTGAATTCCTGCGGATGCCGTCTGGACTTCAAAATGTGGTGCAGTCCTTTCAACGGTTGGTGGAACGGATTCAGTGCTTATGGACATGCCATTCCTCTTCATCTACTTTGATGACATTCTCAGCGCCAGCTCCTCACATTCCAGCAACAGTTATTATTTTAATTTCCTTGTCCAATTGCACCTTTGAAAGTATCGCTTGTAAGTAACTCCTTACGTTTTTCCTATGCAAAAACATAAGGTACGTATTTCACTGTGTATTGCGAGGAGGACATGCTAGCGTCATTGCTGTTGTTGTTAGTTCAGGCTAGCTTCATGCTTACTCTAGCAACATACTCTCTCACTGTTTATATGAATATTGTTGTTTGCAGACTGATGTCTTAAAGCATTGTGTAATTGGTGGTACTCCTTTCTTGTATCAGTTAAAGTAAGTAGTAGTAGTTAGTAAAGATGAATGTCTACAGTCTAGTCTACAGTGCCTGTTCTGTAGTTCGCTGCCTGTTGATTAGTGTATCCCGCACACACAATGAGGACAGAATAGGCAGAATATTGTGGGAGTGAATGGATTTCACTATATAGTACATTGAACTACTCGAGTCCTCTACACTGAACTACTAGAGAGGGAGTAGGGAATGAGGGAAGGATTTCACTATATAGTCCTCTACATTGAACTACTAGAGAGGGAGTAGGGAATGAGGGAAGGATTTCACTATGTCAGGGGTACTCAAACTTTCTTAATAAAGGTCCACTTGTGAATTTGATTAAAGGTCAAGGGTCCAGAACAATGCCAATAAAGTGCATGACATAAATCAACATCCATAACACATACACACACATTCAATAGTACAGTATGGTGGCTTGGACTAGTGGAAAAATGGCACTGTTTTCCTGTAGCCAATGTCTTGAACCTCACTGACCCAAGTGTTAATTTGCGGTATGTGTTTTCACAATGTTCATCGTGGAAAATCCACTCACAGCAATATGTGGAACCAAACATGATAACCAAATGAATGACCACCTTTTGAAGGTGGGGGAAATGTGCTGCAGTAGCCTTCTTTGTCCAGAATGTCACAGGGTCACAGTCCACATCCTTCAGAGAAACATTTTCCTGGAGATCTATTAGCTCGGTTTGCAGAGATTAAACATTTGCAAACGGGAAGATGCACTGTGCCTCTCTTGAGAATTCTTGAACATTCTTCACCAGAAATGGAGATCCAATACATAGCAGGACTTGCTTACACAGACTGAAATCATCAAAGCAGTTTTGAAAAATTGTCCTGAGGCTCTCCAACTTTCTTTGGAAGGAAGGTGTTGACGTCAGGTCACACACTGCGTTGCCTTGGCCTTGGAGTTGAGCTCATTCAGATGAGGTCACATCCATCAAAAAGGCCACACACTCCATATGTTTCAGAATGTCATCATAAGCTGCACTGACCTGGTGTGAGAGAGGGAGTGAGAGAGAATGACACACACACCTTTCTTTACTAGGAACCAAAAATAATTTAGCCAAATGTTAACTACTGACACACAGAAAAATAAGAGTCAACCTCAGTCTGTTTAATACAGATGACTGGCCATTATACAACGCAACCAAGAGTCATAAACAAGTCAAGTCAAGTCAAGTTTATTGTCACTTCACAGTTTACACAAGTATAAAGCAGTGGTGTGAAAATATTATGTGCAATACCCGACGACAGACAGCAGTTATAAAAATAATAGAATAGAATAAAGTAAAGAAATATAAATAAAAATGCAATTTATAAAATGCAATATATCGGCACAGAAAAGAGCAATATGTATATATAAATCAATGTTATAAAATATACATTGTTATATGCTATACGCCCTCACGTTCAGCAGCCTGATGGCCTGACTGTGGAAGCTACCGTGGAAAACTGACCTTTGTCAGAAATGCATGCAAAAGGCAGTGCTGAAGTGCTGAGGAGGCTAGTTCACTAGCTTCATGACATCTGATTATTATTTTCCAAGATTGGCACAAAGCACTGACTGGTCAATGATGCAGTGGTATGACAGCAGGTCTGGATGGTGCTCTTTCATGTGCTGAACAGCCATCTTCTCTCTCCCAGTCATAGCTGGAGCTCCATCAGTTGTAATGGACACCACAGTCTTGAGGTAAATTCCCATTTCATTCAGCGGCCATAGAGGGGTTTGAGGCCTAATATGTCCTCACAAAGCGTTCCCCTTGCCTCACTTCAACCTAACGAAGACGCGTAGCTGGGCGTTGTCAGTTGATTCATCAACAGCCAGTGAAATTCACTCTGCATTTTTGATGTCATCTATCAGCTGTTCTCTGCTTAATTGTCTCAGACATCTCCTGTTTCTCCTTACCCTCCAACAAAGCCTCAGTTACTTCAGTCATGCACTCCTTCACTACTTCTGAATCAGAAAAGGGCTTTTAATGCTTGCCCAAAACCCAGGTCACTTAGAGTGAGGCTTCATTTGCTCTCTCAGGCATTGTCATAGATCTGACAAACAGTCAGTTTGTGGCTTGACAGTAAGATTTTAACTGAGTACGTTTTGCTGTCCTCTTTGTTCTGGAGATACTGCTGTTTAAAGAGCTGTGATTCTTAGTGGCGTTTCTCTGTCCATTCTTCTTTGAATTCTCGTTGTTTTTTAATCAACTTTCCTTTGCTCTGGGGACTTCGAGAACAACATGATGTCAGCATTCTCAATAACGTGTGCAGGTCCTTGACTAACAGTGACAACTAATTGTCATAACAATGACGCTATACACAAAGTGTATAAAACAAAGTGAAAAATGATCCTCAATACCCGACAAGGTTTGAGGTGTCACTTCTGTTACTGTCAAATTCAACTGTTACCACAATCACCTTGTCATTCACAACTCTGTAACTCTATCCTGAAGCAGGCCTGGTGTGACATTGACCTGCTGCTCCATAACCGTGAGGACATCCTGAAGCCAGTCTGGTGTGGAGGGGACCTTCTCATCTGCCTCCGCTGACTTCTAAAAATTTGAATAAATCACATTAATTACATTTAAATACTAATAAGACAATTCAGTCAATAGCTGCAGTAGAGCAATTGGACAGAGAACAAGATTGAAGATGTTTGTATTTGCCATATGTAAGTACAATGGAATGCTTCCTCTGATAACGTACCTCAGGCTGGCTCTTCAGCTGAGACCATGTGATTCCTCCTTAGGTCCTGGGCAGGCTGCAGGCACTGCGGTTCCAGGAAATTGGGTCAGGGGCCCTGGTAGGGATCCAAGAAAACGCTTTTAGAATTCAATATATCCCCTCACAAAACCACTATGACAATCAATCGCTATGGCAACAGTATAATGATGAATCACCATAAAAAAAAGGGTGGTACTTACCCACTCTGGGCACCATGTTTTGAAGGATGTTCAAAATGTTGGAGCCATTAATGAACTTTGCCGACTTGGCCATCTCCATGATGGTGATCCCCTTGGCCCACACATCAGCCCTGGAAGAAAAATAAGCTGTATTAAGGTATGGCATGAAAACACAACAGCAATACACACACAGGTGAAGCCTAGACGGCGTAGCCTATAAGAAATAGAACAATAGTTATGTTATCATAACTCTAGTTCTATGATTATAGGCGTAGCCGTCTTTCCCACCTGCGGCCCTTATATGCACGGTGCCTTGGGGAATGTGGGCGGGGCTCACGTGGATTGGTACATGACAATGTTCAGTACAGTATACAGTATACAGTATATCCTCCAGGCTAGCCGTTGGGAGTAGCTGGTCCGGCCTAATCGTCGAGCAAGAAATTATGAAATTCTTAAATTTCTTCAGTATTAGATTTTGAGGAGAGGGTTACTGAATCCCACCTGCCTCTAGAGCGAGTTAGGGTTAGGGTTTGCTAGGTTGTGAGGCTCTACCTCCTGAGCCCTACTGCCGCCCCCAGGACAAGCCCATAAGGAGAAGACTTCATAGAACTAGAGTTATAATAACACAACTATCGTTATCACTTGCCATTACGTTTGCTTCAATACGCTCAAAGATCATTCCTAATAAAATGATTTTCATTTAAATTGTTTGTGAGGTTGAAATCCAACCTGAGCGCATTTTCTTCCTCGTAATTTTGCGGGCCGGATAGGAAGTCTTGGCCGCCAGTCGACGTACGCTGATTTAGATCATATCTCTCTGATTTAGATCATATCTCTCTGATTTAGATCATATCTCTAAAGAAGAGAGAAAAAAGATGTGAACAAACTACTTTTCGGGCAGTTGTGATCCATATATAGCATCCACCGCAGTAGTTCAATCACTAAAATGAGCGACGTCCCTGCTGCCCAGAGCTCCACTCAGGTGATAAACATCTAGTGGAGAATCCCTCCCTTGAACAATAACAACATTTGTCGAAGGAAGGAAACAACAATATATGGCTGATGGTACAGTATCATAAGGCTTTTATATAAGTGTAAAAACCTCACTCCCCTAAGACACCTAAAAGACACCTGAATGGCTTTTAGCTTCTCCGTTAGAGCATGGACTCTCATGCCGGAGGTCGTGAGTTCGAGCCCAGTGCGGGACGCTGACTGATACACAACACAATTGTAATCGTCACGACTCTCTTACAAAGTGTAAAACTAAACTAAGCTAAATAAACAGGTTCTCATATTCTCACATGTGGGGTTGAGCAAACACCGCTGATTTCAGCTTTAAGAATAATATAGTATATAATATGTCATCAAATATTGACAACACGATTTGAAGGACCCAGCATCAATTTATCCTTCTGACAATACAATCTAGATTAGGTCTAGATTGAAAATAAGAGAGATTAAAAAAGATTATAAACATGAGTGTCACGGTTACGGTGGTTGACAGGGGGCGTGGCCAAGCCGCGTGCGCTGGCGGCACACACACACACCTATAATAATAATAATACATTTTATTTGTGGGGCGCCTTTCAAGACACCCAAGGACACCTTACAGAGCATGTATGCTACAGTACAATTACAATTATAAAAATATAAAAAAGTAAAAACAGTGGACACAAAGTGTCCGCAGGGTTTAAAACAAGACAAACAACAGGAAGTAAAATGAAGAAAGGAAGAAAGATGGTACACTTTATAAGGGATATGCCAGTTTAAACAGATGGGTTTTTAGTTGGGTTTTGTAAGTTGTTATAGAGTCAGACTGTGGGATGTGTAGCGGCAGGGAGCTCCAGAGTCTGGGAGCCCAGCAACTGAAAGCTGGAGCCCCCAGGGTGCTGAGGCGTGAGCTGGGGACGGGGAGGAGGCCAACGGAGGAAGAGGGTGCGGGAGGGGGTGTACTCCTGAAGGAGGTCAGTGATGTAGATGGGGGTTAGATTGTGGAGAGCTTTGTAGGTGAGTAAGAGGTTTTTATAGTCAATCCGGTAGCGCACAGGAAGCCAGTGTAGTTGAATGAGAACGGGGGTGATGTGGTCAGATGAGTTAGTGCGGGTGATGATCCGGGCAGCAGAGTTCTGAATTATTTGCAGTCTGTTGAGGAGTTTGATGGGAAGGCCAGTCAGAAGTGCATTGCAGTAATCAATCCGGGACGTGACAAATGAGTGGACCAGGATTTCAGTGCTGGATTGGGACAGAGATGAGCGGACTCTGGAAATGTTCAGAAGATGGAAGATGGCAGTGCGAGTGATGTTTTTAATGTGTGGTACAAATGAGAGGGAGCCGTCCAGAATGACACCGAGGCTTTTTACTTGGGAAGAAAATGGTATGGGGAAGCCGTCGATGATGATGTTTGGAGCTGGGTTGTTTTGTGACTTGGTGAGGGTGGATTTGGAGCCGATGAGCAGGGCCTCAGTTTTGCTAGCGTTGAGCTTGAGGAAATTCCTGCTCATCCAGCTCCTGATGTCCTCTAGGCAGGTGGTGAGGGAGGTGGGGGGCAGGTTAGTGGTGGGTTTGGAGGAAATGTAGACCTGTGTGTCGTCGGCATGGCAGTGAAAGAGAACCCCATGGTGACGGAGGATTTTGCCCAGGGGGAGGAGATATGTGATGAATAGGAGTGGACCCAGTACTGACCCCTGGGGGACACCCAGTGCAACAGAACACCCTGACTTTTGGTTCCCGAGTTGTACAAACTGTTTGTGTCAGTGAGGTATGATGTGAACCAGGAGAGTGCAACACCAGTGATCCCAATGCCAGCCAGGCGGTGAAGGAGTAGTGGGTGGGAAATGGTCGAATGCAGCGCTGAGGTCGAGGAGGATGAGGATGGTGAGAAGTCCAGAGTCAGCTGCACGGAGGAGGTCGTGGCTGATTGTCTAATCACCTCACCTGGGGTATATATACCCTGGCGTCCTGTTACCCCTTTGTTAGGTCGTACTTCATGGTTTTTGTACGTTGGTACATTCTGGACGGAATCGCCACGCCGATGTCCCGGAAATCCAGATTCATTGCCTTTTCCCGCATCACTCGCCTGTCTCGCGTTACTCTCCTGTCCCGGACTACTCGTCGGTCTATATCTGTCGCTACCTCGACCTCCCGGTATCCAGACCCCTCGCCCGTCCCGGACCACGCTCCGGTCTACTCCCTGTCGGTACTACGCTGATCCGACCTCCCGGTATCCAGACCCCCCGACCTCCCGGTCTCCAGACCCCCGACCTCCCGGTATCCAGACCCCTCCACCTCCCGGTATCCAGACCCCCTGACCTCCCGGTATCCAGACCCCCCGACCTCCCGGTATCCAGACCCCTCCACCTCCCGGTATCCAGACCCCCCGACCTCCAGGTATCCAGACCCCTCCACCTCCCGGTCTCCAGACCCCCCGACCTCCCGGTCTCCAGACCCCTCCACCTCCCGGTCTCCAGACCCCTCCACCTCCCGGTCTCCAGACCCCCCGACCTCCCGGTCTCCAGACCCCCCCACCTCCCGGTCTCCAGACCCCTCCACCTCCCGGTCTCCAGACCCCTCCACCTCCCGGTATCCAGACCCCTCCACCTCCCGGTCTCCAGACCCCTCCACCTCCCGGTATCCAGACCCCTCGCCTGTCCCCGTTGTGTTGTGTTTGCTTAAATAAAGCATTAGGTTCTAGCTCCACTGTGTGTTGGTCTGCGTTATCCCCTCGTGACACTGAGAATAGATTACAAACATGAGAACACATTGGATGTTCTAGTACATAAGTAAGAGACATTCTACATTACATTTACATTTACATTTAGGGCATTTGGCAGACGCTTTTATCCAAAGCGACTTACAAGGTGTACATTAGTTGAAGCAGACAATAGCATAACACTGGGGTACGCAAACATATAAATACAGCAGTTCACAAGTATTCATATTGACAAGATGAATAACACAATTTCGTACTGCTAGGTCACCTGCTTAAGTAGCTGTGATAAGAGCGTGTTAACAACATTAAGGACATACACTTGCTAACATATACAACATGCTAAGAGCTATTAATGTCAGGACTTAAGCAAGTTTAGGGGTTTCACAAAGGAGAGTCCAGGTGGACTCTGAACAGGTGGGTCTTGAGTCTCTTGCGGAAGCTGGCGAGGGACTCTGCCGTCCTGACATGAGACGGGAGTTCATTCCACCACTGTGGGGCCAGAGCCGTGAAGAGCTGGGTTTTGGACGAGCGATGTTTGGTTGACCTTAGTGAAGGTCGAACAAGTCGCCTGGCAGAAGTTGAGCGGAGCGCTCTGGCTGGGATGTAGGGTTTGACCAACGCCTGGAGGTAGGCCGGGGCAGTTCCATTGACTGCCCTAAAGGTCAGCACCAGAATCTTGAATTTGATGCGAGCATTTACCGGAAGCCAGTGGAGTTCGCGGAAGAGAGGGGTCACGTGGGAGAATTTCGGTAGGTTGAATACCAGGCGTGCTGCTGCGTTCTGGATGCGTTGGAGGGGCTTGGTTGCAGAGGCGGGGAGTCCCGCCAGGAGAGAGTTGCAGTAGTCGAGGCGGGTGATGACGAGCGCTTGGACCAGGATCTGCGCCGCTTCACGTGTGAGGAAGGGCCGGATCCTGCGGATGTTGTAGAGGGCAATTCTGCAAGATCGGGCCACCGCGGTGACGTTGGCATTGCAGGACAGCTGGTCATCTACCACCACACCAAGGTCTCTTGTTGTGGTTGAGGGGGAGACTTGGGTGTTCTCGATGGTGACCAGTAGGTCCATCTGAGGGCAGTCTTTCCCCGGTATGAAGAGGAGCTCAGTCTTGTCAAGGTTGAGCTTCAGGTGGTTGGCGGCTGTCCATCTGCTGATGTCGGCCAGGCATTTCGAGATGCGTGTTGCTATTTGGGTTTCTGAGGGGGGAAAGGAGAGAAACAGTTGAGTGTCATCCGCATAGCAGTGATAGGAGAAGCCATGAGATGCGATTACAGAGCCTAGCGATTTAGTGTAAAGAGAAAACAGAAGGGGTCCCAATACTGAGCCTTGAGGAACTCCGGTGTCCAGGGTGCAGGGTTTGGACAGGGAACCGTTCCATGTGACCTGATAAGTCCGATCTGCAAGGTAGGAGGTGAACCAGGATAACGCAGTTCCAGCGATTCCAAGCTCGGCGAGAGTGGAGAGGAGGATCTGGTGGTTCACTGTGTCGAACGCCGCAGACAGGTCGAGAAGGATCAGTACCGATGAGAGGGACGAGCTTCTGGCATCACGAAGAGACTCTGTCACTGCGAGCAGTGCCGTCTCCGTGGAGTGCGCAGCCTTGAAGCCTGACTGGTGAGGGTCGAGGAGGTTGTTCTGGGAGAGATAGGAAGAAAGTTGTGAGGAGACAGCCCGTTCAAGGGTTTTGGACAGGAATGATAGGAGAGATACCGGTCTGTAGTTTTGGACATCAGTGATGTCTAGGGATGGTTTCTTGAGGAGCGGCTTGATTCTGGCAGTCTTGAAGGCTGCCGGAAACAGGCCTGCCTCAAGGGAGATGTTGATTTGGGATGTAAGGAAGGGAAGGATATCGCCCGAGATGTCCTGGAGAAGAGAGGAAGGGATTGGGTCGAGGGGGCAGGTGGTAGGGTGGTTAGATGTCACCAGTTTGTTAACTTCATCGGGGGAGAGGGGGTTGAAACAGGTAAGGTTAGTGGGGGTGGGAGAGGAGGGAGGGAGGAAAGCGGTGGGGGTGAAGGAGGAGGTAATGTCGTTCACCTTCTTCGTAAAGAAGGTGACAAAGTCATCAGCTGAGAGGGAGGAGGGAGGGGGAGGGGAGGGGGGGTTGAGGAGGGAAGAGAACATGGAGAAAAGTTTCCTTGGGTTAGAGGCAGAAGAGTTTATTTTTGTACGGTAGAAGGCAGATTTAGCAGCCGATACCGTGGAGGTGAAGCCAGCGAGGAGACGGAGGTAGTGAGCGAGGTCATCAGAGGAGTCCGATTTCCTCCATTTTCTCTCGGCCGCCCGTAGCTCTGCTCTACAAGCCCGCAGAGGTTCGGACAGCCAAGGAGGTGGAGGAGAGGCTCGTGCTGGTCTGGAGGTGAGAGGACAGAGAGAGTCGAAGGAGGAGGAGAGAGAGGAAGTCAGAGTGGAGGAGGCTTCCTCCACCGACAAGAGAGAGAATTGTTGGGGGGATGGTAGTGAGGATAGGACAGATGCGGAGAAAGAAGAGGGAGAGAGAGTTTTCAGGTTACTACGGAAGGTAACAATGTGGGGAGTAGTGGGTAGGGAGGTGGGGGATTTGAGAGGGAGAGAGAAAGCAACAAAATGGTGATCAGAGACAGGGAGGGGTGTGACCGAGATCACCGAGGTGGTACAGGATCTTGTGAAGACAAGATCCAGTTGGTTCCCAGCTCTGTGGGTAGGGGGAGAAGGAGTGAGTGTTAGACCGAATATGGCAAAAAAGTTAATGAATTCAGGAGATTGTAACTTATCCGACTGGATGTTGAAGTCACCCAGAACCACGAGTGGGGTGCCGTCCTCAGGAAAGCAGCTGAGGAGGGCGTCCATCTCGTCAAAGAAGTCACCAAGAGGGCCCGGTGGTCGGTAAATTACGGCAATGTTGAGCCTAGTTGGGATTGTAACAGAAACAGCATGAAATTCGAGTGCCGATCTGGTCAGATGACCCAGAGGGAGTACCTGATATGACCAGTTTGGAGAGACTAGGAGTCCCGTTCCTCCACCACGCCCAGAGGGTCGGGGGGTGTGGGTGAAGGAGTAGGTCGCGGAGAGAGCAGCTGCGGTAGCCGTGTTCTCAGGGGTGATCCAGGTCTCGGTGAGAGCCAGGAAGTGGAGAGACTGGAGTGCGGCGTAGGCCAGAATGGTTTCTGTCTTCTTGACCGACGATTGGCAATTCCAGAGTCCCCCTTTCACCACAAGATCTGTGAAGGTAGAAATAGTAGGATAGAGGAGATTGGAAGGGTTGCGGCGTCGAGAGGGAGAGTCTCGATGCCATCTATTGCGGGAGGATGTCCAGACTACAATGGAATGACGACACATAGCAAGGGTAGGGGGACTAGATTTGGCTAAGTAGGACTAACTCCCTAGACAGACTCCTGTAGAACGACTCCTTGGTCTTTGTTCTGGTCTTGTTCTACTCCGTAGAACGACTCCTTGGTCTTTGTTCTGGGTCTTGTTCTACTCCTGTAGAACGACTCCTTGGTCTTTGTTCTGGGTCTTAGTTCCTGGGGCCTGACGCTAAATGCTGACGCTAACAAACTACTTCTATGTTAATAGCCTATGCGATAGGGAGAGAGACTCATGCAGGGTTAGGCTCCTCCCTGTCGTTAACTCTATTGACTATGGCTGTATGGGCCAGACTGGGTGATTATCTTAGCACAACAATAGGCCTGTACACCTCACTTACTATGTACAGGTAACTAGCTTTGAGAAAAAGGTTCTACAATTTTATCAACACAAATAACAACAAGAACAACAATAAATCGTATGTCTACTTACCCACAGCAGAATACTATGTAGCCTGCTTCAACAACAAAAATGTACATGGTCAAACCGGCTGGGTTTTAGTTGTCACAGTTTGAACTTGCCTGTGTGTGTGTGTGTGTGTGTGTGTGTGTGTGTATGTGCGTGCGTGTGTCTGTATGTGCGTGCCCCCCCCCCCCCCTACTCCCTTTTCCCGGGAGACCTCATTGTGGAGACGGATTGCTGTGAGTGGCAGCGACTGGCTGATCACTCATAGTTTAATCAGAGGCCACCAGGACAGACTCCTCCCACCTCCAGGACAGACTCCTCCCACCTCCAGGACAGACTCCTCCCACCTCCAGCAGCCTCTAAGCCTCTCATGTGGACGGATGACTCCGAGAACCCCGGCTTCCGGCTGAAAGGTTGTGTGTTCGAGTCCCTGTCTGTACCTGTAGGCAGGCATAGCGCATTTTAATTCAACATTGGAATATTGTATGGTGGATATTTTCGAATGTAAGAGTATTTTCTTAGAATAGAGAATAGATTCATAACTTAAAGTGTTACGAAGTGGGCCTACACTAGGGGTTAATTGAATAAAACGTAGAGAAATTAATTGAACCCAGGTGTTATACTATATTTGGACTTTATGGTGACTCATACCAACATGATTTTAATTTCTAATTAAAAAATGATGTATAGAATTATTTATAATTGAGTTAATGAATAACAGATAAAACACAGGGCAAGGGCTGAATGTTGGTGTGTCGTAACAAACACAACACTTAATAATCACGTGTAACTCGTGCTCGTAACGCCTCCTAATAAATAACTCCGATCAACGGTCTCCTGGTAAAAACGGTTAACTTTTCATTGTTGTTATTCTTAGAAGTGCTGACGTCACGGGGGGGGGGGGGGTTGTTTTTTTCCCGGGACTCGAACCATCTCCGGGAGAGGAAAGGAGCGCGCGCCCCTCTCCCCTCTCCTCTTTCTCTTCTTCCTCCTCTTCTTGCTCTCTCTCGCGCTCCGATGCGCCATGGCGACGCGGACGCGCCGCCCTGGGTGCTGTGGATGGAGACGGTGACTCCACCGCGCGCCACCTAGAAGACACTTCTAGAAGATGCTGCTCGGTGCGTATCCGCGGCGAAGGTACGGTGTGCGCGCGGCCCCGCCGCCGTTACGGCGGCCGTGGCCGTACGTGCTCTCCGTCCTCGTGACATACGTGTGCTACTGTGCGCTGTTCTCCGCGGACGCCACGGTGGTGGTCATCGTCAGGCGCGCGCCGCCCGGGGAGAGGCGCCTCCAGAAGAAGTCGGTGTCGTGCGTTCTGCCGTTCGACGAGAAGATGGAGGAGGAGGAGCGCGATCCAGCGGCCGCTGGATCGCGCTCCTCCTCCTCCTCCTCCTCCGCCAAGTTCGGGAACAAGGAGTTACCGAGCGCCCTGATCGTGGGCGTGAAGAAGGGCGGCACGCGGGCCGTGCTGGAGTTCATCAGGATCCACCCGGACGTGCGCGCGGTCGGCACCGAGACGCACTTCTTCGACCGGAACCACGAGCGCGGACTGGACTGGTACCGGTGAGGGGCGCAGGCGCGCACACACACACACACACACACACACACACACACACACACACACACACACACACACACACACACACACACACACACACACACACACACACACACACACACACACACACACACACACACGGCTTCATAAGTGACGTGTTATGCTAAATATTGGACGTTGTTATTATTTGGAACAACTACTGTCTAGTGTCTCTACTGTCTAGTGTCTCTACTGTCTTGTGTCTCTACTGTCTCTACTGTCTACTGTCTCTACTGTCTACTGTCTCTACTGTCTAGTGTCTCTACTGTCTAGTGTCTCTACTGTCTAGTGTCTAGTGTCTCTACTGTCTACTGTCTCTACTGTCTAGTGTCTCTACTGTCTAGTGTCTCTACTGTCTAGTGTCTCTAGTGTCTCTACTGTCTACTGTCTCTACTGTCTAGTGTCTCTAGTGTCTAGTGTCTCTACTGTCTAGTGTCTAGTGTCTCTACTGTCTAGTGTCTCTACTGTCTAGTGTCTCTAGTGTCTCTACTGTCTAGTGTCTCTACTGTCTAGTGTCTCTACTGTCTAGTGTCTCTACTGTCTAGTGTCTCTACTGTCTAGTGTCTCTACTGTCTAGTGTCTCTACTGTCTCTACTGTCTAGTGTCTCTACTGTCTAGTGTCTCTAGTGTCTCTACTGTCTAGTGTCTCTACTGTCTAGTGTCTCTACTGTCTAGTGTCTCTACTGTCTCTACTGTCTAGTGTCTCTACTGTCTAGTGTCTCTACTGTCTCTACTGTCTAGTGTCTAGTGTCTCTACTGTCTAGTGTCTCTACTGTCTAGTGTCTCTACTGTCTCTACTGTCTAGTGTCTCTAGTGTCTCTAGTGTCTAGTGTCTCTACTGTCTAGTGTCTTTACTGTCTAGTGTCTCTACTGTCTCTACTGTCTAGTGTCTCTACTGTCTAGTGTCTCTACTGTCTAGTGTCTCTACTGTCTAGTGTCTCTACTGTCTCTACTGTCTAGTGTCTAGTGTCTCTACTGTCTAGTGTCTCTACTGTCTAGTGTCTCTAGTGTCTCTACTGTCTAGTGTCTCTACTGTCTAGTGTCTCTACTGTCTAGTGTCTCTAGTGTCTCTACTGTCTACTGTCTCTACTGTCTACTGTCTCTACTGTCTAGTGTCTCTACTGTCTCTACTGTCTAGTGTCTCTACTGTCTAGTGTCTCTACTGTCTCTACTGTCTAGTGTCTAGTGTCTCTACTGTCTAGTGTCTCTACTGTCTCTACTGTCTAGTGTCTCTAGTGTCTCTAGTGTCTAGTGTCTCTACTGTCTAGTGTCTCTACTGTCTAGTGTCTCTACTGTCTCTACTGTCTAGTGTCTCTACTGTCTAGTGTCTCTACTGTCTAGTGTCTCTACTGTCTAGTGTCTCTACTGTCTCTACTGTCTAGTGTCTAGTGTCTCTACTGTCTAGTGTCTCTACTGTCTAGTGTCTCTAGTGTCTCTACTGTCTAGTGTCTCTACTGTCTAGTGTCTCTACTGTCTAGTGTCTCTAGTGTCTCTACTGTCTACTGTCTCTACTGTCTAGTGTGTCTACTGTCTCTAGTGTCTCTACTGTCTCTACTGTCTAGTGTCTCTACTGTCTAGTGTCTCTACTGTCTAGTGTCTCTACTGTCTAGTGTCTCTACTGTCTCTATTGTCTACTGTCTTTACTGTCTAGTGTATCTACTGTCTCTACTGTCTAGTGTCTCTACTGTCTAGTGTCTTGACTGTCTCTAGTGTCTCTGTCTCTAGTGTCTAGTGTCTCTACTGTCTAGTGTCTCTACTGTCTACTGTCTAGTGTCTCTACTGTCTCTACTGTCTAGTGTCTCTACTGTCTCTACTGTCTAGTGTCTCTACTGTCTAGTGTCTCTAGTGTCTCTACTGTCTAGTGTCTCTACTGTCTAGTGTCTCTACTGTCTCTACTGTCTAGTGTCTCTACTGTCTCTACTGTCTAGTGTCTCTACTGTCTAGTGTCTCTACTATCTCTACTGTCTAGTGCAGGGGTACTCAACTTCAAAGGGCCACAAATTATTATTAACATATACAGTGCTGCTCGAAAGTATGTGAACCCCTTGAACAGTTAAGAGTTTTCTGTTGTTTTACCATGATTTTCCTATTTTATCATCACAAGTTTTACATATATGAAATGTCAGGTTTATGTTTAACAGTTCCATGTACTTTTTTAGAGGGAATTGTGTGAGTAGCCAAAAAAATACATGAAACATGGAATTAGTGGATGTGCAAAAGTAAGTGAACCCCCAGCTGTATTGGTAAAGTCAAGGAGGTAACAGATTCAGGTGAAACACTTTTGGGTGCTTAATTAGTCAATTAAGCAAACCAATCAAATGAGACATCATTAGGAAAAGGGTTGGACAACACAGATTAAAAGAGAGAGAAAAACAACCAAACGACTGCAGTGCCAGGGTGTACCCATACGAATCAACCATGCCAAGAGGAAAGGAGATACCCGAGGAAATCAAGAAAATGGTACTGACAGCCCATCAGTCTAGAGAAGGCTACAAGACAATCTCCAAACGATTCCAGCTCCATCCATCCACGGTGAGGCAAATAATTTACAAATGGAGGGCGTCCAAGATGACCGCATCTTTGCCTAGAAGTGGACGCCCATTAAAACTAACATCAAGAAGCACCCGTAGAATAATAAATCAGGTAAAGGACAACCCACACATCACCTCTAAAGAGTTGCAGAGCTCTCTGGCAGCGTCAGGTGTAAATGTACATGCGTCTACAATTAGACGAAAATTGAACCAACACGACATTCATGGGAGGGTTGCTAGAAGGAAGCCTCTGCTCTCCAAAAAGAACAAAGCTGCCCGTTTAAACTTTGCCAGAGAGAACTTGGACAAACCAGAGGCCTTCTGGAAGTCCATTCTCTGGACAGATGAGTCCAAAATAGAATTATTTGGTCATAATCGTAAGCGCTTTGTTTGGAGAAAAACCAACACAGCACATGAAGAAAAGAACCTCATCCCAACAGTGAAGCATGGTGGTGGAAATGTTAAGGTATGGGGCTGCTTCTCTGCTTCTGGACCTGGACAACTCCATATCATCCAGGGAAACATGAATTCTGAAGTGTATCAGCAAATTCTTGATAAGAATCTCCAGCCATCAGTCAGGAAGTTGAAACTGGGCCGTAAATGGGTTTTTCAACAAGACAACGACCCAAAACATACCAGCAAATCTACCAAGGAATGGTTCAGAAAAAAGAGGATTCGTACTCTGGATTGGCCAAGTCAAAGTCCGGACCTCAATCCAATTGAAATGTTGTGGCTAGACCTGAAGCGGGGGGTACATGCCAGATGTCCCTCCAACCTTTCTCAACTGGCTGAGTTCTGCAAGGAAGAGTGGGCAAAAATCCCCCACAGCAGATGCGAGAGACTGGTCAGTGGCTATAGAAAACGTTTGATTGCAGTAATGGCTGCAAAAGGAGGTGCCACACGCTATTAACCAAAAGGGTTCACATACTTTTGCACAAGTCATATTTTCAGTTTTTGTGGGAGAAACCACTTTTTTTGAATAAATAATGAAAATACATAATTTTTCTTTGTTTGTGTCCATTATTTGGAAAGTCCTGCTTTACAAATTGGTGTTTGGATATACATTTAATAAGGTTATTTTACATTTTTGTACAATTACAATGACCATGTCTAGGGGGTTCACATACTTTCGAGCAGCACTGTATGTGTACCATTTTATTCGCTGTATTTACTACTGCTGTTTAATAGGCGGTCTTGCTTGTCATTTTTAATGCATTCCAAAGCCTCATGGAATATTAACACATATTCTCAATTTGAGTAACAACTGTAGTGTAGCGACTGCGTTTCAAGTGTTGGTCAAGCTGATGTTTTATTAACACTGGAGTGAATAGCTTTGCATTGATGACATTGATAAAGTTTGCAATTGCTACTTATTCCTAGTGAGAGCTCTGAGTCTGCATTTCACAAATATTAATAACAATAACAATATAACAAACAACTTTTTACTTATTCCTATTGAGAGCTCTTTGATTTTATTATTCCCATGGCAGAGAAAGAGCTTTCACACACAAGTAGATCCAAAGCAGGTCAGGATTATTGATTTTGTTGTTTTTATATATTTTTTGGATAATTCCTAACCAGGCATGGTCTAGTGTCTCTAGTGTCTCTACTGTCTAGTGTCTCTAGTCTCTACTGTCTAGTGTCTCTACTGTCTCTAGTGTCTCTAGAGTCTCTACTGCTCTAACGTAGACTTTACTGTCTACCGGTGGAACTTTCCCCTCCAGCTTCAGCAGTTCCTCTCCAGCTGTGAGTCCTGTGGGTGTGTTGGTGTGTGTGTGTGTGTGTGTGTGTGTGTGTGTGTGTGTGTCTCCGTGCAGAGCGTCCTAGTTTCAGGGGCTCCGTGTCCTCACGTTGATTTATTACCCGCGCTGGGAGGCCGATGTCTGGGGTGACGCCAGCCTCCCTGACAGCCTCAATCCTCCACTACCCCGAGAAAACCCCAAACTGGGTTGGGTAGTCCAGGAGGAACTTCTTCATTCAAGTGGCTTCTGCCCCGTGCTGGCCTGAATACACGCTAAACATACAGGAGTCACACGCTAAATACACGCCATGTACAGCTCAGTGTCCAGGTAGCCATGGGAATCTGGACCGTTTGTTGATGGCCATTATTCGTCTGGTTTTTAACCGTACGACAGACATATCTGACAGATCTATATTTAATATGACTAATAACACATATATATTTATCTGACTGACCTATATTCAATCTGCCTGATATTATATATATATGTATTTATATATATATATACTGTATATATTTAATCTGACTACTCTATCAGTATCTGACTCAGTTGATATTTGAGTTGGTCAGGATTCAGCACTCAGTACGCTGAGTACTGACCTGTTATAGTTGATACGACGTCTCCTTTATATTGACACACTGCCAGGCATGCTGCCGTCTGTGGGGCCACGCTCCTGACCCCTGACCCCTGACTCTTCCCCACTTTGGTTTGGAGAGTTTCGCTTTGCCCATCTGGTGTAAGAGTTCAGGGGTCGTCATCTTCTGGCCTGGGAACTCTTTTGAGAATCTAACTGTGATGTAGCTGTGATAAAGGACAGACTGGAGCTGTGATAAAGGACAGACTAACTGTGATAAAGGACAGACTGGAGCTGTGATAAAGGGTTGGTTTTGTGTCCAGGAGTCTGATGCCCCGGACCCTGGAAGGCCAGATCTCCATGGAGAAGACCCCCAGCTACTTTGTGACGGCCGAGGCCCCTCGCCGCATCGCCGCCATGTCCCGCCACACCAGGCTCATCGTGGTGGTCCGTGACCCGGTCACCCGGGCCATCTCCGACTACACCCAGACCCTGACCAAATCGCCCCACCTGCCCAGCTTCCAGGAGCTGGCCTTCCGCAACCAGGGCCTGGGCTCGGTAGATGCCTCCTGGAACGCCATCCGCATCGGCCTGTACGCCCTGCACCTGGAGCGCTGGCTGAGCCACTTCCCCCTGCAGCAGATCCACTTTGTCAGCGGCGAGCGGCTGGTCAGCGACCCGGCGGGCGAACTGGGCCGCCTGCAGGACTTCCTGGGCCTCAAGCGCATCGTGACGGACAAACACTTCTACTTCAACCGCACCAAGGGCTTCCCCTGCCTGAAGAAGCCCGAGAGCGGGGCGTCGCCGCGCTGCCTGGGGAAGACCAAGGGCCGCACGCACGTCGCCATCGACCGCTGGGCCATCCAGCGGCTCCGGGACTTCTACCGGCCGCACAACGTCCGCTTCTACCAGATGGTGGGACAGGACTTCAGATGGGAGTAGCCTGGCTCAGTAGTCTGACTCAGCCCCGGTTCCTCCCGACCAGCCAAACTCAATACCCCATCTGACTAACTTCCTGTGAGTCGTGTACCGCCTGTCAATGTTCCCAGGGAAACACACATTGGAAGAATCCAGGCGTTTTCCCTCACGGGACGCCTCGAGGAGGTGGAGACGGGTGCAGTTCTCGGTACATTACGGACATTTATCGGCGGTGCAGAAAGAGGTTCTCTGTGCATGGCTTTAAAAATGTAATCATCGGATTTGCTTGTTTTCCCGTCTGTAGTTCCTCCAGGACCTGTGGTTCTTTCTCCACAGTGAAAGCGACACAGTGTGTGTGGACACTGCTTTGAACACCAAAGAGGGAAGCATTTTCATTGGCTTTTAATTCAAAATGTCACGCTAGCCATAGCGACTTACCGCTGACTAGCTTCTCCCGATGGGCTGACGGGCGGATTAGGAGGAATGGGTGAGTGGGATTATTTCCTGTCGGAAACCCGCTGCACCGATCATCAAAACCGTGATTTACAGATGGACCTGGGAGGAAGCGTGAGCGCGGTGTGGCGAGAAGCCATACCGCCACACCGTTAGCACGGTGGACTTTGGCTAATATCCACCGTATTCGTAGCATGAGTAGGATGTCTTGTGAATGCGACAACCAACCCTTCGGTCATGACGGCTGTGATTTATGCAGAAAAGAAAACCTTGTTAATGTTTGTGTAACTTTAAGATGTAAGCTCCACTCTCCTCACGTCATGTCCATCAACAAACACAGAGACAATAAATGTCTCTCTCTCTCTCTCTCTCTCTCTCTCTCTCTCTCTCTCTCTCTCTCTCTCTCTCTCTCTCTCTCTCTCTCTCTCTCTCTCTCTCTCTCTCTCTCTCTCTCTCTCTCTCTCTCTCTCTCTCTCTCAGAACTCCTGGTGTGGAGTTCTGATGGTTCCTCACAAGATGGTGAGCGTCAGGGGGTTTGCAGCGGGAGGTCAGGAGGGCGTCAGGAGGTCAATTCCAACCGTTAGCCATCTGGAGGGTTGCTGGTTCCTCCTTCTGGACCCAAGTCTTGAAGTCTTAATATGGTGGTGCATGTGTGTGTTTGTGTGTGTGTGTGTAACATATAAAGAGGTTTGAGTCGCGAGTGAGGCTAGTAAAGAACCCTTTACTCTGTAGCCACTCCCTCCTCTTAAATAAGACGTTAATAAGAGGTTATTTAAGAGGTCAAACATTACCTCCACCTTGTGGCTATCCGTCCCGGTCTGTGCTGGGTCCACTCCATCTCACAGACACCACCCTCCTCTGGATCCTACCCCTTCCTGATAACAGTGTTAGGAGGCCAGCGTGGGACGGGACCAGCGTGGGACGGGACTCTGAGTTCTGAGTGGAGCTTCCTGTCGGATTCTGCTCACTAATCAACGCCAACCGAGCTGTTGGCGGTTACCAAGTCCCGACCGGGGACCTGTGTCTCACAGGGCGGAGATGAGGCGGCCCGGCGGTGAATATTAAAACCTCCCGCGGTTTGACAGAACCAGGAGGAGGAGTTGAGACACGGCACACGGGGAACGTGTCGACGGGCCGCCCCACGACACGGTGTTCAGAGGATCTGGTTCCTGTTCCCGCTACGCCCAAAACAGGAGTACACATGTGGTATGTAAAACATAGAAAGGTCAGAATGGTTAGACTTTTTTAGCAGCAAAACAATTAATTAAGACAAGAAGAATGGATTCATGTTGATATAGTCATATTACTTAATGAAATGGGTTCAACACAGTGTGTGTGGAATCTATATAGGTGGAGAGAGAGAGAGCAGATGTTTCTCCAGTTCTCCATGTTCAGAGGAAAACTTCTCCTAGAATTTCTCTTCACTGTTTTATGCAACCTGTCTGTCTCTCTCCCTCTCTCTCTTGTTCTCTCTCTGTCTCTGTCTCTCTCCCTGTGTGTCTCTCTCTCTCTCTCTCTGTCTCTCTCCCTGTGTGTCTCTCTCTCTCTCTCTCTGTGTCTCTCTCCTCTCTCTCTCTGTCTCTCTCCCTGTGTCTCTCTGTCTCTCTCCCTGTGTCTCTCTCTCTCTCTGTCTCTCTCCCTGTGTGTCTCTCTCTCTCTCTGTCTCTCTCCTGTGTCTCTCTGTCTCTCTCCCTGTGTCTCTCTCTCTCTGTCTCTCTCCTCTGTGTCTCTCTCTCTCTTGCTCTCTCTCTGTCTCTCCTCTGTCTCTCTCTCTCTCTCTCTCTCTCTCTCTCTCAGCCTTCATTAAACTCCCACATTCTCTGAAGCTGGTAGAGCACCACTGAGAGGTGTGTGTGTGTGTCATCTTTGTCTCCATGTTCTCCAGCTGTCAGGTAAGTCCAAAGTAGCACTATACTCCCTCCCCCCCCCACATTCTCTCTCTCTCTCTCTCTCTCTCTCTCTCTCTCTCTCTCTCTCTCTCTCTCTCTCTCTCTCTCTCTCTCTCTCTCTCTCTCTCTCTCTCTCTCTCCCCTACTCCTCCTCCTGGTCCTCTCACTCACTACTCTCCTCCTGCTCCTCCATCCTCCTGCTACGGCACAAATGGGTCCTAATTAGGCCTCCTGGCTAGAGAGCTCCTCCTCCTCCTCCAGCACCTCCTCCTTCGTCCTCCTCCCCCTCCTCCTCCTCCTCCTCCTCCAGCACCTCCTCCTTCGTCAGGGTCTAGACCCACGCTGAAAGACTCCCTGGACAAAACCTGCAGGTAAAATTTACACTTTCTCTCCCTCTCTCCCCCCCTGTTCCCTCCTCCTCTCTCTATTTCTCACCCTCTGCTCCCCCCCCCCCCTCTCACCCTCCCTCCCCCCTCTCTCTCACTCCTCTCTCTCTCTCTCTCTCTCTCTCTCTCTCTCCTCTCTCTCTCTCTCTTCCCCCCCCCCCCCCTGTGGATAGGAAGCCAATGTAGTACCATAATAAGATGTAATACAGTCAGAAGCATGTGGACAGTATGGCTAACCTAACCTACCTCACCAATCCACACTCATTAGAGATGTGTTGATCTGATCAATACTTACACATTTAAACATTAAACATCACTAGGTATATAGTGATGTTTAATTGTTTAGTCAAACTAAATCCATATGTGTTCAGTAACAACTGAGTACCCTGACGAGGTGTGTTAATCAATAAGGTAAGACACACGCCTCTTTATTTCACTAATTGTACGGTGTCCTTGGGTGTCATGAAAGGCGCCTAAAATACAATAAAAAAAATACAATATTATTATTATTATTATAATTATTATCTTAACCAAAACGCTAAGAACTGATTAATTAATGGTTATTATTATCGTCAAAATGACTGCAGTGCTTCTCCTCGCTGTACTGTGTTGTACTAGGTGAACGTGTGTGTGTGTGTGCGTGCATGTGTGTGTGCGTGCATGTGTGTGTGTGTGTCTGTGTCGACAGGAAAGATGTATGTGGTGTATGATTATTAAGGTCCACAGAGAGTAGGGTTTTTCTAGGAAACATCTTTATATATATATATATATATATATATATATATCCTGTGGATGTGTGTGTGTGTTCGTACAATAGTATGTTCTAGTTTAGTAATAGGTTTCATGGGCAGCACAAAATCTCAAAAGCTGCCTCCTAAGTGTATCCAAAGTTTCAAATTCAATATAAGCTTACTAGTTAGAGAGAGTGAGAGAGAGAGAGAGAGAGAGAGAGAGAGAGAGAGAGAGAGAGAGAGAGAGAGAGAGAGAGAGAGAGAGAGAGAGAGAGAGAGAAAGAGAGAGAGAGAAGGGGAGCGATACTGACACTGCAGCGAGAGGGTGAGCATAGAGAGAGAGAGAGACTGGAGGGAGGAGAGAGAGAGAGACTGGAGGGAGGAGAGAGAGAGAGAGAGAGACTGGAGGGAGGAGAGAGAGAGAGACTGGAGGGAGGAGAGAGAGAGAGAGACTGGAGGGAGGAGAGAGAGAGAGACTGGAGGGAGGAGAGAGAGAGACTGGAGGGAGGAGAGAGAGACTGGAGGGAGGAGAGAGAGAGAGACTGGAGGGAGGAGAGAGAGAGAGAGAGACTGGAGGGAGGAGATAGACATACCTCTCTCCTGGTGCTTTTCAGAGGAGGCGTTCTCAATTAAGAGCTGCTCCTCTTGAGGAGGTGCTGGGAGAGGAGGAGGAGCTCCTCAGGGAGGAGGTGTGAGAGGAGGAGGAGCTCCTCAGGGAGGAGGAGCTCCTCAGGGAGGAGGTGTGAGAGGAGGAGGAGCTCCTCAGGGAGGAGGTGTGAGAGGAGGAGGAGCTCCTCAGGGAGGAGGTACAGGGTGGCGACAGGGAGTCCCCGCTGGGACTGTCAGACTCTGGGACCAAATTTAACTCCAGCGCTGACAACTTCAGCACTCTGTCTTGCTCCTAATGATCCCACCTCCTCCCACCTTCCCACCTCCCCCCCCATCTCTCTCTCTCTCTCTCTCTCTCTCTCTCTCTCTCTCTCTCTCTCTCTCTCTCTCTCTCTCTCTCACCCACCCTGACACCTGCTCAGACAGGAAAGAGGATGGATGAACTACAGACCTCCGTATATAACTTTGAGAGGGACCATGCAAACTCTGCCCTCTGCCTCCCTACATCTGCCCCCTCTCCTCCCTCCCCCTCCTCCTCTCTCCCCCCTCCCCCCTCTGACTCCCCCCCCCCCTCACCAGAAGTTGCTCACCATTCACTAGACACCAAACAACAAACCACACATGTCCTCCAGGCGCCCTGCAGAGAGAGGGATGGGGGAGAGAGACGGGGGGAGGGAGACAGGGGGGAGAGAGACAGGGGGGGGGAGACAGGGGGGAGGGAGACAGAGGGAGAGAGACAGGGGGGAGGGAGACAGGGGGAGAGAGACAGGGGGGGGGGAGACAGGGGGGAGGGAGACAGAGGGAGAGAGACAGGGGGGAGGGAGACAGGGGGAGAGAGACAGGGGGGAGGGAGACAGGGGGAGAGAGACAGGGGGGAGGGAGACAGGGGGAGGGAGACAGGGGGGAGGGAGACAGGGGGAGGGAGACAGGGGGAGAGAGACAGAGGGGAGGGAGACAGGGGGAGGGAGACTCTGGGGCTTCCAGGAGGTAGAATAGCAGACGTCTGCAGTCTCCTGCGTTGGAAATGCTCCTCCCTGTCTACTATTCATCAGAGCAGCTCTGATTAGGAGGGGAGCTCTCGCTCTCTCTCTCTCTCTCTCTCTCTCTCTCTCTCTCTCTCTCTCCTCTCTCTCTCTCCTCTCTCTCTCTCTCTCTCTCTCTCTCTCTCTCTCTCTCTCTCTCACTCTCACTCACTCACTCACTTTTGTAAGGTCGAAAGAAGCTGTGAAAATTCAAAGACTGTCTTACTTTGTGTGTGTGTGTGTGTGTGTGTGTGTGTGTGTGTGTGTGTGTGTGTGTGTGTGTGTTAAGAGTGTGCGTTTTTGAGATTTTATTTTTTATTCTATCTGCGCACATGAAATATCAAAACTGTTATTTTCCCTCATTGCCAAACATCAACACACACACACACACACACACACACACACACACACACACACACACACACACACACAAACACACACACACAACACACACACACACACAGTGTTTCTCTCTGATGAGTTAAGTTTCTTTACACATCTTGAGACACCGTTGTCATGCCGATGGTGCTGCATTAACACACGCAAACACCTTTTGACTGACAGGTCTGCCTGGCTGCAGAATGCACAACCAGACACAAGGGGGCCGGGGGCTGGTGTGTGTGTGTGTGTCTTTATGTGTGTGTGTGTGTGTGTGTGTGTGTGTGTGTGTGTGTGTGTGTGTGTGTGTGTGTGTGTGTGTGTGTGTGTGTGTGTGTGTGTGTGTGTGTGTGTGTGTGTAGGCGGGCGGACACTAGTTTGTCAGATCAGCAGATCAAGGCTTCGGTTCTCCTGTTTGTCAGGACAGAGACGACTTGTGATGTGTTGGAATATAGATATATCGATATTACATAGATATATAGATATAGATATATATATAATATATATATAATATATATTATATATAATTTATTATATAATATATATCATATAGATATATAATATATATTATAATCAGCCAATCAGAACCTAGAACGGGCTTTCTAGGTTGTGATTGGCTCTCTAGGTTGGCATTCTAGCTTCTGACTGGCTGTCCAGGTTGTCAATCACAGCCGTGGTGGACATCTACTAGTCGTAACGTTGCTATTTTCATGACGGTTTTCTCTGATCAACTAATGCTAACAGTAAGATAAATGAACACAGCCCTGCACACTGAGCCGGTCATGATCTGCCGGCTCTGTGCCTCCTCCTCCCCTCCCCCTCCCCTCCTCCCCTCCTCCTCCTCCTCCTCCCCTCCCTCCCCCCCCCCCTCCTCCTCCTCCTCCTCCTCCCCCCCCCCCCCTCCTCCTCCTCCTCCTCCTCCCCCCCCCCCTCCTCCTCCTCTATATAGATATCTATATATCATATATCTATATATGATATATAGATATCTATATATCATATCTATATGATATATAGATATATGATATATCTATATATGATCTATAGATATATGATATATAGATGTATCATATATATGATATATGATATATCTATATATGATATATCTATAGATCATATATAGATATGATACATCTATATATGATATATAGATATCTATATATCATATATCTATATATAGATATGATACATCT
The DNA here is from genome assembly GCA_027704905.1 of Muraenolepis orangiensis. NCBI lineage: Eukaryota > Metazoa > Chordata > Actinopteri > Gadiformes > Muraenolepididae > Muraenolepis > Muraenolepis orangiensis. The sequence continues at coordinate 2,824,323 of CM051014.1, read as the reverse complement.
ATATATGATATATAGATATCTATATATGATATATCTATATATATATCATATATAGATATCATATATCATATATATGATATAGATATATATATATGATATATCTATAAATATATATCATATGATATATCTATTCCATATATATAAATAAATATCTATTTATATATTTTACATATATCATAAATAATATATATCATATAAATAAATATTTGTATAATTATATAAATAAATATAGAATTATATAATATATATATATAGAACACTTCATGGCATGTTAAGGTGTGTTTACAGCATGTCCTTGTCATGTCCTTGTATGTTGGTTTCCCAAGCGGCCCGTTGATCTTTCCTTAGCATGTTATCTGAGGTGTTCTATCCATGTTTTAGGCGTGGTCCTGCCGTATTGCAGTGTGTTCCGGGACCAGGCCTCCAGCAGACGCCTCCAGCAGGACCTGGCCTCCAGCAGGACCAGGCCTCCAGCAGGACCAGGCCTCCAGCAGGACCAGGCCTCCAGCAGGACCTGGCCTCCAGCAGGACCTGGCCTCCAGCAGGACCAGGCCTCCAGCAGGACCAGGCCTCCAGCAGGACCAGGCCTCCAGCAGGACCAGGCCTCCAGCAGGACCAGGCCTCCAGCAGGACCAGGCCTCCAGCAGGACCAGGCCTCCAGCAGGACCAGGCCTCCAGCAGGACCTGGCCTCCAGCAGGACCAGGCCTCCAGCAGGACCAGGCCTCCAGCAGGACCAGGCCTCCAGCAGGACCAGGCCTCCAGCAGGACCAGGCCTCCAGCAGGACCTGGCCACATTCATATTTGATGACCTGAGAGGGCCTCAGAGATGTTCCCCGCCTGTAATCAAAAGCTGAACATGACTTCACTGGAGCGCAGCGCAGCCTCTGACTGCTGCACTGAATCATTGACCTGTTTCCTTCTAGCCCCATGCAAAGACCTGGACTCTCAGGACCTGGACTCTCAAGACCTGGACTCTCAAGACCTGGACTCTCAGGACCTGGACTCTCAGGACCTGGACCCTCAGGACCTGGACTCTCAAGACCTGGACCCTCAGGACCTGGACTCTCAAGACCTGGACCCTCAGGACCTGGACCCTCAGGACCTGGACCCTCAGGACCTGGACTCTCAGGACCTGGACCCTCAGGACCTGGACTCTCAAGACCTGGACCCTCAGGACCTGGACTCTCAAGACCTGGACTCTCAAGACCTGGACCCTCAGGACCTGGACCCTCAGGACCTGGACTCTCAGGACCTGCATCGAGAGGATGAAGATGATGAAGATGATTGTTTCTAGGGTTATGGTTTCCTGTTAGGGTTAAGTTTATGGTTTTGGTTTCTTAGAGTTGATTTGTGTGCGTTGGTTTCAAGATTGAACAACATTACAGTCTGAGAGACCAAAAAGGAGAACATCTTGTTGTCGATTATGGAGATAGAGGAAGAGGAGGAGAAGAGAAGAGATGGAGGAGGGGAGGAGGAGGAGGAGGAGGAGGAGGAGAGGAGAGAAGAGATGGAGGAGGGGGAGGAGGAGAGGAGGAGGAGAAGAGAAGAGATGGAGGAGGGGAGGAGGAAGAGGAGGGCATGAGGAGGAGGAGGGAGGAGGAGGAGGGGCATGAGGAGGAGATGAAGAGACGAGGACAGAAGTGAGGACGACAGATTTAGGTTCTCACTGATAGGAGGATGTTTTTTTAACTCAAACAGCAGTCGACTGTAATGTGACTCAGACTGACACACACACACACTGACTGACACGACACTCTCTCTCTCTGCTCTCTCTCTGCTCTCTCTCTCTCTCTCTCTCTCTCTCTCTCTCTCTCTCTCTCTCTCTCTCTCTCTCTCTCTCTCTCTCTCTCTCTCTCTCTCTCTCTCTCTCTCTCTCTCTCTCTCTCCTCTCTCTCTCTCTCTCTCTCTCTCTCTCTCTCTCTCTCTCTCTCTCTCTCTCTCTCTCTCTCTCTCTCTCTCTCTCTCTCTCTCTCTCTCTCTCTCTCTCATCCAGTCCTCAGATCACGATCAATAAAACATGATTGGCTATCGGCCATCTTTGGACGATACAAGCGATGGAACACTGTTAGTTAACCACTAACTGAACACTGTTAGTTAACCACTAACTGAACACTGTTAGTTAACCACTAACTGAACACTGTTAGTTAACCACTAACTGAACACTGTTAGTTAACCACTAACTGAACACTGTTAGTTACTAATCACCAAAGCCGTGAGGTGTGCCTTCATAAGTGACTAGGTTTACTAATGAATTGCTTTATTTACAACAGGGCGTCTTAACCTTGGGGTCATGACCCGACATGGGGAAAACTGAACTGAAATACACTGAGATTATTCAGAGATAAAACAAGTTGTCAAGTCTCAATGGGTGGACCCAATGCATTAGACAAAAACATTAAAAACTAAATCTGATGAAAAGAGTACATGGACCTATGGAGCGACAAAATAAGCAGCTTCATGAAGTCATTGTTCTTTAAGCATGTATAAGTGGTCTGGCTCGCTCAACTGGCAGATCAAGGCCATAACAGTTCCGTCTACTGCTAGGGGCTAGGGTTCGATTCCTGCTTGGACCACTCAGACTATGTGAATATACGAGATCCTTCTGACAGCACTTTTAAGGTTTTGTTAGAATGTCGTTAAAGCTTGTGATGGGTTTGGATTTCATTTCTGGGAAAAGGGCGCCCTCCAGTGGACGCATGGAGATTAAAAACAAATGTGTTTTTTGTCACACGTTTCTTTTATTTTCAGGTCACTGTTGTCCAGCGACCGTAACCCTATATCCAAACTTAAAACTCTAAAACCAAACCCAAATAGGCCTTCAAAACTGTAACCAAACCAGTAAACCAATCCCAAATAAGAAACGCTAACCCTAACCATAACCTCACCTAATGGAGAAGCTGGTCGGGTACAGACTGGACTTGTAGAAGAATGGCCCCACACAGTTGACACACAGAATAACAAGACAAACCAAAAAAAAATAGAATAAATGTAACAAAGGCATTTTATTAACCGGCCATATTGGTTATCTTTTTCTCAACTTTGGGAAACCACCACTGGGAGTGGTGGTTTCAGACTTCGACCTCAAACCAATGAAGTGGATGTAGTCACAGTCACAAAGTGGGTCGGGACTCAATGACTAACAAGGCTGGACCAGTGGAGAACCACTGGGAACCGGACCAGTTGAAAACCACTGGGAACCGGACCAGTTAAGAACCACTGGGAACCGGACCAGTTGAGAACCACTGGGAACCGGACCAGTTGAGAACCACCGGGGAACCGGACCAGTTGAGAACCACCGGGGAACCGGACCAGTTGAGAACCACTGGGAATCGGACTAGTTGAGAACCACCGGGGAACCGGACCAGTTGAGAACCACCGGGGAACCGGACCAGTTGAGAACCACCGGGGAACCGGACCAGTTGAGAACCACCGAGAACCGGACCAGTTGAGAACCACCGGGGAAACCCGACCAGTTGAGAACCACCGGGGAACCAGACCAGTTGAGAACTGGACCAGTTCAGAACCCCTGGCAACCAGACCAGTTGAGAACTGGACCAGTTCAGAACCACCGGGAACCAGACCAGTTCAGAACCACTGGTAGATTGGAAGGATTAGAAGTTAGAATAATTTATTAGAATGAGTGTCAAACAGCATTGACTTCAATGTGCGCTGAGAAGTTATTGAAATGAGCAGAAAACCTGCAGATTGGAGGTCATAAACACACCAAACTATCAACTGTTAAAAGTCGATATTTCAGTTGTGAAAGAACCCGTCGTTATAAAAATATAGTTCAGATAACTCTTTATCCAATCAAGTAGGAGCTGAATGTGTTCATTTATTTGACTATTCAACGTCGTGGGAGGCAGTGGGTCGGGCTGGTTGCTTTGGATCATTCCACCGACGAGCCCAGAAGGTTCCTGGACTCGGACCACACTGACACCCACAGCATCTCGCACACACACACACACACACACCCCCCCCCCCCCTCTGGACCAATAGGAGTGCAACCCTAAGGCCAGGACAAGGTACCCACACGGTAACAAGCGGCTTAGCGCGGTCACTGGGAGGCCAGGATGGATGTTTGTGTCGACCGGATGAGGCGTCTCTGAGACCAATGAATAGAGCAGAGAAAAGGTTCATTTGCGAGTGAATTGGTTTACTTTGAGGTGGATGAGCAGTAAGTAGCATTCATACAAAATGTATATATTACTCTGAGGAAATGTGCAAACCAAGCATTAGTAAAGGATGCCTAAACATGCTCTTTGATGCTGGCATTTGGAAAAATATACACTTAAAAATAGACACGCCCAGAAGTAGCAGTGGTACATACTCCGTGTGTCCAGTAGCAAGTATTGCTTGCATAGTTAAGTGCATGCATAAGCAATTGATCATGCAACAATTGCTGTCATACATTTCAATAAATGATGCAATACTTTTTCTCTGATTCAGTGCATTCAGCGTGGATCAGACCGCTAGCGTAAAACAATAAGCTAATGACGCGTACAAGCTGTGAGCGCTAGGAGGGGATGGAGGAACCAAACGCACCGTAATGCTGCATGGGGGGGGAACATGTACGGCGCCGGACAGCGCAGCGCGTCAGACCGCCGATAACTCGTCGGTTATCTGCGAGGAATGTTGAAGGTTGCCGTCTGGTTGGGCAAACGGGATGCTCTCGTAAGGAGCTGCCGCAGTGATTGGTACCCGGTGAGCCACCGCTCAGAACCACCTGTCTCCACGGAGGCCGGACGGAAGCAGCCTCGAGAAGCGTGTGGCGTGAAGCTCCGGATCTCTACAGTATGGAAGAGTCGCTCGGCGACACATCAAACAGCATTTGAAATTAGGTAGGATGTGTTTCTGTGATAACCGTGTATCGGACAGCGTATTTAATAAATATCAAAACCGTATTTAGAAATGTACCAACACCTTGAGTTTTACACCATGTAGATATGAAGCGAAAGGATTCGTCTGAGGCACCAAAGTTATGTTAAAACTCCCAGGACCTCTGGGGAGAGAACGACAGGAACAACAATATCCTTAAAATAGTTACACAGCTGACTTCCTGTTTCCTTTGTCGACCAATCACTGTTGTCGCAGAAAGGTCCTGTGCTACGCTGCCCGGCAACTCGTCTTAAAATACTTCTCAGGTGAGTCCTTGGACACGCCCTCCTCTCCTGCTGCTATACAGTCATGACACAGACAGACCAAGCTAATATATCAATACATGTGCAGTTCATACATTTATACAAGAACAATAAATATATATATATGTATATATATATATATAATACAAAAATCAATTCAAGCAATCGATACAAAGTGCCTTGTTTAAATCCATTCCTATAGAAGTATGTAACAGTTTGGTGGACAACCACAGTTCAAAATGGCAGGCGCTGGCCAACCAAGAGCGTCAGGTGCTTTGAGATCATTCTTCTGGACCGGAAAACCCATAGTTCTGGATCTGCTCCTCAGACCAAACGTTACTTAGGCTTCTGGGAGGTTCTCGTGGAGCTGATGGGTATCTTCCTGGAGGGCATGGGCTTCTTGGTGGTTTCCTTCTTGGCCGGTTCCTTCTTGGCCGGTTCCTTCCCGTTGGCGAGGGACTGAGCTGCCGCGCCGGACGCCGAGCTCTTGGTCTTGTTGGAGGTGAGCAGGGATCGCTTGGAGGCCGCCGCGGCCCCAGGCTTAGAGGACCCATTGTCTTTGGCGGAGGCCTCCGCAGACCCACTCTTGCTGGCGCCCTCTGAGGACGCTTCATCCGCGGCGTCTCCGGCGGCCTCGTCCCCGCCCGCCCCCCTGCGGCTCTTGAAGAAGGACAGTCCCTTGTCCTCTGTCCTGCTGTTCTGCCGGGGGCCTCTTAGGGGCGGCGCCGTGCCCGCCAACGGCAGGCCGACGCTGGAGGAGCGCAGGCTGGTGATGGAGGAACTACTGCTGGAGCTCCGTCCCCCGACCCTGCCCTCCGCTTTCCCCCCTCCCTCGCCCCGGGCCGTGGCGGCAGCACCCGACCGGGGCGGGGGCTTTCTCTCTGACACCGGTGCCCGCGGCGACTCCCGGCTGGCGCTACGCTCCTCCCCTTTAGTTCTGGCTGAAGCGGAGCTCCTCTCCGCTCCTCCTCTGGGAGAAGGCCGCTTGTGAGGCTGGGAGCTCTGCGACCCAGCAGCTCCGCCCTTCTTCTGCTGCGCTGACTCAACGCGCAGCGTTTCCTGGGTCTGGGGGGAGCTCTTCTTGGAGGGAGTGGCCGTCTTAGAGGACGCCGTCTTGAGGATTTTACAAGGTCCTTCGCCTTTGGTTTTGGGGTGAGACGCGACCGAGCCGCCCTTGGCCTGAGTTCTTGACGGCGACTTGTCCGGGGCCGCGTGGGAAGGAGAGCTGGAGGAGGTGGAGGAGGTGGCCGGGCGTTTCTTGGGACTCTTCTCTTGGGACTCCACGGAGGTCTTGGCCCCGGCTCGCTTGCCGCCTCCGGAACTCTCCCCGTCTCCGCTCCTCTGTTTGTCTGAGTCCTTGGCAGGCGAGACGGGTCTCGGGCCGAGGGGATCGAGGCAGGCTGAGAGGTTGTTGTTCTCACCGGCCTGCTTGGAGCTCCAAGATTCCCCAGTAGAACCTACCTTCAGCAGGCCAGTCTGCTCCGCCAGCCTCCTCCTCGCCCCAGCGCTGTTCTCGCTGATGGCGGCCGGCGACGCCTTCCCCCCGGACAGCTTGTCAGCCCGCACCGCGCCGCCGGACACCCGGTCGTCCACCGCCTCCCCGATCCGCTCCAGCGTGGGGGAGGAGGAGTGCGAGTCCAGGGAGAAGCGGGAGGGGGAGTTGGAGCGCAGCTGGAGCTTGGCGGAGAGCGGCCACGAGGGCTTGCCGCCATTGTTGTCGCTGAGGGCCAGAGGGCTGGCCATGGAGGAGCGGGAGGAGAGGGGCTGCCTCTGCATGCCCCGCATCACCGACCGCGTGGACAGGCCTGGTGGAGCCATGAAGCAAAAGACAAGGAGATTCATTCAGGGAATTCAAGGGATTCAGGGGAAAAACAACTTTAAAAGGACCACCGACATACAACTTTTAAACTCTGATTAAAAACAAATTATGAAGCAGCTTCTACTAGAGCCGGATGTAGAGTCATTAACACAGACATCAAAATGCACCAGATCAACTAATCTGTTGAACACAAGAAAAATAAATAAGCGTTCAAAATCAATAACGTCGTGCAATTTTGGGCATCAACACTAAAATGGTGCCAATGGAAGATCTTTAAAGGAGAACCAAACCCCTTTAAAGAAGGCTTTCAGGTTTAGTTCACTATTTCAAAGGTGGAGGAGACCACCTGCTTAATCAGCAGGTGACGCAAGGGCTTGTGTTAAACATAGAGAGGAAGTCATCTCATGCAGGGTACAAATCTGGGTTCTGTTCTCAAATGTCAATTGGCGAGGTCCCCCCAGGTAGTGAGGTCAATCCCGGGTAGTGAGGTAGTGAGGTCATCCCCGGGTAGTGAGGTCATCCCCGGGTAGTGAGGTCCCCCCGGGTAGTGAGGTCATCCCCGGGTAGTGAGGTAGTAAGGTCATCCCCGGGTAGTTTGTCAGCTTGATCCTCTTCCCACCACCCTGGTCAAGGCTTGTCTACCAGCCATATCACCCATGGTCACTGACATAATTAACTCTATAATTGTATAATTGTACCCCCCACCCTCAAACTGGCTGCAATCACTCCCATCCTCAAGAAACCCGGTACTGACCCAGCCCATCTGAACCACTACAGGCCCATCTCCAACCTACCCTTCATCTCCAAGACCCTTGAGAGGGTGGTTGCCGCACAGCTTCAGTCCCATCTGGAAATAAACAACCTCCATGAAGCCTTTCAATCCGGTTTCCGCCAAAAACACAGCACTGAAACGGCCCTGGTTAAAATCACTAACGACCTCCTCCGTGCAGCTGACTCTGGACTTCTCACCATCCTCATCCTCCTCGATCTCAGTGCTGCATTCGACACCATTTCCCACCCACTACTCCTGGACCGCCTGGCTGGCATTGGGATCACTGGTGTTGCACTCTCCTGGTTCACATCATACCTCACTGACAGACAACAGTTTGTACAACTCGGGAACCAAAAGTCAGGGTGTTCTGTTGCACTGGGTGTCCCCCAGGGGTCAGTACTGGGTCCACTCCTATTCATCACATATCTCCTCCCCCTGGGCAAAATCCTCCGTCACCATGGGGTTCACTTTCACTGCCACGCCGACGACACACAGGTCTACATTTCCTCCAGACTCTGGAACTCCCTGCCACTACACATCCCACAGTCTGATTCTATAACTCTAACTATTCTATAACCCAACTAAAAAAACTGGCATATCCCTTATAAACTGTACCATCTTTCTTCCTTTCTTCCTTTTACTTCCAGTTTGTCTTGTTTTAAACCCTGCGGACACTTTGTGAAGTCCACTGTTTTACTTTTTTATATTTTTATAATTTGAATTTTACTGTAGCATATATGCTCTGTAAGGTGTCCTTGGGTGTCTTGAAAGGCGCCCCACAAATAAAATGTATTATTATTATTATTATTTAGTGAGGTAGTGAGGTCCCCCCGGGTAGTGAGGTCACCCCCGGGTAGTGAGGTAATCCCCGGGTAGTGAGGTCCACCCCAGGTAGTCGGGTAGTGAGGTAATCCCCGGGTAGTGAGGTCCACCCCAGGTAGTGGGGTAGTGAGGTCCACCCCAGGTAGTCGGGTAGTGAGGTCATCCCCGGGTAGTGAGGCCCACCCCAGGTAGTGGGGTAGTGAGGTCCACCCCAGGTAGTGAGGTCATCCCCGGGTAGAGAGGTCCACCCCAGGTAGTGAGGTCCACCCCGGGTAGTGAGGTCATCCCCGGGTAGTGAGGTCACCCCCGGTCAACACTCACCATCGTCTTCGCTCCGCTCGGCGGCGAACTCTGCGGACTCGGAGAGGGAGGCCAGGGAGGTTCGTCTGGAGGACCCGGAGGAGGCCTGGCTGGGCGGCCGGCTCCCCATCAGCCGGTTGATCCAGTGTTCGCACAGCGAGGAGCTGGTGGACCCTGGAGGGACCGGCAGACACGTAACACAGATCGTGTTACCGGCAACACTGCACAGCAAGGTATAGTTTGTGTTCTTATAAGGTCATAACCACAGGTGAAGAGAGCAAGGTGCGTCCATCTAGGGTCAAACTAGGGGAGAAGAGAACAATGCCTTGTGTCTTTACATACTCATATTACATATTTATACATTTATATTATATTACAATTTGTGTGTTGAACACTCACTCCACGGAGAGAATTGACAGGTGAACCCATTTCGTATATAATTTTGCTATAAAACAATCCAACATTTTTAGATATCATGTATTCCACAGTGATTGGTTACCAGACTGCAAACCAAGACTGGCGATTGGAGGAGGAGGAGGAGGAGAGGAGGAGGAGGAGGAGGCAGCTGCACGTACCGCCCACAGAGCTGTTGGCGGACCAGGAGGGGATGGTGGCACGTCTCTGGTAGAACAGGATGTACGCCGTCTGCTTGCACACGTGGTCGTCAGCGATGGAGTGGACGTCGCTGTCGTCGAAGCAGTACCACTGTCCATCAATGGAGTTCTTACAGTGGGCTGGGGGAGAGAGAGAGACAGAACAATTCATTCAAACAATGATCATCACGCTCACCGAAGATAAACGACGGATTCAGGACTGATTCCCTGCTGCTAGTGATGTGTTGCTCATGGGTTCCTGCTAAGGGAGTCTTTTACTCATGGGTTCCTGCTAAAACTGTTTTTCCTTAGTTTTGAACCCGGTCCGGACCCAGTGACGTATTTTTCGTTCCAATCCATCGGTCCTCACCCGTGTAATGTCCGCCCTGCATGTTGCCGTGGTGATTGCACACGGCGTACAGGTCGTACAGGTAGTCCTCGGGGTCGCGGCCCATGCCGTAGGGTCGTCTCCACGGCGACCAGTGCGAGGGGAGGCTCCAGCTGCTCTGGCTCCGCTTCACCATGTGGGGCGCCATGTCCATCCCCACCAGGGGGAAACGCACCATGTTCTGCATCTTCATCCGCCGGTCGCCATCCTGGGAACCACCCACCAATACAGGTACATCCCATGTTCAGGTGTGTCCAGGTATGGTCAGGTGTATTCAGATGTGGCTCAGTGTGGTCAGGTGTGTTGTTAGGTGTGTCCAGGTATGGTCACGTGTATCTTGTACTAGATAGGTGTTTTCAGGTGTGTCTTAGTGTGGTCAGGTGTGTTAAGGTGTGGTCAGATACAGTTAGATGTTTTCAGGTGTGTTCCGGGCCGTGTCCAGGTGAGAGTTACCTGTCGGAAGCGTTTGAGGTGGAGGATGAGGATGTCGGGGAGTGTCCAGAGGCTGAGCTTGATGCTTCCCTGCTGGAGCTGCTTACAATGAGGGCATCGCCAGGCGTCGTCCGGAGCCAGCTGGGGTAACCATGGAGAAACAATGCATAAGCCAATCACAGGCAGTGAGGTGGTCCAATCAGCAGCCACCATGCATCTGTTTTATAAAGCAAAAAGAAACCTACCTGTTCCACTTTGGTGAAGAGCTGGAAGCCCTGTGCTAGCCCTAGCTAGCGTTAGCCTACATGCTCCTCTTTGGTGTAGAGCTGGAAGCCCTGTGCTAGCCCTAGCTGGCGTTGCGTTAGCGTACCTGCTCCTCTTTGGTGTAGAGCTGGAAGCACTGTACTAGCCCTAGCTAGCTTAGCATTAGTCTACCTGCTCCTCTTTGGTGTAGAGCTGGAAGCCCTGTGCTAGCCCTAGCTGGCGTTGCGTTAGCCTACCTGCTCTTTTTTGGTGTACAGCTGGAAGCACCGCGCTAGCCCTAGCTAGCGTTAGCCTACCTACTCCTCTTTGGTGTAGAGCTGGAAGCACTGCGCTAGCCTTTGCTCGTGTAGGGTTCGCCTACCTGCTCGTCTTCGATGTAGAGCTCTTAGCACTGTGCTAGCCCTAGCTAGCGTAGTGGTAGCCTACCTGCTCCTCTTTGGTGTAGAGCTGGAAGCCCTATAGCTAGCGTAGCATTAGCCTACCTGCTCCTCTTTGGTGTAGAGCTGGAAGCACTGTGCTAGCCCTAGCTAGCTTAGCATTAGCCTACCTGCTCCTCTTTGGTGTAGAGCTGGAAGCACTGTGCTAGCGTTAGCAAGCTTAGCATTAGCCTACCTGCTCCTCTTTGGTGTAGAGCTGGAAGCACTGTGCTAGCCCTAGCTAGCTTAGCATTAGCCTACCTGCTCCTCTTTGGTGTAGAGCTGGAAGCACTGTGCTAGCCCTAGCTAGCTTAGCATTAGCCTACCTGCTCCTCTTTGGTGTAGAGCTGGAAGCACTGTGCTAGCCCTAGCTAGCTTAGCATTAGCCTACCTGCTCCTCTTTGGTGTAGAGCTGGAAGCACTGTGCTAGCCCTAGCTAGCTTAGCATTAGCCTACCTGCTCCTCTTTGGTGTAGAGCTGGAAGCACTGTGCTAGGGAGCAGCTCTGGGGCTGCAGGTGCTGCTCCTTCATCTGACGAACGCTCTCCGCATCCGGAATGTACTCATCCTCCGTACGCTTGAACAGGCTAGGCACACAGAGGTCAGACAGGGGTCAAACATAAGTCACTGAGAGAGGTCAGGTAAAGGTAACAGAGGTCAAGTTTTGGTCACGGGTGGCGTCAAAAAATGATGAATAGGGGTCACACACCTCATAATATAATATATAATACATCAATAATCGGTTGAAATGAAGTCAGGGTTACCGCCCTCCTACTAGGAGGCCCAGGTGGCGATGAAGACGATGGGGGTGATGAAGACTTACTGGTCCTTGGTGTCCTTGTCCCACTCCACAACTATCTTGACGTGGGGCGGACCCCCGGGGCCACAAGACTTGTAGGCCCTGGAGGGAGGGAGACAGAGCACACACACACATATATTTATTATGTATTCATATATATATACACATATCTATACATAATACATACATATTCATATCTATACATAATACATACATATTCATATCTATACATAATACATACATATTCATATATATAATACATCATACACATGACTCGTGGCTACCAGCACATCTCCGACCAGCTCCTTCAGCGGGAGGCTGACGTTACAGGCAGATGGTTTGGGTGGGTGGGTGGGTTGTGTTAAACAGCGCCCTCCGGTGGCGACGTGCGGTATTACCTCTCAACTGACGGGTGGCAGAGCGGCTGGTCCTCCTGAGGCAGGAGGTACGTGATCCCGACCACGCCCACCACACGCAGGCTGAACGGCCGCGCCTACCCATCACACAACAATATATCAATATATCAATACATCAGTGCATCAATACATCTTTATGTATCAATAACAACAGTAAGACCTTTAGAAAAGATCCTCACTTTAACTAGTCGCACTCACTCCAAGTGGAGGTTAAGTGGAGGTAAGGAGAAGGTAAGGGGTGAGGTTCAGGGGGGGGTAGGGGTGAGGGTAGGGGTGAGGTTAAGGGGAGGGTAGGGGTGAGGTTCAGGGGGGGGGGTAGGGGTGAGTGTACCTGAACCAGGACTCCTGGTCTCTGTAGGAGCTTCATCTTCTCCAGGATCTCCTTCTGGAGGCCGTCCCAGGTGACCGAGCGCTCCACAAAGAGCATGAAGGGGTTCCCGAACCTACACACACACACACACACACACACACACACACACCGCATTGTGATTGGACACCTTAAAGCGTGACATCACCAACCAGAGCGCGTGTGATTGGCCGGTACCTGCGGCCCTGCTGCCCAGCACAGGCGCGGTTGCAGACCAGCAGGACGATCTTGTCCCGGGGACCAGTGTTCTTGTTGGGGCTCAGTGGGGGGGTGGGGGGGTCCGGGACCTGGGGGGAGATCCGGTTGTTGTCGGCGCCGTACTTCTGGTTCAGGTTCAGGTGGGGGCTCCCTGGGGGCGGGGCAACGAGGAGAGGGAGTGGTCATGTACTGTCATCATATACTACACGTCTAATCTGACATAATCTAATCTAATGTATTCTGATTTGAACAAAGCTGGTCGAACATGCTAAAATCAAATTAAATCGAATGGAAGTTTAAGGGCCCCTATTTATTACATACATTTAGATTACATCAACCTCCATTTGATTGTATTATATTAGATTACATCAGACTAGATTATATTACATCAAAGTATTTCACCAGCGGGTTTGTGAGTGTGATTAGCCATTACATGCCGTTTCAAAATTGTCACGTGTAACCTGATGTACTTTAATCTAACATTATATAATACAATCAAGAATTTAGTTAGATGTCATCTAAAATAATCTAATCTAATGTCATCCAATCTAATCTAATGTGCATGTGATCATCCTAATCCAGTCTGGGGTACGAGAGAGAGTAGAGTTTGATATATCTAATCTAATCTCATGTAATCAAATCTAATCTTATCCTCATGGGATCATCCTAATCCAGTCTGGGGTACGAGAGAGAGTAGTTTGATGTTATCTAATCTAATCTAATCTAATCCAATCTAACCTAATCCTCATGTGATCATCCTAATCCAGTCCGGGGTAGGAGAGAGCCGTACCGCTGCGTTGGGACCGGATGTGCTCGGGTCTGAACTGCTCCGGCGTCTCGAAGGCGAAAATGGAGTCGCTCTCCTGGACGCTCTCCAGGTCGTCCTCGTCGTCACAGAACGACCGCTGGAACCCGTCGAAGTACATCTCCGTCAGGGCGATCTGACCAGGGATTAGATTAGATTAGACATCAAAATGAACATCACATAACATCACATTATGCTTTTGTCCAAAGCCACTTACAATAAAGTCATTCAACAGATAGGCAAGAGAACTACTAGTCACCAGAGAACTACTAGTCACCAGAGAACTACTAGTCACCAGGGAACTACTAGTCAGAGAACTACTAGTCACCAGAGAACTACTAGTCACCAGAGAACTACTAGTCAGAGAACTACTAGTCACCAGAGAACTACTAGTCACCAGATAACTACTAGTCACCAGAGAACTACTAGTCACCAGAGAACTACTAGTCACCAGAGAACTACTAGTCACCAGATAACTACTAGTCACCAGAGAACTACTAGTCAGAGAACTACTAGTCACCAGAGAACTACTAGTCACCAGAGAACTACTAGGCACCAGAGAACTACTAGGCACCAGATAACTACTAGTCACCAGAGAACTACTAGTCAGAGAACTACTAGTCACCAGAGAACTACTAGGCACCAGATAACTACTAGTCACCAGAGAACTACTAGTCACCAGAGAACTACTAGTCACCAGATAACTACTAGTCACCAGAGAACTACTAGTCACCAGAGAACTACTAGTCACAGAGAACTACTAGTCACCAGATAACTACTAGTCACCAGATAACTACTAGTCACCAGAGAACTACTAGGCACCAGATAACTACTAGGCACCAGAGAACTACTAGTCACCAGAGAACTACTAGTCAGAGAACTACTAGTCACCAGAGAACTACTAGGCACCAGATAACTACTAGTCACAGAGAACTACTAGTCACCAGATAACTACTAGTCACCAGAGAACTACTAGTCACCAGAGAACTACTAGTCACCAGAGAACTACTAGTCACAGAGAACTACTAGTCACCAGAGAACTACTAGTCACCAGAGAACTACTAGTCACCAGAGAACTACTAGTCACCAGAGAACTACTAGTCAGAGAACTACTAGTCACCAGAGAACTACTAGTTACCAGAGAACTACTAGTCACCAGAGAACTACTAGTCACCAGGCAGTACGTACCTGCTGGGCGGGGATTTTAGTCTCCTGGGCGACGGCTTGACGGAGGCGGGCCACGGTGCCAGACAGAGGCACGGCGACGCCCACCCTCATGCAGTGGGAGCACTTCCCCTGGTAGACCACCGTAACGTACAGCGGCCTGGAACACACAACATCACAACATAACATCACAACACAACATCACAACTCCATCAGAGACCGCCTCGTCCAGGACCAAGTCGGGTCGGAGAGTGACTCCGAGACCCGGGCCACAAAAAAAAAGATTAGCTCAGATCAGATTAGATTAGATTAGATTAGCTCAGGTCAGTTCAGATTAGATGAGCTCATATCAGATCAGAGGTTTTACCGTGTGTGAGGCACAGGGATGGGCAGTGAGATGCAGAGGAAGGGATCAAAGGTGTTGCTCTGTTTCTGGCAGTGAGGACACGTCAGGGACGATCTGGAGAAGACATGAAAACAGGGTTACCACGACAACAACATGTCAGGGACGACCTGGAGGAGACATGACAACACGGTTACCACGACAACAACATGTCAGGGACGACATGGAGGAGACATGACAACACGGTTACCACGACAACATGTCAGGGACGACCTGGAGGAGACATGACAACACGGTTACCACGACAACAAGGTTACCACGACAATAGAGTTACCACCACAACAGTTACCACCACAACAGAGTTACCACGACAACAGAGTTACCACCACAATAGAGTTACCACCACAACAGTTACCACCACAACAGAGTTACCACCACAACAGAGTTACCACCACAATAGAGTTACCACCACAACAGTTACCACCACAACAGAGTTACCACGACAACAGAGTTACCACCACAACAGAGGGTGACCTGGAGAAGACACCACAACACGATTACCATGACTACACGGTTACCATGACTACACGGTTACCATGACAACATGGTTACTACGACAATGCGTCAGGGACGACCCGGTAAACGAAGATCAATAATAAACCACACAAGGTTAAAACAGGATGACGGTCCGGTGTGAGGGACCCAGATGAGGGAGACCTGTATTGTGCCTGGAACAGCTCCTGGACGAAGGAAGCAGGAGGTGGCAGTGGAGATCCCTCGGGGACATTCTGCTCCTCCAGCGGGGGCTGGGGGACAGGAAGTGATGTCATCACACATCCTCCTCGCCATCGCAACTGCCCGTTGACCTCATTCACCTAGTGGTCATCTCGGTTCCATTTTAGTTCCAGCTAGTGTTAGCCTCAAACTAAAACTAATTTCAAAAGTTCTACCAAACACACTGATTTGTATTTTATTTTCTCTTTCTTTTTAGAAGAACATATTATTCTTTATTAATATGTTATGATTGCTGTGCATGGTAATATAAGAAAAAGGAAGTAAAAATATCAAACTCAAACATAGGTAGTAGAATAATAGACAATAGTAATATAAAATGTAAAATTAAATATAGAGAAATGCATATGGGTAATGTGGTTGAAGTTTTAGATGAGATCATCTGTATTAGATCTGATCTGGACTATACGGGCGGGCTGTGGTCTGGTCTACCTTCTGGGGCGGTCTGGTCTCAGGTTGGACCAGGTGGTTCAGGTCTTCGTGGACCCGGTCCAGGAGCCAGAGGAGGAACTCCTGGGCGTCGTGTTGGGCCGTCCCACGGAACTGGAGCGCACTCTTAGACACCACGTTCTGTCACACAGGAAACAGGAAACACTTTGAGACACCCGGGACAGGAAGTCATTTGATTCCATTGACATACATTTAGTCGACACTTTTATCCAGAGCAACAAATGAGGTTGCAAACAATTAAAGAAAACAATCAAAATTGGTGTGGCTATGAAAAAATGGTTTGGGTTAGGCAGGGTTTAGTTAGATCTAACCCTAACTCCTAGGTCAGGCCCCTAACTCCTAGGTCAGGCCCCTAACTCATAACCCTAACTCCTAGGTCAGGCCCCTAACTCCTAACCATAACTCCTAGGTCAGGTCCCTAACTTCTAGGTCCTAACTACTAGGTCAGGCCCCTAACTCTTAGGTCCCAAACTCCTAACCATAACTCCTCGGTCAGGCCTTAACTCCTAACCCTAACTCCTAGGTCAGGCCCCTAACTCCTAACCCTAACTACTAGGTCAGGCCCCTAACTCCTAGGTCCCTAACTCCTAACCATAACTCCTAGGTCCTAACTCCTAACCCTAACTCCTAGGTCAGCTACTAGGTCAGGCCCCTAACTCCTAGGTCAGGCCCCTAACTCCTAGGTCCCTAACTCCTAGGTCTCTAACTCCTAACTCCTAGGTCAGGCCCCTTACTCCTAACCCTAACTCCTAGGTCAGGCCCCTAACTCCTAACCTTAACACCTAGGTCAGGCCCCTAACTCCTAGGTCCCTAATTCCTAGGTCCCTAACTCCTAACCCTAACTCCTAAGTCAGGCCCCTAACTCATTACCCTAACTCCTAGGTCAGGCCCCTAACTCCTAGGTCCCTAACTCCTAATCATAACTCCTAGGTCAAGCCCCTAACTCCTAGGTCAGGCCATAACTCCTAACCCTAACTCCTAGGTCAGGCCCCTAACTCCTAACCCTAACACCTAGGTCAGGCCCCTAACTCCTAGGTCCCTAATTCCTAGGTCCCTAACTCCTAACCCTAACTCCTAAGTCAGGCCCCTAACTCCTAACCCTAACTCCTAGGTCAGGCCCCTAACTCCTAACCCTAACTCCTAGGTCAGGCCCCTAACTCCTAGGTCAGGCCCCTAACTCCTAATCATAACTCCTAGGTCAGGCCCCTAACTCCTAGGTCAGGCCCTAACTCCTAACCCTAACTCATAGGTCAGGCCCCTAACTCCTAACACCTAGGTCAGGCCCCTAACTCCTAGGTCCCTAATTCCTAGGTCCCTAACTCCTAACCCTAACTCCTAGGTCAGGCCCCTAACTCCTAACCCTAACTCCTAGGTCAGGCCATAACTCCTAACCCTAACTCATAGGTCAGGCCCCTAACTCCTAACCCTAACACCTAGGTCAGGCCCCTAACTCCTAGGTCCCTAATTCCTAGGTCCCTAACTCCTAAGTCAGGCCCCTAACTCATTACCCTAACTCCTAGGTCAGGCCCCTAACTCCTAGGTCAGGCCCCTAACTCCTAATCATAACTCCTAGGTCAGGCCCCTAACTCCTAGGTCAGGCCCTAACTCCTAACCCTAACTCCTAGGTCAGGCCTCTAACTCCTAACCCTAACTACTAGGTCAGGCCCCTAACTCCTAGGTCAGGCCCTAACTCCTAACCCTAACTCCTAGGTCAGGCCCCTAACTCCTTACAATAACTCCTAGGTCAGGCCCCTAACTCCTAACTACTAGGTCAGGCCCCTAACTCCTAGGTCAGGCCCCTAACTCCTAACCCTAACGACTAGGTCAGGCACCTAACTCCTAGGTCAGGCACCTAACTCCTAACCCTAACTCCTAGGTCAGGCCCCTAACTCCTAACCCTAACCCCTAGGTCAGGCCCCTAACTCCTAACCCTAACTCCTAGGTCAGGCCCCTTACTCCTAACCCTAACTCCTAGGTCAGGCCCCTAACTCTATCTCCTAACTCCTAACCATAACTCCTAGGTCAGGCCCTAACTCCTAACCCTAACTCCTAGGTCAGGCTCCTAACCCTAACTACTAGGTCAGGTTCCTAACTCCTAGGTCAGGCCCCTAACTTGAAGGTCAGGCCCCTAACTCCTAACCCTAATTCCTAGGTCAGGCCCCTAACTCATAACCCTAACTCCTAGGTCAGGCCCCTAACTCCTAGGTCAGGCACTAACTCTTAACCCTAACTCCTAGGTCAGGCCCCTAACTCCTAACCCTAACTACTAGGTCAGGCCCCTAACTCCTAGGTCAGACCCCTAACTCCTAGGTCAGGCCCCTAACTCCTAACGCTAACTCCTAGGTCAGGCCCCTAACTCCTAACCCTAATTCCTAGGTCAGGCCCCTAACTCATAACCCTAACTCCTAGGTCAGGCCCCTAACTCCTAGGTCAGGTACTAACTCTTAACCCTAACTCCTAGGTCAGGCCCCTAACTCCTAACCCTAACTACTAGGTCAGACCCCTAACTCCTAGGTCAGGCCCCTAACTCCTAACGCTAACTCCTAGGTCAGGCCCCTAACTCCTAACCCTAACTCCTAGGTCAGGCCCCTAACTCATTACCCTAACTCCTAAGTCAGGCCCCTAACTCCTAACCCTAACTCCTAGGTCAGGCCCTTACTCCTAACCCTAGGTCAGGCCCCTAACTCCTAGGTAGGCCCTAACTCCTAGGTCAGGCCCTAACTCCTAACCCTAACTCCTAGGTCAGGCCCCTACTCCTAACCCTAACTCCTAGGTCAGGCCCCTAACTCCTAGGTCCCTAATTCCTAGGTCCCTAACTCCTAACCCTAACTCCTAGGTCAGGCCCCTAACTCATTACCCTAACTCCTAGGTCAGGCCCCTAACTCCTAGGTCAGGCCCTAACTCCTAACATAACTCCTAGGTCAGGCCCCTAACTCCTAACCCTAACTCCTAGGTCAGGCCCTAACTCCTAACCCTAACTCCTAGGTCAGGCCTCTAACTCCTAACCCTAACTACTAGGTCAGGCCCCTAACTCCTAGGTCAGGCCCCTACTCCTAACGCCTAACTCCTAGGTCAGGCCCTAACTCCTAACCCTAACTCCTAGGTCAGGCCCCTAACTCCTAACCCTAACTCCTAGGTCAGGCCCCTAACTCCTAGGTCAGGCCCCTAACTCCTACCTAACTCCTAGGTCAGGCCCCTAACTCCTAACCCTAACTACTAGGTCAGGCCCCTAACTCCTAGGTCAGGCCCCTAACTCCTAACCCTAATGACTAGGTCAGGCACCTAACTCCTAACCCTAACTCCTAGGTCAGGCCCCTAACTCATTACCCAATTAAATAAATTAAAATTAAATTAAAATTAATTAATTAAATTAAATTAACACCTAGGTCAGGCCCCTAACTCCTAACCCTAACCCCTAGGTCAGGCCCCTAACTCCTAACCCTAACTCCTAGGTAAGGCCCCTAACTCCTAACCCTAACTCCTAGGTCAGGCCCTTAACTCCTAACCCTAACTCCTAGGTCAGGCCCCTTACTCCTAACCCTAACTCCTAGGTCAGGCCCCTAACTCTATCTCCTAACTCCTAACCATAACTCCTAGGTCAGGCCTCCTAACCTCCTAGGTCAGGCTCCTAACCCTAACTACTAGGTCAGGTTCCTAACTCCTAGGTCAGGCCCCTAACTTGTAGGTCAGGCCCCTAACTCCTAACCCTAATTCCTAGGTCAGGCCCCTAACTCATAACCCTAACTCCTAGGTCAGGCACTAACTCTTAACCCTAACTCCTAGGTCAGGCCCCTAACTCCTAACCCTAACTACTAGGTCAGGCCCCTAACTCCTAGGTCAGACCCCTAACTCCTAGGTCAGGCCCCTAACTCCTAACGCTAACTCCTAGGTCAGGCCCCTAACTCCTAACCCTAATTCCTAGGTCAGGCCCCTAACTCATAACCCTAACTCCTAGGTCAGGCCCCTAACTCCTAACCCTAACTACTAGGTCAGACCCCTAACACCTAGGTCAGGCCCCTAACTCCTAACGCTAACTCCTAGGTCAGGCCCCTAACTCCTAACCCTAACTCCTAGGTCAGGCCCCTAACTCATTACTCTAACTCCTAAGTCAGGCCCCTAACTCCTAACCCTAACTCCTAGGTCAGGCCCCTTACTCCTAACCCCTAGGTCCCTAACTCCTAGGTAAGGCCCCTAACTCCTAGGTCAGGCCCTTAACTCCTAACCCTAACTCCTAGGTCAGGCCCCTTACTCCTAACCCTAACTCCTAGGTCAGGCCCCTAACTCCTAGGTCCCTAATTCCTAGGTCCCTAACTCCTAACTCCTAAGTCAGGCCCCTAACTCGTTACCCTAACTCCTAGGTCAGGCCCCTAACTCCTAGGTCAGGCCCCTAACTCCTAATCATAACTCCTAGGTCAGGCCCCTAACTCCTAACCCTAACTCCTAGGTCAGGCCCTAACTCCTAACCCTAACTCCTAGGTCAGGCCTCTAACTCCTAACCCTAACTACTAGGTCAGGCCCCTAACTCCTAGGTCAGGCCCCTTACTCCTAAGTCAGGTTCCTAACTCCTAGGTCAGGCCCTAACTCCTAACCCTAACTCCTAGGTCAGGCCCCTAACTCCTAACCCTAACTCCTAGGTCAGGCCCCTAACTCCTAGGTCAGGCCCCTAACTCCTTACCATAACTCCTAGGTCAGGCCCCTAACTACTAACCCTAACTACTAGGTCAGGCCCCTAACTCCTAGGTCAGGCCCCTAACTCCTTACCATAACTCCTAGGTCAGGCCCCTAACTACTAACCCTAACTACTAGGTCAGGCCCCTAACTCCTAGGTCAGGCCCCTAACTCCTAACCCTAATGACTAGGTCAGGCACCTAACTCCTAACCCTAACTCCTAGGTCAGGCCCCTAACTCATTACCCAAATTTAAATTTAAATTTAAATTTAAATTTAAATTAAATTAAAATTAAATTAACACCTAGGTCAGGCCCCTAACTCCTAACCCTAACCCCTAGGTCAGGCACTAACTCTTAACCCTAACTCCTAGGTCAGGCCCCTAACTCCTAACCCTAACTACTAGGTCAGGCCCCTAACTCCTAGGTCAGACCCCTAACTCCTAGGTCAGACCCCTAACTCCTAGGTCAGGCCCCTAACTCCTAACGCTAACTCCTAGGTCAGGCCCCTTACTCCTAACCCTAACTCCTAGGTCAGGCCCCTAACTCCTAACCCTAACACCTAGGTCAGGCCCCTAACTCCTAGATCCCTAACCCTAACTCCTAGGTCAGGCCCCTAACTCCTTACCATAACTCCTAGGTCAGGCCCTAACTCCTAACCCTAACTCCTAGGTCAGGCCCCTAACTCCTAACCCTAACTCCTAGGTCAGGCCCCTAACTCCTAGGTCAGGCCCCTAACTCCTAGGTCAGGCCCCTAACTCCTAACCCTAACTCCTAGGTCAGGCCCCTAACTCCTAACCCTAACTCCTAGGTCAGGACCCTAACTCCTAGGTCCCTAACCCTAACTCCTAGGTCAGGCCCCTAACTCCTAGGTCAGGCCCCTAACTCCTTACCATAACTCCTAGGTCAGGCCCTAACTCCTAACCCTAACTCCTAGGTCAGGCCCTAACTCCTAACCCTAACTCTTAGATCAGGCCCCTAACTCCTAACCCTAACTCCTAGGTCAGGCCCCTAACTCCTAGGTCAGGCCCCTAACTCCTAACCCTAACTATTAGGTCAGGCCCCTAACTCCTAGGTCAGGCTCCTAACTCCTAGGTCAGGCCCCTAAATCCTAACCCTAACTCCTAGGCCAGGCCCCTAACTCCTAACCTTAACTCCTAGGTCAGGCCTCTAACTCCTAGGTCAGGCCCCTAACCAGATCTGAGCCAGACCCTTAGGGTTATGTTTGGTTATGTTAAGAGTTAGGTTAGGTATGGATAGGTTAGAGTTAGGTTAGGTATGGGTAGGTTAGGGTAATGTTGGGTTATGTTAGGGTAAGGTTAGGTTAGGAAAGGGTAGGTTAGAGTAAGTTTGGGTTATGTTAGTTAGGTTAGGTAAGGGTAGGTTAGGGTCTTTTAGGTAAGGGTAGGTTAGGATTAGGTGTGACACCACATGGAGAAGCTAAATGAGTTTTTGATGGATTGTGGTAAAAGGAAGAAAGCTTTCTCCATTGTGTCTTTTACACAGCGTTCTCATGAAATATTCAGAGTTTTCTCCGGAAGATTCCCTGATCAGCAGAATCTCTGGGACGGGAGAGGTGACCGATGGCCGGGGATGGGGGCGCCGGGGAACACCAGGACCTGGACTAGAGACCGGACTGGGTCCTGACAAGGCCTGGGATGACTTCCATCTGGAATAACCAGTGTTTGGGGTACCTGAGAACGATGATGCTTACGTTGTGAACCTCTAGGGGAAACTAAACCGCCCCAGCGATTCTAACTAAACTAAACCGCCCCAGCGATCCTAACTAAACTAAACCATCCTGGCGATCCTAACTAAACTAAACCATCCTGGCGATCCTAACTAAACTAAACCGCCCCAGCGATCCTAACTAAACTAAACCATCCTGGCGATCCTAACTAAACTAAACCATCCTGGCGATCCTAACTAAACTAAACCATCCTGGCGATCCTAACTAAACTAAACTAGGAATGGGAATTAGGAATGTGAAACAAAGATGGCGGAGGTTATGTTTTCCCGTCTGTCTGTCTGTCAGCAAGACAACTCAACAAAAAGTTATGTATGGAATTCGATTTTGGCGCAGATCCGGATCCAGGGGACAGCGGAGGTATGGGCTCTACTGAGGGCCCTGTATTAATTAAGGATATTCTATTATCTACTAGTTAGAATAGTAATAACGACCACTCAGTAGAGTAGAGCATATTCTAAGGCCCGGGTGACTCCCAACAAGAAGCTAATGTCTGACGTCTGCTCCTCACTCAATTCTTATTAGTGAGCTCTCTCCTCCCAGGTTGACTGAACGCAGGTCATAGGATCACATCCCTCCACTGCCACACGTGACCGTATTATAAACCCTCCGCTGAACCTTAATTAGCCTGGTTTAGCTCCCTTAAGGCGTGGCAGGGCGTGACCGGGGGGGGGGGGGGGGAACAAGCCCCCTGCTGGCCTCGGAGGGTCTTCTGTTTATCATTCAATTAAAACGCATCTGGTATGTTTCATGCATAATACATATATATCACTGGTCTAGACTCTATCCTCAGGTGATATGTGATGTTATAAATCACAGTACACCATCGAGGACCAGGTCAAGATGCACCAAATGTTTCAGTGAAATCTCCGGACTGGATTTGCCGTTTGTTGAAATAAGAATTATTACTGACACACACGTCCCTGGAGGAGACCCAGGAGGTCGCGACCTCAATGGGTCAGCTGACACCCATCTGGGCTCTGATTGGATAATGGAGGAGGACTGGATGGCGACCGCAGAGCCATTAATCAGATATTCGTTATTCTGCTCAAGCACTGATTTAATCGGATCTCATGTCAACGAACGTGAACTAACCCTGAAGATTTACAATTCTGTGACTAAAAAGATAGGCAGGTCATTAAGAAGTAGGTAGGGGTTAGACAGTACAGAGACGGGTCATTAAGGAGCAGGTAGGGGTTAGACAGTACAGAGACAGGTCATTAAGGAGCAGGTAGGGGTTAGACAGTACAGAGACAGGTCATTAAGGAGCAGGTAGGGGTTAGACAGTACAGAGACAGGTCATTAAGGAGCAGGTAGGGGTTAGACAGTACAGAGACGGGTCATTAAGGAGCAGGTAGGGGTTAGACCGTACAGAGACGGGTCATTAAGGAGCAGGTAGGGGTTAGACAGTCCAGAGGCAGGTCAGTAAGGAGCAGATGAGGGTTAGACAGTACGTAAGTAGGGGTTAGGGGGCCTCTAGGAGGCATACTGTGGACATCGGGTGTCAAAACCAAAAGCTTTCGGCTGGGAGTGGAACAGTCTAACCCGGACTATCCGGTTCTCTAATTGGATTACACTTCAGGCACACGGAAAAGAAACGCTCCGTGAAACTGAACCACGTGTGCAAATACAGTAAATGTTTTCCAGATCGCTTCCTGAGTTCAACTCTCTGCTGATGAGTTTGTATCATGGGTCGATAAACTCACCCCCGATAGGAACGTGTTGTTGTGACGTTACAGTACTGCTCACACACTCACAGACCACACATTAAGATCCACTGAATCCTGCCTTCCTCTTTTCAAACATGGGTTCTGTGTGGACATTTCACAGGTACACTTGTTGTTCTGTTACTCATTTATTGTTGCTACAGTTGAGGTAAACACAATGGGGCTGTGGTCTAGGTAGGGGTTAGACAGTACAGAGACGGGTCATTAAGGAGCAGGTAGGGGTTAGACAGTACAGAGACGGGTCATTAAGGAGCAGGTAGGGGTTAGACAGTACAGAGACGGGTCATTAAGGAGCAGGTAGGGGTTAGACAGTACAGAGACGGGTCATTAAGGAGCAGCTAGGGGTTAGACAGTACAGAGACGGGTCATTAAGGAGCAGCTAGGGGTTAGACAGTACAGAGACGGGTCATTAAGGAGCAGCTAGGGGTTAGACAGTACAGAGACAGGTCATTAAGGAGCAGGTAGGGGTTAGACAGTACAGAGACGGGTCATTAAGGAGCAGGTAGGGGTTAGACAGTACAGAGACGGGTCATTAAGGAGCAGGTAGGGGTTAGACAGTACAGAGACAGGTCATTAAGGAGCAGGTAGGGGTTAGACAGTACAGAGACGGGTCATTAAGGAGCAGGTAGGGGTTAGACAGTACAGAGACGGGTCATTAAGGAGCAGGTAGGGGTTAGACAGTACAGAGACGGCTCATTGAGGAGCAGGTAGGGGTTAGACAGTACAGAGACGGGTCATTAAGGAGCAGGTAGGGGTTAGATGGTACAGAGACAGGTCATTAAGGAGCAGGTAGGGGTTAGACAGTACAGAGACGGGTCATTAAGGAGCAGGTAGGGGTTAGACAGTACAGAGACGGGTCATTAAGGAGCAGGTAGGGGTTAGACAGTACAGAGACAGGTCATTAAGGAGCAGGTAGGGGTTAGACAGTACAGAGACGGGTCATTAAGGAGCAGGTAGGGGTTAGACGGTACAGAGACAGGTCATTAAGGAGCAGGTAGGGGTTAGACAGTACAGAGACAGGTCATTAAGGAGCAGGTAGGGGTTACAGAGTGCAGAGGTGTGTGTGAGGTCCTACCTTGAACTCGCGGCTGTGCTGGGGGGTGTACTCGAAGGTCCAGAGGGCCCGGACCAGCCCCGACAGCTGCTCCGTCACCTCCCCTCCGTCGGCCGGCTGTCCAGCCCTCTTGGCCGGCACCACCACCCCGTTGGTCCGGGCCTTGTCCTTGTCGTGGTGGGCGGCGGCGGCCGTGGTCTCGCCCCCCTTGAAGTGCTCCAGCGCCAGGTACTCGGCGAACAGCTCCGTGTTGCTGAGACACTGCAGGATGGCGTTCATGAAGCACGTGTTGCCGTGGTTCTTCAGCCCCGACACGCCGGGGATCTTGTCCCCGAACAGGAAGCCGCCGAAGTCGCTGTCGTCGGACGGCACGGAGCCGCCGCCCCCCGTGGTGGTGAAGGAGGACGAGGCGAAGGTGGCGTCGTCCCCCGCCGCCTTCTCGTCGTCCGCGGCGCCCTGCTCCTCCGTCCCGAAGTGGGACAGCGTGGACAGCGTCCGGAGGACCCGGCTCATGAAGCTCCCCACGGAGCGGACCGACGAGCGGCGGAACAGCTTCTTGCTGAACGACTTCTTCTCCTTATTGCTGGCAGCTTTCGACATGATGACGGTCGGTTGGTGGTGGTGATGGTGGTTGTACTGACTCCTCGGAGGTGGAGGAGGCGGAGGCCCGATGAGGGTCCACAAGGTTCCGGGGGTGTGGGGTCGGGTCGGTCCGGTCAACCCCGGCGCGTGAGGAGGAGGAGGAGGAGGAGGAGACGCTCGTCGCGAGGGTTCGTCAGCATCATGATCATCCTCATCATCGGTGGTCCATAGTGGCGTTCCGGTGTGGTTCCTCTTCCTCTCGATGTTCTCAAAAGCCCGGCGGGAGTTCTCAGTCCGCTGGCCCGGTGGTCAGGGGCCGCCATCAGCATCATCTCCCGGAGGAGTCCCTCCTCCTCCTCCGGTAACAAAGCAGCACGCGCGGTTCTAATAAACACACACGATGGGGTGATGGATCCACGCTGTGGGGGGTCTCTCGGGGGGGGGGGGGGGGGGTGCTCGGAGGAGCTCCCCACCGGGATAGGGGGGGGGGGGGGTCACCCCTTCTCACACCCGTCAGCCCTCATCACTTATTAACCCGAGGAGGGAGGAGGGGGAGGGAGGTGCGACTCCACCCTTCTCGCAGCAGCCCGGTCCCCCAGACCCCTTTACCCCGTCTTTATATCCACCGGTCTGAAGATCCACCGTCGGTCCCTGGGTGGAGGTCGTGCTTCCCGGATAACCCCCGAGACCCCACACCGAGGAGGGGGACAGTTCTCCACCACAACCCCAAACACGTCAAACGTCTCCGTCAAAATAAACCGAACCGTCTGGACCGGTGTTGTTTGTGTCCGGGTGGAGGAGGAGGAGGAGGAGGAGGAGGATGGTGGTGGTGTTGTGTCCGTGTCCCGGGTGGAGGAGGAGGAGGAGGATGGTGTTGTTGTGTCCGTGTCCCGGGTGGAGGAGGAGGATGGTGGTGTCCGTGTCCCGGGTGGAGGAGGAGGATGGTGGTGGGGTGGTGTTGTTGTTGTTTTCCTTCCACCTTATCCACCGCCAGCTCCACCAGCAGCAGCAGCACCGCGAGGCCTCGTCTCCATCACCTCCTCCCGTTCGGGTACCGCAGGCAGGGCGGGGACGGTGACGTCACGCCCAGAGGAAGCTGTGACGCTCGGTGATGATGGAGAGGGGGGGGGGGGGAGATATGATTCATAATAACAGGACACGCGTCAATCACGTGCCTGAACAGAGTCACGATTACTTTACTACCGAACAAAATACATCGAAGGACCTTCATGTTATTTGAAAGATGGTTTATAAAAGGAAACCAAGATGATCTCTCCCTCTCTGTCTGTCCGTCCGTCTCTTTATCCCTCCGTCTGTCCGTCTCTTTATCCCTCTGTCTGTCTGTCTGTCTCTTTATTCTCTGTCTGTCTGTCTCTTTATCCCTCTGTCTGTCTCTTTATCCCTCTGTCTGTCCTTCTCTTTATCCCTCTGTCTGTCTCTTTATCCCTCTGTCTGTCTGTCTGTCCGTCTCTTTATCCCTCTGTCTCTGTCTCTTTATTCCTCTGTCTGTCTGTCTGTCTCTTTATCCCTCTGTCTGTCCTTCTCTTTATCCCTCTGTCTGTCTGTCTCTCTTTACTCCTTGGTCTGTCTGTCCCTCTGTCTGTCTGTGTCTCTCTCTCCCTCTGACTGTCTCTCTTCTCTCTCTAAATATATAACTTAATTTACACACACTGAACTGACATTGACCTCAAAACATTATTTATATCTTTTGATTCATCATGGTCTGCTTCTTCATGTTCTGAATTGAAAACATTTTTTTATTTCATTTGATATGAAGACAAGAAATATATTGCTGGAATTGTTAAGTTAAAATAACAGATGAATTTCGTACAAGGGATAAATATATTACATTCAACGTCCCGACAGGAAGTTACAAAGTCCCACAAAGTCCCGCCCCCATCCTCATCCAGGAAAACAAATAAACTAAAGTAAACAAACATATACATGGAAGCAAGCACTGTATGGCACCACGCTCTCTCTGGCCGGGCGGGGCTCAGTAGTCGAGGCCCCGGATGGCGGCGAGCGTGGCGGCCATGCGGCGGGGGAGGGGCTTGGCGGTCTGCCGGTAGTCCTCGGGACGGGACCGCAGCAGGGCCAGGATGTTCTGCAGCGAGCGGGACGGCCGGAGACCCAGAGCGTCCATCACGTTGCTCAGGTACTCTAGAAGGGAGACAGTCACCCATCAATACTTTACTGATAACAGATCGATATGGTAGTCACCCATCAATACTTTACTGATAACAGATCGATATGGTAGTCACCCATCAATACTTTACTGATAACAGATCGATATGGTAGTCACCCATCAATACTTTACTGATAACAGATCGATATGGTAGTCACCCATCAATACTTTACTGATAACAGATCGATATGAAATATATGGTAATCACCCATCAATACTTTACTGATAACAGATCTATATTAAATATATGGTAATCACCCATCAATACTTTACTGATAACAGATCTATATTAAATATATGGTAATCACCCATCAATACTTTACTGATAACAGATCGATATGAAATATATGGTAATCACCCATCAATACTTTACTGATAACAGATCTATATGAAATATATGGTAATCACCCATCAATAGTTTACTGATAACATATCTATATTAAATATATGGTAATCACTGATCAATACTTTACTGATAACAGATCTATATGAAATATATGGTAATCACTGATCAATACTTTACTAATACTAGAACTTATACAAATCAATCACTGGTCAATACTTTACAAATTGACATACATATATATCGATTTTGTATATATGAATCCCTGATCAATACTTTACGTATGCTAGACATTAAGACTATCAATTAGTGATCATTTCTTTACTAATAATAGATATATACTTACTATTAACAGATCTGTACATTAGCAGACAGACCAATACTTCAATCATCAACGATGGAGCAATACTTAATAGATCAAAACTAATAGATAATAGAGCCGTCATATTAACAAACTAACTCTACTCTACTCATTAAATGAATGAAGCAGTAGCTCAGCAGAGTGATGCATGAAGTCAAGTCGTATTGAGAGATCAATCAGGTTCTCCATTGCTCTCACATGAGCCGTTATGGATATGGTTCATTCATTCATAGTCGCCTAGTCGCCTAGTCGAGGATGGTTCACACTCTGAACCCGGAGAGCCATGACATCATCTGTGGTTCACTGATTTACTGACGGCTCTCGTGTGCAACACGTTTCTCACCCTGGGTTCTCATGTGCTGTTTTTATACAGCAGAGCTTTCTCCAAATCCTCCCCTCGTTCCCTACTCCCTCTCTAGTAGTTCAATGTAGAGGCCTATATAGTGAAATCCTTCCCTCGTTCCCTACTCCCTCTCTAGTAGTTCAGTGTAGAGGCCTATATAGTGAAATCCTTCCCTCGTTCCCTACTCCCTCTCTAGTAGTTCAGTGTAGAGGACTATATAGTGAAATCCTTCCCTCGTTCCCTACTCCCTCTCTAGTAGTTCACTGTAGAGGACTATATAGTGAAATCCTTCCCTCATTCCCTACTCCCTCTCTAGTAGTTCAATGTAGAGGACTATATAGTGAAATCCTTCCCTCATTCCCTACTCCCCCTCTAGTAGTTCAATGTAGAGGACTATATAGTGAAATCCTTCCCTCATTCCCTACTCCCTCTCTAGTAGTTCAATGTAGAGGACTATATAGTGAAATCCTTCCCTCATTCCCTACTCCCTCTCTAGTAGTTCAATGTAGAGGACTATATAGTGAAATCCTTCCCTCATTCCCTACTCCCTCTCTAGTAGTTCAATGTAGAGGACTATATAGTGAAATCCTTCCCTCATTCCTACTCCCTCTCTAGTAGTTCAATGTAGAGGACTATATAGTTAAACATTTTTGGACAGTACTGCAGTACTTAGCCCACCAGGGGGGGGGGGGGGCGTGGTCTCTTACCCCACCTGGGGGGCGTGGCCTCTTACCGATGTCGGTGATGAGCTGCTTGGTGGCACGGGGGGGCAGGTGAGGCAGCTGGAGGATGGCCTCGCAGTACGTCTGCATGGTTGCCCTGGCGATGGAGCCCAGCCAATAGTCAGCCGTGTTGTCCAGCTCCGGAAGATCGTCTCCTGAGGAGGAGGAGGAAGTGAGGAAGAGGAGAAGGGGGTGAGGAAGAGGAGGAGGGAGCGAGGAACAGGAGGAGGGGGTGAGGAAGAGGAGGAGGGAGTGAGGAAGAGGAGGAGGGAGTGAGGAAGAGGAGGAGGGGGTGAGGAAGAGGAGGAGAGAGTGAGGAAGAAGAGCAGGAGGGAGTGAGGAAGAGGGAGTGAGGAAGAAGAGCTGGAGGAGGAGGAGGAGGGAGTGAGGAAGAGGAGTGGAGGAGTGAGGAGGAGGGGAGTGAGGAAGAGGAGGAGGGGGCGAGGAAGAGGAGGAGGGAGTGAGGAAGAAGAGCAGGAGGGAGTGAGGAAGAGAAGGAGGGAGCGAGGAAGAGGAGGAGGGAGTGAGTAAGAGGAGGGGGTGAGGAAGAGGAGCGGTAGACACTCACCCTGCTCAGGGGGGAAGGGTAGTTTCCCAGCATGCAGTGCGAGCTCCAGTGCCGGGTCCTCCTGGGTCACGAAAGGCTCCAGATGGAGTGGGAGGGACATGATGTACTGACCGATCTGTAGAGTACACAGTATTACTACAGTACTACTACAGTACTAGACATGATGTACTGACCGATCTGTAGAGTACACAGTATTACTACAGTACTAGACATGATGTACTGACCGATCTGTAGAGTACACAGTATTACTACAGTACTACTACAGTACTACTACAGTACTAGACATGATGTACTGACCGATCTGTAGAGTACACAGTATTACTACAGTACTACTACAGTACTACTACAGTACTAGACATGATGAGTACACAGTAATACTACAGCATTACTTGTAATACTACAGAAGTAACTGTATTACTACAGAAGTACTACTGCTCCCAGTACTACAGTGTACATATGTTGTGTGTGTGTGTGTGTGTGTGTGTGTGTGTGTGTGTGTGTGTGTGTGTGTGTGTGTGTGTGTGTGTGTGTGTGTGTGTTACATTGCTGATGTACTCCTGTGGTGACAGGCTGAAGGTAGGGAGGTCATCTGTGTAGCTCTCTGACCGACTGACATCTCCAGTCTGATGGGAGGACACACACATGTACACACATTATTACAATAGAAACACACACACACCAGTACAATAGAAACACACACACACACACACCACCACAATAGAGACACACACACACACCACTACAATAGTATCCACAAACACACCAACACTACAGATGGAGCGACTACTACAGTAGAGACACACTAAACAACCACACTCCCAGCGTCACACACACACATCAACCCTCCCCCGGTAACCGTGCCAACGCGGTGCTGATGCTGACCTCCCGACGGTGCAGCAGGCCGACCTGCTGTTTGATCTGCAGGAAGACGGAGTCGAAGGCCAGCCGGTGGGCCTGCTGGTTCAGACGGGTCAGGGAGGAGCGAGGCTCCGCCAGCAGGCTGGACGCACCGGTGCCCTTCTCCTGCAACACACACACACTCAGGTTCAAAGTTAAATACACACACACACACACACACACACACACACACACACACACACACACACACACACACACACACACACACACACACACACACACACACACACACACACACACACACACACACACACACACACACACACACACACACACACACACACACACACACACACACACACACACACACACACACACACACACACACACACACAGAGAGAGAGAGAGAAAGGAGACCCATAGGGTCACAAAAAATACCCCCAGGAACGCACAGCTCAAAAATAAAATACTTGCAAAAACTGAAAGACTCTTAGGGACACATGGCTTCAAAATAAAAGCCCCATTTGTACTTGTGTTTGTATTGTGTATTTCCTAGCAGTGCTGCACCTTCAGGGAGTACAGCAGCTCCATCACACTGTTGTATTCCCCCGTGTCTCCCTTCTGCAGGTAGGTGTACTCCTGCCAGGGGCTGCGGGCCACGCCCTTCCTGTCCGACAGGCTGACTTCCTGTATGGCGGGCAGGCTGCGTGGGCTGTAGGACTCCGACAGGTACTTCCCCGCCGTTGCTAGAATCCTTTCGGGAGGAGGGAGCAGAGGTGAAGGGTCGTGGCAGAGATAAACGGGTGAACAGGTGAATGGTGTATGTCAATATTCCTGAAGACCTCAGTATTGGGGAGGAAAAGTTTGGTTAAAACTATCAGAAATACTTAATATACACAGTGATGACGTCAGAGGGTGAGGTCAGAGGGTGAGGTCAGAGGGTGATGTCAGAGGGTAAGGTCAGAGGGTGAGGTCAGAGGGTGATGTCAGAGGGTGATGTCAGAGGGTAAGGTCAGAGGGTGAGGTCAGAGGGTGATGTCAGAGGGTGATGTCAGAGGGTGAGGTCAGAGGGTGAGGTCAGAGGGTGAGGTCAGAGGGTGAGGTCACAGTCAGGTCATGTTTTGTCTTACTTGTTGGACAGCTGCTGTTCAAACACTCCGAACTGCCTCAGCAGCTCTCCACAGGTAGCGATGATCCTGGAAAAAGCACATCATCACAGACATCACTCATTCTCCACCCGCTAAATCATTCATTCATCACCTGCTAGATCACTCACCCAGCAACTCATTCATTCATCACCCAGTATCTTCATATTCATTCATTGTGTAGACTACATCACTCATTCATTCATCATGGACAACATGGTTCTCCGCGAGGCCCCGCCCACCTGACAGAGTTCTGGAAGGCGGTCCAATCCTCTTGGAAGACAGAGGAAGTGGGCGTGTCCTCCAGGCGACACTTCCTCCTGATGGACTGCAGGGTCGTGGAGAAGTCGGACACATACCTGTACACATAACAATATATTACAACAATCCAATAAGAATTAATATTATTATTAGAATTAGAATAATAATATTACATATTAATATATTATAACACTAATTTGTTATTATAATTATCGTTATTATTATAATAATAATATTACAACACATACCTGTACACATATTTAGATATTATAACAATCCCATAGTAATAAACAATAATTATTATTATTGTTATCATTATAATATTACAACACATACCTGTACACATATTATTAAAGTATACATTATATTAATAGTATTATAATACCTTGTGCTTGTACACATATACTAATACTAATAATTAACTCTTATTATTAGTATACAGTATTATACACAGGGTGGTGAAGTCTGACCCATAACCTGCACACATAGTAATGACCATATCCATTATTATAAGTATTATATTGATATATATATATAGTGTATTACTTGGTGAAGAGGGCTCTGAGCGCGTGCAGTAACCCTCGCACCGCCAGGCCGTCTGTGAGGCGGACGCACCGCTCCACCGCTCCGCCCACCAGAGAGAAGAGCTTGGCCACCGATTGGCTGAGCTCCTGCACACAATCTATGACCTCACCGTGTTCCTGGGAGAGGGGGGGGGGAGATGACATCACACTATAAACACCATATATGTACATCCCTGTGTGTGTGTGGGGGAGTGAGTGAGGGAGGGAGTGTGTGGGTGAGAGAGAGAGAGAGAGAGAGAGAGTGTGTGGGTGAGAGAGAGAGAGTGTTTGTGTGAGAGAAGCGAGCAAGTGTGTGTGTGTGTGTGTGTGTGTGTGTGTGTGTGTGTGTGTGTGTGTGTGTGTGTGTGTGTGTGTGTGTGTGTGTGTGTGTGTGTGTGTGTGTGTGTGTGTGTGTGTGTGTGTGTGTGTGTGTGTGTGACTGACCAGCGGTACAGCACTGATCTGGATGAGCAGGTTGACCTCCTCCAGCTCCCCGTACTGCAGCTGGTAGGACCTGTAGGGCTCCAGGAGAACCCCCAGGAGCTCACTGAGCTTCAGGGGGTTGGCCTCCCCTAGAAGGAATACATGTATATAATATACATTAATGTTATATATACGCACCGTACATTACACAGACACACTCACACAGCTGCAGAGGGTATTTATCAATATATACACAATATATACAGTTGCAAGAAAAAGTATGTGAACCCTTTGGAATTATCTGGATTTCTGCATAAATTGGACATAAAAGTTCTGACCATCAAAGTCACAACAATTGACAAACACAGTCTGTCAACTAAAGTCAAACAATTATATGTTTTCATGTTTGTATTGAACACACCATGTAAACATTCACAGTGCAGGGTGGGACCAGTATGTGAACCCTTGGATTTAATAACTGGTTGACCCTCCTTTGGCAGCAATAACCTCAACCAAACATTTCCTGTAGTTGCAGATCAGACCAAACGGTCAGGAGGAATTTTGGACCATTCCTCTTTACAAAACTGTTTCAGTTCAGCAATATTCTTGGGATGTCTGGTGTGAATCGCTCTCTTGAGGACATGCCATAGCATCTCAATGGGGTTGAGGTCAGTGACTGGGCCACTTCCAGAAGGCGTATTTTCTTCTGTTGAAGCCATGCTGTTGTTGATTTACTTCTGTGCTTTGGGTCATTGTCCTGTTGCATCACCCATCTTCTGTTGAGCGTCAATAGGTGGACAGATGGCCTTAAGTTCTCCCGCAAAATGTCTTGGTTATCTTGGGAATTCATTTTTCCGTCGATGATAGCAATCTGTCCAGGCCCTGAGGCAGCAAAGCAGCCCCAAACCACGATGCCCCTCCACCGTACTTCACAGTTGGGATGAGCTTTTGATGTTGGTGTGCTGTGCCTTTTTGGTGTTGTGTGTTCCTTCCAAACAACTCAACTTTGGTTTCATTTATCCACAGAATATTTTGCCAGTAGTGCTGTGGAACATCCAGCTGCTCTTTTGCAAACATCAAACGTGCAGCAATGTTTTTTTTGGACAGCAGTTGGTTCCTCCGTGGTGTCCTCCCATGAACTCCATTCTTGTTCAGTGTTTTACGTGTTGTAGATTCGTCAACAGAGATGTTAGCATGTGCCAGAGATTTTTGTAAGTCTTTAGCTGACAGGATTCTTCTTCACCTCACTGAGCATTCTGCGCTGTGCTCCTGCAGTCATCTCTACAGGACGGCCACTCCCAGGGAGAGTAGCAACAGTGCTGAACTTTCTCCATTTATAGACTATTTGTCTCACCGTGGACTGATGAACATCAAGGCTTTTAGAGATACTTTTGTAACCCTTTCCAGCTTTAGGCATGTCAACTATTCTTAATCTTAGGTCTTCTGAGAGCTCTTCTGTGCGAGTTATGGTTCACATCAGACATCCCAAGAATATTGCTGTTAAGAGGAATGGTCAAATTCCTCCTGACCGTGGCAGCACTACGACCTGCAAGCTTGTGACCCCTTGTATGTACCGGAGGTGTGGCAGCACGATGACTTTTAACCTTTAACCTTTGGTGCCCCCTGTACGTACCGAGGTGAGGCAGCGTGGTGGCCTCCAGGCTGTGTGTGAAGGTGGAGGTGGTTTGGTGGAGCTCCAGCAGGGCCTCCAGCCTGTCCTCTGGGTCGCAGCGCTCCAGGGCGGAGCTCACGCACACGGGCCCCGAGGGCACCATGGCCCCCAGGGTCTGGATCAGAAGCACCGTCACCACCTCGTAGGGCCGCTTGAACACCTGCAGGGAGAAGGGCCAAGCACGGGGAGAGGGGAGGGAGGGAGGGGAGGGAGGGAGGGAGGGAGGGAGGGAGGGAGGGCACATGGGGAGAGGGGAGGGGAGAGGGGGGGAGGGAGGGCACATGGGGAGAGGGGAGGGGAGAGGGGGGGAGGGAGGGCACATGGGGAGAGGGGAGGGAGGGAGGGAGGGAGGGCACATGGGGGGAGGGAGGGAGGGAGGGCACATGGGGAGAGGGGAGGGAGGGAGGGAGGGCACATGGGGAGAGGGGGAGGGAGGGAGGGAGGGAGGGCACATGGGGAGAGGGGAGGGAGGGAGGGAGGGCACATGGGGAGAGGGGAGGGAGGGAGGGCACATGGGGAGAGGGGAGGGAGGGAGGGCACAAATCAATATTTGATTTTAGACTTCAACTATTATAAAAGTATTTAACTAATGGAAAAGACATGAACTATGCGAAAAGACTGGAACTATTACAAAAGTATTGTACCTTTAAAACAAAGCAGTGCACTTTTAGAAGAGATTTGTATGTTTCAAAAAGTCTTGGACTTTTCGAAAAGTGTTATGAGTTTTTAGTAAATCCCAGGTTCAGAAAGTAAAGCTCCTATAAGGAAAAGTTCCTATAAGCTTTATTACGGCTCATCTCTGAGCCGAGCAGCGAGGGGAACGGACCTGACTGGTCCAGTGGATCTGGGCGTGCCAGGCAGACAGCAGGTTGTCGTAGAACTCTGATAGCTGCTGGTTCACCGACAGCTCGCTTTGGGACAGGTCCTGCCAGGAGGACAGCAACTGACCCTACACACACACAAAGTTTCAAGAAGGGGCATCACATGTAAATCACGATGATCGTTTTATTTTATAGTTATATAAATGTAGTTTTATTGTAGTTGTAGTTTTATTGTCGTAGTTTGTCGTCGTAGCATTAGTGTTCTCTACCTTGTGACACTTGTAGTAGTACGCCAGCAGCTGGGGCATGCGGTCCATCTCTGAGAAGACTTTGACAAACAGCTTTGCTTGCTCTGCAACACAACAGATCTGGATGAATGGAACTGGATGAAGGAGTAGGACGGAACGCCTGGCTCCTCCTACCTGTAGCCACAGTGTTTTAACTGGTAGTCCTACCTGTAGTCACACTGATTCAACTGGTAGTTCTACCTGTAGCCACAGTGTTTAACTGGTAGTCCTACCTGTAGCCACAGTGTTTAACTGGTAGTCCTACCTGTAGCCAGTGTTTAACTGGTAGTCCTACCTGTAGCCACAGTGTTTAACTGGTAGTCCTACCTGTAGCCACAGTGTTTAACTGGTAGTCCTACCTGTAGCCACAGTGTTTAACTGGTAGTCCTACCTGTAGCCACAGTGTTTTAACTGGTAGTCCTACCTGTAGTCACACTGATTCAACTGGTAGTCCTACCTCTAGCCACAGTGACTGGTAACTGGTAGTCCTACCTGTAGCCACAGTGACTGGTAACTGGTAGTCCTACCTGTAGCCACAGTGACTGGTAACTGGTAGTCCTACCTGTAGCCACAGTGACTTGTAACTGGTAGTCCTACCTCTAGCCACAGTGACTGGTAACTGGTAGTCCTACCTCTAGCCACAGTGACTGGTAACTGGTAGTCCTACCTCTAGCCACAGTGACTGGTAACTGGTAGTCCTACCTCTAGCCACAGTGACTGGTAACTGGTAGTCCTACCTCTAGCCACAGTGACTGGTAACTGGTAGTCCTACCTCTAGCCACAGTGACTGGTAAATGGTAGTCCTACCTCTAGCCACACTGACTGGTAACTGGTAGTCCTACCTCTAGCCACACTGACTGGTAACTGGTAGTCCTACCTCTAGCCACAGTGACTGGTAACTGGTAGTCCTACCTCTAGCCACAGTGACTGGTAACTGGTAGTCCTACCTGTAGCCACAGTGACTGGTAACTGGTAGTCCTACCTGTAGCCACCGTGACTGGTAACTGGTAGTCCTACCTGTAGCTACAGTGACTGGTAAATGGTAGTCCTACCTGTAGCCATGGAGTTGAAGGTGGAGACGATCTGGGTGCTGGCGAGGGCCTCCAGTCGGTTCTTGAGGGCCTCCAGGTGGACACACTTGTCAGAGTAGTCGGGCGTGTCCACCAGCATGGCCAGGCTGCCCTGCATGCTGGTCAACTTGGACGAGATCACCGCAAAGTCCTGCAGGACAGGAGCTTACTATACAATGTAACATGACGTATAGCATGACTCATAATACGACTTGTAACGTGACTTGTAACATGACTTATAGCTTGACTTATAAAACGACTTGTAACGTGACTTATAATACGACTGGTAACGTGACTTATAGCATGACTTATAATACGACTTGTAACATGACTTATAGCATGACTTATAATACGACTTGTAACGTGACTTATAGCATGACTTATAATACGACTTGTAACGTGACTTATAATACGACTGGTAACGTGACTTATAGCATGACTTATAATACGACTTGTAACATGACTTATAGCATGACTTATAATATGACTTGTAACGTGACTTATAGCATGACTTATAATACGACTTGTAACGTGACTTGTATGTGACTTGTGTATGTGACTTAAACATGACTTGTGCTATGACTTATGCTATAACTTAGAATAGGACTTACAATCTGACTTATGTATGTGACTTAAAATGTGACTTATAAGGAGACATATGTTCATGTGTGTGCTGAGTCCGTCCCGTCCTGCTGACCTGTGTCTTGAAGGTCTCCTCGATGTCCGCGCTGAGGGTGCTCCACTTGTCTGCCTCCTGCAGCGCCTCGGCAGAGAGCTGCATCCGACTCTTCACCTGGTCGATGGCCACCAGCACCTGAGGAGAGAGAGGACCACCAAGTTGTCCAATGCCCTACATAACTTTGTGATTTATCTTGCTAACAAACAAAAAAACGAACTCTTCAATAAAGGTAGAAGTTCAGAACCAAGACAGAACTATCTAGTTCCAGGACCAAGACTCTATACTATACTTTACTATAAAGAGAGAAACTTGAGTTCAGTGGGCGTCTGACGTACTGTGATGTAGTTTACATATTTATTGTTTACATACCTGTGTGATAGTCATGTATATTTGTACTGTACTTACCGTATATATATCGATCGATCGATCGATAGATAGATATATATCTATCTATCTATCTATCTATATATATATATTAAACGTCAACTGCTGATATAACTACACACCCCTGCTTACTACCTGCTGTATATACCTGTTTATACTTACCTTATATAGTATATATATATATAGGATATATATAGATATATATATATAGAGATATATATATATATATATATATATATATAATTCTGCATATATCTACTCAATAAGTTATCTTATACCTGTTTTTAGTAGTATTTTTTTTTTTGTAGACTGATTTTACATATTATTCAACAACTGTACATTATATAATACCAGGCACTTTACTGTGACTGTACATTATATAATACCAGGCACTTTACTGTGACTGTACATTATATAATACCAGGCACTTTACTGTGACTGTACATTATATAATACCAGGCACTTTACTGTGACTGTACATTATATAACACCAGGCACTTTACTGTGACTGTACATTATATAATACCAGGCACTTTACTGTGACTGTACATTATATAATACCAGGCACTTTACTGTGACTGTACATTATATAACACCAGGCACTTTACTGTGACTGTACATTATATAATACCATGCACTTTACTGTGACTGTACATTATATATCACCAGGCACTTTACTGTGACTGTACATTATATATCACCAGGCACTTTACTGTGACTGTACATTATATAATACCAGGCACTTTACTGTAACTGTACATTATATAACACCAGGCACTTTACTGTGACTGTACATTATATATCACCAGGCACTTTACTGTGACTGTACATTATATAATACCAGGCACTTTACTGTGACTGTACATTATATATCACCATGCACTTTACTGTGACTGTACATTATATAATACCAGGCACTTTACTGTGACTGTACATTATATAATACCAGGCACTTTACTGTGACTGTACATTATATAATACCAGGCACTTTACTGTGACTGTACATTATATAATACCAGGCACTTTACTGTGACTGTACATTATATAACACCAGGCACTTTACTGTGACTGTACATTATATAATACCAGGCACTTTACTGTGACTGTACATTATATAACACCAGGCACTTTACTGTGACTGTACATTATATAATACCATGCACTTTACTGTGACTGTACATTATATATCACCAGGCACTTTACTGTGACTGTACATTATATAACACCAGGCACTTTACTGTGACTGTACATTATATAATACCAGGCACTTTACTGAAACATTTGCACTCTGGTTAGATGCCAGATTCCTTTTGATGTACTGTACACTGACAATACATTAGAATGTAATGTAGTCTGATGTACAGAGTGAGCTGGTGAAGGACCTCACCTGCATGGAGCGCACCGTGTCCTGCTCGAAGCGCCGGATGTCCTCCTTACACAGAACCATCTGCTCCTTGAGGAAGGAGGCCTCCTGCCTCAGGGCCTCCACATCCCGCAGAACCCGGGGCATGTTCTGTAGTGCCTGGATACTGCTCTCTGGAGGAATAGACATACATATAACTACATACAGTATGTACACCGATATATTAATAAACATTAATATATACTTCAATACATATATGTGTTCTGTAGTGCCTACAATGCTTTCTGGACAAACACAAATATACGACCACAGTCTGTAAGACTGTATGAAGATATACATACGTATATATTTTTTAATATACGGTATATATATTAAATTGACTCTTTCACTTATTTTATTAATAACACTTGAATTATTTATAACAATCCTTTTATGACAGACTAAAACGGAAACAAATGTAGATTACAATTCCAATCTGCCATCTCAAAAGATGAATTGTGAACTGGAGGACAAACTAACCACCGTAGCACCCATGGAGTAGGGTGACCGTAGCACCCATAGAGTACCCATAGAGTAGGGTGACCGTAGCACCCATAGAGTAGGGTGACCGTAGCACCCATAGAGTACCCATAGAGTAGGGTGACCGTAGCACCCATAGAGTACCCATAGAGTAGGGTGACTGTAGCACCCATACAGTAGGGTGACTGTAGCACCCATAGAGTAGGGTGACACCCTCGTAGGTGACGTAGCACCCATACAGTAGGGTGACCGTAGCACCCATACAGTAGGGTGACTGTAGCACCCATAGAGTAGGGTGACCGTAGCACCCATAGAGTAGGGTGACCGTAGCACCCACTCACCCTCCACGGCGTTGTTGACCTCCTGGATGAAGAGCTGCAGCTTCATCACCAGGGTGGCGGCCTGCGCGTCCGCCTTCCCCGGCGCCTCCTTCTGCGCCACCCGGAAGGCGCCGTTCACCCAGTCCTTCACCTCGAAGTCGTCGTCCAGGAACTTGGAGAAGTCCATGATGAGTGGGTCCGCTCCGGTCCGGGTCGGTCTATGGTTCTGACCGACTGAGTCCACTAAGTCCTGCCCAGCAGCAGCACGGGCTTGGAGACGAAGATGAAGTACACCGCCCAGGAGAAGGACAGCACCATCACCACCAGGTAGAGCTCCAGCAGCACCACCGCCTCCTCCAGAGCGACTCCGGGACGGGGACAGCGGGGTTGGTTACTGGGGAAACCGGGACGCAAAGATCCTCCCTGGGTGGTTTGGTTTGTTCTTGTGTTTTGGAATGGCGAGAACTGAACTGACAGCAAGTTCCTGTTGGTGTTCCGTTTGTGTTTACCTTCCCCCGGAAACACAGACACCGATGTATTGGTTCCGCCTTGGCTGGCTACCGGATCTTATCATCGGTCAGGAGAGCTTCGTTACATTATTATATTATGATAAATTAACCAAGCAATCAAGAGTACTTGAAACGTTCCATTCTCATTTTACTAGGGACACCACAATGTTTATATAGAATTTGATATGGCATGTTTATTTAGCTTAGTTTAATGAGTTTAAACTAAGAGTGTCGTGTTGCTAGATTGAGGTGTACTTTAATGACTAAAGGCATTCTGATACCATCAGATATATAGTTTCATTCTTTCAACTAATGTACTGTTCACATATCCGTGTTTCTTCTTTAGAGGTGATCTAAATGGTGGCTGGAAACGGGATAAATTAAGGATAATTCTAATCCCATATTTTTATTTTTAACAAGTTAATCAGATCAAATCAGAGGGGAACATGACCCTTGATTGTTACTTACAAAAATAACTTCATTTTAGTAGCAATGTAAATAATGTATATTATTACCAATGCATGGATGATATGAATCTTGTTTATAATAGGCATGTGTTTATTGTCAGAATATGGTAACCATATTAACCATAAGCATTAAACCAACATGACAACAAAGTCACAAAACCAGTCACAACCACAAAATATTTGATATGATCAAATACAATGTGTATAACTTGAACAAATCGCAGATGACAACATTCTCAAAACACATTGTGTCCAAACCATTTAGAGAGCATGTTGTGAAACCAGTCCTGCCTAACAGACTCTAAACCCTGACCCTATCCCTGACCGTAAACCTGAACACTCTTGAGATGAAACACATTGGAGGGATCCCTCCTTCCATGGATGGTTTATGAGTAAGGAACAGTGAAGGTGTGGGGTTAGTTAAGAGACAGACATGTAGGCAAGGCAACACAAAAAGGTGAGTAGTGTGAAAGCACTCTGGTGACGAGACCCTTTTAAAACACAAGGTCCGCTTCATTGCCAACACAAAACAATATTAGTCGGCCCGGAGAAAGGTCCAACATCTGGTGCCACTGAAGTTGTGTAGGAGATGAATCCATCCAGTCCAGCGATGACTTCAGCTGGGATGAGGTGCTGTTCAAAAAAATCACAATGTTCAGTTTAGGACAACAGGTTTATACACAAGTTGGATCATCATCCCAGTGTTTGGATACTGGGTGAAGATCTGATGGCACAGCTTGTTTGCAACAATGCAGAAAGCCAAAATAGTGTAATCAGTAGGTTTACAACTGTAGTTAAAATACCTGAAGGTCAACATAAGCGTCAGACTAGTGACATGAACAACTTCTGTGGTTTCTTCTTGAGGATGATGCTCCGATGAGTCAGGATACAGGTGTGATTCAGCTCAGGTGTGTCTGTGCAAGATCAAACCGGATTTCAACAGCGATTTACAACAATGGATGACATGGAATTCAGCAGTTAACATTATTATTATTTAAAAAAGTGGGGGTGGAGTGAACCCAGCATCATTCGGCTGAGACACCCCATCCACTATCCTGCCCTGTACAAGTCCACTTTGTTCAGTTTATGCACACTTACAAGGAATACTTATAGATTCATGGTCTCCTCCGTCAGCTCAGCTCCGGATTCCTGGTCTGGTAACAAAAACAGCGGTAGTTTGGCTCCAACGTCTGGCAAAGTAACTCAGCGGTAGTTTGTCTGGAAACAAGCACAGTAGTAGTTTGTATGGTGACAGCAGTGGTACTTTAGTAAACAACAGCAGTATATTGCCATTAACTTCTGGTACCACTTCTGGTTTGCCTTATACAAGTCAACTAGGTTCAGGTAAGGCAAACCTACGAGGACACTTGTTGGGAGATTCATGGTCTTCCTCCAGAGTCACAGCTTCTTCATCAGCTCTGCTCCGCTACAGACTTCTGGTCTGGAAACAAACACCAGAAGTTTGGTTCCAACATCTGGTTACACATGTAGTTGGTCTTGTCTGGTAACCAACAGCTGTATGGTAGCAGTACTCAATGTCGTACAAGAGGCAGTGAGAGTGATAATCACTTCAGTTGGGCTTCATCCTCCCCCAATCCGGTCCTTCAGCACAGCTCCTCCATCAGCTCCAGTTCACCAGGGACTCCTGGACTGGTCTGGGAACAACCCTCAACGTCAGTAACAAACCTGGAGATGTAAAACCTGGACACCTTTTGCATTTATGGTAGATTTGTGAAAGGGGTAGCATATATCCAACCTCCTTAAATGATTTATCAAGCAATGCATTGACTATAGTCATAGCATCACTACTAACAAAGACATCTCGTATACATAACCCCAGGTATGAATTACCTCAAACCACAACTTTAGCAAAATTGCACAGAATTAAAATTGAACAAAAAAGAACACTACAATAACTATCTACCAGAACTAAAAATAACCTGAGGGCTTTTAGTGCCCCATGCCTCTGGTCCCCAGCCTCTGGTCCATCCTGGTTCCCCATGCCTCTGGTCCCTAGCCTCTGGTCCATCCTGGTTCCCCATGCCTCTGGTCCATCCTGGTTCCCCATGCCGCTGGTCCATCCTGGTTCCCCATGCCGCTGGTCCATCCTGGTTCCCCATGCCTCTGGTCCCCAGCCTCTGGTCCATCCTGGTTCCCCATGCCTCTGGTCCATCCTGGTTCCCCATGCCTCTGGTCTCCAGCCTCTGGTCCATCCTGGTTCCCCATGCCTCTGGTCTCCAGCCTCTGATCAATCGTGGTGCCGCATGCCTCTGGTCTCCAGCCTCATCCAGGGGAACCTGTAGAGTCAGACAGCCCCTTATAAAAACACATTAATTAAATTAGTAAGTCAGTCAGATGGGCCGAAGCAGACACTTCCCCAAGTTCCTTTGCTCAGGGACGGCTTCCCAGTACCATTTATTTTTAGAAAAAAGCCAACATGAAAGTGAAGTGACAACCCGGTCCAACGCGTCCTCCTCCACTCCCCTCACCTCCATCTGCAGACAGCCCCTTGAGAAAGCCAGCGTTAATTAATATTGATACTTTGAATGTGTAATACGTGTAAATACAGAACGTTAACGTGAAACAGTCATAGAAAATGCTCACCTGTACTGTCGCCCATCGTAGTACAGATTGAAGACGTAGTACAGATTGAAGACGTCGTACAGATTGAAGACCCTAAGTACTGGACTTTCTCCCACTGTAAACAC
This sequence comes from Muraenolepis orangiensis, assembly GCA_027704905.1. Classification (NCBI taxonomy): domain Eukaryota; kingdom Metazoa; phylum Chordata; class Actinopteri; order Gadiformes; family Muraenolepididae; genus Muraenolepis; species Muraenolepis orangiensis. Next base: position 2,779,695 of record CM051014.1, on the reverse strand, counting down.
ATCACATAAGAAACCAAATAGTCAGACAGGAAGTTACGTGGCCATTTTTAAATGTTTCTTTCCAATGAAAACCTTCTTAAGTCTTAATATTTTACAAGTCACTTCACATTTAAGTAAAAATAGATAATGTGATATTTTTGAAACAGTCACTGCACTGCAACATTTCCTCATTGACGGAATTGACTGAAAGCCAAAACCAATCAAAGGATGCCCAAGAGTAACAATGTGGTCTAGTTATCTTGCTATATTAGCCACAACAGGGCTATAGCTACAGCAGCAGTTCTACGGTAGCATTTGCCCACCAATAAACTACTTCTGAACAGCTATGTCATTTGATTTTGTAATAATAAGCAAATATGTGTATACTGAACACTATAATTATACTTCTCAAGCCTAGAGGAGACTGCAGAGATAAGACTGACAACAATAAAGTGGCATCCTGTAGAGCAGCCTGCTAGTGGGAACCAGAACCAGTGATTCAGCCCATGCTTGAAACTGACCTGGGAAGACCTACTGCTGATGGACCAGAGCACTGACCTGTTGTGGAGGACTTCTTGGACCAGTAGGTGGAGGTATGGAGCTGGACCAGTAGGTGGAGGTATGGAGCTGGACCAGTAGGTGGAGGTATGGAGCTGGGCATGGTGGAGGCAGACACCTTTTGACAAACTACATGTAACACGTTCCATTGTACAAGATAAACATTGTATCTTAAAGGTTACCATTTTAACACTGCACAGTTCTATAGTCTCTACTACTGTGGGACCTATGTCCATTATTTTAGCGGTTTATTACCATCAGATAGATCAGTGGTTCTTAAACTTTTTGTCTGACGACCCCACAAAAAAAACTGGAGAGGTTTGGTGACCCCACTTTCCCAAAAGTGTGTAAGTGTGACGTCACGTTTCCGTAGCAACCGATTTTTTGTTCCAATCCAAACAAATTAACAACGTATGGACGATTATTTTATGGAAAAGGAACGATTTTGTGTGAATTAATTTACGAGTTTGCGTCTCCAATGATTTGAGTGATACAGAAGAGATTATTTTTATATAAACTTTATCTTTCATGCTAGCGCAAACTTTTCCTTTTAATACTCCAGAAGAATACATAAACGCCTCGACATGTTTCGATTGGTAGTGATTTTCACCTCGTAACATTGATTAATTTACATTTTGAAAGAAACAGCAATGCCATCTGCAGTTTGGTTGTTTGGAGGCGGGCTGTAAATCGCGTTGCCAGGACAACGTTATGCATTGCAAACCCATGGTAACGACTGTCAATCAAGCAAAAACAAATAGGCAATGTGTAAGAAAAGGCCTGGGCGGCAACAATTTATTAACGCAAACAAGAACTGGAACAAACAAAGCAATGAAACAAATGTCCAAATCAAACGGGAGTCAAGAGTCAACAGAGAGTGTGTATGATTGGAACGATCTCACTTCCTCTTATAACGGACGCCATGTCAATGAGAAGGATGGGCCTGCTTCCGCGAGCATAGCAGGTCAATTCGAGGATCGATGCTGCTCACAGCAACACGAAGATTCTCCTCCATGCTGTTGAGACGACATCTGTATTTGTTCTTTATGTAGGCCAGGGACGAAAATGTCTTTTCGCACAGATAGGTTGATCCAAACGGCGTGAGGATGTCCATGGCAGCCTTGGACAACCCGGGGTATTCCTGCACAACTGACAGCCAGAATTCATCTAGAGTTTTTGAGGCAAACGACGCCTGCAATGTGCGGTCGCTGGACAGCTCAATCAGCGCATCCTCGAGCTCAGATGGCAGGTTGTTTGAGGAGCAGTTGGTGAATGGTTGTCGTACCCAGTCAAAAGGCTCTACATTCTCCGTGAGGAAGTACTGATTGAATTTGTCGAGGAGACTACGAAGATGACAGGTTATTGACTCTTTCAATGAATTGGCATTCATGTCACTCTCCAAAAAGTCGTGCAGCTCCGAGAACATTTCAAAGTCCCCACTCTCTGCACGGGCTGCCCAACGCTGCAATTTTTTTGTGAAAGCATTCACTTTGTCTGAGAGGGTCAGGATGTTTGTGCTGGGGCCTTGTAGTGACAGGTTGAGACTATTTAATTTGTCAAATATGCACGCCAGGTATGCAAGACGTGATAACCATCTCGAGTCAGTAAGATGGTCTGCAAGAGGGGAATGCACGTCTGAGAGGAAGGTGCGCACCTCGCTTCGCAACTCGAACAGGCGTGTAAGAACTTTGCCCCGTGAAAGCCACCTTACCTCTGAATGAAAAAGAAGGGATTCATGTGCAGACCCCATTTCCTGGCAGAGAAGGGCGAAGAGTCGTGAATTTAAAGGGCGCGATTTGATCGAATTCACTATTTGGATTGCTGTTTGAAGAACATTGTTAAGCTCGGGTTCAAGTGTCTTGGATGCCAGGGCCTCCCTATGGATAATGCAGTGTGTGAACTTGACATGTGGTGCAACGCTAAGGACCTTGGCTTTCAGCCCTTTGTGTTTTCCCATCATAGCCCCGGCACCGTCAGTGCATATGCTTATGCATTTATCCCAATCCAGGCCTGTCTCCTCCATCCAACCATTAAGACAGTTAAAAATGTCTCCACCAGTACATCTTCCTTCCATCGGAGAGCAGCACAGCATGTCCTCATGCAGTTTCCCGTCATGACTGTAGCGAATGAAAACCATTAAATGGGCTACATTAGTCAAGTCAGTAGACTCGTCTAACTGCAAAGAAAACCGGCTGTTTTTCACTCTCTCGATGAGCTGGCATTTCATATCATTAGCGATGTCGTTAATGCGTTTGGACATGGTATCATTGGAGAGGGGAATCTGTTTAAGCACACTTGCGATCTTTTCACCATGCATTGCTGTGGTCATCGCAATTGCTGCAGGAAGGATGAGGCTTTCAGCAATTGTGTGTGGCTTTTGTGCTTTGGCTACAAGGTGGGCCACTTTGTATGACGCTGCCAAGGCTTTGGTGGGCACAGTAGCTTGGCTATGCACAACGGTCTTTTGCCCATGCAGCGCAGCTTCTTTTCGTAAAAAAAATGTCATGGGTTTCTGAGCATCATCTGGATGTCGGCTTTCGAGATGTCGTCTCATTTTTGTGGGCTTTAAACTTTCATGTGCCAGAACATCGCCGCAAATAACACACTGTGGGTGGTCGAGCTCATGTTTTACCTGGCACGTGAATCCATATTTAAGAAATTCTTTCAGGTATCGGCGACGCCTCGTTGGTGGGTCTTTTTTATTCTCACCACCGGCCAAACTTGTCCCATCTGAGGATCGCGGAGGAGTAGGTGCACAACTGGAGGTAGATGGCACTTCTGAGCTCATATCATTGTTTTTTAGCAGCCACCTGTCCATTTTTGATGAAAGTTATAACTAGGCTAGTGGCTAAAAAAGTGGCTAGTATCACAAACGTGGCTAGTAACGTGGCGAGTTAACTATGACGTATTGTAAAAAAACCGGGAAGAAATTGAGTTTGAACAGTGGGCGCAGATTGTTACATTGTTTCTATCATAGGACCAATAAACGATTCGAAACGCCATTTAAAGCTGGGCAACTTTTTTTCTCTCTCTCTCTCTCCCTCTTAACAGCGTGTAGGAATGAGAAAAAGGCAGATTTTCATTGTATTGACATTTTATTTTTCGTTGTTTCACCAGGTGTTATAACAGCTAATTTCCGACTGAAGTAACAAATAATTTTGCGACCCCACGGAAGTTTTTGCCGACCCCGTTTGGGGTCACGACCCCTAGTTTAAGAATCACTGAGATAGATCACAAAAGCATGGTATAATAATGATGTAATGTCATGCCATTTAGTACGGTTTAACTTATGTGGCAACCACATACCAGATGTTTAGAATATAGTTAACACTTTATGTACAAAGAGCACTAAGCGCAGATTAATATTAAATATAATAGTAAAATTATACTTGACCATATTAAGGAGCTGGATTGTGTAGAAGTAAGGAAATGCCAAATTGTTTCTGCCACTTCAAATGGGTCTTCGTGGGTCAAAATGAGGCACGCAAGTAGAACGCAGTCAGAGCCGGTATTGAAAATGTCGTAGGAAAATCTTTGATGACGTTTCGCAAATGCCAACCCTGATCGTACTGCCAGATGACGCCCCCTTCAGGTGACTTAGTGTCCAACTAACTGCCAATTGTGTCCTAAAAACTACCATCCTCTGCAGGACGCACACAACATATAGTATAGTGTTGTATAGTTGTTTATAGTATAGCATATCTTAGGTAATAATGTTTCCAGTATAGTATTGTTTAGTATAGTATTGTTGTAGGAAATTCATACTGCAGGAGGGATTGGGGAGTAAGCATTCCCTTGTACTCGTTTCAGAAATCACAGTCCGCCTGGAATCCTAAAATTCCAGTAGGAACCAACCGAGCAGTAAGAAACATAACCAGCACCTCACCTTGAGCTGAACGGCGGGAGATCTTGTAGTCCAGCGATCATCTTCTCATTTTAAAACACATCCAACAGACTTACCTTGAGGTAGTAGTTTGTTGCTGTTGGTTTCTGTTCTATTCATTCATTGTGACTTTAAATCCCAATGCTCCATGTGAACATGGAACCAAATTAACCACCATGTTGGTCCCACGGCTATAAAAACTCAAATCCTTACCTAAACTATTAAAATATAAAATGCAAAAACGGTGACATTAACAATACATAGAACAATTCTCTAGATGATTCCAGGTACTAACTAGACGCCTAGCTCACAGAACGCCAACCATGACCCTGCAACATTAGCCCAAATGTGTCTGCTCCCTCACTATGCTCCAAACCTCTGCAGCTACATAGCATGAGTGTTGCGGATGGTGGTGTGGTCCACGTTACCAGATATGCATGCTGGGATACAGCGCTGTCTGAAGTCTACAGTTCTGTAGACATGCCTCCTCAGGGGAAGCAGAGTGTTCAAGTGACCGTTGGAACATCAGTGACATGAACTGGGATGTCCTTCAACATGGAGACGTTGATTCCCCCAAGGAACAATGTCAAGGGGAAGATGTCCGTGTTACTCCTCTTCGAGACTAGAATACAACTTGGGTCTTAGACCAGAGAACCATAGAAGACGTTGCAACGTTCCTCTCCATAGATCTTGAAGCCCCAGTGAAGGTTTCTCTACCTCCTCAGTGGAAGAAGAGCACACCTGTAGCTTGAAGAGGGCTCTAGTTGGGAGAGTTCCAAGATTGTTTGATTTAAGGGGAAGGGGAAGAGTACGCAAGACAACTCGCCGTCCATCTAGCCTGTAGGGGTAGGAACCTCACTCCAGGTCTGGAGCTTTAACATCCATTTACAGGTAGTTTCTTGCAAATGTTAAGATTATTTTCTTGGTGGAATGTCATTAGTCCATCATCCATTGAAGTCCTCCAGATGCGTTCAATCGTTCCAGGCTCCAGATGTATTCAGGAATGCATGTAGGTGGTGCCCATCCACTCGCCGTCCATTCAGAATTTAGTTCACCATTCCAAATTCACAGGCAGTGCGCTTACTGAACTGCTAGGCGGGCTGCCACCATCATAACATGGTCACCCATATAACACTACACAATCATACTTCGCTGGACTCATTACAGCTACTGCACTGTTCTGCACTGCATTCATGAAGCTGCTGCACTACTGGCACTTTAAAATTATTTTTGCACAATATGTATATATACATCATTCACTTCATTGTTCTTTATATTAGCGTTTAGTATCAAGTATAGTACTTAGTATAGAGTGTTTATAGGATTGCATATAATTTAGTTTATAGTGTTGTTTACAGTTTAGTATTGTAGTATACCAGGTCGAACCCTAGCCACATGCAGTAAGTACTCTCTGCCAGGTCGAACCCTGGCAGTACCCTCTGCCAGGTCGAACCCTGGCCCCATGCAGTAAGTACTCTCTGCCAGGTCGAACCCTGGCCCCATGCAGTAAGTACTCTCTGCCAGGTCGAACCCTGGCCCCATGCAGTAAGTACTCTCTGCCAGGTCGAACCCTGGCAGTACCCTATACCAGGTTGAACCCTGGACACATGCAGTACCCTATGCCAAGTCGAACCCTGGCCCCATGCAGTAAGTACTCTCTGCCAGGTCGAACCCTGGCCCCATGCAGTACCCTATACCAGGTCGAACCCTAGCCACATGCAGTACCCTATGCCAGGTTGAACCCTGGCCACATGCAGTACCCTATACCAGGTCAAACCCTAGCCACATGCAGTACCCTATACCAGGTCGAACCCTGGCCGCATGCAGTACCCTATACCAGGTCGAACCCTGGACACATGCAGTACCCTATGCCAGGTCAAACCCTGGCCCCATGCAGTAAGTACTCTCTGCCAGGTCGAACCCTGGCCCCATGCAGTAAGTACTCTGCCAGGTCGAACCCTGGCCCCATGCAGTAAGTACTCTCTGCCAGGTCGAACCCTGGCCCCATGCAGTACCCTATACCAGGTCGAACCCTAGCCACATGCAGTACCCTATGCCAGGTCGAACCCTGGCCACATGCAGTACCCTATACCAGGTCGAACCCTAGCCACATGCAGTACCCTATACCAGGTCGAACCCTAGCCACATGCAGTACCCTATACCAGGTCGAACCCTGGCCACTCACATTGTAGTACCCTATGCCAGGTCGAACCCTAGCCACATGCAGTAAGTACTCTGCCTGGTCGAACCCTGGCCACATGCAGTACCCTATACCAGGTCAAACCCTGGCCCCATGCAGTACCCTATACCAGGTCAAACCCTGGCCCCATGCAGTACCCTATACCAGGTCAAACCCTGGCCCCATGCAGTACCCTATACCAGGTCGAACCCTGGCCCCATGCAGTACCCTATACCAGGTCAAACCCTGGCCCCATGCAGTACCCTATACCAGGTCGAACCCTGGCCCCATGCAGTACCCTATACCAGGTCGAACCCTGGCCCCATGCAGTACCCTATGCCAGGTCCCTGGCCACATACATTGTAGTACCCTATGCCAGGTCCAACCCTGGCCACGATAACATGCAGTACCCTAGGCCAGGTCCCTGGCTGGCTGGCACACAAGTTGATATTTTTTGTTTTGTTTGTATTGTAATTTAATGTATGTATCACTAAATTAAACCAGGTGGAATCCTAACCATGCCCATGTACCACTTACCACTTCCATCTCATGTCCAAACCACAAGCCACCCACTCCATGCCAAAAACTCATGCCAGGTAAAATGCCCATACCACACAACTCTCATGACATCTATAATAGAATATAATGTTTTATGTCGGAAAGGATTGAAATGATGTCCAGCATTCTTCAGCGGTGTCCCACTTTGGTAATGGATTTTGTAGGCCATCTCAAAAAGGAATACAAGGTTGACTCTCGTCCCTGAAGTGACGTCTCAGAAGTCCAGTGGTTTCTTCCTGAATGAGGCTGAGATGCAGACTTGGAGAAAGTGGTGAGCAGGCAAGGTCATTTGTTCAGAAGGACAAGCCAGTGGTGGGGTATAAGGTCCTGGAGAGCAGGATCAGGCTGCTGGCCTAGATGGACGCTTTCTGTGGACGGTGTTTTGTGTAACTCGATGCAAGCCTTTCAGGCTAACCTGAAAGGCTTTCATCTGGCCATTAAAAACCTTGAATCTACACAGTAATGGACAAGGCCAGCTGGACCTGCAAGATTGGTCCCCTCAAATCACAAACCATCTTGGAAAGAGCCCAACTAGGACCCTTTTTGAACTGAAGTTGTGCTCCTATCCAGCTGGGAAGGTACGGAACCATCGCCATGGCTTCACAATGTATGGAGGGGAATGTTGAAATGTGTTCTACGGTTCTCCATTGTCAGACCTAGACTGTGTTCTAGTCCGTGAGGGGAAGAGCCCTCACATCTTCCCCACAGAACTTCACCGTGGGGGAACTCGCGTCACCATCTTGATGACATCCCAGTTCACGTAACTGATGTCACAAGGGATTCTTGAACACTCAGTTTCTCCTGAAGAGGCACATCTACGGAACTGTAGACTTTAGACAACGCTGTACTAGCATGCACATCCGGTCCCCCAGACCACACCGCCATCAGTAAGACGGTTGAAGTGTCCGAGAGAGGGTTCAGCTTCTGGGACACTTGTAGCATAACGTCACAGAACACTCACTTGGAACATGTACAGACTAAATGCGGTCATTAGGCCATACAGCAACAAAATCCTTCCTATTCAAATGAACCTAATATGTAAAGTCACCCAACTAGGAAGCAAAGAATAAAGCGGAAATAATTGACTTACAGTTCGCAGTTCCTTCTTCATAGTTTAGCTGTGTGTGACTGACACACACACACACACACACACACACACACACACACACACACACACACCACACACACACACACACACACACACACACACACACACACACACACACACACACACACACACACACACACACACACACACACACACACACACACACACACACACACACACACACACACACACACACACACCACACACACACACACACACACACACACACACACACACACACACACACACACACACACACACACTTGCTACTATAAATAGAGATAGTGCACCGTTGTTAACTTTAAAACAAGCTATCCAGAGACAATGTTCCTTTACTGTGTACTTTAACCAGTAGCCTATGGGTCAGACTCCATGTTCTACTCACAGCAGGTGCGGACACGTTGTGCGTTTTTACTTCGAAAAGTCTTCGTCATCTGTGAATAAGAGGAAGAGAGAGTATTAGTAGTTGGTCACTAAAAGACTGTTAACACACATGGTTAAATACACACACTGTTTCTGGTTCAGTTTGTTAAATGATAATATTACCGTGTGAGGAGACATTGGACTGAGAACAGTTCGGTTCGCTGAGAACTGAACTGAACAACCAGCGAGCTGCACACAGGTGCACCTAATTAGTACTTAATGAGTCAAACCAAACGGAACTTATACTATTAAATACTTATACTATTAAATACTTATACTATTAAATACTTATACCATTAAATTATATAACAGTACGGGACTCAATTGTAGCTTTTCGTTTGACTTTAAATGATATACCTCAATTAAATACCAGTCAAATAAGTATTATTTGACTGGTATTTCTGTCGCCTTCATGGTGGAGCGTTGACTGTTCACTGCGTGTTTCAGTTCATTCCAGTTGTTCTCCTAAAGCACAGAAACAATAACACATAATTAAACATAAATAATGGAAGCGATTAGAAACCTATACAATACAGAAACACTTCTTTAAGCTGCTGTTTTCCTCAGAAATGTGTTTATGTATCACATTATTTGAATATTGTGTCTCTTTGAGTGTCATGAAAAGCGCTCTATGAAGTAAATGCATTATTATATTATAATTATAATTATTATAATAATTATAATTTGAATAATAATAATAATTATTATTATTATTATTAATATTAATATTATTATTATTACACTGCCTTCTAGTGGAGAGTTTCCTCACCTCACTTAAGGTAATAATATTACATTATGTAGAATAATATGATACTTTATCTCATCATTTCGTGCATTATATAAACACACAGGGTGCATATGAACATGAAGCTTTGTCCTGGTCGTCTGTCTATCTGCCATCTCAGGTCATTACCATTTGCGATTAATATGCCGCTATTTGCTGCTCTGTGTGTAACATGTCTGTTATAATAATGATGATAATGATAATGATGTTAGTCTGTTGACTTGTCGCCTTGTTTCATTTCATGGTTCTCTCCAGACAACTTCCTGGATATCTTGTCATATGGGCAATAAACGTTCTGAATATATGTTGTTATTCTTGTTGTTGTTCTTGTTGTTATTTCTAAAATACTGATGCTGTTTAATACTGGTTGAACTGAATGAGTTTCTAGTTTTTCAGACAGTTCAGATGCATTATTCACAATATATATATATATATATATATACGAATTATACTTGTATTGTGGTGTTTTGTCCGCTAGAGGTCGCTACGGAGGCGCCACACAACACCTGTAGCCTCGCCGTTTAAAACCATAAGAGAATTACAATAGCCTCATTGTTTAACACGGGACACCGCCTGGTGAAGTGAACTGGCCTGCGGAGACAATGTGACATAGGGTCAGACTTATTACCGTGACTTATTACTTATTACTGGACTTATCACCTTATTTCTGCATTGTTCTTCACTGTACTTTATCTATGATGCTGCGACCACTCACTACGGCGCTGCACTACGGGCACTTTAAAAAGGCTTTTTGCTCCAGCCGCTAATTTGTACAAACTTAGATACTTCTTTATCGTTATTTATTGTTATGTCTGCTATTTCTTACTTTATTACTTTACTATTGCGAGAGTAAGCATTTCATTGTACTTTGTACTTTGTACACAACAAAGAATCTGTACTAAAACAAAAACATTTTGTGGTGTGCGTGTGTGTATGTGTGTGTGTGTGTGTGTGTGCGTGTGTATGTGTGTGTGTGTGTGTGTGCGTGTGTATGTGTGTGTGCGTGCGTGTGTATGTGTGCGTGTGTGTGTGTGGCGTCTCCTCCCCGCACCTATAGGGTATCAGAGTACAGCTCATTGCTTATTTAAAGTCTAGGTCCAGGCGGTAAGGCCAGGCGGTAAGGCCAGGCGGTAAGGCCAGGCGGTAAGGCCAGGCGGTAAGGCCAGGCGGTAAGGCGTGTTCCAGTAACACCGCTCGGTCCAGAGCAGCCGGTGGACGTTGAGTCAGCCTGACTGCAGGCCTGCTCGTACACGGCATATAAACCAAGGGCACATGATTCAGATTACAGATTCTTAATCTGGTCTGACGCAACAAGCTGTGGATTTGCACCCAGGTTGGAGGAGTGAGAGTTAAACTTATTTCTTGGACAGAAACACAAAAGCACAACTTATCAGTTGTTTATGGTCCAGCTGGACTTATTTATGAGTACAAGATATACTAAAAACGACCCAGAAGCAGAAGCCACTCAACGGACATCTTGTGTCTCTTTATGGTTGGTCATCACATGTCTGACCTCTCCTTCCCCTCACTTCTCCTCACCCTCCACCACCCGAAAGTCAGCTGATATGAATTATCAGGCACTAGGACCCAGGGGAGCACTCAGGTTTCCCAGCCGGTGCTGCTGCTGCTGCTGCCTCACACACACACACACACACACACACACACACACACACACACACACACACACACACACACACACACACACACACACTCTGTCTCTCTCGCGCCTGTCCCTGCGACATGTCGCTAGTCAGCTCTCAGCCGGGCGTCTGACTGACTGCTGACTAGTGAGTCCTTCAAACTACTTTCCTTCCCACCTGCAGGAGGAGAAGAGGCCGACCCTGGAGGACATAACTGGAGACCATTTTGTGGTGTGGGTCCTGTGTCGAGGGGACCACGTCTAGGGAGCGAGGGACCACAGTTAGGAGGTGAGGGACCACAGCTAGGAGGCGAGGGGCCGCAGCTAGGAGGCGAGGGACTCACAACTAGGAGGCGAGGGACCACAGCTAGGGGCCGCAGCGAGGAGCCACGTCCAGGGGCCATGGACCTGCCAGGTCAGAGTTGAGCACACAGCGCCCGGAGTGTCCTGCGAGCGCAGGGGGAGGGTGTGTGTGCTGGGAGAGGGTGTGTGTGTGCTGGGAGAGGGTGTGTGTGTGTGCTGGGAGAGGAGTGATGGGGAACACCTCTGGATCACCGGAGGCTCCGGCGGGGAAGGAGCCCCGGACCGTTTCCTTCTCCGCCCCCGAGGCCCAGAGTCCCTCGGGGGCGGACAGACTCCCGCTGCCCCCCGACCGGGAGCTGGAGGAGCGCTTCAACACACTACTGGTGAGCACACACCCACACACACACACACACACACACACACACACACACACACACAATCAAAAAGTAAAATCACTAAGTTGAACAGAGCAGTAAGAGTTGAGATGCTGGAGGGACCCTCCCCTCCCTCCCGGCTCAGGGGGGAGACATGTGTGTCCTTATCACCACTGGAGAACATTCCTCCAGTGCTCACTGGATTTTCTCGTTATGGAGCCAACAGCTTGGGTGGACGACCAAACACCAAAGCCCCAAACACGGGACAATCCCCCGATTCAGCCCGAGAAGAGGCTCAGGCTGACAGGACATCCCCTGTTCTGATAACCACACACACTCCTGTTGGGTCTGTCTGGGGTAGCTTAGGTCTGCTTCTGGTGTTCTGCGCTTCTGGTTTCCGGGTCTGGCTTCTGGGTCTGGTTAGGTCAAGTGGAGGTCACACCCCGTAAGGAGGTGAGGGTGTGATGGGGGTCCTGGTGGTCGTGACCCTGCCCCTGGAGGTCCAATCCAACCACGCTTCATCTGAAAGGCACCAACCACCATCACAATATTCTCCCACGCCCTATCTCGCCACATCAGAATATATAGATATATATAATATATCATAGTCCTTATATACACATCATTATATATATATATATATATAATATATTATATATATATATATTATATATATATTATATATTATATATTATATATTATATATATATTATATATATATCTATATCTATATCTATATCTATATCTATATAATATATAATATATTATATAGATATATATATATATATATATAGATATAGATATATATATATATATATATATATATCTATCTATATATATATATATATATATATATATATATATATACATAGACTCACATGTTCTCCTTGTGCTCATTTACAAGCTTCTGAAGCAGAAACTCTCTGATCTCAGCGGGGTTTCATCACGTCTGCTGTGATTGACAGCTGACTATTGAGTTCATTTAACACCGGTCCAGGGTAGAAGAAGTTCAGGAGCTTGAACTGGTGGAAAGGAGGCTAGTACTCTTTGATGTAGTGTGGTACTTAAGATCACAGGTAGAGAGACACAGTGATAGAGGGAGAGTGATAGAGAGACAGAGGGAGTGAGAGACACAGTGATAGAGGGAGAGTGATAGAGAGACAGAGGGAGTGAGAGACACAGTGATAGAGGGAGAGTGATAGAGAGACAGAGGGAGTGAGAGACACAGTGATAGAGGAGAGTGAGAGTGATAGAGAGACAGAGGGAGTGAGAGACACAGTGATAGAGAGACAGAGGGAGTGAGAGACACAGTGATAGAGAGACAGAGGGAGTGAGAGACATAGTGATAGAGAGACAGAGTGATAGAGAGACAGAGAGACAGAGAGACAGAGTGACAGAGTGACAGAGAGACAGAGAGATAGAGAGAGAGAGACAGAGAGACAGAGAGACAGAGTGACAGAGTGACAGAGAGATAGAGAGACAGAGTGATAGAGAGACAGAGAGACAGGGTGATAGAGAGACAGTGATAGAGAGAGAGTGATCGAGTGATACAGGAGAAACACCTCTTAACGTGGTCGAGGAGGAGGAGGAGGAGGAGGAGGAAGATGAGGAAGAGGAGGAGGCACTACATCATCACTGTGTCCGCTCACACCCTCCTCCTGTTGGAGCCCGGGTGACTGCAACGTCTCCTTCTCCTTTAAAATGACATCACCTTTCCGCTTGATTTGTGTGTATTGACTCGATGGAGTCGTTCACTCGGTCCGACCAATCACAGCGTAGATCAGCTGATCAGCTGATCAGTTGCGGGGGTATGGATCTCTGGGCCTGATCTCCTCTCCTTCAGACAGAGAGTTACAGACCCACCGCTGGGTGTGAAAGAGGAGACCCACACCATCACGTCGACATCAAGACACCATCTTTAATCATGTGTCTCTCTCTGATATCAACATTGATTAACTTACAGGCACACAACACACACTGATGAAGAGGAGGATGAGGATGAGGATGAGGAGGATGAGGAGGATGAGGAGGAGGAGGATGAGGATGAGGATGATGAGGATGAGGATGAGGATGATGAGGAGGATGAGGATGAGGATGATGAGGATGATGATGATGATGATGGTGGTTGTGATAGTGATAATGAGTAAATAGCGGGTGGTAGTGGATGTGGAGGTGATAGTGATAATGGTGATGAGTAAACAGTGGGTGGTGGTGGTGGAGGTGGTGGTGGTGGTGGTGGTGGTGGTGGAGGTGGTGGTGATGGTGTGGAGGTGGTGGAGGTGGTGGTGGTGGTGTGGAGGTGGTGGTGGTGGAGGTGGTGGTGGTGGTGTGGAGGTGATGGTGGTGGTGGTGGTGGTGGTGGTGGAGGTGGTGGTGGTGGAGGTGGTGTGGAGGTGATGGTGGTGGTGGTGGTGGTGGGTGGTGGTGGTGGAGGTGGTGGTGTGGAGGTGGTGGTGGTGGTGATGGTGGTGATAGTGATAATGGTGATGAGTAAACAGTGGGTGGTGGAGGTGGTGGTGGTGGTGGAGGTGGTGGTGGAGGTGGTGGTGTGGAGGTGGTGGTGGTGGTGGTGGTGGTGGAGGTGGTGGAGGTGGGGGTGGTGATGGTGGTGATAGTGATAATGGTGCGTAAACAGCGGGTGGTAGATGACTCTCTCTCTTCCTCCAGAACACGATGAACCTCCCGGATGATAAAGCCAGGATGCTGAGTCAGTACGACAAGGACAAGAAGTGGGACCTCGTCTGTGACCAGGTCTGTCTCCTTCTCTCTCTCCTCCTTTCCTAATGACCTTCTCCTGACCCCCTGACCCCCTGACCTCCCCAGACACCTAACTCTTGACCCGTTAAGTCACCACCGCTTCCGGAAAAAACTGATTGTTATTGAGAAGATATTAGATAATTAATGATCAAGGTTCAATACGTGTGGATTGAACCTTGATCATTAATTATCTAATATCTTCTCAATAACAATACGTACACACCAACATACGTGTGTCTTATGTACTTAAAGCCCCAAGCGAGAGCTTGGTTCACACCGAACCACTTCTCCCACGGGCCGTGTGTTTCAGGAGCGTTTCAAGGTCAAGTCTCCTCCAGCGGCGTATTGTGAGAAGCTGAGGAGCTTCGTGGACCACGGAGGAGGAATCTCCAGGAAGGTAAGGAGACCAGGAGACCACACCTGTAGCCATGGTTTCAGACTAGAGCAGCATCGTCCTCCACCGCACACCTCACCTCCCGACTAAGACAAGAAGGAAATGAGGGAATTAAGTGCTTTATAAATAACCATTTAGAACGTAACAGCTAACCTAACCTGCTTTTACAGATTCCTGTAAAGACACGCCCAGTGGTTTGCTATGATGTGTTTTAAGCTTTGCTTAACATCAGCAAACTAGAATCTTTGCCATTTAAAAATATATTCATATTTTCTAATCCTTACCAGCCCTTACTAACCCTTACTTATCCTTACTAACCTTTACTAACTCTTACTCACCCTTACTTATCCCTTCCAACCCCTACTAACCCTTACTAACCCTTACTAACTCTTACTAACCCTTACTTATCCTAACTAACCCTTACTTATCCTAACTAACCCTTACTTATCCTAACTAACCCTTTCTTATCCTTACTAACCCTTACTAATCCTTACATATCCTTACTAACCCTTACTAATCCTTACTAATCCTTACTAACCCTTACTAACTCTTACTAATCCTGACTCTTACCTAACCCTTACCTTACCTTTACTAACCTTTACTAATTCTTACTCTTACCTAACCCTTACTAACCCTTACCTTACCTTTACTAACCTTTACTAATTCTGACTCTTCCTAACCCTTCCTAACCCTTACCTTACCTTTACTAACCTTTACTAATTCTGACTCTTCCTAACCCTTCCTAACCTTTCCTAACCTTTACTAATTCTTACCCTTCCTAACCCTTCCTAACCCTTCCTAACCCTTCCTACTACGGGGCAGTGACTCGAACACAACAGGAATGTTCTCTCTGAAGCCGGCAGGTTTGTCTTCATTCCTTCAGCTTCCTGAAGTCGTTCACCGGTGTTTATATTTAGACCAGTGACTGAACTTGATTTTCCTGGCTAAATAAAGGTTCTACTACTACTACTACTAACTACTCAACCACTGGTCTCACTGATAACCACTGGTCTCACTGGTAACCACTGGTCTCACTGGTAACCACTGGTCTCACTGGTAACCACTGGTCTCACTGGTAACCACTGGTCTCACTGGTAACCACTGGTCTCACTGGGCTCAACAAGCAACTGCTGGGCGTCAGAAGTTTGCTCAAGAAGGCTGTTAGCCTGACAACAGAAAATAGGCTATCTTTGGTATATTTTGGAAAACATTCATTATAAAGTTAACATGGTTAAATATAATGAATAAATCATGATGACCTAAAGACAAAAGTTAATAACTTTTTTGTGATTTTCAATTTGGCAGACTGAGAGGCCAGAAGCATCAGTATAATACTATAATATTGTATAATATTGTATAATATTATACTTGTTGTTATTGTCTTCATGTGAACTAATTGTCATCTTGTGCGGTAGTTTAAGAAGCAGGTGCAGGACCCAACCCAGGTGCTCAGAGAGCTGGAGATCTCTCTCCGGACCAACCAGATCGGGTGAGAGCGGCTTGAGTCCTCCTCGCTTTTAGAATTTTAATAAGTTTCGATGACTGAGTGACTCACAGGATTCAGACGTCATTCAGGAGACCAGCCAAGCCGCTTCGCTGTCCCTACTTTTTTAAAGACACACAACCAACCTTGAGGGGTAACTGTCCTGTCTCTCTTCTGCTGTCCAGATGGGCTCAGGAGTTTCTGAACCAGGAGAACCAGGGTCTCAGGGTTTTGGTGGAATACCTGTCCTTTGCCCAAAGCGCTGGCATGTATGTACACACACACACACACACACTACAACACACACACCTTACACCACACACACACACACACTACAACACACACACCTTATACACCACACACACACACACACACACACACACACACACACACACACACACACACACACCACACACACACACACACACACACACACACACACACACACACACACACACACACACACACACACACACACACACACACACCTCACACACCTCACACACGCACACACACACACACACGCACACACACACACACACACACGCACACACGCACACACACACCATCTTACCATTGCATGTAGTGTATGTAGAATCCTAAGTGATTGTGGACCACAGCCCTTAACCTTAAACCCTTAACCTTAAACCCTTAACCTTAAACCCTTAACCTTAAACCCTTAACCTTAAACCTCACCCTAGCAGTGCAAGCATCGTAACATGCTGGTACTAAGTAACATACACAGTTTATAATAAGAATAATATCTAAACACACGCTGTTTGACGTATGACACTTTTATCCAAGTCCCGGAAGAATATTGCACTCCTCAGAGTGAAAATACAGTCAAGTGACTCAAGTGAAATCGACACACGACATCGGAAGCTCTGGTGGAAAGGAATTCACCAGCGGAGGAATCCTGTGAGGGATGCTCCACCCTCAGCAGCAGGGGTTCCGTAGACCTGGGATGAAGGTGCCCACACACCACCCCAATAAACAGTGTTCCGATGGGCCCACACCGGTCACACACCCGGGGGTCGGGTGTGTGACCGGGGTCGGGTGTGTGACCCGGGGGTCGGGTGGTTCTCGGCTGTTGTAGGACGTCAGAGGTTTTTCGTTGGCAAACATGTGGAACCGGTGTTGGGCCAACATTGGCCAACATTCTGTAGTTGGGTGTTTGCTGAGGCAGTGTGCCATCACCTTTAGAGAGAGAGAGAGATGCTGATCTCTGTTAAAACCAGTATTCCTGTACAGGTACGACATGGACAGTCCAGACGACAGCACAGAGAAAGGAAAACCCACAGAGAAGTCTCTGGAAGACCTCCACCGCACCGTCAGTAACACCCCCAGCCATGCGGGGTCAAAGGGCAGCAAGGTCTTCACCGGCAGGTAGGTCCCTGGAAAACATGTCCCTGGAAACCATGTCCCTGGGAACCAGGGTCCCTGTATAAGCATGTCTCTGGAGTCCCAGGGGACCTGTAGAACCACCGCAGAGCACGTGGGTTAACTTCAGCCTGCGGTGGTTCCAGTTCTCACTTTTGGCTGAGGGGGAGAACATGAGATGTGTTGTTGTACCAACACATGGCCTCGTCCCAACGAGATGATCCCTTCATGGGAGGCTCCTGTTGGTCTTCTGTCTTGCTGTGCTGTGTAACAATATCTCCTTCTGTCTACCCAGCTACTATGGTACCCCCCTGGTGTACTGGTTTACTCCACTGGTCACATGGTGCTCCTCTCCTCTCTGCTATCTAACATGGTTCACTAACTCCACTGTGAACACAGGTGTACATGCTGGGTTAGTGTGTCATTGTTGATAGATGAAATATGGGAGCATTAACCTAAACTAAACTACTAAAACAGGACAATATAGCAACTAAGGTGTTTTTACATACTGTGTATAGTATTATTATTATTATTATTATTATTATTAATAATAACGTATCTTCGTCACCGTAGGAAGGCTCTGCGAACGTCTCGAGGGGTGAGCCAGAAGCATGACGTCCACCTCTGCATCATGTGCTTACGAGCCATCATGAACTACCAGGTGAAGCCCCGCCCACCTCTCACCTGTCTGCACACCTGTCTGAACACCTGTCTCTCTGATCACCTGTCTCTTTGCACACCTGTCTAATCACCTGTTTCTCTGATCAACTGTCTGATCACCTGTCTTGCTGACCACCTGTCGATCACTTTTCTGATCACCTGTCTCTCTGACCACCTGTCAATCAGTTTTCTGATCACCTGTCTCTCTAAACACCTGTCTGATCACCTGTCTCTCATGCTCATGGTGCAATTTTAGTCTCCCCTTTCATCAGGAGTTCAGGGTGAGAGTTTGATTGACAGCTGTGTGTATTGTGTGTGTGTGTGTGTGTGTGTGCCGTTAGTCCGGCTTCAACCAGGTGATGAGTCACCCGTCCTGCGTCAACGAGATCACACTTGGCTTGAACAACAGAAACCCCAGGTAACACACTGTGTGTGTGTGTGTGTGTGTGTGTGTGTGTGTCTGTACATGCATGCTTGGTGTGTGTGTGTACCAGTTGTGTGTGTTGTACAGTGAGGACAGGTGTGTGTGTTGTACCGTGAGGACAAATGTGAGGACAGGTGTGAACCAGGTGTGTGTGGTACCGTGAGGACAGGTGTGTACCAGGTGTGTGTGGTACCGTGAGGACAGGTGTGGACCAGGTGTGTGTGTGGTACCGTGAGGACAGGTGTGTACCAGGTGTGTGTGTGGTACCGTGAGGACAGGTGTGTACCAGGTGTGTGTGTGGTACCGTGAGGACAGGTGTGGACCAGGTGTGTGTGTGTGGTACCGTGAGGACAGGTGTGTACCAGGTGTGTGTGTGTGGTACCGTGAGGACAGGTGTGGACCAGGTGTGTGTGTGTGGTACCGTGAGGACAGGTGTGGACCAGGTGTGTGTGTGTGGTACCGTGAGGACAGGTGTGTACCAGGTGTGTGTGTGGTACCGTGAGGACAGGTGTGTACCAGGTGTGTGTGTGGTACCGTGAGGACAGGTGTGGACCAGGTGTGTGTGGTACCGTGAGGACAGGTGTGTACCAGGTGTGTGTGTGGTACCGTGAGGACAGGTGTGGACCAGGTGTGTGTGTGTGGTACCGTGAGGACAGGTGTGTACCAGGTGTGTGTGGTACCATGAGGACAGGTGTGTACCAGGTGTGTGTGGTACCATGAGGACAGGTGTGTACCAGGTGTGTGTGGTACCATGAGGACAGGTGTGTACCAGGTGTGTGTGGTACCGTGAGGACAGGTGTGTACCAGGTGTGTGTGGTACCATGAGGACAGGTGTGGACCAGGTGTGTGTGTGGTACCGTGAGGACAGGTGTGTACCAGGTGTGTGTGGTACCATGAGGACAGGTGTGTACCAGGTGTGTGTGGTACCATGAGGACAGGTGTGTACCAGGTGTGTGTGGTACCGTGAGGACAGGTGTGTACCAGGTGTGTGTGGTACCATGAGGACAGGTGTGTACCAGGTGTGTGTGGTACCATGAGGACAGGTGTGTACCAGGTGTGTGTGGTACCGTGAGGACAGGTGTGTACCAGGTGTGTGTGTGTGGTACCGTGAGGACAGGTGTGTACCAGGTGTGTGTGTGGTACCGTGAGGACAGGTGTGTACCATGTGTGTGTGGTACCGTGTGTACCAGGTGTGTGTGTGTTGTGGTGTTCCAGGACCAAGGCGCTGGTGCTGGAGCTGCTGGCAGCCGTGTGTCTGACAGGAGGTCATGACATCATCCTGGCGGCCTTCGACAACTTCAAAGAGGTCCGACACACACACACACACACACACACATACACACACACACACACATACACACACACGTCTTCAATCACATGACATGGACCTGGACTATTACTTAATTAAGTGAATGGAAGTTTAGCATTAGGAAGGCTATAGGGTACCCCAGGTCTCAGGTCTCTAGGCTGGGGATACCCCAGGTCTAGGGCTGGGATACCCCAGGTCTAGGGCTGGGCGGGGGGAGCGGGCGGTCTGTCAGCCAGCTGTTCTCAGGCCAGTTGTCCCGTTGCCCAAATAGAGCGGTGAACAACACTTGGTGGATGCCCTCTGACCCCAGTGTTACGCCGGTAAAGACACAGTTGGCGTCAGCAGGCAGACGGCAGACAGCGACAGCTATTATTAACACACACACACACACACACACACACACACACACACACACACACACACACACACACACACACACACACACACACACACACACACACACACACACACACACACACACTCACACAGACACACACCTCAGTTGTTCATCTCCACACAGTTTGGGTCTTAATTGACTTTGAATGAGGCGACTCTGTTTTGTGGGTCGCCGGGGTTACAACTGAGAGGATCAACGAGTCGATCCAAGCATCACTGGTTCTGATCTGAGAGTACACACACCACCACACACACACACACACACCACCACACACACACACACCACCACACACACACACACACACACACCACCACCACACACCACCACACACACACACCACCACACACACACCACCACACACACACACACCACCACACACATACACCACCACACACATACACCACCACACACACACCACACACACACCACACACACACACACACACACACCACCACACACCACACACACACACCACACACCACCACACACACACACACACACATACACCACCACACACACACACACCACCACACACACACACACACCACCACACACACACACACCACCACACACACACACACACACCACCACACACACACACACACACACACACACACACCACCACACACACACACACACACCACCACACACACACACACACACACACCACCACACACACACACACATACA